>CM067592.1:27424818-28054818 GCA_034336665.1 Luscinia megarhynchos | reverse complement strand
ATAATTCACATTGTGTGCAGACAAAATTCTTGTTTAGTCTCTTATTTCTCATATATATTTTCTGGCAGACCGGAATAAACGCTAAAATAGTAAATTGTGTCTGTACACTG
Organism: Luscinia megarhynchos; assembly: GCA_034336665.1. NCBI lineage: Eukaryota > Metazoa > Chordata > Aves > Passeriformes > Muscicapidae > Luscinia > Luscinia megarhynchos. Next base: position 28,054,708 of record CM067592.1, on the reverse strand, counting down.
CATGCTGTCCTTAATGCAAGACTCAGTTTCCTTTTTTGTATATGTTACTACCTTTATTTTGTGTTTTGTTCCAGTTCGACGGGTCCCACCGAGGTTCTCTATCCCCCCCACAAATCATGAGATCATGCCTGGCGGGAGTGTAAATATCACCTGTGTTGCGGTGGGATCACCAATGCCATATGTGAAATGGATGCTAGGAGCAGAAGATTTGACACCTGAGGATGATATGCCAATAGGGAGAAACGTCCTTGAGCTTAACGATGTCAGACAGTCTGCAAACTATACTTGTGTTGCCATGTCTACCCTTGGTGTTATAGAAGCAATAGCGCAGATAACTGTCAAAGGTATATCTCAAATATATTTATTTGGACGCAGTTCTGTCTTTTATTCATTCATTCTGAGCAAATGTATTGCACTGAAAGGTCTAAATGCCGTTTGCCCTCTTAAATCTTAAATATTCTAACCAGTCACTGGCATATGACAAAATATAGGTTCAGACAGCAGTAATAATCTTTAATTGAGTAATTAACATTTATTAGAATATGTTAGTTGTAATATTCCATTATTCTTCTGAGTCTACCTGCCAGCCCTCATTTCAGTTAAAGAAATGATCTTGTAATGTATTTATTTATCAACAGCAGAAGCCTTTAATAACCAGCCATTTGATTTTTGGAATTGCTGGGTGTCCAAGTATATTCACTGAATAATTGGAAACGAGATTCCAAAAAAAAATCTGAAAATACAGCTGTTATTGTGAATTGTCTTTCTATAAGATTCCTCTTCTTCATATGGTTTTAGATTTATTATGGAAGTCAGTATCATTAATTCATGACAAATGAACTGCATTGAACAGAACTTGAAGATTTTCCAGTAGATTTTGGAGGAAATTGTAATTGGCAAAAGCTTGCTGTGAACACACTGCTCCTTCTTTCCATTTTGTCTTCCTCTTTTATTTTGGTTTTGTTGTTATTGTTTGTAAGCTTTTTATTCTAATAAAGAATGTCTACTGTTACATAGTGCTAACTGTATTTTTTGCTGTTTGTATTTAGCCTTACCCAAACCTCCTGGAACACCTGTGGTGACAGAAAGCACAGCAACTAGCATAACATTGACTTGGGATTCTGGAAACCCTGAGCCGGTTTCTTACTACATAATCCAGCACAAACCCAAAAACTCCGAGGAGCCATATAAAGAAATAGATGGCGTGGCCACGACACGTTACAGCGTGGCTGGCCTGAGCCCATATTCAGAGTATGAATTTCGGGTGGTTGCTGTAAATAACATTGGGCGAGGGCCACCCAGCGAGCCTGTGTCAACAAGGACGTCAGAGCAAGCGCCTTCCAGTGCCCCACGCAACGTGCAGGCCCGAATGCTGAGCTCCACCACCATCCTGGTACAGTGGGAAGAGCCCGAGGAGCCCAATGGGCAAATACAAGGGTACAGAGTTTATTACACCATGGACCCCACTCAACACGTCAACAGCTGGATGAAGCACAACGTGGCTGACAGCCACATTACCACTATTGGGAATCTCGTGCCCCAGAAAACATACTCTGTGAAGGTTCTTGCTTTTACTTCTGTTGGGGATGGACCACTTTCTAGTGACATTCAAGTCATCACTCAAACAGGAGGTAAGCTAGCAATTAGCAAAGATTGTGAGAGAGACTTTCAGCTTAAAATGTTGCGAAATAAACTACCCGTCAAGTATAGCCAGTATATTCAGGCAGTTTTTGCAGATAACATTTTCTCAATTCCATGGTGCAAGTAATCTTCTTAGAGTGGAAATTACCCCTTCATGCTTTCTTTCTTCATCAGTGTCAAGGAATCTATCTGCAGTGCAACTAAAGTCTCTGGGAGACATTCAACCTGGAGGTGGCCAAATCTTACAGGTTTTGTTTGGCAGTGCTCTGTGCACTAAACCTATTTGTTAGTGTTCATCATAGCTTTTATTGAGGTGTTACTTGTGGGTTCTGGTGGGTTTTGTTTAGGTGCATGTAGTTTTCCGATGCCATATCCCTCTAGGGAATATTGCTTTTGGAAATTTAAAATGTATGTGTACTGCATATGTATTCAACTAGTTGGTAAGATTCTGGGAAACCAGAAAGAATGAGAGCATTAAATAAAACAAACCTTCACGTAGGTTCAAGCAAGCAGGTTTGTACACATTGGATTTATAAGTCAAATCAAACCTTCCCCTACAAAATGCATACCACAGGGTCACTATTTTCTCAGTTTATGTTTGCAGTTAGGTTGTTTTGTTTCTGTTCAAGAACTTCTAGGTCCATGAATTAGTTTTATTAGTAAAGGACAAGCAAGCACAGTAAAAAACATGGCAGAAAAGTTTTTATGAAGTCTGAAGTGAGAAGCTCTGGTAGAGTTACACTGCACAAAGTATTTTATTGTAGCAATAAGAAATAAAAGGTCGTTTTGTCAAGCATTTTGTAGAAAGCTGTATAAAGTATTACTGTAGGCCAGTGATTTCCTAGAAATATATAATAGTACTTGAATTTTTTAGTACAGGAAAGTTTCCTGTTGCAGAATTTAGCATCCCTCAAATTCTTAAAAACAGATCTCTAAAGTATAACTGTAGACATTTATGTATCTTCCTGTTTTTTACTTCTGCATTTTACCAATATGCATTTAATAAAGACAGAAACTGATCTATTGTCCTGGAATCTTTCTAGGTGTTGTGTTGCACAAAGATCTAGATGTTACCTTTTGCAGTATCTCAGCTAAGAAGTTACAAAATTTTTAGATCTTATGGTGGTAGATCAAAATGTGTCTGCACATACAAATGTAAATATATACAGCATAGTTTAATTTTGGCATTTGCACCCATTTTCAGAGAACTGATTTTTGTATTGACATCTGACTTCTGATTGAATCCACATGCATAAAGCTTTTCCAGAAGAAGGTTTAGTGAGCTCCTTATCTGTATTTTCACTCACAGCTGTAAACCTCTTAGATTAGCAAGTGTCTGACAGTGGCTTCCCCAGTGAAGGATGAAGGAATCAAAATAATGAGCACTGAGGCTCAGCTGGACTGGCCCAAGTTACATTACTTTCTGAGGTCACTTCAGAGAAGCAAGCGTGTCCATCTGTTTCCAATTACTATTGCAATCTGAAGAAATTACAACAGCAGTAAGATTGCTGGAGGATTTTTCAATACATGATTTCAATGTTTAATTGTGACTGTGTTGAAGAAATTGCAAGAAAGAAAAGAATGAGGCATACAGGAAGCATATTTATGCATTGATACTTTTAATTGAAATACAAATGTTTCAAGTCATAAAAGATATAAAAACTAAGAAAGTCTAGTGAATTTGTCCAGTTCAGGGTATGGTTAAAATCTGGGATTTTCCTATCTCTCTATCCAGTAGTTTCTCTTCAGTGAACATCATAGAAAAAAGTGCCATCTTTGCCCTTCTCTTCCAGATTTGCTATAATCTGAATATGAATGTTTAAGTCTCTCAAAATTAAACATATTCCAAATACTAAAATGAATATAAAGTGCCATTTAAGAACAGGGAAAATGGATTTAATGGAAGCATTTTAAAAGAGTTAAAATAAAAGTGGGATACTTGGTTGATTTTATTTTAAACAAATAAGCCTGCTATTATATATATTTAGCTTAACCCTCACTTTGAGGATGTTAGAGCATATATAAAACAAAACCTTGCTGACATGTTTGACTTACAGGCTCTGTTAGATGCTTTATAGTTTTCCTGCCTTAAGTGTATTCTGATCTTTGGAGAGAGATTATAAAAATGAATAATTTGTTCTTTAAAAATCTGTTTAGAGGAATTTTTGTTTTCTTAGTATAGCAGCAGAATTATTCTTTTGAAATGGTTGTCTTTGCAGGTCAGCTGAAACTCTACTGGTAGTGAAATTTAGATTTTTAATTACAATATTGACTGGGAACCTGTGGGGAAGAGCAGGATATATGTTTCAGACAGCCAGACACTGAGAAAAACCCAAAAAAGTTCAGTTTTGGTGTTCATTATTTTTCTTAAGCATTTGAAGGCAAAGCCATGTCCTATTGTCCAGTTGTTTTTAACAGTGCTTTCTTTATGATTAAGAGACACCATTTTAACAGATTCTGTAATAAGAAAAGAACTGTGGAGCTGAGCCTTTTGAGAAAAGGGAGATCAATTCCAAAAGTGAAGATAGTCCTTATTCTGCATTTTGGGCCAGAGGATTAGATTCTCTTGAGAATGGAGTCAGGACTGGTCTATTATGCAGGTTAATTGACTTACCAAATTTTAAAATAAAGAAATATTGATATAACTTTTAGCGTGATTCTAAAATTATTGTTTTTTGTTTTTGCTTTGGTTTTGGCTTTGTTTTAGTTTTTGTTCTTGTTTTTGGATTTGCTCTTGGTTTGTTGGTTTGTTTGTTTTAAATTTTGTTAGAAAACAAAATCAGGACATACTTCTGGTAACCCCTTTCTGGGCTTAAACTGGTCATAAGAATGTGTACTCTGAGAAACATATTTTAATCTGTGTGTACCAGGAAAATTGAGAGTTTTGTGCTGTCTGGAGTTGGGTACATTTCGTTGCATTTCATTTCATTTCATTTAATTTCATTTCATTTCATTTCATTTCAACCAACAAAGAAAGGATAGCTACTGAAGGAATTAAGTGAATCTTGGTTTTGTTCTGAGCTTAGGTAGTAAGAGAGGAGGGAGATACGCAAGGTCTATTGGATAGGGGATTAAGAGAAAAAGAGAGAAAAAGAGAGAGAGGAAAATAATTAATAAATATTCAGGGAAATGAATGTGTACCTGTTAGCTTATATTTCTGTGAAAAAAAACTTAAAATACAAAACATACATACAAAACATACTGTTAATTTTAAATTTGAAGACTGAGGCTTATTATAATTATAAAACACTAATGCTTTGAACATAGGAAAAAAGATAGTAAGGAGCAGGGCACATAAATGGAGCCTTAGATTCAACAAAATTAATTCAACAAAATTTCTGGATTTCTTATGGTACAAGAAGATTAGAAGTTCAGAGGAAGAGCTGGTAGCAAGGAAGCACTGTTCTGTGTTGTAGCAAGCTAGCTACTTTACCAGACATTTAATTTTTTTTGGGAATACGTGAGCAGGGAAACCTGATTTCTTTGAAACTCCACAGTCCTAGCCTAGTGTCTTTGTGAAGCATTTCATGAAATGGACTTCCACGTGAAAAGAGTTGAGAGCATGTAGCTAGAAACTCAAAGCAAGAAGCAGGTGGGAGAATTGCGAATATTTAGGGTTGAAAGTGACCTCTGGAAATCATCCAGTCCAGCTGCTCTGCCAAGGCAGGGCCACCTGGAGCAGCTGACAAAGGAACACATCCAGGTGGGTTTTGAATGTCTCCAGAGAGGGAAACACCACAACCTCCCTGGGCAGTCTGTTCCAGTGCTCTGCCACTCTCAATATGAAGAGATTCTTCCTCAGGTTGAGGAGAAACTTCCTGTGTTATAGTTTAAGGCCACTTCTTCATCCTGTCTCTGGGCACGATTGGGAAGAGTCTGCCACTGTCCTTGTGGCACCCTCCTTTGAGATACCTACATGTACTGATGCTGAGGTGGGGTATAGAATAGTTTTTTAATTTACTTAAATTTTAAAATTTCCTTCAAGGGATATTTCTGGTCAGGTAGGAAAGACTATTTCAGCTTTTGAATAACTCCACTGCTCTCAATGTACAGGTAGCTTTTGTTAAGTGTCCTAGTCTCTATTTTGCTTCATTTAAAGGCTAACATGATTAGTTCAGTATTGAGAATCTTATCTTCACACATTGATAATTTATCTCTTCACTGTGTTCTCTAGTCATTCAGACAAGACCAGGTGGACTCTGTCTTAATGACTGATTAACACATTTCTTTTATTCTCTAGGCTCCCACTATGTCAGTAAGAGATAATATTTGAAGAAGGCGATTTATGGATTTCTGATTACTTGTCACATAATATACTGTGTTTTTTTAAAATCTAAAATGTGTAGTTGGTAATTATTTTGAGTATTGAGGTTCTTTTCTTGATACTGCAAAGCTTAAAGTCTTATCTGTCTTCAGACTCATTTGAAGAGTCTATTTCAGCTGTAGCAGAGAGACAGTGGGAGAACACAGTGCACGTATTACCCATTTTATTGTGTATGTTACTAATTTCTAAATTATATTCTATTAGGACTTGTTATTTCAAAAAATGCACATATTGATTGCAAAGCAAAAACTCCGGAGCACAGTAGCTCTTTAGCTGTAAGAGTTCCTCTGTGGAGTTTCGTACTTCTCTCAGAGAAATCAGAAGCGTACACTCTTGGTCCCTTTAGGTTCCCTACTTATTGCCAATTTTCTTAGTTATTGTCCTTTGCAAAACTTATTTCTTATTGAACTCTGTTTTACTCAAGGTATGGATTTCACCCTAGCAATGTCATGGGACCCTTTCTGTCCTGGAGACTATCCTCTTTTTCCATTATCACTCACAAACCCAGCATGGTCCTGGAGTAGTTTTGTGATTATCTCAGCCATCTGAATTGCTGTGCAGGGAACTCTGATGCCTTTCTGAGGTCCTATTTTGTGATCCTGTTCTGGCACTTTAATCACAGATGGAGATAAAATCCCATATGCAGGACAAAGTCCAGCAGTCTGTGTTTGTTCCTGGTTATCCAGCAATAAACATGGAGGAATAGGCAAATGAAAATGTAGAAGTTGATGTGAAGTTTTGGAAAAAGCAGTTGTGGACTTTTGTTACAGTGGTTTTGTTATTGCATTGTAGTCTTTTATTCTGTGTACTGCCTAAGATATATTTAGAAGAAGGAGCACATGCACTTGGAGCACACAGAAATTAAGGGTTTTAATGTACTTTTGTAGAGCATATTGGCCTCAAAACAGAAAAGACAGTATTGAGAGAATGCTCATTCAAAACCATCCCATTTAGTGGGCTGCCCATACACAGTAGTAATATAGAGTTAGATTTGATGCGTGACATTAAAAACACTTCAGTAAGAGTATAAAGTCGACTTTGCATACAGTTTCTCTAGGTTTGTTTTCTCTGAAGGACACCACTGTCTTCTGTCAGCTCCAGCTTGGCTTAGCTTCTATGCGCCACCGAAGATTTTTTTTAACAGATGTGTATTCTAGGCATAAATCCTAAATAGTTTAAAAGTTAATTGTTCCACTTCCTTAACCAGTACTTTTCCTTTGGTACTGGGTTCCATACCAAAGTTTATCAGCAATAAAGTGTGTTCAGTTTCTCTTACTTAATTTTCTTTCTTCTTCATCTTCTCTTATCTGTTTAGACCAATGCAGATTTCCCTGTCACCTTTTTCTTCTGTCAGTGTTTTCAGCATCAGAGTTGCTTAATTGTGGTTAAAAAAATCTGAGGGGAGACTAATTTTTGAAGCAAGATATTTGACAAACAGCATTTGGAAAAGTCCAATTAGCAATCAGCTTGTCTTATAAAATGATTGAGAATTGCAGACCTGACAAAGGGCTTGGTTTTTTTAAAAAGGAATACTTGGAGAATTAGGGTCTTCAAACACATAGAGAGACAGGATATACCCTTAGTTCTCCATCTGCTGCCATATTTATCATAACAGATGGTACCAGCCTTCACATGAGTCACTTGACTGATCATTTACTATTACTGCCTGGCTGTGTTCTACAGTTCATATATCCACACATTAAGTAGAGATCATAGCATCATAGAACAATTCAGACTGGCAGGATGGTTATCTGGGGAGGTGTCCAGCCACAGCCACTGCTCAGAGCAGCCTCACCTCTGGGATCAGACTAAGTTTCTTAGGGCTTCACCTGCTTGACATGTAGAACCCCTCAGAGCCGGGGAGGTCCAACCTCCTTGGGCCCTGGCTGCATTTCTGGGTTGTCTAGAGCCTCTCATATTTCAGCTTGTGCCACTGCCTCTCACCTGCCACACTCTCTGAAGAGCCTGGCTGAATCTCTTGCATCCCTTCTGTCACTGCTGGGAGTGCTGTTGAGAGCCATCCATTCTCCCAGCTGAACCATCTCCAGCACTGCAGCCTGTCCTTGCAAAATTAGAATCTGTCACAGATACTTAGTTGATGTTTCCTGTAGTGGCTCCCCATGCTTTGGGGTCGTTTCCTTTTCACACTTTGCAAGACCCAGGCAGTGGTCTCTTTATAGACCAGACATCTTTTAGAAAATCATCTAGTTAGTCCTGCCCCTATTTATTCCTGTAAAGGAGTTGGTCTCCTGTTACTCTCAGTCACTCACTCATTAAAAAAAAAAAGAAAAAATTAAAAATTGGTAGAGACTTTCATTGTCTCTAGTCTCTAGTGTCTCTAGTGTCTTCTCTCTCCATGAGTTTGAATATGCACTTCAGGTAGAAAGGTTCTGTTTTTTGTAAGTTAGATACCAAATCTGTACCAGAATACACAAGGGCAGTGTTCTCAAACTGATATTCTGTATAGGTCTGGGAAAGATAAAAAAAAAAAGTAGCAAATTATTTTAACAGTTTGCTCTCTGAAGTTTTTAGGTCTTTTAGTTTACTAAAGGAACATACTTGTAATGCTGTAATAGAATTCTGCCCTGATATATGTTAGTGAAACTTATTATTGTCACATCCTACTTCTTACACCTGTTCTCAGTGTGCTAAGTACATCTTTTTATTTTTCCTCTGAAAAAATGAGAGCATGTCACATTTTATTCTTGAACAGCTAGAGATGCTGTGGAAAACTGTTTCATGCCTTATCAACGGTGCTATTAACTGAAAGTAATGTTTTAGATCTTGGGTGCCAAAACTATTGCACACAATTGAATGATATTGTTATGTTTTGCTGTCTTTTCCTAGTCAGCCTTATCATTTGCTTTACATTTGAAGAAGTAAATTAGGACAACATTTAGCATGGATAATTTCTGTGACCACGATATGACAACAGAAAATGTTCTTGACTACTGCAATCAAAAGTGCATTTTGCTTCTTGCAATTAGAAGGTTTTGTCACTAGAAATGCAGCTATATTCGTAAAAATACCAGTCATTAACAGACGGAGATACATCACTTAATGAGAAATTAGCTGAATATCTCTTCACTGGATTATAACTACTTCAGGTTAAACAAGCTGGATATAGTATATGGGTGTCTTCTTAAAGACCAGGATGTGTTTACTATCTTCCATTTCTCAGCTGAGAAAAAAAATTTCATCTGGAAATGCATGTAGTAGTTTTAACACTTTATTCTAGACTACTTCAGCTAATCATATGTTCTATTAGTTTTTTCTCATACTTACAGAAATATATAGATGTATATATATGCCAATTCACACATGCTGGAATTCGTCACCAGGCATCTCTTCAATTGCATTTCAATTCTGTTTGCTTTATTTACATTGAAAAAAAGACTTATTTGAAATCCTTGATAACTTTTAACATGTTAATTAAATGTCTCATTATTCTTTTTCTGTGCTTAGATAAATTTGTTTCATAGTACTGTGAATCAATTTGTTTAAGTTCAGTAAGATAGATGAAAGTAGTATTGCATGCCATATTCCGATAACATTTTAAAAGATTCGAAAGTATTGAAGTACCCAAATTAATAATTGGCAACACTGCTTAACTTTTTCTTTAGTGCCTGGTCAGCCACTGAACTTCAAAGCAGAACCTGAGTCTGAAACGAGCATACTGCTTTCCTGGACACCTCCACGGTCTGATACCATTTCCAGCTACGAACTGGTTTACAAAGATGGAGAGCATGGGGAGGAAGTAAGTGGCAAGATTGTGCATGTTTTTAATCATCATTAATAAGTTGGACTTAAAATGTGGCAATGGTTTAAATTTCATGTTCTAGTAACTTGCTTAGTATTGATATTTAGGTTTGATATTATGTTTGTTAAGCCCAGCAATTAGCCTAGTGACAGACTGAAAGTGTGCGAGCAGCAAAAAATGTTGTCAATGGTTACCAGCCAGCGGAATTTTTGCGTAGACAGCAATGAATCCTCCACAGAAATTCCATCCAGTTCCAGACATTGATTATGTCTTTCTGAGCCTGTTTCTCCATAAAGACTTGGAAGCAAAAAATGTGTGGGGGCATTTTATGGACACATTAAGGCTTTTTTTGAGCTTATACTTACTTGAACTTTGAAATCTATTTTCAGTCTTAGATAATTTTTGTTTCTCTGTGCAGTTGTGTAAAAGAATTCCCCAGCTTTTCTAATATTTCAGTAATAACTGAGATGAAAGCAGGATGTTCTTTCTAAAGATTAAAACCTGCAATAGACTTTTTCTGTACCATTACTTCATGAGGAATTTTCAGTTTGTGGGCCTCTATCATGTTTGTGCCATAATCTTTAGAATAAACTGTTCTACTGCTAGGGAAAATGCAGTATTACCAAGTGTCACAGAGAAAAGAAAGCCAGGAGTCTCAGAAGGACACAGGAGATTGTCAGCCTCATTGGTTTTTCCTGCATCTTCAAGTCATTGCTGATGCTTCAGCTGATCTTATGTTCATGGCAGCTTCACACAAACACTGTGAATTCATAAGCTGATTTTGTGGAAGGGGGCCAGGTCCGTATTTCACTTCCAAACAGGATGCAGGCCACTGCTTAATAAGTTACCCTGTGAAAGAATTTACGTTTAATAATTTGAATACATATTCAACTACAAGGTTAAACCCAAGATAACTTACACTATAAAATCACTGCCATAAAAGACAGTTAGTTATAGATAAGGCTTTGTTCATGTGTATGGTCTGAAAAGGCTTTCATACTTTGTATATAGGTATTTGTTCCTCCGACAGTCAAGCTTTGTTTGGGACTCTGAGTTTCACCTGTTAAACCTGTTGACTTTAAAAAATAGGTTATTAATGTTTGTCAAAAGTAACATATTCAGTTTTGGTTTTGTTTAGTTTGGTTTTGTTCTGCTTTATTTTGTTGAATTTAAGCTTCTCCCTATGGTTTTATCCCAGTATAAAAGCATACAGGCAATGTATGGAATTCCAAGTCTCTGGATACTAAGCAGGATGTTCTCTTATAATCTACTTTTAGCAACGGGTTTCCACCGAGCCTACTACGTCGTATCGTCTGCAAGGCTTAAGGCCAAACAGCCTGTACTTGTTCCGCCTAGCTGCACGGTCTCCTCAGGGCCTGGGGGCTTCCACAGCAGAAATCTCAGCCAGAACCATGCAGTCAAGTAGGTGTCTCTCCTTGAAGTATTTATTCTCTTTGTTTCTGTTTCTCAAACAGATTAGTCTCAATAGCCCAGGTAGGCAGAAACAGAGAAAAAAGCAAAATACAGTATTCATGTTGCTTGATGCAGCAAAAGAATGGTTAAAATGTGTGTTTTGAGGTGTATTGTCATCAGCTTAATACGAGTGGCTTTTACATAGGTTCATAAAAGCACCCAAATAAACCAGTGTCTAAGGAGGCAATATAATGTTGGCATAATAAAATGTTACTTTACAAAAAGGTGAAATTTTGTATCGTGCAATAGGTGTGCATTAATAACAGTCCTTAACCCATAAAATTGCACCTCCCCAGTCTGCACACTTCCTAGGTTGTTTCTGCAGCATCTCCCTGAAGTGCAAAAATTTGTGGAGTGGATCAGGCTGAATATTTCAGGATGGACCAGATATTTCTTAACAATTCTTTTATAGTATCTTATCGTTCTGCTTTTGTTCAGTTTTCTTAATCTGGGCTTTTTACGATGTTCAGTCATTTTCTTCCTGGAGAAAAACAGTTTGAGATTTAAAAATCTGTCAGGACTTACATATACACCTTAAAACATTTAAATTAGGACTTAATTAAATCAACTATTCAGCAGTGATGTCCAGAAGGATTATTCTTGCCTGATAAGTTATGCTTTCCTGACAGTTTGCATTACAATGTGTCATTGAAAAACTTAGTACAGTTTTATTTGCATTTGTTTTAAGTTAAATTGCCTGTTCTTAAAGATTATTCAAAACAGAAAATTCAGTTTCTCAGTTGACATGAGGTTTTTTTAATTTGCAGTCATGACACAATCGTTCCTTGTTAGTGTTATATATTAATATCAATTAGTGTGACTGGAGAAACAGTGCTTCTCACCTTTAAGCAAATGTGTTTCAGAAGTATTTCTAAGGCACTTTGAATAAGCACAAAAAATCACATCAAGCACAAGGTTAGTTTTAGATATAGTGGCAAGGCAACTTTTCAGTTTAGTAATTTTGAATAAATAATTTGATTAAGAAATAGTTAGTTATTTATTCTGGGAACCATTTCAACTATTTAGAATGCTCATTATCATATATTGGGTAAAGATTGCTTAGACTCCATACAAAATAAACATCTAGGAGCCAAGGCTGCATGCTCCATATATTTTAAACACATTGCCATTTTCTCTTCTTGAATATATGTTGTGTTTTGCTCAGCCTTGTGTCTTCAGATAGTAGTAAAATCCAGTTGATTTCGGTGGTCAGATACAAGTTACTTGCTGCAAAGATTACATTAAAAAAGAAGTGCAATTAGGAAAAAAATCATATATGCGTTAATAAAACTGGCTAAAGTAGCCTTCAAATTGTCCTTAGTTACATAAGTGCAATGTTTTGCATTTTCAGAGTATAATGGATTAAAAATTAATAAATTTCTATTATTTTATTAGCAATATTCACCAGAATGTGCAACTGCCTTTCATTTAGATATCAGAGGAAGATGCTGCAGGGATTGATTTATTTTTTGTAAGACCCTTAAGACATTTTACATGTATTTTACTTCCTGCACAAGTTAATGGTAGAAGGGCATCCATTTGTTTTGAGTACTTGATTGCTGAATTAGTCTATAAAAATAGCCCCAAATGTGTTAATTCTCATCTGTTTTTCCACCCACCTCCTCTAGTTAATCACAATACTAGTAAATTTCCTCCTATCTTCTCTTTGGAGGAGCAGTGTACCATACTGAGTAAAAAGCCATTGATCCCTGCAGAAAGAGCTGTAGGGAGCCAACAGATACATGCAGAATACAACAGATAAATGCAGTAGGTTACAGCAGGGTCCTAGGCCTTCTCTGTTGCTTTAATTTTGTTTGATGTGACTATTTTAAGTATGTATAAGTGTCCGTTTGCTTCTTTTTTCCCTTGAGAAGTTGGAAGAAAAGGTGGAGAGAGGGATGTAAAGGGTAGTAAAGGTCTTGCACACAAAATGTATGCTTTTTAAAAAGACAGGAGGCAGAAATAGGAAAGGAGTTCACATCCCCTCCTTCCACTAGTGAGTTTGAATTATGACTCCTTTTTTTGGTGCTCTGAATGATCTGTTAGTAAGCATAGAATTTGGTAAGTCAAAGTGCATTTAAGCACATAAATTCATACCTAACTTTCAGTACTTGATTTGCTTCACTGAAAGTAGTGGAATGACATGCATGCTTAAATGCTCTGAAGCTTGAAAAAGGTAAATATGCTAACATGCTCCTTTGAGAACAAATGAGTAAAGGTGAGCATTTCTGCTCTGGAAGGCTGGTGATGCTGACAGGAGATGAAACAAAGTCAGAAACTCAAATTCTGATGTGATGAGCTTGTGAACTCACTTTGTAAAATGAATACCTGCTTTCTTTACATGCTGTTTGGGGTAGATTTTTTTTTTTCCCTGTAGAAGTAATATACATTACTGGTAGGATTAATTCTTTGCTAGCAAAGGTGTCTCCAAGAGGAGTTAAAAAAATAAAACTGAGAGCTGATCTAGGGTAAGTACAAGTTACAGTCAGAATCAACAAGCCTGTCACTTTTTCCTGGTAGGTAAATCTTTGACTAAGACTTTCTTTATCTTCTATGGACTGCATGCTCATAGTATGCTAGCTACAGTAAGTGTTTCAGTAAATGCTTTCAATTTAAATGTAATTTATGGTTGACTTTTGTGAGGCAGACTCATTAAAAAAAAAAAGGTAATTTGTTTATGAGAGTGGAAAGGCTGCAAAAATTGCAACCTGTGGAGCAATTTCTAGCAATTATTGCAAGTTTTTGGGAATTCTGTAAAAAGAGATTTTCTGTCTTAAGAAAAGTTTGAACGGGATGTCTAAATTTGTAAGTAAATACATGTCGTGTTATTTTAAATGTTACAGCTTGCACTAATTGCAAGGATTATAAAGATAGTTCAGTAGTCATAGAAGTATCACGTTTTTGTTTTATTTCAAGAAGAATTTTAATTACAGGTAGGTAATATTATTTTGAGGCTTCATATTCATATATTTCCCCTACATCATTTTTCACCATTTAGTTTGTCTGTTCATTTTCAGTTTCCTTTTAATAAGCCAAGGTGCATATGATATTTTGCTTTTTTGAGTTTCTACTTTTTTTGTTTATCTGTTATTTTCATTTGGTTCTCTTTTATTTATTTTAATTTTTTTTCTTTTGTTCGTTTTTTTCAATCACTTCTATCCTTCCACTCAAATCCTCCTTTAACCCACTACTGAAATTAGAGCCATCAGCTCCTCCTCAAGACATTAGTTGCACAAGCCCCAGCTCCACTAGCATTTTGGTAAGTTGGAAACCTCCACCGGTGGAAAAACAGAATGGCATTATCACTGCATACTCCATCAAGTACACTGGGATTGATGGAGAAGATGTCAAGCCCCATGAAATTTTGGGAATTTCCTCGGACAGTACCCAGTACCTTTTGGAACAGCTGGAAAAATGGACTGAGTACCGGATCTCTGTGACTGCTCACACTGATGTTGGACCTGGCCCAGAGAGCCTAGCAGTGTTGATTCGGACAGATGAAGATGGTATGTTGCCTCCACTACATCAGTTTGCACTTCTATGACTCTGTCATCTGCTGTCTTTTCTATAGGCTAACAGTAATTTTTTCTGCTCCTCTGTTTTTTTCCCCAACTGTAACCAGATATTATCACCCTCTGAGATTTTTAATCAAAGACTGTTCTTTCTACGCCATTTTTCTATTTGGTATTTTTGCATTTTTTTATCAGAAAATATTTTTTTTTTGCAAGTGACTTGAATCTGCTGCTCCTTTGAGCCCATACATATCCTTCTTACTCCTCCTTTAATGAAAAATGACTCTTAGGAAAAAACTTCCTGCCTTTTCCTTGATTTTATGGTCATGATCATTTTTAAAAAGTTATGTCTATAAGCTTTTTTCAGGTCTTGTTTTTTTTGTTGTTTGTTTTGGTTTTTTTTTTAAACTGCTTTCTTCTTCCATATTGTGCTTTTTGATTTGAGGGATTTTTTTGGGTTGTGGTTTCTTTTGTTGGCTTTTTTTTTGAGTTTTGTTTTTTGATCTTGGAAAACTGATGCTCCACACATTTTCTTTTCTTCCATTCTTGAAAGTGACAGAAGACATCCTTGTAATCAGCCTCCTTTTTATCCTGAGGAAAAAACAAACCAAAATAAATCATAGAACTTGACAAACAAAAAAAAAAAAAAGGATTTTTTTTAATCTTTTGTGCTTTTGTTATTATTATAGCATTATTATTTTAATGATTAAAATATCTCTTTGTACTATAATGCTTTGAATCTCAAAGCATCTTCCTTGGCTTTTGTACATTTTTACATGTTTTTCTATTTCTCTAATACTCCTTTTTCTTCCATTTTTTGCATCAGTCATGTTTTTTGATCTTTTCACTGAAAGGTAGAGCAGATTTGTTGAGCATTTTCATTTGCTGAATGATTTGTATTCTTCAAAGACAACATAGTGAGTCTGCCCTTTCTTTAAAAAAAAAAAAGAAAAGCGATAGCCATGGGTGGGGCAGGTGGCTGTAATTGTCTTCTGTCCAATGATGTTGTTCCAGTTCCTAGCGGTCCTCCTCGCAAAGTCGAGGTGGAGGCTGTCAACTCCTCTGCTGTTAAAGTGTCCTGGCGCTCGCCTGTGCCCAACAAGCAGCACGGACAGATACGAGGGTACCAGGTCCACTATGTGAGGATGGAGAACGGGGAGCCAAAGGGCCAGCCCATGCTGAAGGACATCATGCTGGCAGATGCTCAGGTAACTGGGACACGCTGTTCTTTTCTAGGTCACAGTGAAAACATTTCATTTACCAGAGAGCAATCCAAAACTGCCTTTTGTTGTTGGGGGTCTTTTTCTATTTAACAGTTTACCAGCTGGTATTTTTTGTGTCTGCTTTAAAAACTTTTTTTCAGAACACTTGCATTTAAAAGTTCTTGGGCCAAAGCAAGACACTTCCTCTCTATTGATCTAAACACTAGGCTATGTCATTATTCTGATTCTGTTAAACCTGGAGACTTTACGTATACTCTGAAGTTCTAAAGCATCAGGGTCATCTGATCCAGTGAAAGCCAGTGCAGTAAACTGTGCATGGCCTGATCCACCCATCTCCTTATTTAGTTGCTTCAGTGGAGAGCCTAGAATCATTAGAAGCCTGCATTAGCCCGTTATTATAGTGTTTCTCTGACCAGCTTGTACACATCTTACTTCACATTTCACAAGAAATTAATGCTCTTAATGTAACTTTAGAAACCATTGAGGTTCTATACTTTTCATTATTCATATCATCAACCTCATGCTTATTTATACTAGCTGTTTTAGAAATTATAAGATTATGAGATAACAAAATCATCCGGTTTAAAACTCTTCAAGCCAGGATTTTACTGATTGAAATATACCAGTACTCGGTAAAACTTAAGATTCCTAAAGCTCCTGAAACCGAAGGAGTCATCCATTAATGTGTCTCACTGCTAGCTCACAGTTTATGACTGGGTTGACTGGAAATAAAAGGAAATCAAAGAGTAAAATCTGTTTTGTAAGCATTTTACATGAAGAAAAAAAAGGGGGATTACCCTTTTTTTTTCCCCTTTTCAGTCTAAGTTCTGAATTTCAGATTTGCAGAGACCTCTGGGGAATAGATCTCCTGCACCTGCATTTTGCTTATGATCCTATTTGCAAAGTACTGTGTCTGTTTCTGGAAAACTTTGTTGCCAGTACTTTACTATTTTGGAAAACATGGCATTCTTACTGTTGAAATTCAGTGGAGACAAAGATGAAAGTAGATCAGGAAGTGGGAAGGGAAAGGGAAAATGGAGAGGAGATGGGAAAAAAGGACATACTAGTGTGCTTTGGTTCTCCTCTTCCTTTCACAAATTTTTACTTTCAGCCTCTCTGTGATAGGGGATTAAAATGATCTTAAACACTAGAAGGTCAGTAACTGGAGACTAGATGAGATATTAGAGTCTCCAAATATCATAAAGGCAGAAGTTGTATTGCTTCTTTTGTCAAGTTTAGCTTTGACCTACCCACTTGCTACTGTTTCACAGAGGATATCCAACTTTCTCTTCCCACCTCTTCCTCCTGCCTGTAGTACTTCTATGATACATGTGATCAAGGCTTGTGCAGGTATGAAGAACTTGATGGTAAAATATCAGTGTAGTTTCAAAACTTAATGCATTGAATTAATTTAGGAAACTGAAGCATATAGCCTGGTAACATGATTAAATAAACCAGGTAGCCTTTATTTCTGCCTTGGTAACTTTTAATAAAAACTATGATAAAATAATTCTGCATGGTACAAGAGGATTCATTACTTCGTTTATTTGTCAGTGAAAGAGAAATAGCTGGATTTTAGGGACAACAGAAATGGAATTAAAAATGCCTGGCCTGATTTCATTAACCAAATTTCATGTGATTCTACATGGATAATTCAAACTGTACATGACTTTTTCAGGCATCTTTCATATTTATTTTACTATAAAGAAGAGAACTTTATCTCAACCAGGCTACAAATCTGCTTATTTTTTTTGTTTTTCCTTTCAACTTCCCTTACTGTAAATTAGTGGGAATATGATGATACTACTGAACATGTAAGTACTTTTTGACTGGGCAGAAAAACGTGTGTTTGGGTTTAAATTTTTTTGTCTTGCTTGTTTGCTTGTAGCGTTGTATGGTTTTGTTTTGGGTTAGGGGCTTTTTTTGGTGCTTTCTTTGGGTTTGTTTTTGTTTTTTGTTTTGTGGGTTGTTTTTTTGTCATTTGCACAAATGCATGTACCTGACACCAAAAGCTTTCTCTTACGACACCTTTTTCCTTTGTTGTTCTTTTTTTTATTTATTACTTTCCAAGGGAGAAAACAGAATTACTGTTGTTTGCCTTTGCTGGGGTTTAGCATGATGCCAAAATGTACAGCACTGATTTGTGTTTTCATCTTTTTGATGGCTGTCACTAACTTTGCCTCACAATTTCTTCTTTACAAGTGAAATAGGAGTGGTTCAGAGTTACATACCAATAGCTGTATTTTTCTGTATTCATTTTAAAGTTGGGTTTTTATTCTTCTGGTGTAACTGAAAGTAGAAGTGCTTTCTCTTGTATAAAATAAATACATGCTATCAGAAAATCCAGATGCCCTGCAGTGTTTATGCCTAAGTAATAACGTTTGCTGTATCCAGACCACACTTTCAGACATTGCATGCAGCCATAACTCTCATATCATGAGGTACTGATTGCTTTGGGAGAGGCTAGTATCTTCATAAGTCTTTCTGTTTTGTGGTTTTGTGGATGGTTTTGCCTTTTACAGTTTAAGTCTGGTAGTACCAGGTGCAGTTTTCTTACAAATGATATTAAGTCTTTCTCACTGATTTTGGCCTTATAGTTCAATTCAGTTCTGAGATAGACAGAGTATAAGAAGGGGATATTTTGATAGTAGATAGTTATGAGCTGTTTAATTTTGTTGTTTGGGTTTGTTTTTTTATTTGAGCTATTTTGCCCACTCATTCTGATGATTTCCCAATTATTTCTATATTGCTAATAACTGACTGTAAAAACAATGCTGAATTCTAATCACATCTTTACTAAGCTCATATCCACTATCTTGAAAAATCCATATACTATTAATAGTTTGGCCCATGATTTTTATATTAACTTTTCATGGCTGTTCTACCTGCGGGATGTGTGATTGTACATTTGCTATTTATTCTAGATGTATAAATACACCATCCCTCTGGCAGCACTGAAATTTAGTTCAAGTTCATTCAGGCATATGAAAATGCAGAGAAGTAGTCCAATGGTTACAGGCTGGAAGCTGGGGACTCTGGGCCCATCAGTCGCCTCCAAATACTGTCCCTTTGTATTTGCATATAAGATTTATTTATGAGTGTCAAAACTTACTCCTTTTTCTGTCCTTGTAGCAAGACATAAGTGTAGTACATTTCCCGAACACCATTCAGCATCTTCTGTGTGCATATACATGTGAGCACATGTGTGCACATAAAAAGACACCCCATTGCTCTGATATGTACAGTTTGATGTTGTTGCTGTTACTTTCCTCTAGCTGAAGATCTACTTGTTTTGTAGCTACTGTCGTCTGAAGGCCATCAGATCTATCCTCTGACCAGATTTTTAGTGATGTTTTGCATAGTTCTTTTAGACCTGAAGGGCTAATTGTCCTGAAGTCCTTTCACATATTAAGAAGCACAGTCTATCCAGTGACTCAGGTTGCAGTGAAAGTGTTATGGAAGTACTGAGGCATTTCTGTTCAGCCAAACCATCATTACTTACAAAGTGTGCATGTAAATGCAACATTTTTCTTACTAGGCATTTTAGAACTATATCAGTGATATCCTGTTAATAACTAAGTTAAACTGAGTTTCTCATATCTACATGTGCATGTGTTTCACAGTGTCAGTAGTATTCCTCAGGCAAGGTATTTCAGAAGACTTTTTTCACTGTTCACACCACTAAGTCTTTGGCCTTTCGCTTTAAACTACCTGAGGCATACTATTTAGATGTGTGCTGTCCTTTATTGCTTAAGTGAGTGAAATGTTTTGCATTATCAAGTATTTCACACAGTACAGTCTGTTGGTGCACTCACATGCTTGCCAATATCACTGCCAGTAGCTCAAAAGTGTAATATAAACGGGGTTTCTAAAGTATTCTGCATTCTCCTGTTAACCATCTATTTTAAATTAATTGTTCTTATTTTATTTTGTTTCATCTTAGGAAATGATAATTTCTGGGCTTCAGCCTGAAACCACATACTCTTTCACTGTGACAGCCTATACAACTAAAGGTGACGGAGCACGCAGCAAACCCAAACTTGTATCTACTACTGGTGCAGGTAATACATATATACAAATTGAGCTCTAAATGAATCCTTTGACTTTTTCTGCTACTGTGGTTTTTTGTTCCTACTATTTGGAAGTCTTCTGTTGTGTGAGAGGTGTTTCTAGGACTTAAGATTTTCTCTTTCAGTATTTGGACCTCATTTATTTAGATAAAACAGAACCAGTGACTCCCTCTGTCCTTCCTTAGTTCCAGATGAGGTCGCTTTATAGTTTTTAGTACCTCTTCCATTAGCATTGGTGTCTTCTTTGAGAAGAAAAAATAGAAATTCAGAGCTGAGGATATTTGAAAAACTTGTAAAGGGTTTTCAAGATCTTTGTAAAAGTCGCAACACTGCTGCCTGCCAGTAAAAATGTTGAAAGAGCCCATCTGTATAACATTCACAACTTATCTCAGAAGAATGTAATTATTAAAGCAGAGGATTGGAAAACAGAATGAAACTCCATGCTGTGAAACCTTGAATTCCATATTGATTCAGGGGTATTTTAAGGAACAAACTGGGGCAGAATACACCTTTCCACTGTGTTCAGTCTGCGTTTGATCTCAGGTGGTACTGAATGTTGGACATCTTGATTGCAAACCAGTGCAGCAGCTAGCATTGATGGGATGACTCTAACGGCTTTTAGATGAGGAACAATTTTGTTATTTTTTTAAAAACGTGTCACTGTGGTACAGCTTAACCAATTGATACCACCACATGTTTGGTATGATGCTTACCTACAGGTGTTCACAATCTGTAGGTATTGTGTTCGTTTTCAGGGGTTTGTAGTGCAGCCATTAAGGATATTTTATTACAATCACATGTAGCACCATTACAAGCTCTCTGAATAGCAATGTGTTGTTTATGCTAATAGATAAAATCCAAAAGGCATATGTATTTGTATTTATAGTGATTGATTCAATTTTTAAGACAATCACTGAATGCAGAATCACATCTTATATTAGTATCAAAACCATATATATATCCTTTTTTCATTGGATTCCTTGGAAAAGTATCCGTCTTGGTGGCTAGATGCACAAGGTTTCATTTCAGATCTTAGGATACATTCTAGCCATTACTCTTGGCTATTGTTGAAACCTACTGTCTAATTTCTTATCTTTCCTGAATTCTCATATTCTGAGAAAAAGGTGATATGTATTTCTGGCATGTATTGGAAGTTGACTTAGGAAAAAGAGGCCCTTGATCCATTACTCGTTTTAAAGTTCAATTCTCAATTTAAACAAATACAATTATATAAATTATGATTTTATTAGCTTCTAGGCATAAGTATAGGTTATGCAAATATGCTTGCAAAACTTAGTTTCACTGCATTTAGTTGTTATTGACTGTTCATGTGTCATTCTACCAAGATGTCTGGTGGTTCTACTTTAATAACACAGAGCATATTCTGTGTCCCAAATAAACTTAAGTGAAAAGCAATAGAGAATCAGAGGCATGTATGTAAATGTAATGTATATAACACCGTTCTTGTTAATGCTTATAACAGCTTGTAGTTTGCTTAACCCTGTGAACAAATAATGCTTTTTCTTGGGATTAACAGCTAGTTTCCATTTTGCTTCTTCATACATCCCAGACTGTATGAAATCTCTTCACTTGGTGTTACAGATTGCTGTATTTGGGCCACTTTTGTAAGAAAAAATTGTATGCAGATTTTTGAAAAAAAGAGAAACTGAATATAGTCAGTACCAAGAGCTTCCTGCTCACTTTCTGTGAGAATGCATCGCACAAGGGAAGGAGTGAGGCATTAACACCAAAGGGTTGTAGGTCTGTAATGTAGACTCCTCTTCACTTGGAGTTTCCACTTGATTTTTTTTTCCTGAAAGGGTGCTAATGGAATACTACAATAAAGAAAACTAAGGATCTGACTTTGTAGTCTAACTTTTAAAGTTTGAATGAGATTGACTGTGATTATATTTGTAAGAGATATGAAAGGAGAATAGATGTCTGAACATTTACCAGAGAAGGGATCTGTAAGGTGTTCAGACAATAAGTAACTATTCAACAGTCCTGTTAGTGATACAAAAGCATAACTTACATTTTTATGCAGGAAAGACTCGCCAAACATAAGTAAGCCTACAGTATAGTAACTCAGTTATTAGTACAGTCACTGAATGTTCTTGATATTTTCTTTCAAGAATGTGCTTTTGTCTTATGTTCAGTTTCCTTTCCTCACTATTGAAATCAGATGGAATAAACACTATTAGTGAACATTTCTAAATCAAATTACTTTTTAAATTACTTGGGGCAGAGGTTACAAAATATATGGTAACAAGATCTTGATAAAAATGAAGACTTAGTAGTTAGTGATATCATACATTTTTTATGAAGATTTTAATCACACCTTTAATTTCTGTGTAACAGTTGCTGAAGAATCTCATAGGGCAATAGCCTGTCCATTACTTGTCATTTGTTCTCATAATGGGCACCACTCTTGAAATACAGATTTCAATTAAAAGAAGAAAGTTTATATTAAAGCAGTGGTGTACTTTATAGCAACTAACAGAAACAAATTATTTCAGATAATTTGGCAAAGACAGCTTGCATGAGCTTCTACTAGTAGATGGCAAGCAATTGCAGCAGTAATGTCTGTTAAAAGGGGTATGTGAGAGATTTCTTGCTATGTATTAATGGAAGAGGATTTCAGATCAGAGAATTTATTTTATTTTATGGACAATTTCACTTCTTTGAGGCTCATGGAAAATTCGGGTTATTATCAGAAATTTCTAGACAGAGCTATTTGATGACACAACTATATATATGACAGCACAGAATCCTGTCATTTGTCCTAAAATACTGTAATATTCATAAGTAAATCATACTGCAAGTAAGTATTAACTGAAAGCTGTCTGAAAATAAAAAGAAATTCATCTGCTTTGCAACATTACATAGGCTTTATGGTATTAAAAAAAAGTGGCCATTATTATTTACTGGTTTAGTCACAGGTTATTTTATTGGATAAGTAAATTTGTTAATTGCCTGCTTCTGATCAAGAGCAAGTAATAGTTTCTTGTTTTCTCTGTAGTTATCACAGAGGTTAAAATGCAGTTCTGCCACAAGAACAACAACAAAAAAAATTAATTGCAAAAATAATTTAGTCATACCTTTCAGTAAAGTCTCCTCTAGGAAGCTGAAGGAGTATTACTCTTTTTAGTTAAACTGTTCTTTCCTCTGCTAATCTGATGCTACTAATAGAATGCAGAGAAAAATATGGCCTGCAAAAGGCCTTCACGGCCTTCTCTTTGTTCCATAAAGACTTTTAGTTATCAATAAGGAAAAGTCAGAACTAATCAGAGAAATACTCTTTACACAGTAGAAAGTGTGGGAGAACACTCACAAGATTCCACAATAATGGTACCAGGTGAACTCAACATTTCAATTTAAAGATATTTGGAAAATTTATATAAAACCTACCTATATTTCTTACACAATTAGAAGCAATGTCATGACTCATGACAGATGTAATGAGGAAAGGGCTTGCTACTTGCAGAATTTTCTTCAAGACGTGTCCTTCTTCCCTCCTTATTCCCAATTCTTTATGGAATGGTAGTTAGACCTTCTGACAACAGCAATCTGAATTGCTGGGTGCCTGAGAACTAAGATCTGTGATAAAATCTGTTGAAGTGTTTAAATACAGGAACCGAAGCTCACAGTGAAGCAGTTAGATTCACATGGAAAGGCATCAAATGCAGATGAAACTAATTAGTCTTTGTTGAAAACGGTGTTGTCATTGCAGTACTGCTCCCAAAACTACTCTGGTCTCTGGACCTGTCAGGTATTGGTAGAGAAGGAGAACCAAATTTCTAAACCGTTTTGGATATGTTTCATTATCAAATAAATCACTGTAATAGAAATAGAATTTTTTAAAATAGAAGTATTATTGAAAAGATAAACAAAATGTATACAAATGAATGTGATTAAATTAAAATTAATTAATCAATTAAATAGAAACAATAAATGAGAATTCATATTGAGATTCCAAAAATGTACACTATATAAATTGTATAATGGTATTTCTGGCTTGATCAGGACTGATTCAGTCCTCTCTGGACTGATTCAATTAAATTCCTCCTCAATGTCTGTACCACACTTGCAGTCTGAACTTCTCCAAAAGACAAATCACCAGTTTGGACTAATGAGTGCAAATTAAGATTTTGACTGCATGTAGTGTATAGCTTAAGAAGAGCTACCAATTTAGCCTTCTTTAAAAGAAATCTAGTTCATGTGCGTGAAAACCATGCTGGAAAATAAATCATATGTGATAAGTCATGGTGGAAAATATTAAATTCCAAACTGCACTACCTTCCCACACTGAAGCAGTGGAGGCAGAAATGATTTGTGAATGGAAACTGGAATGACAGAGCGCTAGTCATGTGAGGTAATGTTTTTTGAGGGCAAAGTTGTTCTGACTGCCACCACATTTTAACTATTAATGATAAAAGTTATGTTCAACTTACGTAGAAAGTTTTTATTTCTTCATGAATTATTTTCCCATTTACAGGAAATGTGTCTTGGATTAAATGCATGAAAACTTATGACAGTACTTTTTTGTTTCCAAACAAGGATTTGTGAGACAGGACCATTCATAAGATGTTTGTTGGAAGTTTTACTTCTTGATTTGTCTTCCTAGATCCTGTGCCTCTGAATGTGCTCTGTTTTTAGAAATAATGGTAAGGGAAGAAGACAAAAAAGCAGTAAATGTCTCTACTTTTGCAGTTCCTTATACTGCATGAGTAAATAATGCAGGAGCCAGACATTATTTCCTCATTAGGACAGTAGTATCTGGAACTAAGAGTGAGGAAAGAGAAAACATATCCCTATTCCTGCTAAAGCTAGCCCCAAGAATTGTACTTGCAATTGTGTTTATATGTGTCCTCTTTAAATAACATTGTGCTACAGTTCCAGGCAAACCTCGGCTTGTGATTAGCCACACACAGATGAACACGGCTCTAATTCAGTGGCATCCTCCTGTGGAAACTTTCGGCCCGCTGCAGGGTTATCGCTTGAAGTTTGGCCGCAAAGACATGGATACATTGACGACCATGGAGTTCTCAGAGAAGGAAGATCACTTCACGGCCACAGACATTCACAAAGGAGCTTCTTATGTCTTCAGGCTCTCAGCTAGAAATAAAGTGGGCTTTGGGGAGGAGATGGTTAAAGAGATTTCTGTTCCTGAAGAGGTACCCAGTGGATTTCCCCAAAATCTCCACTCGGAAAGCTCTACTTCTACATCAGTTCAATTAACTTGGCAGATGCCACTCTTGGCAGAAAGAAATGGCATTATCACCAAATATACCATCTTGTACAGAGATATCAATGTTGCTTACCAGCCAGTTGAGCTCCCTGTTGTTCCTGCTGACACCACTATGACACTTTCTGGCTTAAAACCAGATACCACTTATGATGTAAAAGTACGTGCCCACACAAGCAAAGGGCCTGGTCCATATAGTCCAAGTGTCCAGTTCAGGACACTACCCGTGGATCAAGGTAGGATTTGTCTGCTTATGGCGTTGACCTTAAAAGGAGTATCGGTCTTTGGATATCAGTGTTTTTGAAGGTATAAATAAAACTGACCAGCCCATTCATAAAAATAGGTTCATCAAACACAAAAGGTAAAGTATATAAATCTTAATATGTTTTGGATGCCTTAGAATTCAGTTGTCCCTTGCCAAGCAAGTTCTGGCTAACTTCCTCACAATATTTTCAGGTAAGGAAAAATGTGCGTATTGGGTTGTCACTAGATAAGAGTGAGAGCTAGTTTAAATGTGATATTTAAATATGAACAAACAGGTAGGAGAATTGAATCCGTGTTGGTTTTTGACCTAAATGGAGAGCTAATGCTTCTCAAGTGGCCATGGAAATATGGCAAGATCTGAGCTCCAAGATGTTGTTTATATACATTGTTTCTTTTTTTCCAGCAGTGTTTGCAAAAAATTTTCATGTTAAAGCAGTAATGAAGACTTCTGTTTTGCTGTCCTGGGAAATTCCAGAAAACTACAATTCAGCTTTGCCTTTCAAAGTAAGTTAATTTCCATTTGTACAAGACAAAATAATAGAAACTAGATAATGTATTGACATGACTAAGAAGCTTACTGAACATGTATCATGAACATGTATTGGGGGTATCATTGTTTCTAAGATTACTAATTTTTCATTCACTGCTACACTATTTTAAAGAAAACAGTGAAAGAAATTTTTTTTCCTTTTTTTCTAGTCCTTTCAATAGCAAATGTAATTGAGTGCCATTTTGGGTTTTGTCTCCTCAATGTACAGTAGCACATTTTTGATTTGCAGCTCTTTTACTCCACTGGTTATAGCTTTATCCAGATTCGGAGACTCAGTGTAACCTGCAGTCTGCCTGGAATTTCTTCTGCTTCGTTCTTAATTACTTGTGTCATCTGAGGCAGTGGCAAGTGAGGAACATTGTTTTCGAAACTAAGTGGTACAAAAACCTTTCCAAATAGGGAGTGTGAAAGAAAAAGTCACATAGTTTTTAATGACAGTACCTTGCTGTCAATTCTGGGTTCAAGAAAAGCTGCTTGCTTTGAAATTTGATTTCATGAGTGTTTACATTACTTTATATTAATGTAGTACTTTTCTTCCCTAAAAGTGAGTCATTTACTTGCAGTAGTGAATTCAGTTTTACACTCTTTTACACTGCAAAATGCCCAAATAAATTTAAATTTATAGCTTGGTTGACTCCTGAATTCAGTGTGACAGCATAATTTGCCTTCTCCTAGTAATCAAAACTACCTTTGTGTATTAACTTAGATCCTTTATGATGATGGGAAAATGGAGGTTGATGGACGTGCTACTCAAAAACTGATCACAAACTTGAAGCCAGAGACGTCATATTCCTTTGTCCTGACAAACAGAGGGAATAGTGCTGGGGGTCTTCAGCACAGAGTAACTGCAAAGACTGCGCCAGACGTGCTTCGCACAAAGCCAGTCTTCATCGGAAAGACCAACTTAGATGGCATGATAACTGTGGAACTTCCAGAAGTACCCTCAAACGAGAATATAAAGTGAGTGAATGAATGACATACCATTGTTTTTAACTCCAGAGAGATTGTCATCCTAACTCTTGATGGCAGATGACAGCTTTATTCTTTACAACAGTACAGAGACTACAGTACTCTGAGTAGTATTTGACCTAATATCAATGTAATATTTGATACAGTAAACTGGGAGGTACTGTTGACACTCTCAAGAGACAAGAAGCTTTACAGAGGGGTATAGATAGATTGGAGCACTGGGCAGTCATAAGTGGCATGAAAATTAAAAACAAATGCCAAATTCTGTTGTGAAGGTCCTTGAGTGCAGAGGGCAAGAAAGCTGATAAAAGGACTGAAAGGAATGTACTATAAGAAGGTGCTAAGGGCTTTGAGCTTGTCTAGTTTGGAGAAAAGAAGACTGAAGACTGACCTCCTTGCTCTCTGCAGCTTCCTGAGTAGGGGAAGTGAAGAGGGAGCTGCTGATCTTTTCTTCCTGAGATCCATTTATAGAGCAAAAGGCAGTGCCTCAGACCTGCATCAGGGATGGTTCACATGTATTAGGAAGCATTTGTTTTCTATGAGTGTTTTCAAACTGAAAGAGGCTTCCTAGTCAGGTGGTTAGTGTCCCAAGCATGTCAGTGTTTAAGACTGACATGTTAATTAATTTGTTTTAACTTTTGGTCAGCCCTGAAGTGTTGAGGTAGTAGGAATAGATGATCTCTGTATGTCAGTTCCAGCTAGAACGGTTAATAGCCATGTATGAAAGACTTGTATGGAGACTGATTGTCCTTCAGTTTGCAGATTTTTCTCAGAGTACTTTTGGGTTTTGTCATGGACTGCAAAATGAGGGATGCAGAAAACCAGTTATATTTTGAACAATGTATCATCTCAAAAAGAATGGATAGCCTGCTACGCTGCTGTAGCTCCTTGAAGTACTCAGACTCAGTCGCTCAAAAATTATATGGAGTTTTAAAGAATTGGTACTGTACTTAAATTAATTCAGGTTAATTAATTCTGATGGTTTTTATCAGGATAAATATAGCTTGTCCTCTCCACTGGTCTCAGAAAGAAAACAAGAGATTTTACTAAAAAAAATTGGCAGTTTTCTAGATGTTAACATAGTATTTGGAAGGGAAAAGGTAGTGTGGAAATTTAAACAACAGAAACAGGACGAAAGACCTGAGAGCACATGGTCAGCAGGGATTAGAAAGGTTAGACAATAAAGATTTGCCAGGAAAGCATGAAGCATGATACAATCAATAAGTGTTACTGCTCTGCTTATAGTGATTCTTGTTGATCTGTAAGGTTCCAATATGTAATGTAAAGGAAATGGGGAGGAAAATGAGCCAGTCCACTCACTGGTGGATTTTTACAGCTTTCTAGAAAGCTGCCCCCTTTTTCATTACTGACTGAAGATTTCGAGGCAGGTAAGGTCAAGATATAAATGACTTTGAAACATTAAAAAGATGAAAAACTGAAAAATGTAGTCATTATCATTAGATTGAGTAAGATGCGGTTAGTAACAAATGCAGCTAAGGAAGACTGAAGATGGAATGAGTCAAAAAAGATTTATGAGGCAGAGCATTTGCAGAGAGAAAAATGTGCAGGATAGCATATCAAACAGTACCAGAAGATAGCACTGGAATAAAAGACAATTCCTGTCTTTTTATATAAGTTAAAAAAGTTAAAGAGGCTAAGTGTCATCAGAAAAGGTACATTAAATCTAGAGGGTCCAACTGCCAATTTTGCAAATAGTGTATTTCCTACTTGTACATCTACTTTGTAAGAATATTTGATCAGGCTTGATAAAGTAAAACACAACAATAAAGATTTACTTGACCCTTGGAGCAAGAATACCAAGGCAACTACATACTGAACAGAAAACCTGAACTCATGCTTGCTAGAAGAAGTAAGGTTATTCTGCATTGGTCTTTGTATGAGAAGAACAATTTCATGTATTAATTATGTTGACATTTTTAGACATGCTGCTCCTCTATTGGTACATGATATGCTCAGGATTGTCCCTATCTTACTATGAAGTACTGAGAATTTTTCAATACTACTAATTACATAGAGAGTAAAACAGGTAATGGTTTGCTCTTATGCAATATAGGTAATGAGATTGAGGGTAATGTTATAAACGCCTTTGTAATGTTTGTAATTAAAGATGGTAGTATTTGGCAATGTTTGAAGGTGATACAGCATAGAAATTGGTGCAGAGCTCACCTATGATTAGTAAAATGTTTCTCTTTTGCTCATCTCAAGAGAGCAAGTTCTTAATTTTTCTTTTAGTGTTTTGGGCTATTTCCAAAGCAATTTTTTTTGTGTAAAGGACAGTTCATATTTTTCTGAATCTCTTATCTCCTTGAAAAGTCTAAAGTAAATGCAGAGTTTTGTGGAAGACTTAGGATCTCAAATAGGCTCTCAGTAGATACAACAATACCCAAATAAACAATTCATTGCTCACCCTCCTCCCTCCCCTCTCCGCTAGAAAAAAAAATTCAGCCTGAAAACAAACAAGCAAATAATGAAGTAAACTATAAAACATGTTTTTGAGGAGACGCTGCATTAGCTAAAAATTACAGAACTTTGTTGTCTTTCACAATTTCCAGCACTGTATATTGGTGTGAAGATTTTTTTGCTTACTATTGATCTACTTATTCTTTCAGTTTAAAGCAGTCTGTGTGTGCTGAAAATCTTAGTAGATTTTCAAAGTTATGAGAAGGAAACTTTCGTGAAGGAAGTGAAAAAGAGTGTGAAAGTTATGTTTATGTGCTGGATGTTCCTTGATTGAAAAGAAAAAGGTATGAACATTCCATAAGCTTAAAAAATAAAAATATGAAGAAAAAGAAAAGGATAAATATGGATATTTGATGTTTGAAAGACATAGAGGGGCAAGTTCTCATTTCTTTTTGTCTTATTTCTTAGGCATCTGTTAAAAAGAGGATATGCTGGTTGTTACTGTATACATCAATAAGTGTTCACTAGGATTTGCTATTCAAAGTATTTTTAATAGACCAGTGCAGGTTTAAAGTCTGGGTTCAACTAGCCTTATAGTTTTGCATCTTTTTAAAAGATGATTTTTAATATTGTCACTATGAGAATGAATGCCACAGATATTTTTTTTAAATACTGTAATATAGCAAGTGGACACTGATTAAACATCTGTGGGCAACACTTCCTTCCAGAACTCCTGTTGGAGCTCAGCATTTCCAAAGAAAACTTCCTCAAATTTCTTAACACAAGAATTAATGAATACATGTACTTTCTACAGGGGCTGAAAATCTTGAGTTTCGATGCATTTCTTTTATGAGAAAGAGCTTTAAATAAAAAGAGATTATTAAAATGGATGAATGGCTTGCACTGGTATGGTAAAAAAGATAGTTTATATACTTGACTTAAACTGAGATGGTTTTTAGCCAATTGTAAGGCAGCTTCTTTTCTGTAGGCTCTTTTTTGTTAATTACTTAGGATTTTTGGCTGCATTGCAAGAGTAAAATTAATAGTTTTTCAGAAGATTGAATGGGTTGTAAAAAAACCACTGGAAGAGGACATGGCCCATGAGACGCTAAAATAATCTTCCATAATGAGACCCAGAAACACCTTAATAAGCTTTTGTTACTAGAAACAAAGAAAACCAGTTTATTTTTCTCACCCCTGAGGTGGGGTGTGCTTGACTTTTTGACAAGTGTGTTTATCAAGAAGATGTATATTTTACTATCCTGCATGTCCTGCTGTTTTGAGTCTACTGCTTCTTCCCTCACAATAACATGAAGCTATGGATCTGCCTGACACATATCCAGACTTTGTGAAGTAAGCAATGAAAGTACCAGATCTCCATCATACTGGAAAATATAATTTACTAGTCTCCATGGGTGGAGAGGAAGAAAATATTTTTAGGAAAATATTTCTGAGGAAAACTGATACATGTAATTTGCAAATTCTGGATACAAAGAGAGTATATATCAAGCTCTCTTACCTATGACTGTGAACAGAATACTTACATAGATAAAGCTAATGGCCTTTGATTGTCAAAAGAAGAGTGCAGTGTCAAATGGATGCAGTGTATGTCATGTTTGCTTTCTTTTCTCTTTATTATGATATTGGCATTGAAAAATAAATTTTGTTAACCTACTGTTCTGATTATACATTAAAACAGGGGAAGATAGGTAGGTAATTGAGATTTAAATATATGGTAATATATTTCAGTTTAGGGCTTTGGCGTTTTTTTCTCAGTGTGGTGGTGGCAGGGCACAAATAACCTATGGCTCTTGTATTTCATGTTGGCATTTTAGTACATTGTAATTACAGTTTTTTATAAATATTTATATGTTTACATGAAAAGGCAGGTAATTTGGTGACATTTGTTTGTCAAATGCTTTACAATTGATGTTATTTCAAGAGTGTGAGCATTTACAGCTATGTTTGGAAGGCAATAACATATTAGTGTGAAGAAGATTATTCTCAACATACCACTTTTCTCTTTAAGCTCCTCTAAACAGACCCACTCTATCAATTTTTCTGTTCCTTTTCATTCAACTTCACTTTTGTTCAACTTTTTCATTTACAGAGGCTATTACATAGTTATTGTGCCTTTGAAGAGGTCTCGTGGAAAGTTTATCAAACCCTGGGAGAGTCCAGATGAAATGGAACTAGATGAGGTACTGTAAATGGTTTGGGGTTTTTTTCCTCTCCTTTATTAAAGAAGCAATCTTGCTAGTTTTAGGTAATTAACTCGCCAGTTTTAAAAGTTTTGCTTGTCAGGATACTTTATGTTTATGTTTGTATTAGCCTGTGGAGACTAAAACAAAAATTCAGATTCCTTAAATGAGAAGACAGCAAAGACATTAAGTTGCAATAAAGAACACAAAATGTCTGGTATTTGTTGACACTAATATTTTTTTCTTTTTCTGTTGTAAAGAGTGATGCAGAAGTGCAGGAGGTGAAATGACTTGTCAGCAAAAGCTTAATCACCAACAATATGAACTGTAATGAAGGTCTGGTTCATTAGAGGCGTGTTTACTAAGTCTGTAACAAATGCTAAATTGCAATTTGCACCACAGTTTAACATTTGACCTTCTGGTGGTGTTTCTACCTGATTGTCATATACTGTAATACTTCTGGTGAGACATAGCCTCCATTCCACCAACAGTTTCTGATCAGAAATAAATGCATGAACAAGGAAGGAAGGAGCAACATTGTGTCATCATTTGAAACTATAAATGGCATTAATCTAATGGGGGGGACTACTTTCATTTTAGACATAAGCCCAGCAATGCTAGAAATCAATTCATTATGATACTGATATCATAATAATTCTGGAAAGTATGATATTCACCCCCATTTTCTGTTTTACTGAAGGACGGTATATTCATGGGAACTCATCTTTCTTCCCTCAGTCTGTAAATTTGCATTAATGCTAATGTTTATGATTTTAAAGCACTTTCAAGGGCCCTGTATGAGAGACTTTTATAAAAGATAGGTGGTGGTGGTATTATTGTTCTCATTGTATCTGGCAATACAGATACATTAGATGACTTTCAGATGCTGTGGTACTTTGTACATGTAGTATCTCTAAAATTCAAAGACCAGAATCAGATTTTTTTTTTTTCCTGATATAGTCTTCTTCTGACTGTATCCCATTTATTTTTCTATTTTCTTTTTGTGGATTCAAGAGTTTTATGTTGCAGAGATAACCTCACCATGTGCTTCCCCATAATACAATTTCTGGGAAGTGATGCCTGCAAGGAAGCATAAAGGTTCTTTTCTCTCCTGCCACTGACAAAATGGATATAAATTTCAAATTTTGAACTAAAATATAAGGAAAATAAAGATCTTCACCAAACCAAATGTGCTTTAGAAGGCATCCAAAATATAAACAGAATTATTTTAGTCCTTGTTACAACAACAGGCAAATCCTTAATCAGAATATTAGAAACAACTGTTCAGAGGAAGGCATGATGACTAATTGATTCAACTCTGTGTTTCTTTTTGACCAGTTTCATTTATGTGATCAACTCACTTCAATTAATTGCAGCAATGGCTTTCTTTGACCTATTAACTTCTTCCCTTTAACAGAGCTTAGGTTATAAATGCCATCAGCTCATGATCATAGTAATAGGTGACATCAAATACAGTTAAACAGTAGAACAGCCATGTCCATACAGTAATGGAAACTGATTGAGTATTACCACCCACTTTTAACATCCAAAGATTGTTGTCACATTCAGTAGCATTAATAGATTAAAAGATAGGTGCCAGATGACATTGAACTTTCTGGCAATTAAAGGCTATGGTTCCTGCTGATTCTCATAACAAAGGGTCATTTTAATCATCCTGCAAGTTGTGTTGCCTTAATCTGTGTAACAGATTGATAAAGAACATGTATTAATTCAGAAATATTTGTGTCAGGATGGGTTGTTTCCCACTTCTTTTGATATAATTGAGACCACATTTTAGAATTAATTGTGGAAGAAAAAAGGCATGCATTGACTGGAAAAAGAAAATTATTGCTGATAAAGAACTAAACCCCTTGATATATCTTTTACAATTGCCACCAATACATATAGCAAGAACTGAGTAAAGAAAAACATTAAAAGCATGTAGCAACTGCATATATCATGCTAACTCATTCAGTTTCTATTACTTAAAATACTGCTTTGCTTCCAGCTTTGCAAAGTATGCATTTTATTAAGTGTGCTATTCCTGACAAGCTTGTGAACACAGTGCCACAATAAATACATTCCAAAAAACAAACAACAACACTCCTCCCCCAAAAAAACCCCAAAAAACCAGAAAACAAAACAACACTACCACCCCCCAGAAAACCACTACTCACTGAGCAAATAGTTCCTGATGGTCAAGAGAGGATACTTGTGCATATTTATATTTTTAGTATGATCTCAGATATGTGTCTGGTATCAGAAATGGTTGGGGAATAGATATTTCGAAGAACTGTGCTCCAAATACTTTGCTTAGATTGTCAGAAGGAAAGTATTTGCTAATAACACGGCTCTGGAATATAACTCCATTACGTAACTGAGCAGTCCAAAAATAGTCTTCAGCCTTATTGTAGTTAGCCAATTCTCCTGTTCCTTGAAACTCAGCTCTGAAAGAAACCAAGACAGGATGCCTAGTTTTAAAAGAGCAGATAATGGACTAGATGAAAAAAACAAACAGAGATACAGTTCTTTTTTACTAACTCTGTTCTTTTTTTTTTAATTTTATGATGTCTAGTTGCTTTAAATTGACACATTAAGCAAATAAATGAAACTAAAAAAAAATTATGATTTGCCATATTACCAAGTAGGATTACTTTAGATCTGTAAGCAGTAAAACCTAAGTAAAGGTTGCTATGTTAAATCTTAAATTAATTCAGTAATTTTATTGAAATCTGTGTATTGAGTACATTAGGAGATAGATGAGCAAGTAATGATATTTGGCAACAACCTCATTTACATATGAATCAGTCTGGAGGTTCGCCTGAGTTCCATCTAGTCAAGTGTAAGCAATGTTACAGACAGTTTTTATCTACACACTAACACACTGAAGTTAACTGGCCTTAGGTGATGAATAACCACCTTTGCAAAGTTGAACTAATTTTATTTGACTTAGGCTAATGAACTTTCAGCATTCATAGCCAAAAATCAGTTTCTGTTCACTCTAACATTGTACTTCAGCATTGCATTTTCTGCCAATATATGCATTTTCTGTGCCTATTTCAAATGCAAGAAATAATCAAGATCGAACAATTTTCTTTTCCTCTCAATCTTAATCTAATTGTGATTGAAGTATTCCTACAGTACTTTAACATTTTATTATTAGTTTTTTATACTCTAAATTGTAAATATGCTGTATATCTGGAAACATGTGATAAAGAATTTAGTTGAGGCAGACACACAACTTTAATTTCAGGGAAATGACATGGAAGTATCAGTTACCTTCAGGGATGGCACAAGCCATATACCTCTACTAGTGTTGTCTTGTTTGTGGCTCTTGGCTTTAAGCTAGCATGCAGTGTTATTACCTCAGTACTTAGCTTCATGTTTTGGCAGACCTCCAGATAGCCAGTGCTCAGCCCTCTGCATAGCCATTGTTATAAAATGTGGTATCATACAGAGACAAACTTTTCAGAGTACTTCCCTCAGCAGTTCCTATAAGGGCTAATCTAACCTGGAACAAACTTCGATTATTCTCTGCCTCATGTTCTGCATTTAGTAACTCTACCCGGGGCATAGGAAGCTACCAACAGATGTGAGAGTCACCTTCAATAAAGTAACTAAATAGAAATCTCTTTAATATTACAGTTCTCTGCTGCCCTCATTTTTATACGACGCAAATTGACTCTAGCTGCTCATTAAACTGTTTAGGAAGAATGAAAGAGAAATATGGACTGCTGATTGGAATAGTGTCCTTGACTAATGAATAATGATTTCTAGTCTCAAATTATGGCCAGTTCTTTTTTTGCTCAGGGGATCCATTGCACTGTACCAGCTTTTGTGTCATGGCATTGAAATTGATAGAGGTAAATGGACGTAAAATCTTTGTAACAGGGCACAGACAGAGCATTAGAGCTGGAAAGCAGTTGACTGCATAGATCTCTGAAGGTATAACATCCAAATACCCTCAATGTTAAGGAACCCTGGATTCAAGTGGCCTAGCTTGCTTTCATATGTATGTGTAACCTGAAATTTAGTCAGTGAGAAGGGATATCAAAATATCTAGTATTAAAAGCTTCTTTCTGAGTAGCAGAGTAAATATTAGATTGCTTTACAAGCATTGGAATTACGAAATGTCTAATTGCAAAATACAAGATGCCGTGAGGGGAAGGCAAAAAGATGTACTCACTAAGCTGTGCCCTAAAATAAGAGGGCATTGAAGATGGTGAAGAGCCTTGAGGAGAAGCCATATGTGGAGTGGCTGAGATCACTTGGTTTGTTCAGCCTGGAGGAGACTGAGGGGAGACCTCATTGCAGTCTAAAACTTCCTCATAGGGGGAGGTGGATGGGTAGACTCTGATCTTTTCACTCTGTGGTGACAGTGACAGGACCCAAGAGAATGGCCCGAATTTGTGTGAGGGGAGGTTTCAGTTGGGTATTAGAAAAAGGGTTTTCACCCAGAGGGTGTTTGGGCACTGGATCAGGGTCCCCCGGGAAGTGGTCATAGCACCAGCATGACACAGAATTCAGTGTTCTCAGGCACACAGAATGACTCTTGGGACTGTCCTGTGCAGAGCCAGGATTTTGACTCAATGATCCTTGAGGGTTTCTTCCAACTCAACAGCATATTCTATGACTCTGTGATTCTCTGGAGAGCTTCCCTGACTAAACATGTACTTCGAAATTAATATATACAGTCAAGATCAGATTTTAGCATCTTTTTGTTTTAATCTCCCTCTCACTCTGGAAGCTTATCTCCTCCTCCTAGCAGTGAATTTTGTGCTAATCTACTGTATTAGAACTGTTAGTGCGCTGAAAAGACTATGTGACCTTTAGAAAAACATTTGATTTAACTGTAAGACTACAGGACATTGTATGAGTTTGATAAGCAAAAAACAAGCAGGATCACAAAGAGGCCTTAGAAGTTACCATTTATCACACAGGAAAAGTTCAGACTCCTTGTAATCAAATTCGACTAATTTTTGTGTAATGCCAGTATATCTATAGCAGAAAAAAAGGTATTGAAGAAGCATTTCTCTGATTTAATAAGTAGTTCATCAATAGATTATACTAGCTGAGCTTAAGTTCCTTTATTAGTTATATATGTTTTTCATGTTTGAACCTAGCATCTAATCTTGTCACAAATGTACTGATATAAATTTTAGCTTGTTTATGAAAAGAAGTGATTCAGTCACCATTCCTGGAGGTATTTAAAAAGATGGGTGGTTTTGGCGATTAGGGACAGTGTGGCAGAGTTAGGTTAATGGCTGGCATCAGTCTTTAAGGTCTTTTCCAACATATTTGATTTTATGATTCCGTTCTATGTCTGACAATATAGAGATAGGTAGATAGATAGATAGATAGATAGATAGATAGATAGATAGATAGATAGATAGATAGATAGATAGATAGATAAGAAAATATGTAAGATGTTATGTGTATTTATATGTCCTCAGAGAAAGGATATTGTTTTCTTATCCTTTCCCCACCTCCTCCTAGACATAACAATATCTAAAAATTGTTTTGTGCTTTTAGTCTGGGCACTGCAGTTGCCTCCTAGTATCTTATAGATACAAGATTGACAAGAAATGGGAAGATTTTGGAAGAATGGATTTAGTCATACTGATATGTCCCATGAAATGTGGATAAATTGGTTTTTGTAGTTCCTGGTCATGCACTAAATTTTCTCATTACACTGTCAATAAGTTACGTTAAAGTTGTTTACAGTTATCTTTCTGTTCATGATTGCTCTCTCTCTCTCTCCTCCTTTCTTTTCCCTCCCTTCATTCTAAAGCTGCTTAAGGAGATAGCTAGGAAACGCAGAAGCATTCGTCTTGGGAGAGAAGTTGAACTAAAGCCATATATTGCAGCTCACTTTGAAGTTCTTCCTACGGAATTCACATTGGGGGATAAGAAGCATTATGGTGGATTTGAGAATAAGCAACTGCAAAGTGGTCAAGAATACGTCTTCTTTGTGTTGGCAGTAATGGAGCACTCAGAATCTGTAAGTTAGTTAATGTTTTTCAATCTCAACATTGCATTACATAATAGTGAAAACATTCTTTCAGTGCTTCCCTAAAGCTTTTTTTTTCAGTATTATATATCAGAGCATCTATAAAGTGAGTGTTTCCTTACTCAATGCCCATTAATTCCTTAACTCTTCTCTTCTGTTTGCAGTTTTGTGTGTTACTTCAGTGTATAACTGAAACCTAAGAGTCACCTTTTATTAGCAGTGTCATGATCCTTTGAAAATTACATTGTGTGTATTTTTTTTCACCATGGACACAGCTTCTGAGACATGAAATTTACAGCAGCATCTTTTTGAATTTAAAGGATTTCTGAATTTAAAGAATTGCTGTCTTTTGATGCTACCATTAAATAACAGTATAGGATATAAAGCGTTCTTGGAAAGATCCATTGAACTAGAGATATGCACAGCTACCGACTTTAATTACAGCCATTCCATAACAACTTTATCAGTAAATTGTTAGAAAGTTAGAAAATAATTCAATAATAGGGAAAATTCCTGAGGTGAACTAAATAATGAGCTGTCATTTCTCTGTGCATTCATTTCGTAGTTGCATCCTTTTATGCGTGAATTAACCTAATGCATGTAATATATTTAAAAGAAGGAAAAAAAAAGACAGGTATAAGACTTTTGAAAAGTGCAATACATATTAGTATTTTTACATACAGTGTGTAATAAAGTATGTTTCTAATTGGTAACTCAAGCTGACAGGTACATTTTCAGGTTCAGTCACTTGAAACTCCAACACCAAAACTCTGAACTCTAGTCAAATGCTTGCAGTGTATAACACTGCAATTCCTTTCTGGTGATTTCTTTTTTGGTGCCAATGGAATGTGCTTACTTAAACACAATGAGGAGATAATTACACTTTGCATACTTTCAAATACATAGCTTCATTTGAAAATAAAGTAAGTGCCTCCTAGAAGCTCTAACATAAATCAAAAATTCTCTTTACTTTTTGGCACAGGCTGCCTAGACAGATAATTTTGAAGGTGTTGCATCAGAAGGGTTCAAACTGGGAAAGGTAGACAGCTTTTGACTATAAAGTGAAGTGGCCATAAATCTCTGTGTCATAAATTACGTGTTCTAAAATGGATCTTCTCAATACAGAGTGCAGTTTACTGCATTTTTTATATTAATTAAGGTATAAACGACCTGAATGTATTGCTTTGTTAGAAATCAGGATGAAGAAGCAGGAAGAAATAGGTTTGTAAACTGACATACGTGGCACAATGTTTATAGAGGCCTACTCTTGAAAGACTTCAAAAGGCATTACTGAACTTAGGCTATGGATAGGATGAGGTTCAGCATACCATCTGAAAAATTTATGTGTTTGAGTAGCATGAGGTAGTCACAGACTGTGAAGAATTTTTTAAGGGTGCATGAGATCCAGCTTTCAGTGACTTTCAATGCTCCAGTGTATCAGCTCTCAGCATATATAGCTGATTTTCTTCTAGGGCTACAGGTTCTGCTGATATATGAATTGTAACTTGCAAGAGATGTTTTTCTTGATATTCAGATGTTACAGTTTAAATAAGTCTTCTTATTCAGAGAGCACAAAATTTCTCTCTTGATTGGTAGAATAGAGAACTTGAATTAAAAGAGGTCATGGGAAGGTCTGAATTTGTTTAACTTAGTAAAATGGGAGCTGGAGAGCTATGATTAAAATCTATAAATATGTTAAGAATGTCATCAAGAGGAAAGAAAAAATAAGACAAATTTGTAAAATAATAAATTAATCATTAATACAGGATCATCTAAAATTAAAAGTGAAATCCTATTTATTGAAGAAAAGGTAGTATTTATACTGTTGCCCTCAGTATCCCTCTATATCTTTTTCCAGGCATTTTTGCCAAGGCAAGAGGCGAAATACAAAGCTTCTTCTTGTAGCAATGACTCTTTTTCTTTTTCTTGAGAGTACTAAACCTAGGAAACAAAAAAAAAAAAAAAAAAAAAAAAAATTGGTCTACTTGGGTGATTCAGGAATTGAACATGAAGACTCCCCAATTTCCAGACAATGTTCATAGACTTAATACATAGGGAGGTTTTGGTGCCAGGTGCTGGGTGTAGTAAAATGCTTTAATATAACTGGAGATTGTTGGCGTAGGTGCTAGCTCAGTAACACTCAGTAAGTACCTTAAGCTTTGCCAATCCTAACCCTGTCTCAAACTC
The DNA here is from genome assembly GCA_034336665.1 of Luscinia megarhynchos. Taxonomy (NCBI): domain Eukaryota; kingdom Metazoa; phylum Chordata; class Aves; order Passeriformes; family Muscicapidae; genus Luscinia; species Luscinia megarhynchos. The sequence goes on along the minus strand of CM067592.1, from coordinate 28,014,858 downwards.
AGACACTGTTTTAGCCCAGAGTCCAAAACAAGGCCAAATGAAGTGTAAAAAAACATGTCTCATTTGATAACACTTGTCCTGGCTTAGGGAATCTTTCAGAATACAATGCAAACATAAATGGAAGCTAATCTCTTGTCTTACTCTGTTTTAGCTGACATTTCTGATCTACTGCTGAATCACGTTTTTAAGTCCTTTGCGAGAGTTATAGTTCAAATCCTAGTTTAGTGATGATGAAGACACACTAGCACAGACGAGAAATATGTACAAACAATTTTCTACTTCTGACTTTACTATAACTCACAGTTCTTAAAATGATCCAATTTTAGCAAGCTGGCTCTTCAGCCTCTCCAGTCTGTAATTTTAGCTCTGCACTCAGCCACAGATGAAACATCTCAGGTCAGACAGGAATAAAAAAATCCCTGTTATCACAGGTTTTATCTTAGGCCATCTGGCTTTACACCATGAAGTAAAGCAAAGATTTTCAACAACCTTTGTTGGTTCATAATTCTAGTTTCATCCTTATGAAAGACTGTGTCTAGCTTCCTTTCATATTCTACAATGAATTTTCCCATTCTTCAGTCTTAAATTTGAGCTGTCTCCACCTTGTATCAAGACAGTTTTTGACTGGTCAAAATGCACAGTACTATTGTTGTAAGATGCTTTCCAAGGAACCTCCTACATTCAGTCCCCTTTATTTTTAATCATACCAGTCTTATTATGACCAAAGTATCCTTTCATATCATACAGGAAGAAAGTGTTAAGACAGTATGAAACTAAAACAAAACTCAAAAATTGGTAACCGCTGGGCTATAATTTTTAGTGTCATATTAATTTTCTTATTCTCTGCCTAATTTGAAAAGTGTTCTGCAGGACCTGTGCTACATGATTTGTCTGCAGATCATTGCTAATACGTGGAACACACAATAAAGATGATAATAACAACACACAATTAAATTTGCAAGTTTGTATATTGTCTTCAAGAGAAATAACATTTGCAGTTTGCTGTGTTTGTTTCATCATCACATTCTATATATTTATTTTAGATGTGGGATAGTTAGCATTTTAATGCATTGCTTTGTGATTAAGAATTATTTTTATTTCTACAGACCATGTATGCAACAAGCCCATATTCAGATCCTGTTGTGTCAATGGATCTTGATCCCCAACCAATTACAGATGAGGAAGAAGGCTTGATTTGGGTCGTTGGACCAGTTCTTGCAGTGGTGTTTATCATCTGTATTGTTATTGCTATACTTCTTTATAAAAGGTAGGTGTACCCGTTAGTTTTCTTGCAAGGTATATAATTTCCCCTCTATATTGGTCACTTTGTAACACCGTACCACACTGTATTTTTATGCTACAGTATTAACTGTCATTGCTTTGGGATGTTTTGAAATTTATTAATTCCAGAAATTTTTGACTGAAAGTTTCCAATAATTACAGGTACACGAGTGCATTTTCCTGCTGATGACACTATATTAACACTGTTGCATTTAAATGTTTTTTCCACTTTGCATACATTTGTATGCAAAGATACATTTGTATGCGAAGAAAGTAAATATGTTTTTGCACATAAATATGTATGGAATTTGCACATTTGACTTTTTAAAACTTGTTTATAGATGTATAATAGTAATACATTAGGGGTTACATTCAGCTTGTTGTTAAATGTGATTTTCATCTCCACTCAAGTAATTTGAATTTTAACTTTTGACAGTTGCCCTCAATTTGGCAGTGTATCTATATGAATTTGAAGCTCTGATCTGAGAGATTAAAGAGACATCAAATAGCTGTTTTCTGCTAATCTTGCAAAGAGATCAAATTTCAGTCATTCTTCTTTCACTGTCTATGACACAGATTTAGTTTTGCTATTACATGAAGGACTTCCCTCTGCCTTACAACATACTCAGTGAAAACTGTGTATGATGCCATAATTTATATGTAGCAGCCTTTTACAGTGTAAAAGAGTTAACACGGGTCAAGATATTAAATCAAAGCCAAAGAATAAAACTCAAAGATGTTTTTTAATGTTTATATTTCATTCCTAATACATTTTTGAAATATAATGAAAAAGTATATTTGAGGAACATTTCAAAGATGCTGCCAGTTTCTGGAGGGAGGGGGTACACTAGGAATAATTTTTATTAAATGCAGTATGTCTTCTAAAACTAATAGCTATTACCTGCATAGAAACATTTAAATCTCAGCCTGTATGCTCTTCCCACCTTTAGTGTCTCTGGTCAAATACCTCTGAAGTTTAATGGAGAGAACTCTCTTCAGCTTTTGGAAAAAATTCTCTGTTCGACAGTAAATAACCATTCCAGAGTTAACTTCACCTTTGGATTCCAAATAGATACACATTTATAGAATGGTTTTAGGGTTATAATCATATAGCAGCATAACACGGAGTCTGTTGCTTGCAAATACTATGTCTCCTGAACATTTCTGGTAGTGCACAGTGTCTCAGCCTATCAAATTAGTTAGCAATTCTGTTTCTGTCCGTCACTTCAAAAAACTGGTTATTGGGGATATGCTAAAAGTGAAATATTCCTTTCTTCTGATTATTTTGAAGTATAAAAAGTAAATCTTCTCCCATACTACAAAAGCGATTCGAATAACAGTCTATTAAGCAGATGTGCAGCTGCTTCTAGAGTTACTGATCACATTTATGGAACCAAAATAACAATCCTCTGATCTATTATGGAAAAATAAAGAAGAAAAAAGGGAATATTCCACATACGAGCAGGTAAATTTGCTTATCAGTAGTGGGAAGAGACTGCCATTCACTGAGAATGGGAGACATGTTTTCCATCTGTTATTTACTACTTGTATTAGAACTGTTCAGGCAACTGTCCATATGTATTTATTTATTTTTCTATTTTCTGCTATTTACTCTAATTCTTTGAACTGCGCTGACTTGGCAAATTACCTCTGAGAAATTATGACTGCAATTTTAGCAGTCTGTGGTCCTCAATGAGCTTTTATTTCTGTAAAAATGTAGTTTATAATTGGAGGTTTTTTTCCCAAGACTATGTAACCTGAATGCAGGCCTACTGCTAGATTTTGAGAGATTTGCTAACTGTAGAAGAGCAATAACAAGATAATTGGGATATTTAAAATATTGCTTTGAGAAAACAGTGAAGTTTAATTTCTGAGTTAAATGGATTTAGTGTGGTGTCCTGGTTTAGGACAAATCTGGGAGGAAATCTCCAAAGGGGCCCCTCTAGAAGCAGATTCAAATGGCTTCTCCCCAAGAGATGGCAAATCCAGGAAGTCCTTGTTGTGGACTCAGATGCTCAGTCTCTATCATTCCCTGCTTTGCTGGAAAATGCCACGTCCCGGCCCTGGTGGGCCACAGGTGTGAGCTCCTGGTGCTCTTTTGGGTTTTCAGTCCAAAGTAGGGCTCATCAGTTCCAAGAAAAAGGAAAAAACACACTGCAGAGAATTTCTCTGCTTCAGCTAGCTAAAACAGCTAACTAAAAGCCAAGGAGAGCTCTCTCCCGCTGTCTGTCCGTGCAGCAGATGGCACAGCCCAGGAGCAGGAATGCAGAGCAGTGAGTGCAGTTTCTGCAAACAAGCTCTGCACTTCTTTTTCCCCCGCTTCGCTCTCAGAGCCAGTCCTAAATGTGCAGAACTCAGTATCCAGCACAAGCAGAACAGACAGTTGGGGATACAAGCACCATATAGTCACCCTAAGACATGTGGCTACAGGAGTTAGATGGGGAAAATATATTTAAAAAAGCCAGGCAAACAATTAATTTTCGTGGACACAAAAAATTTTGCAAGTATAATTTTAGAATAGGAGTATAAATGCAGAAGTATGATAGTGAGAAAATGAAGGTAGAGGGCATCAGTCTAGTTATGAACATATATGTAAAAAATATTAAAGAGAATTTTGTTAAAGGATGTGCAGTGCAAAGGGGGCATCCAGGAAATGACTGTGTCTTCTGAAGTGCAAAGAGCAGTAACTCAAATAAAGGTCAACTATGCTTAATTCCCTTTGTCCATAGAAACTTTTGTGAACAGACATGGACCACTAAGTTCATGATTTACAATACTACTTATACATTTTAATTACAATCACAGAGAAATTATGACTGCAGTTTCCAAAAGAATAATTTTATGGGGAGAAGTCTTGCCCTTCTTTAAAACATACCTTATTAGATAGTGTGGATAATTTGTATGGGTTGGTTTGAAGTATATTTAACTGTACCAAAGACAAGGAATGCATGTTTGAACTCTTTATTATTTGTTACTAAGTTGTATAAAGGTTATTGCCTCTGCATTTTCGTAAAATTGCAAAGATATTTCATAGACAGGTTTTTGATCATTTGTTAGAATATAGTCAAAAGGTCATTGCAGCTTAGTAAGTAACATTAATAGATGAGAATAATACTGAAGAGTACCTTTTCTTGTCATCAGACATGAACATTCGATTGATATAGTAGCCAACACAGATGAGGCCAGTTAATATACTGTGTGCCCAAGAGCTCACAGACTCACAGAATCAAAGGGCCACACCTCTGGAGTATGCCTCAGCCCAGCCCTGTTCAGAGCATGGCCACCTGCAGCAGCTTGCTCAGAGGGATATCCAAAATAGTTTTGTATAGCTAAGAACGGAAACACAATCACCTTTCTGGGCAACTTGTTCCCATATTCAACTATCCTCACAGTAGAAACTGTTTTTTCCTAAGTTACAGTTGACTGTGTCTTGGCAAATAGAGCTCACTTGGCCATTAACCAGTTCAATGTTCTCTGTCCTTGCAGCAGTGAAAGCACACTGCAGTCATAATAAAGGGAGACACCTATTTTTTGAGTAGATCTTTCCATCTATTAAACTTCATAAGCAATCAAATAAAGAGATCCAGTTAGATAAATGGTAATTACTTTCTTGTCATTTTCTTGTTGACAAGAAAATAAATATTTTCTTTGCTCAGAGATAGAGTATCTTAGTCAGTACAGTAAGATTTGTGTCCAAAATCTCAAGTAAAAGAAAACCTAGATAGATAGAAGGTGGAAATGCCTAACCATTAGGAGATCTGCTTGAGTCACAGTTTACATATATTTTATGTGCTTGAGCTGTGTTCAATTACAAACTCTTTGGTTGATTAGGAGCTTACTTAGTGAATGTTAAAGAGCTCTAGAAATTGTGTGGTATTTCTCAGAAATGGACAAACTAGAAAGAAAATTGAATTTCCTCCTGGAGGAACCTGTCATCTCATTATTGGTTTTGGTTTTTTGGTTTTTTTTGTTTGTTTGTTTGTTTGTTTGTTTGTTTGTTTGTTTGTTTGTTTGTGGGTTTTTGTTTGGTTTTGTTGTTGTTGTTGGTTTTGGTTGTTTTTTTTTTAACAAATAAATTTATGTGACTATTCCTCTTAAGTTTTAAGAAATCGCAATTTCTTTTTTTTTTTTTTTTTTTTCTTTTTTTTTTCTTTTTTTTGATGAAGAGCAAAAGGTTCCTCTAGATCTGTCCATTTCTGAGGAAGAGAAGCTAAAGGCATCTTGACAGACTTCATGTTACTTGCTTTTGTAAAGTGCAGCTTTTTTTACTTGATTCAGAGGACTGTGGCCTAAACTTAAATCTTTTGAATATAGCAACTCCGACAGTCTGAATCATAGCATCATAGATTAGTTTGGGTTGGAAGGGACCTTTAAAGATCATCTAGTCCAATCCCCTGCAATAAACAGGGCATTCTCTGCTAGGTCAGATTTTTCAGAGCCCCATCCATAGGCCTTGAAAGTATCCAGGGACAGGGAATCCACCACCTCTCTGGGAAACCTAATTAATTAGTGCTTCATAGTCTTCATCTTAAAAAAAATTCTTCCTTCTGGCTAGTCAGAATCTACCCTCTATTTCTTTAAAACCATTACCCCTTGTCCTCTCATTATGGGCTCTATTATAAAAGCCTGACCTCATCTTTCTTGTAAGTCCCTTTAGGTACCAGAAGGCTGCAATAAGATCTCCCATGATCTCTCCCAGATCCATGTCTATTTTGTACTGGTGACCTCAGTACTGGATGCAGCACTCCGGGTGGGGTCCCACCAATGCGGAGTAGAGAGGGGCAGAATCACCTCCTTTGAATTGCTGGTTCCCTGCTGAGTCTTGAGCTATAAGAAGAAATATGCTTCTAAGAGAAAAAAAAATAGATGTTAAAAAAAAGCAAAGATATGCATAACAGGAAAATTGGGTGTCCAATGGGGGAGGGGCGCTGTCTAGCTAGACAAAACAAACCCTTCAGGCATGAACAGCATGAGGATACAAAGCACTGCAACGTCACCCCAGGACATTGGGTATCTTAAGTGATGATGAAGAATTTTGAAGACTTCCTCATAATGTGTGTAATCTAGTCATTGCAGAGTACAAGCTATTAAAATGTTTGTGGAACCCCTGTTTATTATGAGCAACACGTAGAAAGATAAACACTCTAGTTATAGTGTGTGTATATAATAGAACATGCTGGTGAGAGATAATAAATTATTTTTCCTGTTTACCTAAACTTTATAGATCATAGATCACTACAGATCTATACAGATCACGGTAGACCTCTAGTACATGACATTCATTCCAAATCTAAAAAGGCATGTAATACTTCATTGGAAAAAGATTTATAGTTCCCTTGCAGGGTACTGTTAAAATTTCTTGTTATTTTATTACCTGGTTTTCTAAAATAGCTTTAGTATTTTTTATTTCTTTTTATTATTTTTTAAATTTAGTGCAAGTCTTATGTGTCTCATATATTTAACCTTGTTTGTCACTTCCTTTTCTCTTCCTCTTCTCCCTTTCTCTCAATTCTAGTCCGCACTCCACTTTCATTTTTCCTCTCGTCCCTCTTCTCATCTCTCTTCTCTAGAAAATAACAGGAAGCTACGTCTCAGTGAGATGTAATTTTTCAGTGTAATGTTAACATTACTTTCATGGCTCAAATTAAACTTCCATTCTCCATTATCTCACTGGCTAAAATTTAAAATCTAATTTCTTGGCAGATAGTGTTTAGAAGAGGTGTATTTTTCAATAGAAGATTTGCTTTGGTCATGATCTTGTGTCCTCAATTAATTCTATACAATATTCTATTGAATATTTTGATAAGCTGACATTTCCTAATTTGGTTTTGTTACATACCTTTACTGCAAATCAAAATTTCTTGTATATCCTATTTTCATGCTTATTCTCTTTGCTGCTGGTCAACTAACATTTTACCTTTTCTTCCCTCCTTGCTGCATTAAAATGGAGCAGTAAACCTGACAGGTGAGAAGTGAAAAATAATCACTCTTCATTTAATACAGAAAAGGAGAAATAAAAGAAAAAAAAGTCATCTTGATAATGGTCTAAGACAAAGCATCTGTCAATCCTAAATGAATGTAGGCAGCAGTCTGTCAATATGAGGGCAACTGCAAATTTGCTGTTATTTACAGCACTGAAAAGTAATGTAATACAAGCAGCAAAGTTTCACTGAGGTGTTTTTTGTGTCTTCATGGGGTAAATTTTCAAGAGATAGCAGAGCTCTATTGCCTATAGCAATGTTCATATGGTTTTATTTGTGTTTTAGTGACATGCAAGCAGTGGTTGTGTGCAATAACCAATGTTCTTGAAATAATTCGTGGTTGTAGTTGAGGCATTAGCTGCTCTAAATCTTTGTATTGTCCAATGTACATAAACTGAACACTGTCAGTTTACAAATGAAAATAATACAGTGATATAATTGGTCCTTTGTAGATTTTTTCCCCCTACCTATCTCAGAATCATTGCATAATCTGGAAGAATTGTGATGTCTTCTATAGGTTGGAGAGATTAAAGAAACAGAATATTCTTCTAATTAATAATGCAAAATACACCATTCTCTTATTCTAAAAGTATTCAAAATATTTAGATACATGATTAGAAGATATTTTAGTTGTTTTATTAGATTAATATGAAATTGCAGCTTAGTACTAACTTTCAAGTGGAAAAAGGTTTAATGAAGCTTGTCCCTGGATAGTTCCAAAACCTTAAAGGGGACTTTATACACCTGGACTTAAAGAGAAGGAAATACAGATTATAAGACTGTACATCACACATCTTTAGTAAGAAGTAAGAGCACGAGAACATAGTGCTACTAGTGCTAGGAGTTTGGGATAGTCAAAATCAAGAGAAAGGAATCTCAAATGAGTTTATCCATACTAGTTTTGTTTTTAAAAGCCTAAAGACAGAATAATCAGGTTTAAATTTTTATTGCTTCACTAAAAAGCGGTTAATATATATGTTAATTATTTTCTGGAGAGCAGGTGGAGTGTTTTTACAATAAAACATTTTTATTTTTTCCAATAAAACCATAGGACTAGTCGCTTTCAAAAATTCATGCAATGGTTTTGCTTTTTGACATTTTGCATAACTTTTGAAGTCTCACCGTATGTCACCTGGTCTTCATTATTTTAAAAGCAGCAAGAAATTGACTGGAGTAATAACAGATTTATCATTGCCACATTGTGAGTCAATTAGGAAAAAGATAGTGTTATGTTAACTTAAATATTGGGGACCTGGAAGACATTCTGCTATTGTTACCCTTAAAGTAATCTCAGGTCTGTTTTCACAACATAACTCTTCCTCTGTTTGCTTCTTCATTTTATATTATGCAAAAAATATCAGCCACATTGTGTTTTCATTCAGGACCCCAGAGGTAACTAGTGAATAAAGATTCCACTGTCTGAGTAAAAGCGCAGAGTGGTAGCTACTCTTCACGTAATACAGTTCTCCATGTTTTCATCAGATAATAATGTGTAGAGATAATGGGAGTAAGTTTTAACAAAAATGTCAGAACACACATGGATTCTGCTTCTCTCTAAAGAAAGGGAAAGACAACTTTCTTTCTCTTTTTTCTGTTTTCTTCTCTCAATTTTATTTGTTTTATTTTCCTGTCATTGCAGTGATAGTCTTAATTTACAGATCTAAGCCTTGAATATGTAGACCTGATAAGTCATTTGAAGATTGCATATTTCAGCTATTACAGAGATGAGAGGAAACAGAGCAAGTTCTTACATCCTAGAAAGGGATAAGAATAGGTGTCTCCTCGAATAGGTGTCATTTGTACTGTTCTTTCTCGTATTAAAAATAACCTAAAGAATGCGAGTTATTTTTTATAACAATGTAGAGCTCTGTGTATAAAATAAGAAATATTTAATGACAAGAACTTGGGGTGGTCTAGCTCAAGAGTTGTCTGCTTTTTTAGAAAGGTATAGCTAGATAGCATTTAAAATAGGAGAACTGTCTGAATTTCTATACACTTAATGTTATAAGGGTAAAGTCTTAGGATGACCAGAAGGATGTTCTGAATAATCAGTTTAGGGCAGAATGCAGCCATTTTTTCTCTGACCATTTTACCAATGCAAATTGTAGGTATCCTACCCACCACACGTAATTATATTACCTTTGCACTGGATCAAACGTTTTTTTTCGGAAATAAACATCTTGCCTTCAGAATATAATGCTAAACACTCAGGCACCTTTGTGAAGCTAACATGTCTATCTTGTGTTTATGTGTCTCTTCATCTTCTCCATGCAGGAAGAGGGCTGAATCTGATTCTAGAAAGAGCAGCATACCCAACAGCAAGGAGGTCCCCTCTCACCATCCCACAGATCCAGTGGAGCTGCGACGCCTTAACTTTCAAACTCCGGGTAAGAGACAATAACTCACTGAGATCTCTGTGATCACTGGCTGATTATCGGTGCTATTGCAGAAAAGAAAGGCTGATTGTTTGACAATATGTATTTTGATCGAGGGTTTGGGGGAGTGTTTTTCTTTGTTTTTGCTGCAATATGTGTTTCTTCATTAGCTTTGGAAATAATTATGTTATTTATTTATTTATTTAAAAGAAAAGCCTGCTTGAAAAAAAAATTGAAGTTTTGTAAAAAAGATCATGAAGACACATATGCTCTATGGATGTGTTTTATGTGCTAAAATTCTAACTTAAACCTAAGAATTATAGAAAATATTACTGGGAAATGTACATCTCTCTGTTTATTAATGATATTTTTATGGACATTTATTTGTAAATAAGCTTCCCTTTTATCTACTGCATTATCGGATAATATATTAACATCACTGCAAGTTCCACTGGTTTGCAAATGTACAATACAGAAGAGAAATATATAACTAGATGAATGGATTTGTCATTGAAAAAAAGGCTGTATGTTATGGTCAAGGAGGATATTAGTATGTCAGTATTTTTGAGGTCAGAAGCAACACACTCTCAAGTACTGTATTAAATTATTTTTTTCATTAAACACCATTTTCTTAAAGCTCCTTAATCTGATACTCAAGAAGCACCAAGAGAGAAATATTTAAAATAGTATTTTTACCACCAGTGCAGGAGTCAACTTTTATTTAAATTGGCTTTGTTTTGATCAAGTTATGTCCTAGTAGACTTGTTTTCTACTACAAGATATTTGCATGGAGTCTGATGCTAATTAGGAGATAAATCTTCATGAGTCTCATGTTTTTTGTTAAACTTACTGCATTAAGTAAAAAAGAGAATTCAAGCTCATAAAAGCAGGAAATTAGCTTGAGATGTTGAGGTTTAGCTGCTGAAGTTGACGTGATAAATACTATTAAAGGGTTAAGTGAGCATGCAAATCTCATTCCTGGTCTTCTAAACAGTGACTGTATTAAGATGATGCTGCCCCAGAAGGAGTGCAACTGAAGAGTAATGAATGTGGCTGAAGGCCTACACTTCATCACATGGCAGAAGCAGTAAGGGAAGTTCTGGAGGCTTGGGTTGCTCCAGCCTTGCTTTTTCAGTCTGTTGCAGTACATTGCTCCTAGCAGCTGGGGCAAATCAGGTGTGCTTTAGGAGCACATCTTCTAATTTAATTTCATCTTAGTGTGTGGGAATCTTGTTGACATGCTGTGGGACCTGTCTACCATGGGGACTTAAATGCAGAAAATGCAAATAATTGAAAGTCTTTATTCACTGTCCTTCTGAGGCTACAATTTCAGTGTAGGTTCATTACTTCTGGGTGAAGTTTTCATCTGCTACTCAGCACTTTTGTAAAAGTTCTAAAGGGTTTTACAGCAAAAGAAATACACATACAAATCTTTGAAACATGAGAAGAAAAGATAGTGTTCTTACAGTCTAGTATATACCTTAAACAAGTAACTGTTTGTATATAGTTATATAATGGAGAGAGGAAATGGCTTACTAGAATAACAGAATTGTTTGGAAAAGATCTCTAAAATCATTAGCTCCAACCATTAACCAAGCACCTTAATGTTCAACAATAAACCACGTCCTGAAGTGCAGCACCCACATGTTTTCCGAGCGCTCCAGGCCCAGTGATTCCACCACTTTCCTAGGCAGCCTGTTCCAATGCCTGATGACCCTTTCACCATGAAGAATTTCCTAATATCTAATCTTAACGTCCCCAGAGCACCTTGAGGCCATTTCCTCTTCCTATTGCATCAGTTTTTTACCTTGGCAGAAGAGACTGCTCCCACCTGGCTTCTTTCAGGCAGCTGTGGGGAGCAGTAGGGTTTCCTCTCAGCCTGAACACCCGCAGCTCCCTCAGCTGCTCCTCGCAGGGCTTGTGCTCCAGAGCCTTCCCCAGCTCCACTGCCCTTCTCTGGACGTGCTCCAGCCCCTCAGTGTCCCTCTTGGGCTGAGGACAGGACTGAACGCAGGATTTGAGGTGTGGCCGAGCACAGGGCCCAATCCCTGCGCTGCTGCTGCTGGCTGCACTATTGCTGGAACAGGCCAGGATGATCTGCTCCATGACCTGCCCCAGCATCCATGCCAGACTGGCAGGCCTGTAGTTCCCTGGACCGTCCTTCCTGCCCTTCTTGTTGATAGAAGTCCTATTTGGAAACCTCCAGTCAACTGGAACATTCCCAGTTAGGCAGAACTGCTGGCACCTGAGGGAAGGGAGGCTCAGTGAGTGCTTTAATCCATTCCCTGGCTACCCATGGGTGTATCCCATCCAGTTCCACACAGCTGTGCGTGTCTAAATGGTGCAGCAGCTCGCTGACCATTTTTTGCAGGATCAGGGGGACTTCATTTTGCTCCCCATCTTTGTTTTCCTATATACCGTCACAACAGTTGATATTGCTGTTAAAAATTTAGGCAAAGAAGGCATTAATTACCTCAGTCTTTGCCTCATCAATCGTCACTATGTCTCCCTCTTCATCCAATAAATAATGGAATAATAAACAGATATATAGGCCTAATTTTCTGCACTCTATTTATTTAGATGCATAATCTTATCTATCTATTTAGTATTCATCATAGTTAAAATGAAATATGAGGGAAAAAACCCTGCTGCCAAGTGCTAACATATAAAATTAATTAATTGTAATTAATTCTTCATTTACATTGAGAAGGGAAAGTTATTAAGAAATGGCAGAATTTGTGGCACTTGTAGACACTGTAATTCCACGTCATTGATCTGAAGAGAATTGGAGAGGATTTAAAGCATGCTTTTTCTTACTGGGCTATAGTTTATCTGTGGAGTTTTGTAGTTTTCTGTGAAGCTATTTGAGCAGAACATCTGCAATCTGTTTCTACTAGAAATTACTCTTTGCTATAATCCTTTCCACAGATTGGAGCATTACTATTATTATTAAAAATACAGTACATCAAATGATAATCTTTTTCCTATTATTGTGCCTCTTAAGATGCCTAGACACAGGTCAGGCCATTACACTACTCAGCGTGCAAAAAAATAACGAGAAAAAAATCTTAGCCCAGTACATTTGTCTTACTCTGTTACATTTGCTAAATAGCATGTTCTTATTATGTAAACAGCCACCATGAAATCAAGGTACGGTTCTTTTGTTAATAAAAGAAGAATTTCACTTAACTCACATTAACTTCAGTTAGGGCTACCATTTCATTAAAATCTAACTAAATTTAACTTAGGTGTCTAGATTCTACTGGAATATTTACCCATCTCTCAACCAGCAACACACAATCAAATAACATGCAATAAAATTTTTTAAAAGACGAACACAGAGAAACTACAGAGAGGCTGTACATTGAGGTTATCAGCTTTGTGTGGTGGGTTTTTTGTTCTTTCACTTTCAAATGTATGGGTTTTATTTTCTGCAATGTAGCAGAACTAGATAGAGGGGTACTGCAGAGGAGGGGACTAATGGAAGGGGCTAGGGCTGATGTGGCTATCTGTTGAGTTCCTTTTACTGAGAAATCTGCTGTCACCCTCATAAAATGAGGCATTTCTCAACATTGCCTACAGATAAAACAAAGGACAGAGTGGTGAATGCACTTTCAGTACAAGTGCATCAAGGTAGATGATTTTACATAGCTGTTATCCTAATGATTTAGTTTTTAGATTATAAAGCATCCACAGTTTGCTTGGAGCTTTCCAGGCAGACCAAATGCTTTCAGTGGGAGAGAAAAAAAATTTCCAATGAATCCGTAATGTACAGAAGTGTTAGAAAAAAAAAATTTAAGTTACTTTGACATTGGCAGGTTTTCACTTTGAGAGGTGAATGAGACACTCCTGTAAAATTATGGGTTGTCATAAACTTTAGTACTTTAAATTATTTCTAAACAGCCACATTCCAAAAATGCCATCAATCATATATTTTGTATAAGGAAAAACCTTATTAGATACCAATAGATACCAGATTAGATATCAATAGATACCAGACATCAAAATAATTTGAAAGCTAAGTCCTTGGGGTAAATTTTAATTTCTAACCACAATTTTAAATTACTCCAAATAAAGGTGATTTGGCATAGATTTTTTGACACAAAATATGAGAAAGCAATATTTTATCTTTGGTGATATTTAGAGAATCTTTTTAGCACAATAATGTTGTATTTGTCATAAAATTTTCAATTCCTCATGAAGATGTTATAAAATTTCACAGTCTAAATCACCAACACAGGAAATGTCTTGCTTTCGTTTCACTTTTTATTGTCTACAATCTTCAATAATCTGAAGAGATCTAAAGAGTTCTAACCTAAAGAGTTTCCTATCTTACCTTGTTCAGAAAGGATCAAATTTATTTCTGGCTTCCCTCCTCATTGGATGGAGTAACTCTATAGATAAATTTCACACTCTGCCTTGACATTTGGAATAGCCCACAGTTCTGTATCTGGGAACAAGATCCCAGGTCCGTGTGTGTTATCCAAAAATGTGTATGTGTTAGATAAGCCCATATGTCAGTGAGTGGGTCACAGCAGTGCCAAGTTCTCTTTGAGTAAACATGAAAATAGCCAATCTCTCAGTAGGATTTCATTTTTAAGTCTGTTATTCTTCCATAACTGGAATAGCTGAGGTAAAGTCTATCACATTCTTACCTTTCTACAAGTTTCCTGTGAAACACAGAATTAAAATCATTAACCTGGTGCACAAATTTTAGAGGAATCTATGCCACACGGGAGAGTTAAGGTAAAAAAAGGGGTAATAATTAGGCCTCACAAAAGATTTCATCAAATAAGGCAGCCCAGCTGTGCAGACGAAAATTAACTGAAATTAAGTAGTTTGAGTGGGTTCTGAGAGATCCAAGGCTCAGGCAGACTTCAATCTGCCAATCAGCCAGAGAACTAAATTGAGTCATGCCTCAAAAGTGACTGATTTTTTTATCCTCATTTAACTATAAAATGTGTCACACTTACAAGTAATTTTTGTAATTGGGTGCCAATTAAACAATTATCTCATTATATCTTATGAACTAAATAAGATGCTTTGAAATACAAGAAAAATAAATAGAGTTATTACAGCTGTAACTTTTTTTAAATTAGATAAGTGCTCACTTATTCCCTGAGTTGCTAAGGAATTTCCACAAACTTATTTCCATGATAAAGCAGAAAAAGCATAAAACATGTTCAGAGGAAAAGGGTGCAAATAAAAAAAAGGTGCAAAAAGTAATGTCTGGGTTTAGTTACCTGCTTTGCAAGAAATTTCTTTGCACAGTTTATCCACTCGACATCCATTTATTAGAATCATGACAATGCTAAAGGAAGTAATGTGCCTTGTCTCTGTGGCAAAAACAGACTGAAATGCTTTCTCATAAGGAGCCATCATACATATAGCTCTTCATATGAACATGTCTAACATGGAGGATTTAGGCACATAAGAGAAGTACAGCTTCTGGTGCCAATGGCACTTCTCAAATATCCCACTTCATTGCTTTGAAACCTGGAGGAGCCCAGAATCTGCTTAGCTAGGAGATGAAGTTGAAAATTCTTCTCTTCACAAAAGTTATCCCTTTTTCTCCTCCCTGTATTTTAGACCATAGTTTTTGTGACATCTTCTTGTATTTGAGATTTTTAGATAAGGATTTGAAAATTAGGTTTCCGCTTTTCTCACTTTAGGTGACTTTTACACACCACTCAGAGGTGGTGCTTCTGCTATGAGGCTGTGGAGATCCTAAGCTCCATGTTACAACTCAGCCTTTGTTTCAGAAAAAGGAAAATAGTTTTCATTCCAGAATAACTGATCAAGTTTTGAAGAACATAAAAATATTCTGGAATAAAAGTGGCATAATTTTGCAATATTATATATGCATTTGTGAGTATTTTAGAATAGCTGTTGCAGAATGATACATGTCTCTAGATTGTCTTGTAAATTTGTCTTTGTGATTTCATGCTTTGGCCTAGTTCTAGCTCTATGAAAACGAAATTTTAAAGTAACAGTAATTTTTTTTCATGTACTAAAGGCATTCTTGATAAATTTTCATGGATGCTGAATTCCTACTGAATCAGGGTCATCCTTACTTTTTCTCGTTTTCCATGTCTGAGTTTAAAGTAGGTGTTTTTTTCTATCTTTTTTGATAAGTCTCAACAACCACTGCTACTGATTCCTTCCGTTTTTTTATAAAGGGATATCTTGTCAATGTAGATTGGTGTGTAGAAACGTATTCTGTGTTATTAAATAAAAATGAGAAGTTTATATAGTCACAGACAACTAAGTCAATGTGGACCTAAAGTACTACTCATTTCCTAAAGGAATTTCTGTGACAATCACGCGACACATTTTCACTTTGTGTATATTGTAGTCTGTATACTAGCAGATTTGCTCTTTAATTTCTAACTCTGTTCTTGTTTATTGTGGCTATGTCAACCTATAGTTCCAAATTGATAAATAAATGTGTGTTTCATAAATGTTTCTAAAAGCCCTTATCATAAAACCCTGACAACAAACAAAATCCCAATTTAACGCACTAATGACAAGCCTAAAACACTCATTTGATTAGCTGGGATAAAGAAATATAATTAACAGGTTTAATGTCTGTTAATATGCAGATGGTTTCTGACCTTGCTCTCTCAGTTTTTTCCTTGAAATTGTGGCACAAATAGTATTTCATGCTCCTTACTCATGTGTTTACTACAAATTAACCAGAGGAAAATTCTACACTGTATTTAAACTATACATTGTTATTTAATCATGTAAAAGGGTTACTACTAGGCTGCATAAGATCAATTACATTTGACAATCTTCTACCAAATCTGGAAATAAAAATTTTTAATGGGTACAATTTCAACTGTGTTTTGCATGTGGTGGTTTTGAGGGTTTTCTTTTCCTTAAGTTTTCAGGGGTTTTCATCTCTTTTTTTAAAAGGAAAAAAAAAGAGATACTCTATTTAAAAAAGAATTTGAAAGCATGTTTTGAGCATGGTATTTCTTTTAACTTTTTAGCATGTCACAGGATCTGTTGTAATTTACCTGTATTTTGTCTTTAAGTTTTTGTGTTGTCATGACCTATGTTGATTGGTGTGGGAGTGTGTCATCAAATAAGTGTATTCTCTTATTTGTAACCACTAAGAGAAGTGAGTTTAGTTGTATTTTAAGTGGGATCTTTTGAGTCAAGTTCTACACCTGCTCAATAGAAACCTCATGCTTTTGCATGAGGTGTGATGACATCTTAGGATGTTCGTTCATAGCATAGTCTGTTATGATTCACAAACTGATTACATAACAAAAGCCCTTCAGCAGTTCTTTTTAAAAATAGCTACTTCTATCGTATCAGTAGAGCACATTTTATATATTTTAAAATATGAAAACAGACCAAATACAATTACTTCATAAGCAAACTGCCAAATATTATTTGAAGAAATGTATTCAAAGTGTAATTGCTGAAAATGAGACATAGAGGAAGAGTTTAAATGCAGTTTAAATTTATCATTTTCCGAAGTTTTAAGTAGCTCCTCTTTTGGCCTTAGAAAAATTTACTTTCAAATTCCATATTTGCACAAAGTGTTTAATATGAAATCTCCCTTTGGAAATGTTAAGTGTCCTATAGGGAAGCCTATAAACAAAAATAATTTTAAAAAAGACTGGGTGTTCAGCATCTTTAGAAAAACATTCCTTTGACGTAAGGTAATTATTGGGATTTGTGTTCATGATGCTGCTGATTTAGTCAGGTTCTTTGTGTGATGAGTGAGTCTCATACTCACTGGGTTTATGACCTTTATATTTACCGTAGGGTAACTGCACCTTTAAATATCTTAGTTGAGTTACCAGACGCTGTTTTGTGCATGTCTGAAGTGCCTGTATGTACAAGATTGATTGATTATGATGGTCTACTGCTGTTACTAATTTGTTTCCCATTTCCGATTGGCTTTTACTTTTTACAGCTTTGAGCAGTAATTCAGTCCCCTACGCCTCCCTGATTGGCTCTGTGTCCTCCCTCTCTAGCCAAACTACCACTCAGTCCTTATATGATAATAACTCTCTCCCACGATTCGCTCGAAAAGGTCTAAACATCTTTGTCTCTATTATTTTCTCTGTTCAAGCACTGTTTTAGATGTACATCAGTCCACCTCCATTTCTGGATCAATCTAGAGTTCTCTTGTGCCTTTTCACCCACATATTTTCCATAGGGGTGCTTGATCTGGATCAATCCGTCTAATTATTAGATGACTGTCACCCACACTCATTTTGAGAGTAGCCAAGTCCTAAGTAAAATTTTTAAGAAAATGGGAGAGAAGCAGAGCTGCAACAAATACATTAGTACTTGGAAACTAATTTTTTTAAATTGAAATTTTTAAGGAATCTCCACACTGATCAGAATACTACTTTGTTAGCTGACTGACAACTTGCCTTAATGTCTTACCATCACAGATGTGCCATGAAGATTCCCTAAAATATATATATATAGGGTCAGAAGAATTAGGGCCAGTGCTGCTGGACATTATTTTGGAGTCTATTAAGATGCTTGAAGTGTCAGAGAATCCAAAAGAAAACAAGAATTAATAACAAAATTAAAATAATTAATACACATATTATAGTGTGACTGTGTTGTAGCCACATGGTCGTTTTCAGCAATGTTTAAAGGAAATGCAAGTCAACTGTCTTAGGCATGCTCTTGAAAGTCACGGTGACAAAGCAAACTGCATTGTGCAACATGCCTTCCAGCTTGAGCCCCCTTGAGCCATCAGTGTTTTCCCTTCGTAATTTCAAGAGATCCTGGGGTTCACTAGCTTAACTTTTTCTTGCCAGCTCTGGTTTCTTCCCAAGCTATTGAAACCTCACTTTCATTTTAGGTGTGGTTGTATAAAGTACGAAGAGAAAAATGTAAGCATTTTGCAGAAAGTTCATGAAGACGAATAGCTTGAAATAAATATGTTCACAAAATTTTGCCTGTCAAATCTTAAGCTGGCAGATTGTTCTAGTTGACCCCACATCTTTTCTGTCTTTTTTTTTGCCTTGCTGTCCCTGTACCGCCTTACACACCCATCTGTACTTTCAATTCCAAGCTCTTCTTCTTTTTCACTTAGTATCTTCATCAGTGGACAAAGATGTTTACACCTGAAGTAGATTGTAGGTACTTTTAGGGGTTGATAAATGGGGTTTCAGATTAAGCATATTTTAAGGTACTAGTGCAGTCAGCATGTCCAGCCAAACTGTACAACCCCTGCCTCTACAATCTGCTACTAGTGAAAACATTTTTGAAGTTCAAATTGTCTTTTGTCTAATGTTGTCTTAAGTGACTGTTGTCTTAAAGGAGTGATGCATGTTGTTCTAGTCAATCATAGCTGCATGTCAGTCACCTCAGAATTCTGTAAAATATTTAAGTATTTCTGATTAAGAGTACACAGTCATTTCTATACCTTGATGCATTACTATTACTAGTATTTTTGATAGTAGCAGTAGTAGTAATAATAGTAGTAGTAGTAGTAGTAATCTTAAGTCTTTCCATTTCATTATTTTATGCTTTATTTTATAAGTTAATTTTATGTTGGTTTAGGTTTGGTTTTTTTTTACCATTTCCTTTGCAGGTTCAGGTGTCTCTGGTTACCCTGGTAACCTTCATTATTCAAGTTCATTTTTCTTGATTATGCATAAGTCACTTTGTTTTCTGTCAAAACACTATTGTTTCCCCTTTAGGGTTCTTTCAGTGTCTGTTTCTCAGCTCACATTTCCTCATCTAATTCAATAGAGTTTTCATTTCATGCATTGTAGTAGAAAGAGTGTGAAATGACATTAAGAGTCATTACTCAAAGCAGAGGTCAACATCGAGTCTAACTGTCTCATTTTTCCATGCTTAGCTAAACTCATTGACTCATATGATGGTAGCTCTTTCCTCTACACTAGGAATGTTAGCTTTGGGAATAAGTTTGGTGACTTCTTTTAATTTGGCTTCAGGGCTCATCTATGCAGAGCATGTCCTGCTTTGAGTAACCAAACTGCCTGCTTCTCTCACATATGACATCTTTACTACTTACACATTTATAGACATTCTAACTATTGCATTTTCTAAATTTTAGAGCAATTCCATCACTGTAGTTTACTTTAAATTTTGTTCTTTTTTCTTGTTCAACAGGTATGGCCAGTCATCCACCAATACCTATCTTGGAACTTGCAGATCACATTGAAAGATTGAAAGCAAATGACAATTTGAAGTTCTCACAGGAGTATGAGGTAATTTTCCACACTTCTTTACAGTTCAGATTTTAAATGTCATGCTTGCTGTTTCCCAAGACTTTTCTATGATATGGTGCCAGGTTTGTATGATATTCAAACCATGATAAAAAATGGTGTAAAATGACTACATTGGTGAGCTAGCTCCATTGCTCATAAAATGCTGGTCTTCTTTTGTAAGGATACATGTCAGGCAGATTCCATGGACATATACTTGAAGTAATGTATGAATGATACGGCATAGACTTGTTTTAATGTACACAAGCATCTCTCCTTCCTGCAGTTTAAAGATCCTCAGATTCTTTTAAAAATGTCCTGTAAAATGTTGACAGGACACATACAGAAAAAGCTCCAAAGAAGATTCAGTCCACTGCTTTAATTTTACATGAGATAAAAGGGTTTGCAAGCGCTTAGCGTCTCTTTTAATGTAGCAGCTTCAGGACATTGCATTTTCCTCCTGTCAGCAGTAGCACTTTGATAAATTGTGAATGATGGTCTAGAAGAGCATGAAAGAATTTAACTGGAAGATGGTAATCATTTGCCAGACACCTTGTCAGTAACCCGTGGATTATATGGGTATTGCTATAGTAGAGAGTAACAGCCTTTAAGGTCAGTAATTTGTGGCTAAAGGGACATAGGGAGCCATCCATTAAACCTGGTAAATTACAGCTATTACTTTAATACCAAAATATTGTCTATGTCAGAAATACATGGATCAAGTATGCACTGAACTGCCAGTAAAGAACTGCTTCTATAGATCAGCTATAGGTGATCCAAGGATTAACAGCTCCCAGAGGGATCACTGACACAGTATTTTCTTTATGGTCTGTTGTGTCACTAATCCTTGCTTAAAATCCTCCAACTCTTTGTCAGCATGGGCAGGGAAATTTGTGTCACAAAATATTCACCATAATAAAAGATAACATTTGGTACAAAATTTAAAACCATTTTCTGTTGTACTATGGGCAGAAAATGTGTAGAAAATTCCAGGTAATTTACAAGTCGTATCATATAGTGTAATTTATATACAAATAAACAATTTAGGTGTTCTACATCTTGAACTTGGTGGAGAGGTAATATGGTATTCTTATGCTGTAATAGAACTTAATTTGCTGTTTTTTATTCTCTCTTTCTTACGTAAGTAAGTAAAATCATCTTGAGAGTGTAAATTTTACATTTAATTCTTAGTTTCTTCTGTCTGTGCAGAAATTTCTCTAGTCTGTGTAAATAAAACAACTTTCACATTCTTTTTTTTTTTCCCTTCATTTGTTTGGTGGGGTTTTTTTGGTGGCTGGTTTTTTTTTTGTTGGATTTTTTTTTTTTTATCTTTACAAAATGTACCATCTGGAGCAGAATGGTCAGACACTCAAGATTAGCATATGGGCAACTGTGGGTCAACATCAAGTTTCATTTGTATTGCTATGTCCAAGAAGGTTAAACATTTATCTTTGAAATTAAAGCTTTAGAGATACTACTTCGTTTCCATCTAGTCCAGGATTCATCCATTTTGAAATAGGATTTGTGAAAAGCACTGTTTTTTGGTTTCGTGGTCTAGGCTAGGCAGGGGACTAAAGCTGCAGTTTGATAATCACTGTAAGTCATCTCCGTGTCTTGGCTGTGCATTCCTGTTGTCTCTCTTGTGCCAGTCCTGGCACTGGCACATGTGCAGCTGTTCAAGGATTATCTCAGGAAATAGATTCAGCTGAAAACTAATTGTTTTATTTTTCTTTGCTGTTTTCAATTGGATCAGTTCCCCACACTAGCTCACCACACGTCTGCTTAAGCTCTAGTGCCAGCAGTGGGAAGTGGTGGGTATATTTGTGGTCAGGGACTGGGACCTTCTACTTCAGCAGCCATTCCCACTAACATCCCTTAAACAGTCATTTTTAATCTGATTGCAAGGCAGAAAGAGGTACAGATGGTAACAGTTCAGTCATTATCACTTCGGATAATGCTAGAACTGGTGAGACAGAAGGAAAAAGATACTTCTCATATTCAAAAGTTCAAGGTGTAACATGCAGCACAGAACTACTGACCTTTATCGATACCAGCAAAATCCTCCAGTTAATTCCTGTTTAGGGAGGCAGAGAGTTTTCATAAATTACCACTGGCGATTTTGGGGGTTTTTTCATAATGCCCTTTGCTCATTGGCAATTATTTTATTTTACTTTTTATGGAATCGTTTGCATTGCATGGGTGCAATTCTTCAAAGATGTATTCATTGTATACAGTAACTGTTATGCCAGCTTTGTGACACCATAAAGTAAAATATGTGTTTGTGGTTTTCTTATAGATTCTGACTTCTCTTCCTTCTATCTCCATTCATCTTCTAACTCAATTTCCAAAGAATGTTTAGATTTCTTTTTTTGCACAACCTACTTCGGTTGCCACTTGAAAAAAAAATTATTAGTTTAAACCACTCAAACACATCTTTTCATTGTCTAAGAAATGCCTGAATACGTGTTCCTCTTCCATTCTTGCTCATGTTCCATCCACTTACATTTGATCAGAATCTCTGATCAAAATTCAATACAAGTTTGGTTTATTCCTTTCAGAAGAGTATCGCTTCCTTCCTGTTTTCACTTTCTCCTCAGACAGACAAACCTCCCTGTCTCTTAAAAAGAGTGTAGAGCACCTTCTAACTATTTAATGTAAGGCTCAGTGTCATCAGCTGGACAAGTTCCTACTTCTACAAGTCTTCAGAAACTATGCCATAGTGTCTTCTTCAGAGCATCTCCTATCCCAGCTCTTACAGCATATCAGCAGAACAACAGAGATTTCTTCCATTGTACTGCTCTCACAAATTTACCTTTTGTGGGACAAGAGGGGCCAAGCCTCAAGGATTATTGCTGTGGCAAGATTCAAATAAACTTATAATTCACGTGTTGCATAAACTGGTTCTGTAGTTAACACAAGATAGAGTTATGACTCCTCAATGAGGTTCATTTCTACTCCAAAATAAATTTTTCATAATCCTTCATTAGTTTTTTGTTAGCTTGTAATCCCCAAGCCTAAACACAATGGTTTACTCTCTTAATATCATTAATATCAATAATGTTTTTTGTTCTCTAATTTAAAGGCAGGATTGATCCCAGCTGATTATTGGGAAGCTTTTGCAGACTTTGGCAATCTTAGTGGGATTTTTATGTAATGTAAGGGTCCATATAGACTTGACAGCTGCTAAGCAAAAATCTGTGTTTATAAGATACTGACCTTTATATTGTATCTCCTTCTTATCGGAGACTTCAGAATTTAAAAATAAAAAGTGGTCACGGAGATAAACTGAATAAAAGCAATAATGTTCTCCCTACTCTATGATGTACTTGAAAAGTCATTTTCCACTATAAGACAGAACAGAAAATCTATTTCTCCAAAGCAGATTTCTGAGACTTATGTAAAATAATTCAGCATTTCTTTTCTGAGGTATGTACATAGAGCTTTACACCCCTAAGAAAGTGGATTCAGATTCATGCTATTTTTGCAGGAGACTCTGTCACAATAACACAAAATTTACACCATCAGACTATGTAAGTTACTATATAATTTTCTGTGAATGTGTATGTATGCACTGGTTAATAAATGATACAAGAAATTGTATATAATTTAATGCTTTCTCTCATGAGCTTTCTTTCTGTAAATTGCAGCCAGTTGTGCTTTAAAATTGAGTACTGGAAAATATGAAGATGCATTTTGACTTTTTTTTTTATTGTAGCTTTTCAGAATCGGTTGGTAGGATTTGTGATAGGAACACAGTTTACTGAATATGTTGTATTTGTCTTTTTGTATCTGCAACAGCATAAACCCTGGATACTAAAACATAGTAAATCTTGTATAGTAGAAGCACATATAAAACTTATTATAGATGTAATACATTTTAGAAGTCCAGGAAGAACAGATGATCCATGGAATGAATCTCTATCAAAGAAACAGCTGCACATAACTGCTATATCATTGTAGGTAATAGTGACTCATATGGAATAATCAATTTTTTTCTCAGCAAAAATATGGTTTTTTTCTTTTTCCTTATAATGATTTCCTCTTTCTAATATTACAAACATAATTTATTGGGATTTTCTAACTTTACTATCGTAGGATGTGCTCCATTTATTGAGAAACAATTAGCATAGTCAGTGGATGATCAAAAGTCGTCTTCTTATTAATAGCACATATACTTGCATTCACTTAGGTTGTTTGGTGTTTAGTTCCACCTAGGGTACTATCCGAGCCAGCAGTATAATTATGGTAGAGAATTTTGAAGACATAATGCAAGAATTTGAAGTCCTGCTAGTCAAGATTCAGAGCGGGGTATTATCTCCTTCCTTTGTGCTGTGAATGCTTGATTGGGATAACAGCATTTGTTTATGTTATATAAGTAATCAAATAAAAGAAGGCTGGTGTTACATATTAGGATGTTGGTTTGATACCTACTATTTTTTTTTTGCCCAGGAATTTCACAGACACAGTTCAGTTAGTCAAATAACTACCTGAAAGGAGATTGTGGCCAAGTGGGGTTTGGCCTCTTCTCCTGGGCAACAACTGACAGGGCAAGAGGAAATGTGCCAGAGGAGGTTCAGGTTGGACATCAGGAATAATTTTTTACTGAAAGCATGAGAACAGAGGGAGGTGGTAGAATCACCACGGCTCGAAGTGTTCAAGAAACAGCTAGGTGTGACATTTCGTGCTGTGGTTAGAGTGCTGGTGGTCAGTCAAAGGTTGGACTCAATGATCTTAGAGGTCTTTTCCAATCTTAATCACTCTATGATTCTATAATAAGTGTCAGTTTTATTTTGCTCAACTGAAAACAATGATATAAAGAAAGAGAAAAGTAGTGTACTTGAAGCAAGAAAAAATTATTCAAGGGCAAACTAAGTAGATCATTCTAGATAAAACTGAGTTTTTTGCAGGAGCTTTTTAGAAATACTAATTTGCAAAAATTTTAGGGGTTTCTAGAGGAAAATGGAGGAATCAATGAAGAATTTCACTCCTTTACTCTTTCCTTGAAATAAGAAGATGTGGACAATGCTTTAAGAATATGTTGAAAAGTATGTTGAAATTTAAAGCACTATAGTGTGTCATGTGACAATTATAAAGTTTAGTTTATAAGACCTGCTGCACTTCATACACTAAATAAGACAAAACAGCAGGATGCTTCAACCACAAAAATATTTAAACAAAGTAAGGTTTATCATTATCAGGTATTCATCTGCTCCTGATGTTTATTTTCTACTTGAAGTTAATTGTAATCCTGTTTTCAACACAAAATTATTTCTGTTACAACTGGTTATGATAACATGGTCAAATTATTTTAATTGAATGTAGGGAATAAACAGATTATGTTTAAGACTAGTAGTAAAGAAATACAAACCAATATGATTCACTTTTTAAAACTAGGGATTTTATATCTTTTTAAAATAAATAGTCTCCTTCAAGGATGTTTTCAAATAATGCTTATTTTCCTCTCTAAGTTTTCTTTAGTTGTATGCTTATATAGCTTGTTGGGTTCCACTGGAATTAGGTTTTACATAATTTAATTTAGTCATGGGAATATTAGCTTGATTCTGTGAAGAAAATACCATTTTTTTTCTTAAAGGGAAATTTACAGAACTTGCTAGGAAAAAGGTTTTTATATTTTTTGCTACTCTTGAAGAGTTAGGTCTCTTCCCTTCCAGAGTTGACAGAAAATGGTTCGTCTGCATTTTAAACTGTGTTAAGAACCAGAAAGCAAAAACATATTGGAGTTCAAAAGAAGTTTTAGCCATATGTGGAGGTTTTTCCCCCCTATTCTTGAAAATTACATCCTTTGCAGTATAATGGGAAAATCTACATCTTAATTTTAAAAAAAATTCAATTCCAGTTGGCAAATTGCCCTGATCATGAATAAATGTTCATGCATCTAGCATTCACATTTCGGTAATGCAGTATGTAAATCTCATATTATTAGCAAGTTTCCTGCATAATACAACAGCACTCTATTATTGATTAATCAGCTATGGTATGAAATTCTCCTCACAGTTGCTGACATTTGTAAAAGAGGGTCAAACTGTTCATTTCTCTGCTTAGCTGTGTACCTTCCCCGGTTGTTCTGAATCTGTTTGTATTGACATGCTCTCCTATTTTTCTTTTTCATTCTACTTTGCCTACCTATGAAGCAGTGGTCATTAGTATTTAATTCAAGCCACAAACAGTATAGTGCTTGAAAACGCTTTACAGGACATGCTTCCTTCCCCCTCCTGGCTTGTGAAAGATGTGCAATATATGTCAGCCACCACATTCCACAGAAACTTAAAACTGCTGGCTTCTAATTTGCTGCTGTAGTGACCCTTAGAAGAGCAGTATTCCAGAGCAGGCAGGCACGTGTCAGCTCACACCAGGAGGGGTAACATTTGGTCATACCTTCCTTAGTGCTGAACCAGGATCTAGTCCTGGAAGACTCACATGAGGGGACATTTTCCTCTTGTTTAAGTGGTGTAAAGGAAAATTGCACGGTGAGCAGATGCATAGTTTACTGGAAGGGGATTGTTTGAAATTCTTCTGGTTTGGTTACCACCAGAACATTTTGGTTACCATGATTATTAGTCAATGAACTATTTTATGGATGGTGCATTGTGATAGTAAGTATTGCTCAAGTCTTTTCCTTCTAACAGGTTACACTTGTTTAAGCAGCCAGCCATTTAGAAAACACTAGCTAAAAGATTTGTCAAAGCATGGGAGGGAAATAACAGTATTACAAATGTTTTTATTTCTTTTGCACAAAGCACCCATACAACACAGTTATGCTGTGAAGAAATCCACTTCTTTATTAATGACAGCTTTATTGAAGCCAAGCTTTCAGAATGAAAATACTAGAAATCCTATTAAAGTGCCATCCATTAAACCATTAAAGCACTCATTAAAACTGTTAGTACAGACTTGTTATTCATGAGTTATTGGTCTTTCGCACTTCTGAAATGTGTCTGCCAATACCACTCAACTCTTTGTTCCAGTGTGGCTATTAAGTCTGAGGAAATACAGATTAACTTTCTTTTGAAAAATTGGTGCTTTATGGGAGGATGGTAAGGCCACAAAGTGGTTCCGATTGGTGAGGAAAACAGGAAAGATTAAAGTTCAATCCATCTGCCTGTTTCTGATAATTTATGTTAACTATGTCTGGATGTAGACCTAAATATTAATCACTAAATTACACCATCTGGCCATACATCATACAATGTGTATGTTTGGGTTTTTTCTTGCTATTGAACAGTAGCTTTAGAATGCTTAAACATTAAGGAGTGAAAAGTGGAAGAATAATGCTGAATACTGAACAGTTGAAGCTAAGCTTCAAATTTAAAGTTTTCATTCTTTAAATTCACAGGAAAAATAGGTATAATATAGACCTGTTTCTCATAATGGAGAAGAATCTCAGACCGTCATTTTTTATGTATATGCAAAATCATCTTTGTGTATGCAAAATTGCAGTTTAAACTTACTGTTTGTAGGCATTTTTTATCTTTTTTCTTCTACATCCTGTTTTGGTTTTTGTGCTTTAAAGCCAGAGTCCTGCAGTCCAGGCTCAAAAATAGCATTTTAAGCAGCCAGTTAATTCAGTTATTTTCTACATTTCTTTTGTAATGTGAAGAGAAAGTGTATGTGGCATCTTACATTGTGAAGTAATTTCCGGAATAGTTTGGCAGTGTAGGTAAAAACCTAAAAGATAAGACAGATGGTCTGCTTCAGTTATGCGTCTAGAACAATGTGGAATAGTGTGCTTCATTCTAGGGCACTGGACTGTGGTTTAGATAGCATGTTTTCACATATGTCTCTCAAAAATTACTGACTGGGTAGTCACAGATATTATAGATGTCCAGTATTTCTGGTCAAATTACCAATTTTATTTTAAAAGTTAATTGGAGTTAATTGATGCACTAATACATAGTAAGCATCTTCTGCACTAAGTTTATGTCCTAAATTATTACTAGAATTCTGAGCTAAATCAATAAAAATTATTTTCCAAAGTTCTGAAAACTTGACCTGTAAATATCCTGCATAAGTTTTTTTGTTCACCTACATTAACTCAAAAAGTAAAAGAGGGGCAATTTTTGCTGAGATAAGTTATTATGTAAATTTTATTACTTTTCCAGTCATATGATGTAAGTGAATTGCTGGCCTGCTGATAAAGAGGTGTATTACATGTCTTAAATACAGTATATATGTATATAACTCTACTCTTGCCTGTGCTGATGGAAATGTAGTCCAGATTTTTTCTCTGCACCATTGATGAAATAAATAGCGCTTAGAAGTAAAGATAAAATACTTCTATATTTAAATTACACAGTGCATGCCTGCTTCAAAATTCTACCAACCATCCTTCTCAGAGTGTGGGAAAACATTACTAGAATGGAACTAAATTGTGATAAAAAGGAATAAAATTTTATTGTGAAATTAGAGAATAAAATTTTACCATTTTCTTTATTGATGAATAACAATTTCACTTTGCAGTCAGAAAAAGTAATATTTTTGTTGGAGAAGTGTGAAGCCTGATCTTGGATCAGATCACTATGTTTGTACTTAAGCACAGCACAGAAGTGATGTCTACCTTTGCATGTGGCAAAGTACTGGTTGGTGGATAGTTGATTGTCCCTTTATAGGCAAACGAAATACAATAAGGCTCAAAAAAACCCATCATCAGTTTTGCAAATCTCTTAGTCATTAGCTATTTAGAGACTAACTTAATAAGCTCTTAAAATTAATGACATCTTGAGATATGTTAATCATAGTTGCGCAATTTTTTAAGATAGTGAAACCAAATAGTTTGGTGTGAAAAACTGTGTAGAAGGTAAAAAAATCAGGTTTATTCAGAGCTGCATTTAAGAATGCCTTTTGAACTGTTAGGAACACACATAGTGATACAATTCAAATGAATCACATCCAAAGCATAAGTAGAATTTTCATGGCCTTCATTTCGCTCCAAGCATTTATTTTTTCACTCGTTCCTCTAAATGATCCCAGTTCATTTCCTTTTGAGGGAGGAGCTGCTAAGCACTCTGTCTCAGTTGCTGTAAGTAAAGGGGGACCCAGAACCTGAGCCATCCCACTCCTCTACTCTTCATAGCTAGGTTATGCAGGACTTTATAACTGTTATGTTACTGAAACTAATTGAGCCTAGGGTATTGGTTAGTAGAATAAAGCGCTTGTTTTTCTGAAATATTTGTTTTCCTAAAAACAAATTCTTCTCTATCATGCAGACACACAAAATGATTTTTTAAAAAATAATCTCAATAAAAAAGGAAAATCATTCTCAAAATATTAAATAAATAAATTGTATGAAATATGTAAAGATGCATGAGAATGAGCAATTTTCAGACTGGCCAAATTATCAGTCTTAGGGATAAGTCCTATTAAAATCACATTAATTAATTTCACACTTGCTCATTGTCAGGTAATACCTACTCTAATAGATTACAGATCATACCCTGGGATGAGTCAGTAAAGCTGTTGGCTTGATGCTGCAGTGGCCGTACAGATCTCCTGACTTGTGCCTTGTTGCTGGTCTACTCGTGAAAAATGAGCATAGTGTTGGTGAGCTGCCCTACCTTGGCTTAGCTGTGTCATCTCTTTTTTTTTAATAGTTTATGGCTAGCTGACATAGGGAGCTGCCAGTTCTTACCAGGATTATACAGAGGGCATAAACCTCAAGCCATAGTTGTGTACTCATATTGATGAAATAATTTTAAGATCTCTAATGTTACGGGAAGGGAAAGTAAAACGCTGGGTGATTATTCATGACTTCTCAGTATGAGGTGACCTTTCATACAGCCACAACCATAGTGAGCATAAACAGGTACCATCTGCTATCTAATTTGTATTCACTTTGCTGCATATATAATTCAACCAAAGAGGTAAAAATACTAGAGTCTGAAGTTTCCCTAGTGGTGAGGATGAACGAGTGTGGTGAATGCTTCTGTAATTTCACCCTGGAACATGAAGGAAACACAAAATAAACAGTGAATCTGGAAACATATAGTTCTGTTTATGAATAAGATTAGTTATGTTTATGAAAGAGATATCATTAAAATTTCAAATATGCCTGAATTGCTTACTTATTTATGACTCAAGGAAATGAAAAGCAAGTTTCTTTATGTTGTCTATGGATGAAACACAGCTAGTTTCCTGAGCAACACTAGTATCATGGGTTGGCCTGGCATCAAAATGAAAGAACAGTAACATTATTTTTCTTCTGGATAACTTCTTCAGGAACCTTTGGAGTTATTTCAGTAAACAGGACAGTGAAATTTTTGAACAAGTTGGCTTACTAATAAAGGCAAAAATATTTATTTCCCTTAATCCCAGTATTTTTGAAATTTAGTATATTTATTATATTTATGATATTTATTATAATTATGATATCTGTGATATTTATGATATGTATCATTTGCTGTTAAGCTAGAACCCCTCACTTGCCAAAATGAGTGAAAATAGAAAAGGATGGATAGCTTGCTTCTCTGAAGAAAAAGCCCTGGGTTTTAAAAGCTTATAGTTTAAATTCCTCTTAGAAGTTTCAGATGCATATATACAAAATGGTTAATATAATATGATCTAATATGTTACAATGTGTGCTGAAGTAATAATTTTAAATAAAAGGAGATTTAAATAAAAGGAGTTTATTTCCAGAACAAACTGTGGGAGTTTAGTTTGTAATTATCATAAACAAAACAATTATGTAGTCCCTAGCTGAAAGTTTTATTTTCCTTTTTTTCTCTTTGTCGTTTGAAGTCTATTGATCCTGGTCAGCAGTTCACATGGGAACACTCTAACCTGGAAGTAAACAAACCAAAGAATAGATATGCGAATGTAATTGCATACGACCATTCTCGTGTTCTACTCTCAGCAATAGAAGGTAAGGAGACCTTTAAAATAAAATCAGTTAAATCCTAAATTCTACAATGATTTTATTAATCAATATCCTCACATATTAAGAAGCATTAATTAAAGTACTTCCATTAAATTCCTGTAATGGCAATCCTTTTCTGATGCTTACTGTCAGTAATGTATTATCACCTTGCCCTAATATGTAAATTCATGTGTAACACTGAATGCATTAGGACCCTATGTATATGCCAGTGAATTATGTAAATTAATATTGCTGTTTATTTACACTAACACTACAATGCAAATGTAGCAGTAAACAAACATACTTGAATTGAGGTATTTGTTGCTCAATGAAATTATCAAGATAACCTGCGCATTGAGTTTTACTTGGCAGAATCTTATTGTGGGAAAAAAAATCACTTCCACTTCATGTTCTCTGGGGAAATTTTAAAAATTTTCTCTCTAAGAACTTTAATTTTAATTTTCAGGCTAAATGTTAAACTAGAGTTTTTAAACAAATACCCACATGCAGACATTTTTGGGAGTATCTCACTGACTAAAGGTTGACAGTGTGATTTAGTGAGAGGTTTTCATTATATCTTTCTTTGTTAAAAAGCTTTCCAAAATCATAAACACTTTAAAGTTTTATCTGAAGCAAACTGTTACAGGTTGTCAGCCCTAGGTACTGTGTCTTTTTACAAAGCATCAGGCCACACTGGTTCTCACTCAGGATTTTTTTATTTTTTCCAATTCTGCCTTACTATTAACCTGCTTCCTCAGTTGAAGACAGATTTACAGTTTATTCTATGTTGTTGATATTCAGATATTAATGATGGCCATAATCAAGCAAATTATATATTTAAATGACACAATTTAAATGAAAATAAGATTTGACTTTAGTTAGCTCTGACAGGACTTGAAGACAATACATAAGATAGAGGGATCTGTATTCAAGGTCATAATTATTTCAGTCATAACATGCTACAATTTAAACTGCGTTTTAATTTATAGTTATAAACAGCTGCTTATCTTTGGTTACTTCAGACCTAAAGATACTGGATTTATAGGTATAATTCACTTTAATATTAGCTGCTTTGTGAAGAAAAAGGCAATCCCACTGACTGAAGTTTAGGTCTTTCCTCATTCATTGCATCTGCATACCCTAGGCTTTGATAACACAGATAAGAGCTTCTTGAATGTATTACCAAATTTTAATGACTACCTTGAAGAATTTGCATATGATAATCTGCTTGATTTTGTTCCACCTTTGAGACTTATATTGCAGTCCTGACAAGATTGTTTTGCAACATAACTTTAAATTTTTCATATTACCTTGTAGAAGAATATAGCTGCCTAGAAACCTGCCTCTAGCTGGTACAACTACCTGTCTCAACATTGAAGAAAGGGTATTCTAATTAGCAGTATATGTGATGTAACTCAATCAGTATATCATTTTCTGTCTCACTAGTCCAGACAAGAGGTCAAAGTACATTGTCTGAAGAGGTCAGGAACAGCAGCTGGACAGCCTTCTGAATATTAAGCTCTTCAGAACAAAATGCTTAACTCAGAGATAAGTCTAGCTGGCAAAAAGAAGACTGAAGATTTTCCAGAGAAAAACTTTTGTTTGGAAAAATAGTTGTATAAAGGGGGAGAGAAGGAGAGAAAAGAAATTAAATGGAAACAAATTTATTTATTCATTTATATATTAGACAACTGGACTGACATTTTCCACTTTTTGTAAATCACCCATGAAACATGGATCCTTTTAAAAAAAAAGAACATATTCAGAGAATTAGAAGAAAATTTAAGAGGAAAAGCAGAAAATGTTAGTCAAAATAATTGAAAGTAGGGACTATGTATTTACATAAGTGATACTAAAAATACAGGAAAAAATTTGCATTGTACGTGGAAAAGATTGAGTATTTTAAGGAGTAGGGACAAAATACAGTTAAACTGTGATATTTTATTCCCTTTTTTGAGAAATATCATGACGAGGCTAAATTTTCTAAATATTTCAGTCATTGAGTCTAAACAGAGAAAAATATTATACCCTTTTGTAATTTTAGTTTTAGATGTAAAAACACAAATGGGATATTTACCCATTTGGTGATTTGCATGATCTTAAGTATTTTCCAAGGCTTTAGATTATGGTGAAAAAAGCATATGATGAATAAATCAAATATTAAATGCCTTTTTATAAAATTACATTTAGTCTTGAAAACAGAAATAATTTAGTATATAATTAGCCTCTTTAGAAATTTTATTCCTGGGATTTTACATTACTGGGTAGATGAAATTTTGTGTGTGTAGCTTCATAAGCTTAATATGTTTGGTTTAGCATTTAGTAAAAAATTCTTTTCTTTCAGGTTTTAAGTAGATATTTCAGATATGAAAATACATAGTCTGGCCAAGATTTTATTCAGCTGACAACTGTATGTCTTTTCATGTTACCAGTGAAATCAATATTTGGAATATTACTTAAAAATATATTCTCCTTTACCTATGTTACTATACAACTTAATCAGGACCCAAATTTGTACTACATTTTGTTACGACTATTTGGACAGTATTTGATTTACATATAGACCTCATCTCCATTTCTTTGTTGGCCACAAGAAAACTAGTATTAATGAGATTTAACTGTGCCTTTCTAATGAGAAGAGCTCCATTTATAGCTAGGCAGTTGCTTACTGTTTAAGAGCAAATATATATGAAGTAAAGACTAAGCATATGCCAAACTGTAATTGTACACTGATGAACATTTTGCCTCTTAACAGTTTTGCAGAAATATGGAATGCTGTAATTGGTACTTCAGAATGAGACACTAGGCCAGTTTTGTACAGTAGCAGAACTCTGTGGCCGATTTAAAGTGATTACTAGAAAGTCTTGAGAAGCAATTAGCAGAGATTTGAAATTACTTCTTTCCATCTATTGATAATATCAAATTATGAAAAATGGCATTGTCTGTGAAACACAAGGCTTACTAACACTTTCAAAGTATTTATTTTCATACCCTTCATAACTTCTATTCAAACATGGTTTTGAATCCCCAGTATGTTTTTGACCTCTCTAACTATGTACTGCAGGGAGTTCCACAACATAAATGCTCATTTCACAGGAATACTTCTCTTACTTCTGTTTAAATTTCATTACAGGAGATGTGTATTTGGAGAGAAAACTCAGGTTGAATGTGGTAATTCCGTTTTCCTCCTGGAAAGAAAATTTTACTTTGCAAAATTTCCTTTCTATGTTCATGAAATCTGATTGAAGTCCTGAAATCAGTTCATATTGTGCTGTCTTTGGCTGTTTCTGAATGGACGCTTGGAATTTTAAAGTATAATGGCAGAATGTTAGAATGTAGTGAAGTTTATTGTATAAATGAATCTAAACGAATTTAAGGGAGAACTTACTGTCTGAAAAGGCAAACAGATTGAGTTAAAACAGCTAGATCTGTGATCTTCAACCTCTAAGAAGTATATAATAAATTTGGGGGTGGGCAGGCAGTGGATAACCATTCTGCATTTTAAAAAGTCTTGCCAATTCTTTTAGGAGATATCTATTACTAAAAGTTTTCTGTCTGTGGACGTATTCACATAATGCCAGTTATTAAAAGAAAAAAAAACTACCTATCATATTTCAGCACGGTAATATTTTTGGTTTTGATGGAAAATTTAGTGATTTTTAAATGCTGCTAAGACTAGAAAGCTCTGACTGTAATACAAATGGTTGAGAAAGAAAAGGCAAGAAGCTGCTGATACTCTTGTTTGCCGGATAGCCAGTTGCCAGTAAATTGGCTTTGAGTATGCAGACCATCATTGTAAGATTTAGAAATTGTTTGGAGCATTGTAACTACTGAAGAGCCATGACCTGTACAAACTATTTGCACTCTCTCACATTGCATTATGTTTCCTTCTGCTAATAATACATACACTTAGAGTAATTGTATGGCCCCTCACCCTACAATCTTGGAGTGCCTTAAAAACAACAAAGTATTTTGGTGATGGATACAGAAATATCCATACAGAATATGGATACAGAAATACTGGTGAAGTAGATTTCATGGTGTTAAACCTCTGTGAAGCAGATTTCATAGAGTAGACTTCTCTGGTGGCTGTCAGGACAACAATGCTGAGACAAGTTGTCGGTGTATGAGTTTACTGATACTGTAATAGTTGTAACTTAAATGCTGCTATTTTTTATACCCTTGAAATCTGCTCAGAAGAAATTTTATTGTATATGTAGCCATACTTTCAATTGGGAAAAGCTTCAAGAAAACATCTGGTGGCTTTGTTCTCGACTGACTAATGAAGATTTGGTACATGTTTACTGTGCACACTCTTTGAAACTGGGTTTTGCAGGAAATATCAAACCAGATATCATTTCATTTCATATTAGTAGAGGCACTCATCATCTCTTTTAGTGCATATCTATAGTATAAATTAGTATTTCTATTCAAGAAAAGATTCCTTTAGCTGTTAACTGCTGTGTTACTCAGTGTTTAAGAGTTAAAGAGATCTCTCACTCAGCCTCAGACAGCAGTAAAATAATCACAGTAAAATGACATCGCCTTAGATTTCAATATCTGCTTTGTAGTACTGTGTAACATACTGCAATCTGCACATACTGCCATGCATTGTGGATAGTGTCCTGATGCAATGCTCTTGCCTGTGCCTCTGAGGACCTGCACAGAACAATCTGTTTATTTCCATTCTGGACTTCTTAATACTAGAAGTTTTTTAGACCTAAACAAAAGAAATTCCTTTCTTTTTCCTAAGAGAGCTCCTTCTTTTTCCCATGTTTTTCTGCTGGTTACCCTCCTAGTTTCTCTTCTCACCTGCAGATCTTCCAAGTTTCTCATCTTTTCTGAAGATCTTATACCCTCCTAGTTCTTAGTTTGCATAACTACATTTCGCTTTTGTCACTATTAGTTTTCATCTTTTTTGCTTTTTTATTCAGAGTTGGGATTAAAAGCACAAGAGATGGAATTTCGTGTTTGGACTCAGTTGTTTATTAATTTTTATCTATAGTACAGTGAGTGCTACAGTACGTCTAGCTAACAAGCTAAAAATGAAGAAATGGTGATGCATCTTGTTTGTTACAAAGTCTTTTAAGGCTAAACAGCCCAATTAAAAGCTAACACCTAGATTATTTTTACTTTTGACCCAATGACTAAATACTTGTGACCTGCAGTGCAGCATTTTCTATCTAATTATAAAAGTACTACCTAAACCCAAGAAAAAGTGGGACAAGAAGAAAGAAAAAAACCTCTGCCCTAAAACCTCCATCTTGTCTCATACCTATTACTATGTTCTAAAACCCCAAATTCCAAACCCTCCACCACGTGATATTTCACACATCTATTCAAACTACACACTAGTGATTTTAGTTCTCTTACCCAATGGCCTTGGGTTAAAAGTAGTGTTCTTTTGGAGGTCAGTGCTTGACAGCACAGAAAGTTAGAAATTTCATTTTCAGGGTTCCAACATGTCACCTTTTCTTTTTGCTTTCAAATACTTCTCTTATGTCCTCTAAATAATCCCTTTCTTTGTCGTGCCTAATTCTACATCTTCTGCCTATCCCTTGTCAACATCGCCTTCTTTACATAAATTCTCTATAATTCAATGTTTCTTTTTTGAGACTCCATATCATTCATCCTTTCCCTCTTCACCAGACTGTCCTAGTATTCCTAGCAGTCTATTCACAGTCCAGCTATCTGTAAGTTTTCTTTTCTTTTCATGACATTTCTTTTTCTTTCTTACCTTACTTTGTTAGGATGATACATAATGACTTTTCCTCAGTCTTCATAAAAAGCCTTTATTTTACAAATATTTATTACTAGAGTACTCTCATTGGTTTTGTACTGATCCATATTTCAGTGAGTTCTTAAAGTACAGATTTGTGCTGAGACCATTTCAATTTGGTGATTCAGCTGGATAAACACACCATGTGATGGGTGAGAAACTGGTTCACAGGTCAGACCCAAAGGGTTACAGTGGATGAGGTCACATCAGACTGGTGACCTGTCCCTAGTGGGATTCTGCAGGGCTCCACCTCAGGGCTGGTGCTTTTCAACCTCTTCATAAACAACTTGGATGCAGGACTGGAAGGGATACTAACCATGTTTGCAAATGGTAACATGAGGAAGCTGTTGGATCCCTTGAAGGCAGGGAGGCCCTGAAGAGATTCCTTGACAAATCAGGGAGCTGGACAATCAGCAGCAACATGAAACTCAACAAGAGAAAGTGCCAGATTCTGCACCTGAGATGGGGCAACCTTGGAAGTACAAACAGGTGGGGGAATGAGATGCTGGAGACCAGAAAAGGACCTGAGGGAGCAAGTTGAATGTGAGCCAGCAGTG
This sequence comes from Luscinia megarhynchos, assembly GCA_034336665.1. Lineage (NCBI taxonomy): Eukaryota > Metazoa > Chordata > Aves > Passeriformes > Muscicapidae > Luscinia > Luscinia megarhynchos. The sequence goes on along the minus strand of CM067592.1, from coordinate 27,977,798 downwards.
CCCTGGCAGCCCTGGCTGGCCATGCGTGTCCTGGGGGGCATCAGGGATGGCATGGCCAGCCAGGGCTGCTGTCACAACCCACAGCAGGGGACACCTTGTCACGGTGAGCTCTCATCAGCATGAACAGACACCAGACCACAAGACAGGGCTCTTATGCTTTTATTGTAGACATGCCTTAACTCCAGTAATCAGACAACTGTTTAGGCTCAAAAAGTGTTGTCTAACAAGCCTTTACATTCTTACAATCTGCTTCCATATAAGTGGTGACTAACAAGCCCTTAATTTTGTACAGTACCCTTACACAGTTCTCACCTCCTAAAATAAACCCCTCAAAGGTGCTGGCTAACAAGCCACAGCACACCTCCACAATCTCCCCACTCCTGCAATAAAGTTCAGTATGGAGTGTGGGATAGAATATGACAGCTGTGCTTTGATCAGACAAAGCAGAAGGGAGAGAGAACAAAGAGTATCACCAGTCCTTAGATTCCACATTGTTCCAGCCATGTGGATGGTGCAGAGCTGGGGTGGTGCAACAGAAAGCAAAAGAGAAAGAGATGAAAAAGAGAGGATAGCAAGGGGCCTGATCTGCATCCTTTTATAGTTAACCTGTTGCATGCCTCTTACGTATATTAGATTTTTCACACTGTGTTGTTCACACCTGCAAAACCAGCCTGTGATTTTTGCTCTGACATTGTTCAAAACACCAGACGTTGACTTAAACCAGTAGTACAGCTTCATCAACTCTGAGTTCATGGGTTTTTTTCAACTTTTTTACAACCATGACAGAATTTAATCCTATTACTTCACACTACTTATGCACATGACTAAAAGCACATGTCTTAGGAAAGCAGCACAGAAACAAAGCTTTATAGTTTAATTTATTTTAAATAGAAGGGCTGTTCATTACTGAGCCTTTTAAAGGCTTGAAATAATTTCAGTTTGTGAATAAGATGTGAAGTCTAATTAAAGTTACTTAAGATTATAACTCTCTTCAGGAAGTCAAGTGAATAATTCCTAAGGTGTACATTATTAGCCTTGGGGTCTAAGTCTGTATTGCAGTAAGCTGTATTGTCATCTCAGCTCGTGAGTTCTCAGCATGAATTGTGAGCAATACAGTTCATGGGTTTTTTTCACCTTCCGTACTTTAATTGTGGCATTGGCCAATTTTATTTCATTGCTCATTCACTCTTACTGTGTAAAAACTAAACTTCTTTGTTCTCTTGAGATATTGGAAAATTGATTGTCTTTTATGCTGAACTACTCATCTGATTCTTCCCCCTTTGTGCTTAATTCCTGTCTGGCTAAATAAAGAGATTGCAGACACTGGTCATTCATCACCATAGCTGAAAATGCTGTTAGAAAATAGTTGTGGTAGAATCATGGTTCAGGAGCTTCATCTTTGACTTCTTGTGCAGAAACTGTGTCTCTGCTTTCATGAATCTTGTAAAAGTCAGGTTATACTGCATGGATTACCCTAAATTTACACTTCAGACCTGCCATCCTAAAGGTATAGTAAATCCCACTGATGCCAAAAGACTTAGGTAAAGCTTATATCAATATTACAGAATTTGGTTGCTTTGTCCCTTTTTTGACCCATGCTTTTACAGCCAACTGACCTCTCTTAACTATTAAACCCAAATTTAAGTAATGATGGCAATTGCTGCTGTGCTTGTGGGTATGTTGCCTTCAAGCTATGGCAGCTAACAAAAGTTTGCAGGATTTCATTGTACTGCAGTCAGACTGGTTGTCATTTGTTTGTTTTTGCACTATTAGCCTTGACAGAAAATTGTTCTGTTTTCTCAGCTCAGAGTGAGGTTATGGCCAGAAAAGTCATTTCAGAAAGGGACATTTTAATATTTAGATTAACTTGTCTTTGATGAATTTTTATGCTTTGTCATTGCAGATATTTACAGATATTCAGGTTTTGTATTTGTTATTTTTAAAAAATTAATTACTTCTCTTTTGATAAGGCACCTTCCCTAGAGGGCTTTAAGGATTTTGGAGCAGGATGTGAAACTGAGGTCATGCATGAAAAAAGTGATGAAAAGAGACTCTGTGAGAAATGGGTTTGATACTTCAAGGGACTATGAGAATGGATGGAGAGCACAGAACCTAACTAATGGATACTGTATGTGAGAGGGACAATGGAGCTGAGCATTCTGAATTAACTTATTCTCTTGATCTCAGCAGAGATAAAACCCTATTGAGTATTGTATTTTTCTAGAGATAAATCCTTGATGAAAATCTCAGTGCAAGTGTTGGAGCAATATGTTTTTCGTTTTTTTTTTTTGTCTGTTTTTTTTGTTGTTTTTGTTTGGGTTGTTGGTTGGTTGTTGTTGTTGTTGTTTTTTCCTAAAACTTCATTGGTTAATTCATGAATGGTTGCTCAGGGCCTGTGGTAAATGGATTTTCATGTCCATGTCCACAGTATATCCTTGTTTTGTGCAGTGAAGCTGACTCGCCTTGTAAAATAATTTTTCAAGCTAAAGGACATACAGAGTTTTTTGTGTCCACTTTACAGAAATTAAGTGGAGAAACAAAGTGAAAATTTCCACTTTATTATAGATTTGGAGAAACCCTCTTTGCAATATCAGTAATTGTTAATCTTAATTCTTTCTTACTTGAATCTTAGATCAAGGAAGATATGAAGCTTTTCTTCTTCCTAATTTAAAGAATCAGAATTTATTTAATGCAGACATTTTATATATTAATATGCTTTATCAATACATTTAATACAAATTAGTAAGTAGGAAGAGTATTTGCAATTTTAGGCACTCTGAATTATTTTACATCAGGTACTAGTATTGATTGCTAAAATTTTTAAAGATCATTCTTTAGGGAACAGCTTGCAATAGTTCTCATGCTTAATTTTCACACTGAGTTTGTGCATTATCAGTTCCAGAGGACAGCTTTCCCAGAAGATCATTTAACCACTTTACAAAGTGTTGTTTTTCATTTTTTCCTCCGGCTTTTATTTATAACATGTGCTTCAAAGTATGATACCAGGCATCATAATATAATTCTAATTTATGCAGAAAACATTTCTTACCAGCTTTCTCATTCCTTTGGTAATAATACACAGTTGGTGTAGATTTCTCCTGTTGGCTTCATTCTTCCTTCTCATCTGTTTTGTGAAAAAAAAAAATGTTTTATTATCTTGATAAAGGGAGAAAATACAGCGTTGTGCCTAGGAGTTCTATTTTCTATATCATTAATTCCAATATCCACAATAAGAAGTGTCATGTCAAACAGCTTCAGGTCTACGAGAGTGATGCTTTTGAACTCCACTTTCTACCTTTCATGGAGGGAGAAGCTATAGACTATGCAGGTTAACAAATATTTTGTTTTGTTTTATTTTTCTCCTGGAAGAGACTTCGAGTCAGGTCAGATCAGTCAGACAGTCTTCCTGTGTCCATTCATGCATCTTGCCTGAGTGCCATTTTCTGCCTTGTAACCCTGAAGTTACAAGGTCTTTCTATCTCTGAAATATTTTGTCAGGTATTTCTTCTAGTTGTGTACAGAAAGTAAAAAATAATTAAAATTTTAGTTTAAATATGATTTGAACATATAAAATAAGAATTTATATGGAACTTTATCGGGCATGAAGGCAAAATTTTTTGCTAGACTACAATTGCAGTAACCCATAATATGAATAATTTCCAGATTATATTGGACCTTACTTATAGTGGCATTTAGTCTGTGGGTTAATTCACTGCTAAGTAAGTAGTGGAATGAAACATTCAGGCTTTACCCTGAATGAGTGTTGAAACTATTAAAATTGTAGCTTAAAAAGAACAGTCAGTTTTAAAGAGGTGCCCCTAATTTCCATTCAAATTCAAAATAATTCAGAAGACATTTTCAGATGTATGCCACTTATAGTCAGGAAAACAGGAGTGTGCACCTCCAGTAATTTCTGATTTGGGATCACCAGCAGGAGATAATGCGTCAGAATAGATTTGAAGATTTGGTTTCTGACAAAAATCTTGGGAATTTTTTAATTTTCAATTTATTCTGTTTCATAGTCAAAGAAACTCAGTTTTGTTGCTTTGTGGAGGGAAAACAGTCCTAGCTGTTGAATAAATCTGGTGCTTGTATCACCACCTTGACTCTCTCGTGAAAGAGTTTGTGGAACCTGCGCCATTTCTTGGGATTGTAGACTTGTGCGTAGCAGATTGGCTGCATAAATATAAATCATTTCTGCTCAAAAAAGGAACTTCTGTCAATTACTTCAGCAAAATTTACTAAGGTGCAGATATCTATATTCAGCTAATTAACACTGTATTGCCATTCAGCCAGCACTGAGATCTCACAAAAATAACTTAGTTTTTCTCTAGTCATCAGCTATAAAAACAACAGCGACATAAAAAGTGCTCTCCTCAGTGCTTTATCTTTCAACATGCACAGAGTCTGAGCTAAAGCTGGGCTGATGAATTCAGCAGTAGTCTGAGAATTTTAAATCCATTTTTATCCATTTACAAGAGCATGGCTGCCTTATTAGTGCAGACTAGTAATGCAAGCTTTGCTACAGACAATACACCTCCTTGGCCTGAGTAGGCAGCATATTCCATCTCTCAGTCCAGGCATCCTATTGCATACCCCGAATTAAGTAGACTGCAGTTAGGAGCTGGCCTGCTTCCAGTCTTGCAAAGGTCTTTATTTCATGCATACACCATATCGAAAATTTCACTGTTTTTTAAATCTGACTTACATAATTTTTTTTGTTACAATAAAACTCATAATTATCTTCCCATTCAATGGGGAAAATTAATACAGCAATGATATTAATAATCTTGACAATATTTTTTTTCCTTCTGTATTTAAGGGAAATGCAACAAGAATGTTTGAGGAGCCTAGCCAGGGTGTCCAACAGAATCCTCCCTGTCTGTCCCAGATAGGGACTGCCATGTTTTGGGTGTTTGCAGGCAGCATCAGACCAGCTTTTAAATGCTGCTGTGTTGACCCCCAGGTGTCACCACCTGATACAGATTTTCAGGCTTCTTTTATACTTCTTATCAAACGAAGTCTCTTGTTTCAAAAGAGCAGTTATTCCCATAGAGATCACCCTGCCTCTTGACTCCACACATGGCATACACTCACTTGTAAGTACCTGTGCGCTGGTTGGCACGGGGCAAGCCAAGGTTCATCAAATCAGCTGGGTCACGGGATTTTCCAGCCCTTGAACAATACAGCACAGAAGTTCTGCCCTGTATTTTCACTCTTCTCTTTTTGCAGGCATACCAGGCAGCGACTATATCAATGCCAACTACATAGATGGATACAGGAAGCAGAATGCTTACATAGCAACGCAGGGGGCACTGCCAGAAACCTTTGGTGACTTCTGGAGAATGATGTGGGAGCAACGAGGCGCAACTGTTGTCATGATGACGAAACTAGAGGAGAGGTCCAGGGTAAGGAAAGCTTGTGCAAGGTTAATAATATTAACCTGAGTTACCACTAACGTCAGTTTTTTGTTTTCTTCATGTATGTTTGCCTGCCCTCTTTATATGTATAAAAACTGATTTTATTTTTAAGGTTGCCACACATTAAAAGTGTCTTCACCATGAAAATCACTTACATATAGGAAATCTTCACTATGAAACTACCAAGTCATGACCCTTATTTAGTATTTTTCTATACTCCAAAAAATTTTCATTTTTTGATCACAATGATTTTAGGGGGCTATTTTCTTTTTTAATCATGTTGGAAATCTTATGAGGAGACAAAAAGACTTGCTTGTCTCTAGTAATAAGAATATGAATGTATCATCCTGTTATGAGGAAGTTAATGTATGTCAACAGCATTCAGTTTTCAGTTTTAAATGGTATATATTCAGCATTATTTAATAACAGTGAGGATTTGGATTTGCTTGGGAAACTTTTTTTTTTTTTTGATAGCTGGAAAAATTACACCAGCACGTGCAATAACAGAATACAAAAAATTACCTGTGGTATTTCAAATTCAATTTTGCAGACCAAAGTAAAATTAGGAAGCTAAAGCACTAAAACATAAGGATTATGGTTCTGATAATAACATGATACTATTCAAGTAATAGAATTGTAGATTCCATTATTAGAAAAGTTATAATAAAATATATGCTATATGTAAAGGGAAATAAAAATAGCAATTAGGTTTTTTTATGAGATAAAGAAAGTGATAGCAAGTATAGATAGCAACAGGCCATGGTGTGTTGCATGAAGTGGGTCCATATTTGTTGGCATTTATCAGTTCTAACAGTGGATGTTATTAGAGTGGAGGAAGTAAAAAGAAAAAAAATAACAGAGGAGGAGAAGAAGAAGATAAAGATGGGGAGAAAGAGAGGTGAGAAAAGTAATTGTCACCAGTCAGTCAGGAAGACAAACAAGTATTGAGCCCCCAGTGGTGGTTCCTCCATTCAATTTTTTCTAGAGTGTCTGTATTTTCTGTCAAGAAGGACATGCAGTTCTCGTGGGTTGTTATGCTCATGATGCTGTGCCATTTCTGGGAGCACACATTGGCTAGAGAGAGTGCTGCACAGCTGGGTTCGTTGCTGAGTTTTTTTGCAAACACATTTATGTGTCCTACATCGTAAGCCAGAAACTTCAATCAAATGCAGAAATCAGGGAGAGAAAGAAGTGGTGATTCTAACATCAGTGGTAATCACTTCCCTTGGGACCCTGCCATAACAACAGTAGAAGGGTTTTTAAATCCAGGAGATGAATAACAAACAGGAGTGCCAAAGAAAATACACTGCCACAGGCATTCTGAGGTACTCTGTCCTAGAAACTGATGTGAAGGGGCAGGAAGTTCCAAGTGGGAAGCAGGCTGCAGGACTGCAGGTGGAAGGTGGAAAAAGCTAAGGTATCAAAGGCTCTGTGCAATGAGTTAAAAATGCCATTAATGTGGAGGATCAAGAAGAATTCAGTAATATAGAAACACATTAGGGAGGAGGACAGATTTATCATCCAGACGTATTTTAAATCAGTAAAAGGATCTTACAGAAGTAACTGGATGATAGTTGATATTTCAGTGGTTCATGGATGAGCTCCATTTCAAAATGAAAATATTTCAGCATGTGTCAGCTTGCAACAGGGTGGAGTGCACCAAAAAGCCTAGTGTTGTACTGTGTTGGCATTGATGTCTTTTTCATATACTTGGGTACCTATAATTGCAAGGATTACATAACTTGAACCTCTTGGCAGCAGTCATTCCTTGCTGGAGGCTTACCAAAACACATATATATTTATTCTTTTACCCTTTCCATCATTTCTATAAGTAGAGTAGGCCTTTTGCAGTTCAAGCAATGTATGGTATTCTAGTTATAGAGTCACTTCCCACATGTATCTTCAACCCACATCAACACCACTGCTTTTACATGCCTGATGGCAATTAGCACCTAACAGAGGGTAATTTTAGCAGAATTTTTCTTTTTATCTTGAGTCTACAGACCTTGCCTAGTCCAGGGACTGCCTGTTTGGAACCGAGAAAATGAAATTTTGCCCATTTCTTCACTAATTAATTCTTTAAAGTTGCTGTTAAATGACACCAGAGCAAAGAAAAAAATGGTTCCTAATAAGCAGCCCATTGCAAAAGGTACACTTAAGTACTTGAAATTTTATCTTAATACTGCAGGCCACAGACAGCCACTGTCTAGAAGAATGTTTTGATGTAGCTAAATGAAATTCTTCTCATTCTCTCCAATAATTGCCTAGCAGAGTTTTAAGCTAACTCTAGCCTTTGTTGGCTGCACCCTAAAAAACACTGATCAGAATAGTAATCACCCCCAGAAGAGATTAGCATTCAGAAGCAATACATTCCCTAAGTGAAATGAGAAACTAGACATTCTAGTCAGTGGATTGCTCATGCATTCAGTGCTTATATTTGTGTATTTTTTGTGCATAATTTAGTGCCTTCTGTGTCCATAGGCTGAATTTGATGCATTCGTTGCAGAGCACTACATACCAACCACCCAGTAAATAACTCAGCTCCCAATCTCAGAGTCTGCAGCTCTGTGAATATGACATACCAGTTACCTCTTCTAATGCAGTAGCTGCATGTAATGTAATTGATGGTATTGATGGTGAGGCAGCAGTGGGAGTCCGTGTTGAAAAAAAAATCCCAGTGATGACATTACATTGCTATTTTTCTCATGCTATCATTTTTGTATAGCATATTCTTGTAGCAGAAAAACAAGTGAGATTTCAAACATGAAATATAAGCAGTGTTACATATCATTAGGGATGAAGAGCTTTGCTAATTTTGTTTCTCTTTCTCCTTTGATTCTGTTTTGATTGCTTTTGTGTCTTGGCAGCCTGATCATTATTCCTGCTGCAAGGCAAGATTGTTTCTCCCTGGGACTTTCTGCTTTCCGTCTCCATGTCGTCATTTCTGTTTAGCTAGCTTTTTTTCATTATGTAGTCCTGTAGCCTGGTATCAGCCTTTTTAACCTGGACTTCATAGATAAAGATGAGGATTTTAATTGCATCTGCAGAAATAAAGTTGGTTCATTAGCATGTGTTAGATGTCTGAGTGACTTCAAATTTGAGAATGTTCATATTTTACAGCTGAGTAGATCAAATGAAGATGTTTCAGTGAATTCATTATTCATTTGTTTGCCTATAAGGAAGCTTCAGGAAAAGAAGCTCTTTCGCTTATAACCTTTCACACTTAGTTGGTTTTATATTAAATGTCATCACCTGAATTTCCCTTGACCTAAACCAGAGTACAGAGAGAAAGTCAGTCTCATCATTCAGCTACCATGAAAATAATTTGTATCACAAAGGATTATACACACCGGCAGTGCATGGAACAGTGTTAGTAGCATTTTTGTCACAGATACGAGTTTAATCTTAGTGAAATAAAAGAACAATATTGAAGATTGTAAATTCGAGATTAAAAAAAAAAGCAGTTGTGTGTGGTACTGAGGAAATATGTAAAACACTTAAAGCTTTAATGCACGGTGATACCTTTCTTTCCTACTTCTCTGTCTTTTCCACCACCCCAAGCAGTACAGATTAGATTTGTTGTTGTTGTTGTTGTTGTGTTTTGGGTTTGCTTTTTTTTTTCCCGCTCCTCTCAACTAATTGGATGTTCTGAGTACTCATGTGCTGTAATTAATTTCATAAATGATAGATGAAAAATACCTCTGTATAGCAAAACCTAATGTTGCCTCCCTTAGAAGGCATCTATTCCTGCCTCCTTTTTCCGGGTAGTATACTGTTGTAGATTGTCCACTTGCAAGAGAATTCCATCCTTTCCTTATTTGCTTTGTCATTCTGGATTTTGAATGTGTTGTCCTGGAACTGATAGAAAATACTTACTTCCCTCCTTAACCTCTTTACGATATTTTCTGTATTGGGACCCCATTGCCTTTAAAATCTTTTGACAAAAAAAACCCAGTCAGGTCACAGCTAAATGAAAATATAATGACATTATCAAGTATTCAAATACTAGCGGCTAAATGACAGTATAATGACAATATCAAGTTGATATTGAGCCAGATTCTGAACTTCTTTACTGATGAGGAAGGCTTTAGTTTTCACAGTGATTCTGTATCTGTTTCATTCAAATTTGCTAATGACTAGTGAATACATGAGGAAACTACATTTGTGGCATTCTGTTAGCCTGATCCAAACATCTATTTGACTGCCATAAAGTGGATACCATCATCAATATTATAAGCAAAAATCATCTATAAAACCATAAGCATAGAATAATCATCTTGGTTTTTCAAGGTTTAGCATCTGAATCCTGATTTTTATTGGGAAGGGGGAGATCAGAACAAGCCCAGTAGAAAAGTCATGTATTCTGTCTCAGATTTTGTTCCCCATTATTGATACACATGGGACTGTTTGCCTGGGTCATGTATTTGTACCATAAGAACATAAAGAGATAGTTGAAAATCCCTGGACTTAGCTTCTCTCAACTTGCAACCTGAGAGAGTCAGGAGAGATGGCATTGTCACGAGAAAGGTAAATGGACTTTTCCTGGTATTGCTGAAATGCTAAATAGGAACTCCATTGTTTCAAATGCCAAGCATCAGAACACTTCTGTCTGAGTATTTCAACTAATTTTTTTAAGACTTTTCCATGTGTAAGGAAAATGGGTAATATCAAGTATGTAAAATAATTGTTTGGGGTTTGTTTTGCTTAGCGAGTTTGGTTGGATAGTTTAAGGAGGATATAATAAATTAAATTAGGGAAGATTTATGCAAATTCAACTAGTACAAGACCCACAATGAGTTGAAAACACAGTGGAAAATGTAATTGTATATTGGGACTCCTTAATAAAAACAGCTTTGAAACAGACTTTGGTGACCAAAGATTTCTAAGTCTTGCTATAGGTAAGGAAAAAATAAAGGCAGGTCTGGGAATAGCACTACATTTTTCTACTCAAAAGGTGCATATTGCTAAGATTTGTCATAAATTCTCATTTGTTGATGGCAGAGTAAGTATTGATATCTAATCTATCTGATTTCATACTTAAGACAAAGCAAGATTACATGCACCACAGTAACTAATAAGCGCAGAAAAGAATGCAGTTTTCTTTTCTGTATGAAATAGATGCAGCAGAATTTTATGTGTGATTCTGATAAAGTTAGCTTTCCGTTTGTTGTGCAGGGCTTCTGCAGCAAATTTCAGATCTTTCCTCCTAAGTATGTTTGGGTAATACTGGAGGTAATACCTAAAAATACGTGACAATTAGATATCTTCACTAAAAGAGTGGAGAGGTCAGCAATAGTGCACCTAAAAATTCATTTAAGGATGCTGTCAACTCGGTCCCAAGTACATCTGTATTCTACCGTATTTAGGCAAAATGTAATTTATTTTTGCAGAAAACTTCCATTGGTATTTCATATTGGGCAGCACAAGTGTATAAAAATCTGAGGTTTTTTTAAAGCTGTGAGATGTATTTGTATAGGAAAACATAAAAAGAAATTTTAGCTATGCTTTGTGGCAACTGAAAAAATCATGTCTTTAGCTGCTGAGTGGTAAGATACATATCCGTCAGCAGATATTAGTAGATAGGACACATTGCAGATGGCATTTTTTCATACTAACTTGTATCATTTTACTAAAGGGGAATTAAATTTGAAGTTTTGTCATTGTTCATTCCCTACTTTTAATGGCAAACCAATACCTTCTGTACCAAGGATGTACTATCAGAATTTTATTTCATTTCTTTAGTGCTCACTGTAAGCTAAAATATGAGTCAGATGAAGAATGAATGGAGGAACTGGGGAGAAAAAAAAAAGAAAAACACAAAATCAAGTACACCATGTGTTCACCAGATTTACAAAAATAAAAATAAAAATGTGTAGGTTTGTACTAGGTTTTTTTCACTGTAACAGAATGCCACAGCCACAGTCCAATAATTCCTACACCATCCTGAGGTAGAGTTACCAGTTATAATGTCAGAATTGTAAAACTCAACCGTAACTGTTTTTTATGGAAGGATTCTCAGAAGCACAAGGGCAGGAACGTGGTCAGCTCTCACTGAAATGCAGCCAGTCATAGGTGCTTAACACATGTAAGAATCTAATCCAATAAAGCTTAGAGTTTCTTTTGCTAAGCACGTTTCAGGTGGAAGAGCTGTGCCAAAGTGCCTCAGCTAAAACTGACTATTGATATCATCCTGTAAAATAGCTTTGGAAATGCCATACTGTAAGTAGGGTTAATTTTCTGTGAAGGAATTTCTTTTACACACTACACAGGCTCAAAGTCTGGTTATTTCAGCTTAGACACATTTGAAGTTGAGAACATCCAGAATTAATGTCCCATGTGGAAAGATGTTGGTAAATTACAGAGAATCTAGAAGAGAACAGTAATGAGCAGACTCTGGAGAAATAGTCAGAAAGATTTTTATTTGCTTTACATATAAAAGAGTGAAGAAAATCATAGAAGTCTTTCCTCATGTGAAAGATTTTTTTAAAACTTCATAATAATCAACCATTTTCCCTGCCTTTAGGGCTTTAAGGAAGAAGAAATAATCTTTGCAGCAAAGTTGATTTATATTTAAATATTAAAGAACTTCCAAAATGGAATGTGAAGAATCGATCAAGCTTTGTAGGATATTGTGTGCAATCTCTTCCATTGTAAACTTCCAAGAACTGTTTGCACCAGAAATGGTCTTGAGCTGGCAATACCTGGTATTGCCAAAAGTATTTTTCAGGGTAACCATCTAGTTTTTTTGTGTGTTATCATTCTGTGTGGGTTTTTTTAGCTGTTAGGATAAACTGATGGTTTTCTATAAAAATATCATTTCCCTGAAGCAAGTGTATAGAAAGTGGTTGGTTTAGTAAAAACCATATTCTAACTCTGCAATTTGACTTTATTTTCTTAGTTCCTTTGCTTTGTGCTTGAGGTAAGACATACATTACTACCTCATATAATTCTTCTCTTAATACAAACATAGGAACTATGCCACATGTAGAAAATGCGTCTTGGCATTTTTAGTTAGAAGATTAAAAATTCTTATTTGTTTTCAAGATTGAGTGAATGTAGAATCTTAGAATCATTAAGGTTGGAAAAAAACTTGAAGCTCATGAAATCCAACCTTTTACCAAATACCACCATGCCCACTAAACCATATTGCAAAGTTGCATGTCCACTAGATTTAACACTTCCAGGGATGGTGACTCCTGCATTTCCCTGAGAAGCCTGTTCCAATGCTTAATCACTCTTTCAGTGAAGAAATTTTTCCTGATATGCAACCTGAATCTCCCCTGGGGCAATTTGAGGCCTTTCCCTCTTGTCCTCTTGCTGGTTGCCTGGAAATGAGACCAATCCCCACCTTGCCACAACCTCCTTTCAGCCAGAGCACAGTAATATTCAATAGTTCTAGAGCACCTTTTGTTTAACTCCAGACTGAATTGTATCCTCAGCTGCTCTTCACAGGACTTACATTTGAGACCCTTTACCAGCTTTGCAGTCCTCTCTGGAAACATGATTAGTTCATGTTTGATTTAGCATTGTAGTGTATTACCTTAGCATACGGTGTTCTGTCAAGCAGTTTGAGGCTTGAAAGTGTCAGAGAGTGGATTTAGTAGTTTATCAAGAAGTAATCCTACTTTTCCTTATTTAGCAGAGTACGGTGAAAAACTCAAGGCCAGTTGTCCTTTATGACAAGCAAAAAAATCGGGCAAATTAAATTCTTCCAACAGATGTCTCCGAAAAAGAATATTCTTATTTACATTTTGCATCATTTAGAGAGCTTGTCTTATGTCCTAAGAAAGTTAATGGATACAGCTGGGTACTGAGGTTGGTAATCAATGCTTTTGCTGGGGGAATTGACAGGGGAACTGTACTAAATGCATTTCTGACTTAAAAAATTTAATCTGTGTGCTAAAATAGCTATTGAAAGCTCACCTTGACTTGAAGTTTCATTCAAAAATCAAAATCCAGACTGAGACCTCTAGATCAACAAAATACTTTTCAATGTACCTTTTCATGTATTAGTTCTGTTTCAAGTGAACCCAAGGCATAATAATAATAGATTTTTTTAATCTGATGTTTCTTTCCTTTGATCCTTTTGTTTCACTGATATTTTACATAATATTTATATCAGCTTAAAGAGCTAGTTCTCTTTTGTGGAAAATAGTAGATCTTCATTACAGGACTTGAATAGCAGGCTGAAATGTTCAATATGTTCTTCATACTGTAATATCTTATTCAGTGAAAGGATTATTCAGGCTGCACAGAATGATCAGTCTTGAGTACAAGAGGATGAAACAAAAAGTAGTCAGCACATTCACTTTTCCAGTCAGTCCATTCATTTAAACCTTTTCAAGACATTTGTGGAAAATCTTGCTGAACTTAACTGTTTGACAGACTCATCCTTCAAAATGAAATTATTAAAACCATGCCTTCCCTGCTGTTAGAAAGAGCTCAAAAAGGGCATCTCACGTTGATATCAGCAGTACAGTTTTGAACTGTTCTTTGCTTGAATAGATGAAGATGAAAATTGAGATAGAGAACACTTTTAAACATGTCTAATATTCCTTTAAATATCTGTTTCCTTTTGTTTAATAATCATACCATAGTCTTTTATAGAGATCAGAATGGAAAATTTTTGAGGATAATCTCTTTAATTAATCAATTATCTTTCAGTGTTAACCTACTAATCATATCTCAAAAAATTCCAAAAGTAGGGGTCTAATGAGGGTGGATTTTAAAGCCTTAGTTGAGGAATAAAGTTTGTTATGAATCGATTAGCCTATGGTTTATTTGTGTTGCCTCCAGATTCTTACTGGAATTTTTTTTCTTTGCAGCTACTGTAATTATGAGCAAAATTTAAAACTTATTTATAGTTATGAATTTATATTTTAATCTTTCATTTAGACCTAGACTGAAGTCAATGGGTGACACTAGAGCAAATCTTGTTCAAGTAAAATTGAAAAACATATGTCTGGACTCTGATTTTTATTTTTATTATCTTTGCATTATAATCTCTTAATACTATTGTCAGTGTCTTTAAGCTTTAGTGTCAAATTAGCCTGAACTTTAAGTGACAAGGCATTGTTGGAAAAAGAAAATGGATCTGGAGTAATATCAGGAGACAGAACCTTAGCTGAAATGTCTGAGGCAGTAAACTAGCCTCACAGTGTTTGAGAAAGTTCCAACACCAAAAATTGTCACTACCTTTCTTATTGCATAATTATTATTACCATTCAACATCATTTATTCTTCTTCCATTATTGAAAGAAGTCTTTTTTTAGTAAAAAAAACAGAGGAAGAAATTAGGTGCTACTGATATTCTATATTCTAGATTCAGCATAGTTCATACGCTTCTCTTACAGCAAATAATGTTCTATATATATCTGCCTGACACTTGTTTTCGTCTCTTTCCTGATCTTTTTTCATTTTGTCCTTATAATCTTAGATGGCTTGTAAGAGTTGGTTCATGTGTTAAGAATCACCTGAAGAAGCTTTTCAGCCTGAATGATGGAACTTTATACTGGAAAATTATTTCTCTACCCTTGAATGTCAGGAATCTTTGTATTCATACGTTCCTATGGAAATACACTTCCTTCAGCTCTGTTGATGCATAGCAGCATGTTCTCTAGTGTCTATGACTTGTTGAAGTGTGAATATCCACGAATATTAGCAACTCTGAAATCCTTCAAGTCTGAAAATGTCTCTAGCTTCTCATTTTTAATGGAAAAGGATGTATTTACATTTTTTTACAGCTTTGCTTTCAGTGAATACTTGTACTTCCATGAAGAGCAAAGATTTGCATGGTTTGACTGGAAGAAATGCAGAGAAAGAAAATATGTGTATGTTTGAGGGGCAAGTTAAGAGAACGTACCAATCATTGGTTATATATTTTAGCTACATCTACTACTTCAGTACTTTAAAAGATTTCTTCATACATGTAGTCATTTGAGAGCTGCTTTGATCTTGTATGTAGTGGTTTTGGCAGTCTGCAACTTATGATCATGAGCTGGTAGATGGTGTCAGGGAGCAGAATGGTCCCCCTGTTATCCAGGAGGAGGCGGTCAGAGAACTGTTGAGCCACTTGGATATTCATAAATCTATAGGACCAGATGGGATCCACCCCAGGCTGATGAGGAAGCTGGCAGGTGAGCTTGTGAAGCCTCTCTCCATCATTTACAACAGCCCTGGCTCACTGGTGAGGTTCCAGATGACTGGGAGCTGGCCGGTGTGAAGCCCATTCACAAAAAAAGTGGGAAGGAGGATCCTGGTAACTAGGCCAGTTAGCCTGATCTCAGTACTTAGTAAGGTAATGGAACAGTTTAAACTGAGTGTCATCACACAGCACTTACAGGATGGCCAGGGGATCAGACCCAGCCAGCAGGGGTTTAGGAGGGGAAGGTCATGTTTGACCAACCTGGTCTCCTTTCCCAGGTGACTTGCCTGGGGAATACAGGAAAGGCTGTGGATGTTGTGTTCCTGGACTTCAGCAAGGCCTTTGACACTGTCTCCCACAGCACACTCCTGGAAAAGCTGCAGCCGTGGCTTGGACAGGAGCACTCTGTGCTGGGTTAAGGACTGGCTGGATGGTGGGGCCAGAGAGTGGTGAGTGGTGCTGCACACAGCTGGGGATCAGCCACCAGTGGTGTCCCCCAGGGGTCTGTGCTGGGGCCAGTTCTGTGGATGAGATACTGAGTCTTTCATTAGTAAATTAGCAGGTGACACTAAGCTGGGAGCCTGTGTCAATATGTTGAAAGGTAGAAGGGCTCTGCAGAGGGACCTGGAATGGTTGGATGGATGGGCAGAGTCCAATGGGATGAGGTTTAACAAGTCCAAGTGCAGAGTTCTGCATTTTGGCCACAGTAATCCCCTGCAGTGTTACAGGCTGGGGATGGTGTGGCTGGACAGTGCCCAGGCAGAAAGGGACCTGGGGGCACTGGTACAGCTGACCGAACATGAGCCAGCCGAGTGTCCTGGTGGCCAAGAGGCCAATGGCCCCTGGCCTGTGTCAGAGCAGTGTGGCCAGCAGGAGCAGGGAGGTCATTCTGCCCCTGTGCTCAGCACTGGTGAGGTCACACCTCGAGTGCTGTGTCCAGCTCTGGCCCCTCAGTTTAGGAGGGACCTTGAGACCCTAGAGCACATCCAGGGGAGGGAACAAGGCTGGTGAGGGGCTGGAACACAAACCCTGTGAGGAGCAGCTGAGGGAGCTGGGGGTGTTCAGCCTGGAGAAAAGGAGACTCAGGGGTGACCTCATCACTCTCTACAGCTCCCTGAAAGGGGCTGTAGTCAGGTGGGGGTCGGTCTCTTTCTCCAGGCAGCCACTGACAGAATGAAAGGACACAGTCTCAAGCTGTGCCAAAGGAAAATAAGGTTGGATATTAGGAAGAAGATTTTATAGGAAGAGTAATAAAGTACTGAAATTTTCTGCCTGGGGAGGTGGTGCAGTCACCACCCCTGGATGTGTTTAAAAAAAATATTGGATGTGGCACTCAGTGCCATGGTCTAGTTGAGGTGTTAGGGCATGGGCTGGACTCGATGATCTTGAAAGTCTCTTCCAAACTAATGATTGTGGGAGTCTGTGATTATGTGATAGTGAAAGTTCTAGTAAAAGGTATGCTTGTAAGTACTTGTAATTTCATTTCTCTTTAAACAAAAAACTCATCTAAATTACCAGTGAGTTATTTCATGCTCATGTGTCTTCTTCATTCATCTTGCCATCTTTAGTGGCAGGCAAGAGAACATTACATAATTACTGGTGAAAGCTGTTCTCATGTGTATCGGCGCTGGAGAGAGGGGGATGACCGAGTTGTGATCAGAACCTGAATTTATTGAGAATACAGAGGTTTTTATAGGGTTTTACTTGTTGGGCTCTTATATAGGGTTATATTTTGGTAACAATTTCCCATTGGTTACACATCACCTGGTAAAAGTTTCACATGTTTCTCGGTCTTCTTGCCTGGGGAGCAGTTACCTTGAGTCTGTCTCTCCCATAGCTTCTGCTTGATAAGGCCTAAGATATCAGGCCCCTTTATCAGTTCCATTGTACTTTCTATTTTCATTTCCCATACACATTCAGTTAGTGGCACAGAAAAACTAATTGGGTGCAGCTGAATATATTCTCCTAGGGAGAAGATCAACCCTTGGAACTCAGAGCTACATGGATAAGAGAAGGATTATGAGTGTGAGGTGAGGGCTCATCAAAGGTATATTGGAAAATAACTGTGACAATAAAAACATGACACTGTAATTGTATATCTGGGGAGGGCTAGTATTATCATCACACTACTTTGCCACGTTAAAATTTTTTTTCAAATAATTTACACAAGCAAGGAATAAATTACTCGTACTACAGAGAAATTAAACACAGATCAAAAAGCTAAAGCAAAAACACTTCTGGTAACAAATTTCAATATTTATTTGTTTACATTTAGTGTTAAATTTTGGATGACTTGACAGGATTGAAGTTCTTTTTCTGAAGAGAACATAAAATATGTAACCTTTCCCATTTCAAGAGCTGAAGACTGGAATCCTGGAATCTTAACATAGAATAAAACATTTGGAAAGAACTCTGTCTCTGAAAGTAGTGTCTTACCAATTAATTTGTATTATCTAGTCCTCTGCTGCCAGTGAAGTCCAATAGAAAACATTGTTTGATCTCTCACAAAGATAAATTGGACTCTAAATTGTTAGGAGTATTGGGAATATAAGGTTTATGATCGCAGAGCAAAAGAGGGTTAGAAGGCACATGAGGACACATCTCTGAAGAAGACCTCTTGTTCTGAGAAAAATCAATAGGCAAAAAGGACAGAAGATGCAGTTCAATCAACTTTTGCTTCATGTGCTCTTCCAGAAGGTCAATTCCACGTCAACCTGAAATCAGTTTTTTTTCTAAAAGAATTGATACTTATTTCCATCAGTTTCCAGTTTCAAATAATATATATACTGCACTACAAATTGAGTTTCTTATTGAACACTTAGTGTCTGCTTCCAGCAGCAGTCCTCTGCATCATGTATCTCTCACAGAAAGTATTTTTGAAAAATTATACCATGATTGAAGTTTATGTTAGATAAACTAGTACATTAAAAAAACGAAACAAAATCTCCACCTAAAGGAGCATGCACACTTATTTTTCCCTGGCCTAACTGAAAAGGAGCAGTTGTCTATAGCCTTGTAAGTCCAAAGTATATTCTTAACATTAGACTACTCTACAAAATAAAAATAAACATTTTCTGTCATTTTCAGGCTGGTCAAATTTTGTTGTTAGCAAACAGAAGCTGGTTAATTTTTCAGGAATGCTTTCTGGAAGCTGGTGCAGCTTCTGTGAGCATACAATTTATATGTGAGATCTGCAGGGTGAAAAAGAGAATAACATATGTAGGCATGCAAAGGCACAGCTATAGTCTTCTTTCTTGTTTTAATTAAGATTCATTTTTATTAATTTTCAAAAAACTCAGGTTTAGTCAAAGGTTTACAGTAGATCTGTAGTTGCTAAGATTAAAAATCACAGTTGTTATGTATCAACACTTCCCATGAATAAATTTGTGTGATTCTGTGGGAATTAATAAAACAAAGCTTGTTTGTTTAAAATACAGGTGACCAATATGGACATGTTGCACTGCTTCTGTATTAATAATAAAGTGAAACTAGATTTACTATAATTATAGTTAAATGTCTCAGTTGAAAACATGCTTTTCAGTTTGGTTTGCAAAGACCAAGGGGGCCAGTACTAGGAATCTTGCAAATATGTAACAGGTATTTGTGAACTATTTGCAATACTTTCTCTTTCAGTAAATGACACAATGAAGTAATTATTTAATTGCTCAAGAAGAGAATTTCTTCACTCCCAATCCCATTTTTAATAGTGCAGTATCGATAAACATTTTAGTTACTTTGTTTCAATTCTTAATCTCGAAATTGAACTATCATTTCCCGTAAAAAAATTGTTTCCGTTTTTTTTTGCCACGAATGAATTCTTATCACCTGCTTCAGTGGCTAGAATTTTTTTCATCTCTATCTAGATTACTTGTTCTCAAACTGTGATTTCTGAACCATTAATGATCTGTGACCTCTGAGCCTCAAAATAAAATGATCTGTGAGCAAAACCTATTTGGGTCTGGAGAGTTGGAAGGCATACCCAGTCTTTTTTCAATAAGTATTATGCAGAATGAAGAACCTGGAGAACACACGAGTTTCAAAGATGCATATCTTAATTTTCCATTTTGGGAAAATAATCAGTTTCTCATGTTGAGTAGCAGGACAATTCACTTTTTTATTGGAAATATTGTGCAATACTCTGTTTTTGTTGTTTTTTACATTTAGTGTATTCTCATTAAATTTGGTTTGAGTCTGGCTTGGAGTGATTAATGAAGACATTTATTTAAAAAAACCAATTTACTATTACTGGAGTCCATTTAAACTTCTTTCCTGAACTGTAGGCAGGGCTAATTGGTAAGAATGTATTGTTATAAATAGAATAGTGTTTGACTCTATTTCACCCATCAGCCACTGAAAGTAAAATGTTTTAAATTATTTAATCCCCATACTGCTTTGTACTACATTTTCTGGTGGGTTTAGGGCTTCAGCATTTTTATTTTATTAACAATTTTCATTGCCTTAGCAATGATGATAAAAATACAGTTCCTTATGTGTTATCTTACACAGAATTATTGCATTTTTTAATATTCTAAACTGTGGTATTTTAAAACCAAGATTCATTAAGAATTAAATGTTTCATGTTTTTAAGATTTGATGGATGAACTCTCTGCCAAACCATGTTTTTAAATGCCTGTGGACCTAATTTCATTATATGCTTCCTCTCTGATGAGCATTGATCTCAGAAAGAAATTTTTTTCTTACAGTCCACTTAATAGTTGCTGATGCCCTTTCATTTATCAGTGTGCTGAAATTATTTCTAAAATAATACTTGTTTGTACTGAATATTTCTGTATGTAATAAATATTAACATCAAAGCAGTAGTTTATAAGTTTGGGGAGTAATGTAACATATGGAAAATACTAAAAATGTTCCATCTATGTTGAAGGGATTAGTACTGTTATTAAATTATGGAGTGTGAAAAGTGAAGATATAGGTCATACTTTAAGCTTCTATAAATTGGTTTTTTCTTCAGTGTATCTGTGCTTATTAGCATTTCTCAATTATCTGTCCTATTGAACTTGCCCATTATGGAAGAAGACATTACATAATCTACTGCCAGAAGAGCAGTTCTTGTGGATCATGAAATAAATTTCTTGCATTGGAAGCTGGCCATTCTGTCTCCACATACTTTTAAAACCTATGGTGATATACAGTCAGATATTTAATAAATTTCAGTATTAAATGTATTAAATGATAACATATTTTCCACTGCAGGTGAAGTGCGATCAATACTGGCCAAGCAGAGGCACAGAAACTTATGGACTAATCCAAGTGACCCTTTCAGACACTGTTGAATTGGCAACATACTGTGTTCGTACATTTGCACTTTACAAGGTATATATACTTAAATATATTTGCTAAATATTTTTAAATTGAAAGGCTGGCAATTTTTTCCCTCCCCTCCCATTGCCCACCTGCCTCCTGTTACCGTGTCCTCCTTCCTTTTGCTTCCTGCCTTACCTGTGTGCCTTTTTCCCTTATTTCCTTATTCATTTTCTCTCCTTCCCCTCCTTTCGCTTTTCTTCCTTGTTTCCTTCTAACAGAACTGTACATTGAGACTTCTACAGAGTACATTTTCCTGATAATATGAAGTTTTGTAAATTAATGCAGAGCTCTCACCATGAAAAACCTGAATACTAAGTCTGTGGCACTTGTGGTGCACAAGTGTACAGTACAGTTAAAGATGTTACAGTGTTTAAATCTGTAATTTGGATTTTTCCTCCATAGCCTGAATTCGTTTTCTTGCTGGCCCCAAATATTTAGACAATTTTTACTGGTATATATGCTTCTGCAGTTGTTTCAGTGAAAAGTGCCAATATCATCTCAAGTGCAGTTTTGTCATGAGACTTTTGAATTTCATAGAATGGCTCAAGTGAGAAAAGGGAAGTGAGGCAGTTCCAGTTCACTGCCTGGCCTGACCATGGTGTCCCAGAGCACCCAACACCGTTCTTAGCTTTCCTGCGACGAGTCAAGACTTGCAACCCACCTGATGCTGGACCTATGGTTGTGCACTGCAGGTAAGCCCAGGATTTTCTTCAAAGTATGGTTTGTCAAGGTTACTGCTTTCTGTTTTGTTGCAGATGAAAGTATGATTTTCTTTCGAATAGATTTCTGAGTCTATCAAAGAAAAAGGCTGCATGCAAACCAAGCACCTGAGTATGGCACTGCTAACTTGGGTAGACTAGAATTATTTTATTTGGTCTATGTGCAATTAATTTAATTTTAGAGCATCAAAAGATCTCCAGGGAGAATATCTACAGGGAGAATACAAATGTATCTGTGGCATTCAGAATGTGATGTGAAAAAGGAAGAGGGTGATACTGTCTTAAAATCCTAAATGTTGAAGAAAATTTAAGCAATTAAACGCTTTTTGAAATTATTACTTATATTGTGCGAGAAAGTAGCAACATGAGAATTAAGATAGATAAATTCAAAGTTTCATTGAAACGAGGTAAAACCTGAATCTGTATTTAAGGTTAAATCCTCAGTTTAGGACTTTAGGGAGCTGAGAATGCACGGGAATTACCTGGGGAGCAAGTTGAACCCAGTTCCAGGGAAATGAGTGCTCCATGCTCTTTTGCTAAGTTGCAAACCTCTTCAGGCATTATAAGGTATGAATTAATAAAACACGAAGAAAAAAGTCAACTGCTCTTGGTGTTTTGGGGCTAAGGAAAACGAAGAGGAAGAGATACAGCTTCTTTGGAACTTGCTGAATGGATCTTTGAGAAAGCCTTAAAATTGTGATGATAAGTACATTATCAGAACAAATGTACCAATTCTGGTAGAAATAAACTCCAAGATGAGTTCTCTCATTCCAGGGCTATATTGTCATACATAGAATAGCTTGCTGTGTGACCCTTTTCAAAGCATGTTCCTAAGATCACTGTCTTTGTGACCTTAATTTTGGAATACCTTCATTTACTAAGGCTGAGAGTTACTACACATGGATTGCTGAAGTTACAAGTGCTTAGCATATTTGAAACTAGTCTTGCTTCTGTCATCCAAAAAAAGGAATAGTAATTACAGCATACCCATGTGTAGTTTGACTTCTTAACATATTAATAACCCAGCCATGGAATCTGATAATTTAAGCATAAAGTGATTGAAAGAGGCTCGTGTATACAAGACGGAAAAGTAAATTCCACAGGAGCACAAAATAAGAAGAACTTAAATGTTGAAACGCACAGACTGTTTGCAAAATACCAGAGAACATGGAACACAGGTATTAAATGTTTATTGAAATACCAGTATTAAAAATGTGGAATAATTATAAATAACAACACAAATAAATTAATAAAGTTTGCTGAGTTTTTCTTTAATGGAGACAAATTTATTTGTACTTGCATTTACAGGGTCTTAAAACATTTTGATTATTTTCTAGGATTTTAGATTTTCTCAGATACAATTTCATTAGCTTGATCCGTATATAGCATACCTCCAAAGTCACTCAACAGTGAAGATGCTATACTCTAAATCAAAACTAAACTTAATAGAAGAAATTAATCTTCCTACTCTGGAAAATCTCTTAAGTTACTATAATAGCCCAAATTGCCACAGTGCACAAATAGGCAAATTAAATCAGTTTTTGTGGCTAGTCATTGGAAAAGAGGAAATAAAATGCATTGATTGATATCACTCAGTGGTACTGATGAAG
Organism: Luscinia megarhynchos; assembly: GCA_034336665.1. Classification (NCBI taxonomy): domain Eukaryota; kingdom Metazoa; phylum Chordata; class Aves; order Passeriformes; family Muscicapidae; genus Luscinia; species Luscinia megarhynchos. Next base: position 27,954,580 of record CM067592.1, on the reverse strand, counting down.
TACAAGGCCATTATTTTCTCTTTGTCATTAGTTTTGCTTTTCATTGAAAGTGGTTGTCATGTTAGGCAGTATGCTTTTATGCCTGAGGGACGTTTTTTATCCCAAATTCCTATTAATTTATAAATTTATAAATCAGTAATTTATCTACAATAAGCATAATCTGCTAAACATAATCTTTTTGCCTTACGTATAGTTACTTGAGACTAGGATTTCAGTCACTTCATACCACTTAACCTTTGAAAAACAGACCTTTACATATCCTACTATTTTAGCAAGGTTTTGAAATTCCACTCCTATCAATTTGTCTATGAGCAGAATTAATGAGACCAGGTTTCAGAAAAATCTAGAAATGTATGTCTTTTTGATTAAAACAGGCTGAACATTTATCATCAAGTGTTCTGGACAGTCCAAAGTTTATGAATCTGCTAATTAACTCCTCAGTGTAATGTGTTGACTATCCAACTGATAGACTAACAAGAGGTGACTGAAGTGTTTCTCACATTAGTAATGTTAACGTGTCACTTTTCAGGCATACTGTAGCAACATTGCATTCAGACATTTGCATTGCCTTATTATTTTGAATTCAACATGATTTTCTAGGAGCTGTCTTGTGCAGGGCCAGGAGTCAGACTTCAGTAATCCTTGTGGGTCCCTTCCAACTCAGGTTACTCTATGATTCTATTGTTATTAAATTGGTTTAAAAAAATAATAATTAAAAAAATAACTATTGAGCATCACCACAGTATTTTTAGGCTAAAGGATCTGTCTTCCATACAGCAACATGAAAATTCTTCCCATTTGGTTTGAAATTAAAGTACTGGACATGCATAAACATTTCATTTCAAGCTCATAAAAAAAGAATTTAGAACATATAAAGTTCTGCACATTATCTGTTTTTTAATTAGAATCTGCTTTCCATTTTTTTCCCTTCTCTTCTCTGTTGCTCATTTTGTCAGTTCCTCCATTCCAGTCTTTCCTTTGCTAACTGTATATCATTTAACACTTTTACCAATATTTTTTTCTCTCCAAATCTGGACTGATCCTTATTCTGTGGACCCCATAAAATATATACTAGTTGTGTCTTTCAATGCCATTGTTTTCTCAAACTTCACTGTTGATATCACATTGCTGAACTGTTTAATGAAGTATATTCCTACCTTCCTTAGTATTTTTTTCTGAAGTAAGATTTTAATGGTAATTGTTATTCTGATTTTTCCAAGGATCTCCATTAACTGCCGTGTACTAGTCGCTATTTTCCACTGAGCTATTTTGCTGCTTTTGACAAACTTCTTGGTTTCTTTTGTTCTTTTCCTGTCCCCTAGTCTGCCTCTGCGGCCTTTTAATATTTCTTCTGTCCTTGTTCTGTATCTTGTCTGTCATTGTCTCCCATTTTGCGTTCAGGAGCTACCTAAATCCCTTTTCATTAAATTCCCCCATTTCATCTTCCAGATTTAAAAAGTACTTAAGACTTTTCTAACTAGACCCAAACAATATAATACAGAACCATATCTTATATGCTTTGCCTATGGTAGACAGTCTTTTCAATGATACCTCATTGAAGTAGTAATCTGAGTTTAGTTTCTAGAAGGAACACAGGATTTATAGTGGCAATTTTAAGCCATATGAGACATCACTAATACCTTCTTTTCTATTTCTTCTAGTACCTACCAAACTATCAGAGCTCAGGAAATTATAATATTGACATGTTACAGAAGTATAAACAGAACAGGAGTTGCCTTTCAAAATGTGTTTGATAAAAAGAAAGAATAGGATTGAAGAATCTGTGGAAGCCTTTTTCTGCAAATTTTTAAACCATAGAAAATGAAAAACAAAGCTATCAGACAACTAAGTACAGGAAGAATTTAATTCTCACCCTGTGTGGGTGAGGAATACAAGAGCCAGCTGTCTGTATTTTGATCCTTACAAAGTAACCCCATATTTATTCTGTATTTATAGGTAGATATTGCAAGTGAAATGTTTAGCCCAAGCTTTTCCTTACTGCATATCTACCCATCTGCCTTAATACTGATCAGCAGTTGTCTTTCAGTTCATTTCATGTTAAGGGATTAAATGGTTCTTCTAGTTTGCCCCATGGTTTTGGGGTACAGCTAAATGTCCAATAATCAGCATCCCCCAACATCCTGGATTCTTGATTCTTGGTTCAGGAGTGGTCCCATGCCAGTTTATATCAAAGCCTCATTTTTTGTTAGGCTATTTTAATATCCTGTTCCCTGGAAATTGTTTTTTGCATGTGTGAAGAAATTTTTGATAATTACAGTGTGCTTAATGGGAAGAAGTCTGAGCTGAAAACACCTGACTACTGAAGTACTCAGCTTGTAGATACTTGAATAACCTCTGTTCACATAACAGTGACCAGAAAAAGAAAACTTGGTTCTATCTAGTGAAATTAACTGAGAATGTACATACTACATTCTACTACATTACAAAACTTGCTGAGTTCCAATAAATGTACATCAAAGATATTGAAATGGTAATCTTCTTAATAATTTTTGTGTGATGATAGTCAAGAAATACAGAATTATATAATCAGACTTTCAAAAACATTGTTAATTATTTATTACAAATGTATATGCAACAGGCATCTTTCCATGTCATTTAGACATCTACTTTTGATAATGGTTTGATTGTCTGTACAGTATTGAATTGGAATCTAATATAGAAGTCAAAAACATGTTGAGAATTTTGCAAGGACATCCTACCAGTCAAAGCTCTTACTTGTGGTTGTGGTTTAATCTCAGCCAGCAGCCAAGCCCCACACAACTGCTTACTCACTCCTGTACCAGCTGGATTGGGAAGAGAATCAGAAGAGTAAAAGCTGGAAAACTCATAGGTTGAGATAAAAGGAATTTAATATGAAAAGCAAAAGCTGCCCACACAAGCAGAGCAAAACAAGTCATTTATTCCGTGCTTCCCATGGGCAAGCAGGGCCTCATCACACATAATGATGACTCAGGGAGACAAACACCATCACTCCAAATGTCTCCCCCTTCCTTCTTCTTCCCCCCACCTTATATATTAAGCATGATGACATATGGTCTGAAATATCCCTTTGGTCAGTTTGGGTCACCTGTGTCTCCTCCCTACCTTCCTTCAGCTGCACCACACACTGAAACAGAGGCAAGAAGTCTCTGAAGAAAATAAGTTCTACCCCAGCCAAAACCAGCATACTTGTGCAGAAAAGTTGGCAGGATTTTAAGTTGAAAGGGTAGCTGAAATATATTCACAGATATGTTAATTTTAAGGGGAAAAAAGCATAGATCATGGCTGAAAGAATTATGGAATACCAAGGGAAACATCAAAGCCTAATCAAAATGCAGATTTTTTAATTTAAAGTAATCAGATATTTTGTAAGGACTACCTCCATGAAAAGGTGTAGTTGTCGTAACATAAATGCATAATTCCACTGTACTCTTTTCCCAAGGAAAAAGATAAAGTCCATATCAACCAGGGAAGATAGTTCAGTAGAGCCTCAGTCAAGGTTGAGTCAAATTTTCCATGATCCTTATTCTCAGTGTGAGATTTGGAAGAAAAAAGCAGATAAATAAAATCCACAAATGAAATTCAGCAATCACATCCTGTTTGTAGTTACTTTACACAATGTGTTCAAGTCTTGATTGGCATATTTAGAGTAACTTGTCTGAAGATTTTTCTGTGGTGGTTGGAATAGTTGATGCACGTAGATGCTTTTTTTTTCATTTATAGTTATATTTTAAGATTACCCTTTCAGTCTCTTTGCACAGAAGTTGACTAATACCACAATCCCACTGGTCTTTCTGCATGACTTGCCCTAATTTGCAGAGCTGATTTTCTTTAATGAAAAAAATGCTGGCTTAAATCTTAGGATTCCACATTGGCGAGGCTCTAATGTATGGTCTAATGCTAGTAGGGTAAACACACGTTTTTGTTTGAAGTTGGATTAGTGCAGGCAAACAGGTGCTAATCAGATCACAATAAACCAGTACTGGAGGGTGTTTGGAATTTTATGCCACAATGTTTTCAAAACATCACAGAAACTTTAGTAGTTGGTTCAGTAACACTACCTTAAAAGCTTAACATGTTAGTGCAATCCCACATGCTTGAATCTTTCTTTTAATACCAGCACCAAGGGGCATATCTCTAAGATACTTTTTCAAGCTTTGGAAGGTACTGTTAATGCTGGTATTGCTAACAAAAAAACTTGAATATTTGGAGGAATGTGACTGTTTTAAGTAAATCTCTGTCTGACTACATTAACATAACCAGTTAGCAAAGTGAAAAACAAGATAATCTTAAAAACATAGCAAAACACCATACCTAAAGTAGAACACTTACCTTCTATTTCTTCAGTGCTTGTGAATAAAAAAGTAGAACATTTAAGAAAAAATATACTTATCAAAGGCAATGATTTTCCAGTGGATTGTTTTATTTCACTTCTGTATCGTTTGAACTGCTTCTTTTGCCATAGGCCTTACAAGTGCTCATTTTTTAATCCTTGCAGTGAGTAGGTTGGAGATGACTGCCTATCCTTTTTCACGGTGGGGGAAAAAAATCCTCCCCAGTACATATTCAGAAATAACACAAGTAAGATTGAAAAATACTATAATCTTCCTCATCCCTTCTCTTTCCCTGTCCTGAGAACAATCCAGGACCTTTCCTAACTTCCTTGGACTGCTGAAAGCACTAGAGAGGAAAAGACAGTGAAAGCATTTTAGTATGCCAAATATTTTAATATAGACGTTCTAAATTTTCTCTGCTTTACCCACATGTCTTTGTTCAAAAGTTATTGAGTTGCTAATCTGTATTAAACTGTGCTGGGTATCACCTCTGTAAACAAAAAAAACACTGTAAGGCTGTTTACTCTTCAGCTGTTAGCTGTGAATCACTGTACATCTCATAAATATTTTCTCATAGTCATTGTTCATTTATAGAAAGCAGAGAGGGACAAGATTGTTATTAGAGTCTCAGATTGAAAAGATATATAATTGGTGATCCTGCTTGAAATATTTAGTTCCTCTTAAATATAAAAATATAGCAGTAAGTTAATGTCGATGTTTTTCCTTGAATTTCATCTGTATTAATAGTCTCAGCAGCTCAGATCATGCAATCGTAGAAACTGACTGGGAATAGTTTCATTTCTACACATATCTTTATTCTTAGAAATTATTTCATTTCAACATATAGAGGATAAGGCTTGCAGTGTTTATGCCTGGGATGCTTGATCTCTGTTTAAGGAAGAGGAACTGTACTCGCTTGATTTAGAAAATTTTGGATGGCTTCCCTGTCTTTGATCAGCTGTTGCAATTGCAAATCTACTGGAAAAAGAGAAAGAGTCTAGAAAAAAGGTTGATAAAGGCTAGATGGAAGAAATTGGTATAGCAAGACATTCCTTGGTAATTTTGTCATGAATGTTATTACACACATGGACAGGAGATGTCACAAATAGAGAGGAGTTTGGATTTGCCTTCATATCCTGACCATAAAAACTTCCAAGTTTGTGAAAATGCAGATTCTGGAAACCTTACAGTTGAAGACCCTGGATATTTTATGCTGGACATGCTGAAGTCCCTGGATATTTTATGCTGAATAGCTCTCATGTAATTACTGTGATATGTTCATGCAAGTGTACAGACAAAAGGTAGTGTCTCCATCTGTATGCCGAGAGTGGTGGATGGGTAATGCTGGATTTTCTTTTCTCTGTTTCAAATTTGAGTGTCACTAGTTAGAATCATCTTGATAGCAAAGATACCATTCTCCAGCTCATCTTTCTTCAACTTAACAGTGTTCTTATTAGCTCAAGTCTCTGATTTTTTTCCATAAATTTAGGTACTTGCAGATGAAACCCTGGAAGTATGAACACGACCAGAATTAGCATACTGTAGTTAATGTCATGGTGTGTGAGGTCCTTCAAAATTGGCCTTGATAGGTTTTTTTTTGTTAGAGTAGGAAAATACTATGCTATATTATCTGTAAATCTTCCATGAGGTGTCAAACACAAGCAAACTGATACTGATCCACTTTCAGTTTTTGTCTTCAGTTAGAAACCAATTCTGCACAGCAAACAAGCCCTTTCTAAAACCTGAACATTAGTTGCTTTAGGATATGTTTCCATTGTTTATAAGCATTAAAACTCAGATTGTATCACTGAAACCATTATTAAAATTCAAAAACATATAAATAACAAGTAATAGCAATATTTCGTCATGCAGGTTCAAATAATGAAAAACACCTACTTGTGGTCTCTTTGATTAAATCCGTCATATGTGTATAAGCTATATTTGGTTGGCACTTAGCCTGTGGTTCAGGGGATTATAACCCCCAGTGGTGTGACTCAGGGCTGGATTATCTTTTGAAATCCTAAAAAGCTGCTGTGACTGCACAGGACAAGATTTGTTTCTGGTAGCAGTCAGAAATCTGTAAAGGAACATAGGGAATGCTATTACTTGATAGAATCAGTGTTCTGTCTAGGCCAGTATCCTGTTCTGACAATGGCAAATGTCAGAATTTTCAGGGGAAAGTTCGAAACTCCAGTGTCAACAATATTTCAGTAAAGTTTCCTCTCCAGCAGCAAGCGGTTACTGACTACTTTATCCCTGCATTATGAGAATTTCTGTTCTTTTCCCCTTTATTCCTCTAGCTACCTAGAGAAACTTTTTTCCTTATATTCAGGACTGTACACACATTTCAAAGAAACAAAACCAGGCAGTATAACTGTCTTTTTTCCTTTTTTAAGTAGTTTTACACACATACGTTAGAAGATATTTATTTCTCTTTAATTTAAATGCATCCTTTCATTTCACTAAATATCTTTGGATAAAAGGATTAAAAAATGTGTTAGTTAATGCTGTTTCATGTTTTACATGTCCACACCTTTTCCTTGACTTCATCCATCATAAAAAACTGGATTAGCAAAATGCTCTAACCCATTCCAGTATTTCTTATGTGGAGGGAGGTGGAGGGGAATTCTCACATCCTTGACATTTTTGCTGGCTGTCTCTGTTCCTTCCTTTTGTGACGTACTCTTTTTTGGCAGCCTGAGTAAAAGTAACTATTCTCTGGGGTTGGTTTTTTTTGTTTTGTTTTTTGGTTTGGTTTGGTTTTTTGGTTTTTTTTTTGGTTTTTTTTTAATAAGAGGTAAGGCAGTAAAAATAGTTCCATGATTGCACCACATTTTCTTCTAAGTTGCCCAGTGGACATACTGAGGCCTGACTTTGATTTGGCTAACAAATGGTTTCAATTGAGCAGGTCTGCTGAAGACTGATGACTTTTTGCTGGGCGAAATAACCTGCCCCTCATTAAAATGTAATAATTGTCTGTAAGATTTTTTTAACAAATGCAATGCCTTTTCCATGTGCTATCTCAAATTACAAATATGTTGGTGCTGATAATTATTTCCATATATATTATCATGTCCTACAAGGCCTGTAATTTCCTTTGACCTAAGCTGTAGTTTGATACATTATTTGATCAGCACTCTTAGTGAGTCATTTTATCCATATGTATTTAGTTAATTGGTTATTTTTCTCCCCACCCATGTTTATATATAATATACTCTACAAAGGAAAAGGAAATCTGACTGCTTGCAGCTGAGTCTAGTAAAAGAGCAATTAGGTTCTATCAGAGCCAGCAGCTGTCCGTAATGAATTCTGAATTAAAATTATGAGTGAAGAAAATAATCCAGCCATCTGCAGGAAATGTGAAAATATTTTTATAACCCAATAGCTGAATTCTGGAAAGGGGTATCTCTGAGATTTCCCAGCTGTACCTACATTAAATTCCAGAATATCCATAGACACAGAGTATGCTGGAACACATTGCATCAACTTGGCTACCCGGCATGTTTGGCTATCTTCAAACAGGCTGTATTTTTATCTAAAGTAATCAGCATGAAAGTCTCTTTAAATCCTCTCCCCATGTCTCTAGAAGTAAAATGCAGCTTTAAAAATAGTCCTGTTATCTTTTCATGGAGGCTTTCCAATCAGTATTCTGCCCTGAATATTAATCTTTCTTCATTTTTCATACTTTTATAGACTTAATTCAGGGTCTCATCAGTTATTATCAGATTTTGTCAGTGACTGCTGTTCCAAGTAAATTCTGCATTGTGATGTCTGTTTTTTTCACATTAATTTTAAAAACAATTTTTAATGTCATTATACGATCCAAGCTCGTTTTACAGCTACCTTGAAACTTCTACACTAAAACTCCCATTATTTCCATTATAACTTGCCCACAATTTTTGCTCATAAGTTCAGAATCCTGAAAAAAAAAGAGATTGGTGTCTAACCTCTTAATGACAAATTGTGGTTAAGAAATGTGAAATACTTAGTGGTATTAACCTTTCACAACCTGATTTTCTCTGTTACAGAGGATTCATGTTGGTATAAAGGTTTCAGAGGTTAAGAAATATTGTAATGAGTACCAGTAACCAAGCTCTTCAGCAGTCAGTGGAGTATTGTCAGGTATTAAAAAGGGTATTTCTTTTTTTCACTGCCTGATCTAAAAATAACAGGACTAGCCTTCATATGAGCTTCATATGAGAGAAGCCTCAGATATTTTTAATTCTGTTTCCTACTGTGTAGCACCTCACTGCACGAATACTGTATGGCAACCAATTTAGTTTAAACCAAATCTAGAAGTGGAAACATCCAGTTTGTCTCATTGTCTGAATGTATCCTCTACGTATATCAGTTCTCGATTGAAAATGAAAAGACATTCTGAGGTGGAGGTCCAACACAATAGGTACCCTACTAAAGTCATATCAGCTTCAAGTTCAGGACTAACTTACTGGTTATTTCCGAGTTTTCAGAATAGGGTAAAGGGAGCAGGGGAATGAGAAAAAATTTCTAAAAATATATATTAAAAAGAAAAAAAAAAAGATTTGTAGAGAGATTTATTAAGGGCTTTTAACTTGTTACAGTGATTGGTACTAAAAAAAAATGTAAAAGTGTGGGCTAAAGAGTCCTGGTGATAACACCTTCCTTTTACTTCATACTTACCAGATGAAGTCCTGTGCCTGGATGACAACCTCAGACTTCATCACTGTTCCATCAGTCTAAAACCTAACCAGAAAAAATGCCAAGGGCAGCTGCTGTTAAGAAACGAAGCAGTTGTTGGCCACAATAGCAATACAAGAGGCTCTGAAACTTGAAATCGTTTTAGTGGCTAGCAAGTAGTTTCAAGGTCTTCCGGTTATCCAGTACTACAGAACACATTTCTTCCCACAATTTTTAATTTATTTTCAGATGGCATCAGTTCACCTTCTGTTACTTGCACCAATAGGCTAATAGCTCTTCTCTATGAAAATGTAATCAAAGCACCAAAAGAAATATTCAAAAGTATGACGCTATTTCTTAAAACATGCCACCCTGAGAATGCAAAGCAGGTTGAACTGCAAAGAAAGCAACAAATAGTTGTTAGCAGCAAGTGGCATAATTTCTGTTCATTGACTTCTCTGCTGTGCTGTAATCTTCACTTTTATTTATTGATGATAGGATCACATTGTACTTCCTCTCCTAAATTACTCAGAAATACCATTTCCTGTATTTACTACAGCTGTTCAGGGTTAGATCTATCTTTAATTGAAGGTAACAAGTCACACTAAGATGTGCTTTTAAAATTAACTTTAAAGTACTTTCTTCTTCTAAACTATTTCAGTCAATTTTAGATCATTCTTTCTTTAGTGGAATGCATAATGTCAAGAAGGCATTGTACAGTACAAAAATATATAGTACACACTGAAACTCAACAAATATCACAGAAAAGATATATTTAGGATAGTTACCTGACAATAAATACAGAAATCAATACATTCATATATAAAATTGTATTTAGAGAAGTAAGAAGATAAGGAGAATGTCTGAGGACTGAATTAATTTTGAAATAAAAAATCACGGTAAATCCTTGTACACAGATAAAATAGTACAGAGGAATAAAGTTTATTTTATTGTCTTTTCTTTATATATTTTGGTAATTGAAGAAATCAGGTAACATAGTGATTAAGAAAGGTGTATGTATAAAAATCCTCTGAAAAGCAGGATTATGGCATGTATTGTTATATATAATCAACATTGATTTCTGCAGGGAAACCATGATAAGAAAAATAAGTGGTATGAAATAAGGTCAATGAACTTTTCAGTTATGTATAATTTCTGCTATTCCATCTCATAAGCAGAACAATAAGAGGTATTTTTTCACCAACAATTCATGATTTCAGGAAAGAAGCAGGTAGAATAGTTAAGAAAATTTGTCCCTTTCAAGAAAGAAGAAACGAGTATCAAAATTGTTGGTGTCCCTTTTCAATGGTATAGTTCCCTAAAGGTGTCAAGTACCTGGAGGGTGAAGTGTTGATTCAAAAGAAGAGTTCTAAGATGATCTGATTTGCAGCTGGGAAATGGAATGCTTATGCATTTTATAACTATGTAGGATCACATCAAATTTAGACAGTGCATTTCAGTTTCTCTCCCATGACATGACTAGAATGTTGTTTTTCAGAGTCCCTATCCAAATTCCAGTGAAATCTAATGAAAGGATTTCTGTAGGGGAAGTTGTGTCTGTAACATTTGAAATAACCCTTAATTGATGCTTTCCTCTCTGAATTTCTTTTTTGTCATACATGGTATTTCATAACAATGTGTTTCACAATTTAATTATGTACTACTTTAAAAAATACTTCCTGTTTGTTTGAAATTCTCATAATTTCATTTCATGATCCTAATTCTTCATTGGCAAGTAAAGAACAAGTCATTTTCATTTCATCTTCTCTATGTAACATTAATTTTTGACTGTTGAGAGGATTTGAAATGCTGTAATGGAATTTTATTGTTAGAAGGTTCTCTTAATTTTTTTTAAATTTGTTGAACATTAGTAATGCTACATTTTTAGCCAGCATGGAAAATTCAGCTTTTAAAGTTATTAAAGTAAACAATTACTTCCTGTACATAGGATTTGTTAGAGAAATTTTTCTGAGTTTTGATTCTCTATGTTTTAATATTTGAGTTTATTTGTGTTCAAGTTACAATCTCATAAGACAGCTTCTTATCCTTGATCTCTCCAGAGCTGTACTTTGGATTAGATGAAGAACAATTTTACTTCCTGAACATTATTATACTTTTGAAGGTGCATATTAAAAAAAAAAAATGGGCTTAAATCTGGGGCATTTATATTTGAAGAATTTATGGTAGCACTAGAATTCTGAGAATGTGCAGAGTGAAAGGAAAAATCTTATTAAAACTCCATGAAGGAATAAAGATATAATGCTGGCTTTTGGGTTGTGACTGTCCCATGCTTTTGTCTACTACCTATGAAAACTAGGGAGAGTTATAGACTGAACTTTATCTGCTTGTAGTGAAATATTCTCCTATTTTCCAATTTTTTAAATTTCATGTTCTTTTTCAGACATTTTTTGTGACTTCAGTGATAAATATGGTTGCCTCCATGCATAGCCTAGGGATAAAAAAAATTCAGTCAGTGAAGTCTTTGGTAAAGCACTGCAGCCAAGAAAGTGCTGAACACCATTCTTGTTGTCTGGTATCCAGCCACATAGTGAAAAGGAAAGAAAGTCACTGTACACTGGCAGATAAAGTCTCAAAGATCTCTTATCAGCTGCTATATAATTCTTGAAGCAATCCAGTATCTCTTCTAAAAGGAAGTTCCAATTTACATCTTTGCACAAGGTCTTTATGTTATTTTGATCAGATGTTTCTTTTCAAAAGGCTGTTCAGTGGTTTTATAAGGGGCCTTTTTTGCTGCTTCCTGGCCAGGGGGGTGATTTTCTGCTCTAATTTCCTAACCACAAAATGTGAAAATAATCTAAATATTGCTCGTGTCAGAATTACTCCAGAATTTCTGTGGGATTGGAATCTAATCAATCACTAGAAGTTCCTCAATAAAATCCAGACCTTTTTATATATTTCCCATATCACAAGCAATTTCATGTACTTTCAGTTTATAAATACAAGCTTCATTCAATCTGAAACAGTAATATTCAATAAAATTTTCCCCTGATATGAGTCAAAGATGTCCTACATGATTTTTGGTCCATATTTTAGTGTCTTTGCTTCCAATTAAATGATCTGTGAATACTGGTAATTACATTGCCTTCCTTTGCCAAATCACTGAAGTATCAGTAAAGGGTCATCATTTAAGCAGCTACAAATTAATCATAAAAGCCAACCTTTAACACATTCATGCAGTGATTTGAATTCAGAATGTCCCCCTTATGCCTCTTCATTTTCCTTATTTGAATTGTAGCTATTGTAGCAGTATTGCATCACAGGACATTAAGCATGTTTCAGCTCATGGGACTGAGTCAGTCATGATTTTAGAAATTGAAAACAAATGTTATAATATTGTAGATGACAATATTTGAAGCAGTGACAGTTTCCTAATAGGCATGTCTATTTAATAGATATCTAGGTTTTTAGATTGAAAATGTAATAGTTCTTTCACTAACTGAAATGAAAATACTAAGTTTGACAGCAACACCAGAAGATGCAAATCAAAAGGGCAAGAAAGTCAATAATAAAAGTAGAAATAATTTGTAAAATTATTATTATTAACTGAATTATCATGGTTAGCAGATGAGTATAGGGATTTTTTTAATATATATTGCAGTGGCTTAATAGTGAGGATTCAAGGTGTGTGGCTGCCAGCAGTGTATCATACCATATTGAGAAGGCTGTGCAATAGTAGAAGAGAAAGAGAAATGGGATGAAAAATTAGGATAAGATAGTTTCTTTTATATAATAAGCTATTTTAGTTTTGAGTTAGAAGGTTATGGGGGCAGGAAGGACACGTTTCAAAGAGAGGTTAAAATCTTCACTGGTTCCATTTATATGTGGAAAGTCCAAAGGGTAGTTAGGTAGACACACAGCTCATTTATAATGCACAGAACTAGAATGTAGTGGACACCTTAAAAGAGTAAAAATATCTTACTGAAAATGGTCCAGAGAGATGTATGTCAAGAGCCTAATGAAGCCAAATGTTTCCATAAATGTAGTGTGCCAGCCCCTTCCTTACTATGAAAAGAGTGAATAATAATGTGTTTGTATCTGCTTTCATGATCTTCCCAACTTCTGCGTAAACCTGTAGACTAGAAAATATCTTCTGTGCTAGAGTATGAGTTTGCTCATAGAAAAAATAAATATACAAATGATAAAAAAAGACATGAAAAGAAGAACTGTAAATTGCTCATTCCAGCTAAAGGTGCAAGCTTTTAACTGGCTTCTGATTTTGCAGTTGTGATCTGCAACTGTGACCTTTTTGATGTTCAATTTGAAAAATGGCATATCCAGTTAAAAACATGAAGTTGGAACAGCAGTTTTAATATATTATAGGAAGAAGAACCATATTCTAGATTACTTAGAAAATCTGCACTGCCAAACTTTTATATTTCTCACTTGGCCCACACTTATTAAACTGATAAAATTGAATGTGAAGAGTTGTCATTGAAGGCATGGTTTAAAATTTGATATAAACCAATCTGACATACAAATGTGTGCTACTTCTGTTGATTTCCATTACAGGAACAACAAAAAAAAAACAAAACCAAAGACAATTACAACAGTGAGACAGCTTTTGGGGGTGTTTTCTATGATTTTTAGCAATGTTAATGTCAACAGGTTTTCCTGAAATGCAGAGGTTTTATTACACAAGGTAAATGAACTACAGTTTAGTTAGGAAAGCCATCATTTTCTTTCTCTTTTTTTTTTTCCTTCTCTACAACTCCCACTAATGAATATCACTGATAGGTACATTTTCTTAAACTCAGAATACTGGCTAATTCTTGTCAGAGCAGCATCAAAAAAACTTGAGATTGATGCATTTGGTCTGTTAGCAGAATTCCTCAACTCTTTGAATAGGATCTGCTGCTTGGAGGAGTAATCCATGACAAGAATACATGATTAACAATATGTAAATCTGCTGTCATAGAAAGAAAACTTACCTCATGTTAGATAAAATAGCTTTCTGTTCTGTACTTCCTTCTGATTCGGTTACAAGGAAATTCAGTTTGCTGGTAGTTGGCAAAGATTCTTAAAGTGTCATGCAAGAAATAAATGTTTGACCTGGAGTATTGATTTCAGGAGGGACTTATGATATTTAGTATCTCTGGAAAATATAGAAACTGTGAGAAGTTTTGGCTTTTATATAGTTTTCCTCTAGAACCTGGGTTATAATTATTTTTGTTTCTTTCTGTTTTACTCAAAAAACTGCAGTTCATGGGGTTCCTAAATATTCTGAATTTAGCTAATCTCAGTTTCTTGAGGGTTTATAAACTGTTGCTTACTATACTATGTACTTAATTTTCAAAAAGGTTAGGCATTTAGGAACCTAAAACTGTCATTCATTGTTACAGGCATGATGTGATCCTGGACAGAAAAACGATGTACAAACCCTATTAAATTTTACACTTTAACTTTGTTCAGCTGTATGTATGCAAGTAGTTGAAACAAAAGTTCATAAAGCTCAACCATATGCATGGCTGCCAAAAGGTGGTCTGATTTGATTCAGTACAGTTGGCATCCAAACAGTTGGATTTTCCCCAGCCTTCAGCTATCACAGCTATCTAGTCATGGGTCTGCATTGCAAAGACTAACAGTATGTCCTAGCTGAGTGAAGCAGCAGGGGACAGAACAAACTGTGTTAACAGAAACCCCATCAGGAGGATTGGGAGATGGGTGGAAAGTTTACCAGCAAAGTAGGATAGAAATATCAGAAGAGAAGACTCATTTTCTGTTAGATTATTGTTTGCCAATAAATTTACCTCTGTAAAGAGAATAGCAACAACAGCACGGTATTGACTTAGAAGTCATGCTACAAATAAAGCTTAAATTCTTAGAGGATTCATCATCTCCAGTAATTTCTATTTTTAAGAACATTCATTTGGAGAACATGTTGCAAGGTGTCTCGTTTCTGTTTCTGTTTCTGTGTAGTCAAACCTGAAACTGCTGGATGGAATGTTCTTATAGAAAAGCCTTCTGTATTCTCATTTGCTTGTAATGGATGTTTAAGGAGTTTACTTATTTCGGGGCACCAACCTCTTTCATAAAAACTGATGTTCATATTCAGAAGCATGTGCTTTATTAATCAGCATAACAAAACTTTAAAACTTGAATGGCGTAAAAGTAAGCACAGTGAATGAAACAGTCCATGTTTTCTCTCCCATGTTCATTTCTTTTAGTGCTGGAGTCGGCAGGACTGGCTGTTTCATTGTGATAGATGCCATGTTAGAGAGAATAAAGCATGAAAAGACTGTAGATATTTATGGCCACGTAACTCTAATGAGAGCACAGAGGAATTACATGGTTCAAACTGAGGACCAATACATCTTTATCCATGATGCACTGCTGGAAGCAGTGACATGTGGAAATACCGAAGTGCCAGCCAGGAACCTGTATGCATATATCCAGAAGCTGACACAGATAGAAACAGGCGAGAATGTCACAGGAATGGAACTGGAATTTAAGGTACTGGGATTTTATGTTGTGGGTAACCAAAACCAAATGGTCTAACAATAAAGCTTCTCTATCCTCTCACCAGTTGTTTCCAGTAATCAAAAGATAAAAGACACCATAAGACTAAAATTTTAAATTAGGAAGATGGTTCTTTCTAAAAAGTACAGTTAAGTTCTCAATAGGTGTCTGGACAAGAACCATTCAGTTGAGGGTGATTTAATCATGCTGTTCCTTTATTGATATTGTATTTTGAAATATGTGTTTGTGTAGTGGTTTAATACTGGAATTTTTCCAAATGCACTAATGGAGCAGACATTGTACGTGTATTAGGTATTAAAGAAGCTTTACAAATATTTGCGTAATGCAATAGAATATGGAAAAGTAAGCATCTTAAATTGAAATTATTAATTGATGGCTATTGAGCAAAGATTATAAAACCTGATAATGTCATGTGTCTTTGTTGTACCTGGCCCTAATTCTTTTTAATTTTTTTTCAACAGCGTCTTGCAAGCTCTAAGGCTCACACTTCAAGATTCATCAGTGCCAATCTTCCATGTAATAAATTCAAAAATCGCCTTGTCAATATTATGCCATATGAATCCACAAGGGTATGCTTGCAGCCTATCCGAGGAGTAGAAGGCTCAGATTATATTAATGCCAGTTTCATTGATGGATACAGGTACAAAGAGTGATGTGTTCTTATCTGTACTTTTCTAAAAGTTTACAAACTTGTTTCTGTAATTATGTTGAAAATAACAAAACTTAGTATTGGAATCTAGTATTTTTTTTTTATCTGTTCAGGGCGTGCTTGATTGGGTGCTTTTTAAATTTTTAATGAAGGGTTTATATTTTTTCGCCATGCAATACATGAAACATTTTTCAATCACATAGAATTGTAAACATTATATATTTACTGATGTTTAAGTCACTGAGAGCTCTCAGTATGCTTTATGTGCTGAAAGCTAATATTATTAGCAACTATCAATAATTATTAGTAACAATTATTCTGCTTAAAAGGATATAGAGATATAAGATACAGGAGATACATTCTGTGTGACAAGGTGACAACGTATGGTCTTGGAACACCAACTAAGACTTGACCTAACCACCAGAAGCCTTTTGCCTGCAAACAGATGTGCAGCCCACCACCATCTTTGTGACAACATGGAGCAATGTGCCCTCAGCTGACTTTAAGCAGCTGGTTGAAAAAGGCATGAAAGGGAAATTGCGTAGTTTGCCTATTTTTGCCATATTTTAGATGTGTCTGAGTATTCATACCCACAGAGATAATTTTCTGAGCCTCAGCTCGTAACTAAAAATAAATTTCATCTCCACTATCACCCACAAGGGTGTTTCTGTTGCTTGAAGGAAGCAGGAACAACACAAACTGGTCATCATCTTATAAAACTCTTGATCCAATCTTTTAACAATTTGGTGGTAGCTTCCACTTGTAGGATATTAGGGCCTGGAAATTAACCCTCCATTCCCAAATTTTCTTCCTGTCTTACTTTTTCTAGAGGCATCAGACTGTTGGAATGAAATTAATAAAGAAACTGCTTGATGCTATAATTCCTAAACTTAATAGATTGTTAGACAGTTATTTCTACAAAATGAACCAGCACAACTAAGTGTTTCTTAAGTGCTTTTTACAGCACACAAAATTGAGCAATTAGAGTTGCATTAAAATTTAAATAATAATGATAAAGTCATACATCATAATATTAACAGAGTAATTTTACTCTCAAAGTTCCAAAAATAAAAAGTCATAGTTTGATTAAACAATCATAATAAGGTTTTAATGTGCTCATTATTAACAGTATATACATTTTCCCTCCAGATAATGTTTTCATATAAGCAAAGAACATGAGTATAAATCCACTTTTTTATTAAAATAATACTCTTAATTTCCTTCTTTTTAAACACAGACAACAACAAGCTTACATAGCTACACAGGGTCCTTTAGCAGAAACAACTGAAGATTTTTGGAGAATGCTCTGGGAGCATAATTCTACAATTGTGGTCATGCTCACTAAGCTACGAGAAATGGGCAGAGTAAGTACTGCTATAATATTCCTCTACTAAAATGTTGGTTACAGAAGCTCTTTTCATTAAAATATTTAATTGTTAGGGATATCTAAAGATGATCATTTTGGTTCCTTCTCCTTTTGAAATAGGAGTGGGTATGAGTTTTCCCAATCCGTTGATACGTTGCAGTAGACAAACTAGACATGGCATGTTTTTGTGGGACACACTGCGATTGAGGAAGTTTGCATGCTAATGTTCCAAGCTGTTCAGAGAGACCATTGCTGTCTGTAGAAAAAAGAAAGATCTCTTATTTGGAAATCTCTTTCACAGCATCTTGTGGTAAAAATGTTAGAAGGAAGTGTGGTATTTTTTAGATCTGAATGTCTTCTGTGTGTTCTGTGCTGCACAATAAAGTTTCAGCCCCCAGTTTACAGATCTAAACTCATTTCATTGGTACTCTGTCTACTGGAAGGAACAAAGCAGTCTACTATCTGGGCAGGATTACGTCAAGAGAAAGCTGGCATCTGATAAGTGAGATCTGAGTTAGGCCATGTGTCTGAGAGAACAGAGATTATTCAGGAGATGGCTAGTGGATGCAGAGATAGAGTCATGACTGATGCTGGAGGGACTTGCTCCAACAAGCAAAAAGGAAGAAAACTAGAAGAGGTATCGAGATTTAAATTGAGATAAAAATTCTCCATTGAAAATTAGATTAAGGATAGCTCTTGTCACTGATAGACAATAAAACTGAGCAGAAGTATAAGCACATTCAGATACACAGCAACCAATGAGAAACCCTTTGCAATGCAGTAAAGACAATATTTTACTTTACACCAATACAAGCAGCTCATGTTCCTGTCACTATTGGCACTTTCCATAAGTATTATACTTAGCTGAGTAAAAAAGGGTTTATACCAGTTTATGGTAGTGCTCTCAAGTAATAGGAAATGTATTTTACTTTGCTATTTCGTAGGAAAAATGCCACCAGTACTGGCCTGCGGAGCGCTCAGCCAGATACCAGTATTTTGTGGTAGACCCAATGGCAGAGTACAACATGCCACAGTATATTCTGAGGGAATTCAAGGTTACAGATGCAAGGGTAAGTCAACCTAGCATTACACTTGTTCCCATAAGTTTAAAAGAAAATGTCTATGTCTTTCTTTTTCTATGTCTGGGGGTTTTAAAATTTCTACTAATATTACGAAAACCCTAGAGATACATTTTCTACAAGCAACAATAAAAAAGCAGATGAAGTTATTTTTAAATAAATTGAGTATTTATGAAGGAATTATTGACTTCATTCAGATCTAGCATAATTTTATAGTTCTGAACTATTTGTGCCAAAATACATTAGAATATTTTAGGACCATTCTCCTCTTTTTTCCTCATTTTCCCGTTGATTGTTATTTGGTACAATTTTTGCCACATAGAGTGTTGTTTTGTTGTTTTGCACCACCCTTGAGGCTGAGTGAATATGAAGGTTAATGCACTTAGATTTTAAAAATGCAGAGCAAATGACATTCATAAAAGCTGGACAAGCTTTGCACATTATAATTTCATTTTTCATATAGTATATTTTCAGCTCTCGAGTATATCTGCAGAGTAGATTCATGCAGCTGTGACCTTAGCATCCTCATTCTCATACTTCATTTCTTATCTGAATTCCTGAGTCCAAAACTGAGTACGCATATAAGATTAAACATACATAAACTTTTAATATGTATTTGGCATTTCTCAGATTTGATTTTTAGCTCTTCAGTCTGCATGGCAGGAAAACATACCATCAGCCTCTGTTTCTCTAGGCACTGTGGCATAATACTTGCTCAAGCAAAATAGCAGGCTGTACTGTCCAGGTATAACATGAGTGGCTACTCAGAGTTGCCTGTCAGCATCTGAAATATTAGACTTCCTCATGGTTAGATAGACCTTTTTAATGTGAACTTCAAGTAAAATTGGACAGTATTGTATCAAGCCAGCATATGAATCTTTGGTTTGGCAAATGAGATTTAGGTGTAGGTTTTTGTAAAGAAAGTGAAGATCATTGCATCTGATTTTCATACTCTCTAAAATGTTGTAAGGATCATATGACTCATAGCCTCTAACCTATTTTGCTTCAGAAATAAGGAGAAGAGGCTCCCAGCATGAGTCTTTAAATACACTTGCAAGCAGAGATAGTCAAATCCTATTTCACTGCAGATATCCTGATAGCTTTAATTGATTTTCTATTAAAAATCTGTCTCAAGTTGGAAGACTTAGTATGTGACATAGTTCACAAAGTTCTGATCACAAAATTGCATTTATAACAAAAAGCCATAGCTGTAATTGAAGTGTCTCCAAACATTTCATACTTTAAAAAGTTATTTCAAGTACTTCTTTCTTGAAGTAGAATATTTAAGAAAGTCTGCTTACCTACAGTTATCAAACCAGTAAAAATAGGTCAGATAATTAAATAATTAAATAATTAAATTTAGAACTAATTTAATTTGACATGATATTAGCAAACCTCTTTTAGAAAGCACTAAGCACAGTGGAAGTCCTGGTATGGTATCTTACTATCTCATGTTGCTGCTTCTCAGGTTTTAAAAGCCTCTTTATCTTGATGATCCAAATTCTGTTAAACTTTTCAGTGAGCTGGCAGCACATCCTAAATTTTTTAGTTATGCTGAAAAACTATAGCTCCTTCCAAGTTTAAGAAGCGGGAAATACCTACTCACTTATAAAACGTACATTATAGTTTTCCTCTAGTTAAGCTTTTGTGGCTGTCACACCCAGTAATTGAGGTCATTTGACTAAATTGTTGCACTCAAAGAAGAGTAAATGTTGGAGTGATGGCAAACATCCTCTCTCCCTCGCATGTCCAAATCCATCTGTACTGTTACAATACCATCCATGCTCTGGCAGAGCCAAGATGATCAGTTACTCCACAGGGACAAAAAATGAGGCACTGCACCTGTGTAGGTGGCAGCAGCAAGTGTCTGGTGTGGAACTCTGTTATTTCTGAAACTGAACTGTGAGTTGTCATAAGGTGAAATTGACCTTTGTAGCTGTTTCAAGTTACTGCCTCTGACTGCTTTATACCCACTTTCTCTGGAAACTCAAGAGGTCAATATGTTGGGTCAGTCTTATTTAAGGCTAAACTATTAGTGATGGCTGTAAGAGAGTATTGTAAATTCTAAAGCCTAATCAAAAGACAATTGAATATCCCCTTTGAGGAGGAAGAATAAATCTGAATGGTCAGCCACTAAATAGGATGATACATTAAAAGCCCTCTGTGCCACATAGGGATCTGGAAGTACTTATTTTGATAACTAACTGTGCAAACTGTCACAGTATTTGAAAGTAAAAATTTTAATAAAATTTGGTATTTGTATCTGGACTGCTGTTGGCAAGAATCTCATTAAAAGCAATCAACACTTTATAATGTCAGTAGCAGAGGGAACTGCAAGAAATTGCAGATCAGTTCCCAATATGCTTTAATGCTAGTCTTACACAGACTAAGTAACTTTACTTCTCTGCTCATTAAATAACATTAAATAACAGAGGTTATTGTCATTTCACTGACTTGCATTGAAATACTGAGTTACTGAAATCATGAAACACACTAATGCAGTTGATACATACATACCGAAGAAGAAATATTTACCATTAGATCTATTTATGACAGAGAAATGTGTTAACTTTCCAGTGACAGACTGGACTTGTATAAATTAGTGGCTTTCCTACGTTTTCTCCCTGGAAAAAGTTACTGTTATTTAGTGTAAGTCCTATCAGGGTCAGAAATTGAAGCGTTTCTGTCTCCTCAACAACATGTTGCAAGTCAGATTTCAGGTCTTTTTCTTTACTTTAGAAGAATGGAAGGTTATTTTGAATGGAATACAGTCTGTACTTGCATCTTCTTGATAAATTTATATCATATGCCTAAGGCTATCTGAAGGATGCAATTTCATTGTGGGTTTTTTGGAGGAAAATGGGATTACAGAGATGTTTGCATTAACAAAATACCATTTTGGAAGTAAACATTTAGTTCTTTTTGTTGATGCGCATGAGAAATCAAATTTGGTGAATATTTTCAAACATTGCATATTTGTTTAAGTGGAGAAAAGAGTTTCACAGGTACAGACTACTAAGTTGTCGCAGTGCTCTTGTGGAAGTAGACGTGTGGCTGTTCTCTCATGGAGTAGTTGCTGGTACACACAGACATTTTTTCTGTTTTCCTCACTCATCTGAGATGTGGGAGGCAAAATCCCACAGAACCAGAGGAAATAAAAAAGCAAAGTATGGGGGTTTCATTGATTATATTTAAAATTACTTCTGTATCATTTCAAAGGTCTGTAACAGCTGAATGCTTGTGGTCTAAGGAAAAAGAGAGAGAGATGGTTCTTGCCTCCAGCATAACTTGCTGCTTTTTGAGGGGAATCTCCAGTAATAATTTCAATTTTTCATGAGTTTTACTTAGAAGAAAATTCAATTTTTCATGAGTTTCACTTAATAGAAGACCATTTTGATGACATGACAGGGTGGGTGCTTAGAAAACAAAGTGTCTAGAGGCACCAGTTAACATCAGTAGCTCATATTGACATGATTTTGAACATTTCAGCTGTGCAGATGGACAATGTCAAAATTATCTGTGTTTGAAAATGCAGTACAAATTTGCTTGATCCATTTGTGTTGCATTTTTTCTGTGTCCCGACTTTTTAGACATTAAATAGCACAAGTTGGCATTTAGTAATTCCAGTATAAAAATAACTGTGATGCTGTATTCTGCACTTTAAAGAAATGCTGTTAGTATTCCTAACCATAGGGATTGAAGAGCTTCAGATGGCTTGTTTTGAGCAAGGAATTCCTTCCACTCAATTCTAACTAACTCCAAGCTGTTGGTGAGTTAAATAAACCATTATTGAAGGTAAATTTGTTAAACAACTGGCTTGTTTATCCATTTTTTTCCAGGAAAAATGTTCACCTCAGAGAAAGCAGCTTACTATTAAAGATAAAATCTGCAAGGAGGGCAATGGCTAAACAAGTCTTATCAGTAAAGATGTTCCTGCTGTGAAGTAGTTGAGCATACCTCAGAAATGGAAAGTCAGATTAGATGACCTTATTCTACCTGATCTGTATATAAAGGAATTTGTAGTCCACAGGATTAAAAACATAACATACCTAAAAAGTGATATACTCTGGAGGGGGTATTATGGCTTTGGCCTCAGGCAAACCTTTTACACCATCAGAATGCTAGACAACTCTTCTATGCGGTGTGCAAGAGAATCCATGCAATATTGTTAATGAAACTAACAATAACACCTCTGGGATGACACAAAAGTTTCAGACAGTAGTACTGCAGTTGAAAGAGTTTCCATCATTGTGACCTTAGCCATTCCCCAGCTCTTCTCAACATCCTTACTTTGTGATTTTCTTTATGATTATTGGCTGACCAACTTTAAGCCACAGCAACATGCTTTTGTGATACATTATGTGTGTCTTCTGTTAAAGGATGGTCAGTCCCGAACAGTGAGGCAATTCCAGTTCACTGACTGGCCAGAACAAGGAGTGCCAAAGTCTGGAGAAGGATTTATTGACTTCATAGGCCAAGTGCATAAAACAAAAGAGCAATTTGGTCAGGATGGACCAATTTCTGTTCATTGCAGGTAAGTAAACAAAGCTTAAAAACGAAATATATGCAGATCTTTTTTTTTTTTTTTCCTAAAGCTGATTGTTGATTGTGGCGAACGTGTATATTTAAACAATATTTCAGAGGTGAACTGTCATAAAATGTAATCAAATAGAGGATCTAAAAAGAAACACAACTGCTTTATGAAATGGGAACTGTTTTGTGATATGCCATTTAAACAGATCTTCAGAAATATATAGAAACACATGATTTTTTCAATTATAAATGTCTCTAAATGCAGCGTAAAAGCAGCCTGGGCAGCGCTGCACACAGACGGCATAGGAGGAGCCTTATCACAGGCTGCTACCTCTGATATTTTTTCTAGAAATTAAAAGTGAGGCTTTTACTTTGGTGGGAATTATTAGCTGCAAACAAGCTAGTTACACCTCAGTGGCACATTAGTAGCAATCAAGATGAGGCAAAATAAAAATTAAAAAAAAAAAAAAGTAGCTGTCTCAAGAAAGGAAATGGAATAGAAAGTGTTGTTTAGAAATTTTTCCTGTCAAAGGAATCATTGAGGTTTGAGTTGATGAGTTCTAGCTTCAGAACTTAGTGCTCATTTTTGATGCGATGACTTCCCTCAATTCCTTTGCAATTGATATGCAGATGAAAACAGCTTGCACAGTGGTTAGGAATAATCCAGCATGGGCTTTTTAATATTCTTGGGGTTTTTATTTATTTTCTCTACAGTACTCTAGAGTCTATAGCAGATGGCCAAAAATAATATCTTTATCTTTTATCTCTTATTTAATAAATTGTTTTCTATAAATTCCATTAGTATTTTAAATTCTCATTTTTGTAATATGATTTTTTTTAGATTAAATATAATTGTTTATGTAACATAGATGTAAAATACTGACACGAGTTGCAAATCCTTACTGCAAACCAAGTAGTGCACTAATACTATCATGAAGACGAATGAGTTTACTAGAGCCTAGTGAACAGAGGGAGAGAAATTCTCATCTTTCCAAAGTCAGGAGTAAACAGAAGTTGAGTTCTTTATGATCCTCTAATCTGAAAGACAGACAAAATTAATGTATTGGAATATTTGAATCCTACTTTTCTTGTGTGCCTAAAATTTTTTATGGCCTGCTGAGGAGAATAACATTGTAGAACACTGGCTGGGATTCATTATGCAAGGGAGATGAAGGACAACCCAGATAAGAATAAGCCTTATTCTTCAACATTAATGAGTTTTGAGAGGACAGGGGTAATAAGCAATATTTATGCCTTTATGCAGATAAGAACGCAAAGTGATATTATTCTTCTAGGTACTTTGTACCATGCAAACTTGTCTACTTGTGACTACAGTGAATACTGCTTACAGAACATTATATATCACTTCCAAATGGATGTGATCTTTCATGGTAAATTTATGGATTTGCACCATTGACTTTGCTAGAAACAAAGTCAAATCCAGTGTAACTAATCATGAATTGGTTTTTAAATGTCTTTATTATTGTTGTAATGACAATTTATAATGCTAATCATTATTGCTAGTGTTAGTCAACTTACATTAATAGGAAGTGTCCCTAGAAAATTTGTAAATTTGTTTGTTTCTTTCAGGACGTACAAGATCCTGCATACCTATGCTTTCCTAGTGTCTGAGGAATTACTGAAATAATGCCTCCAGTTTTACCATGAATTAAAACTCCCCTAGTGTCACTTCCTTTGAGTCTCCTTCACACTCTACACAATTTTCACAAGCTTGCTTTCTCATTATACAGTAAACTCCCACAACCCACAATTTTAAATTTTCTCTTTCCCTAGCATTTTTACAAATAGGTCAGTGTGTTGAATTAAAAAATTTCTAACTTCATGAAGCAGATACTTAAAACTATTTAAGGAAGCAAAGGTAAACTTTCTCTCTTACAAAAAATCAATACATCCACATTCATTAAAGCATCTTAATCTTAGTTTTTAATCTAAATTATAAATCACTGTGAGTCATAATGCATCATGAAGGATTTCTTTAACTTCAGAAATCCTAAGCATTTTTGGATAGGAATTGTTCCAGTGTTAAAGTATGCTTGCCACTCTAAGTGGAACAGGATCAGTTTCCTACAGGCTTTTCTCAAGACATTGTACTTGATGACCAGTTAGTATTTGCAAGCATTCAGATCCTTCCACAGTAGTCTCTCTTCCTCATTAACTAGTTCTCCACGTACTTGCTGATTTTTTAAGTACACAAGACAACAAATAAATTTCTTTGTTTATGGAGATTCCCAAGTAATTTTTTTAAAGTAGCAAAGATTTGTTGAATGTATGAGGCCAGAATTCCTCTCACACATTTAGAATTATTTTTTTTTTTAATATTTTTGTGACAGAGCAAGAGTGGGAAGAAGGAGAATGTGAATTGGTAATCTGCCTTCATTCTTCTGGTTGTTTTCTGGGTTTCTTAGTTTAGATCACACTGTCATTAGGTCCAAACTAATGTTCAAACTAAAGTTCAAACTCTTTCCAATGAGCAGGTTCCAGCATTTTTCAGGATGTTTCTTAATTACTAGCTGTTTAATTTACTTCATCATGTACCTTGCACTACAATTGCTTTAGATGTCCAGGACTGTTGTTATACCATATAGGTAAATCATCACTGACAGCATGATATTTTGTCAAGTGATATGTCAGTTGTCCTTTGGCTTCAGCAATCTGAAGGCACACAGCCTACGCAAAATCAGTAAATCTAATTGCATATGTCTGATAGGTCTAGAAGTGCACTGACCTAAACCAAACACTAAAACACCATCATGCAATTTGAACATAAAATTTCCATGCTAGTTTTGGGAATTTGCTGGATTTCTGGCATAGTTCATATGAACATTCAGGAGTTTTTCAGGATTTCCCTATAGTTCATGCTGTTCCATTCATTTGTCTGGTGAATAGGTCTCATAAATATTCAACTTCCTAAGGTTATCTGACTGGAGAAAACCTGGTGAAATTATTAGCATCAACAGTGACATGACAAGATGCTTAGTTTCCACCCACAGAAGTTCAGACTCAGAAAGTTTTTTTTTTTTCTGTGCATTTACCTGTCTCTTTTGCAAAGGATAATCCTTGTGAGTAAATGATTGTTTAATTTTAAAAGCTGACAGCTATTGGCTCTATTGATGGCAAGAATTTCCATCACTTTTTGAAGGTTAAAGCTAATACCAGAAACCCAGGACAGAACAGAGAGCAAATAAGCCATATATACTTAAAGATTTTAAGGCTAATGTAGACAAACATGGTAAATGTATATCAGAATTGGTAACCAAAGATCCAAACTGCCAAACTTGAGTAAGACCTGAACTGAGTTTTTTTTATGTCCATTATTTAAATTGGAGCATGTACAAACAAGTTCAATATTAAATGAAGATCCAGACCTCTAACTCAAAATAGTAGGTAAAATACCAGTGAAGATGTACAGAACAGGGCATATACATGAACAGTTAAAAGCAAGCAGTAATATGCACTAAGGCTTCATTTTCTCTTGTTGGTTCTAAAGTATGTTATTGGCAATTATTGTTAACATTTGCCTTTACTATGCACTGATTATTGTATATCTGAATGAACAAACCAAGTCACTTTGCAAAGAAGACTGGAGAGTCAGGATGTACTCAGTAGATAGAAGGTTAGCTTGAGTGCAGTTATTCTTTTGAGTGCATGTGGTAATATGCTGTGGAATTTTGCTTAGTGAGCCTTTCCCCATATAGAAATTTGTACACATATGGTGTGTTGTAACCACAAAGAATTTGTCAGCCAATTCTTTCAGCATTAACTGTCAATTAACATTCTTTTTTTCCTTTTATTTTCACTTCATTCTCTTCAACAGTGCGGGTGTTGGAAGGACTGGGGTATTCATAACCCTGAGCATTGTGTTAGAAAGAATGAGATATGAAGGTGTTGTAGACATCTTCCAGACTGTCAAAATGTTAAGGACACAGCGGCCAGCCATGGTACAGACAGAGGTGAGCAAAACAGTATCCATATGCAATGGTGATGGAAAAGAAGTTTTACACAAGCAAAAAACTGCACAGATAGAGACTGTGTAAGACATACCTGAAGTCATATATTGGCCCCCTGACTACAGGGTAAAATCTGCCATAAAGGTATTGCAAGGACTGTTTTCTATTACTGCAGTAGTTACTGAAAGATGAGGAAGGAAAGATTCATTTCAATAATGGATACTAAATTATGGTAGTTGATAAAATCCATTGTGAAGTATCTCACTTTTTTATTTCATCCTTGTTCCTTCACAGAAATGTGTGGTAGTAAAGAAGCAGGCAAATTGTTTCTGCAGGTAGATCCACTGATTTTTTTATTTTCCTCTGGGAGCAAGGTCTTGATCATGTTTTCAGACTGACACTGTATTATTTTCATGTTTTTCTTAACTTTGTGTCACCAAGCAAGTGGCTCTTTGGCCTGAAAATCATAATGCTAAATTCAGCACTATATATTATATAGGATAACTATAGTGTAAATAATTTCCATGCTAGTAAGTGTGGCATAGAGAAATAAAGAAAGGGATAAGTGGTATAAGCCAGTTACCTGGGCCTGTATGCTTGGAACTCTCTTATGTCATAATGAAGGCTTAAACATTATCAGTTAGTCTTGTGCTTATTTTTTGCCTTAATTTCTGAGCAGAAGACCTGGACTAAGCCAGAGCCAGCAGGTTAGGAGAGCCACCAAAAAGTGCAAAAGGAGGGAAACATTTTAAATCACACATTTATTTAGTATAATTTGATTGATACTGGCCTTTAAATTAAATCTGTGAAATTTAAAATGGTTCCCCAGAGTTTGCCATTTTCCACATGGAAATTAAACTTCTTCAGTGGAAGCTGGGTAGTTTTACTTTTAAGAAGACAACTTCATAAAAACTTATATGAAAAATACAGATATTTATTTTTAATCTTGTCAGTTAGCCAAGTAAATCACTGTGACCAAACTGAAGAGTTAATTCCATTTATTTTCCATTACCATCATTCTTCTGGGTAAGCAAAATGAAAAATGACTGCTTTCTGTCATTTTGGCTCCAAGAAATAACTACAGTATACAGAAAACTATGCTTCTTTGAGCCTACCTGACAAATGCAGAGCTCAGTTCTGCAATATATGCACCCTCCCCCTGCATTGACTTATTTCTGTATGCTACCCTTCATCCCCACTGCTGAAAGAGGAAGTGTTGTGTACACATTTCTTCCAGGATTTTGTGGCAAACAAAACTCTCATTCAGCGTTATAAACTGCCAGGAAATCTAATCCTTATTAAACAAAGCACTTCCATGTGGACCACACAGACACTTAAATATCAGGCATATGTGTAACGTATTCTGCCACAGTTCTAACTATTCCAACTAACAGAAAAGAAGTAATCACACACCTCAGTGAAGGAAATATCTGATTAGTTTCCTGACCTCTGAAAGAATTTGAATTGTGAACTTAACAACTGCAACCTGTGCAGTTAGCACATAGCACTATCAGAAAAATAAACAGATATCCCTGGTATTTTTGGGAAATTTCTTTCATGGTTTGTTTTTTTCTTTGTTTTGTTGTTTTGGATTTTTTTTTACTTTTTATCATTCTAACCAAGAGTGGCAGTTGGAAATAAGTACACAGATGTGTCATTTTAGTGTAAAAGTGCAACATAACATGAATGTGCAAAATGACTGCTTTATGGAGGTGAAAATAAGACAAACTTACAAATGTTGGATTCATCAGAGGTATAAGCAAATTTCTAAACACACTAAACTTCTCCCTGCTTCCAGTTATAGGTTGAACTTAAGTCTTGTGTCTGTGAATAAGGTCCTTTATCTCCATATTTCTCTCTTAGGCCCTTTTCTTGCCACAGGCCAATGTATCTTCACATCTTCATCAAAGCCTTTATTACTGGAAGGTTGAGGTTCCATTTGCTTTCTTTATATGATTTTTAGCCTGATGGTTTTCCATAGAGCATTTGATATGAAGGCTGCAATGGACCTTTTTACTTGGTGTGTTGTATCAGCTGTAGAATTCCTTGTATATTTTGCTACTTATTTTCAAATACGTGAGGGAAAAGCATCCTGGCATGTTCCTATTAGAAGAAAGGTTTATGCTGATATTGTTTTAATCCAGAATAACAGACTGTCAGTAGGTGGGTATATAGTCTCTGCAAAAAAAAAAAAAGCTGCATTCTGTGGAAAATGTTGTTGCATTAATTGAGTGTCTATCTTCATCTGTTGTAACTCAAAGTGCTTTTCTGTTGATGTCAGCAAGTGAATATTGCTGAACTGCAGATGCCTCTGCAGTATATTTGTTTGTAGCTACAAAATATTCACTCTTATTTGAAAGAAACGAGAAACCACCAACAAGCTGACTTTTTGATGCATTTGTTTTCTATTTTTCTTTCTCTAGGATCAATACCAGTTCTGCTATCGAGCCGCACTGGAGTATCTGGGCAGCTTTGATCACTATGCAACATAAAAACCCATTGTGGATTTTTATTGCAGGCCCTTTAAGATCCAGAGAGCCGCTTCTGAGCCATACGATGTGCTTTAGAAGTACTTCTTAACTCTTAGCTACGGAGCAATTATTGGGGATATATAAAATAAAAAATAATAAAAAAAAACAAATGAACAAAAATATTGGGGATATATAAAACAAAAAAACAACAAAAAAAAATACCCCACCCAACAAAAAGTATTCCATGTGGACCAAGAATTCACAGTTTAATAATCTAACCATAATAAAAGAATCCTGACCACTGAGGCGTCTGAAGGATCTCATTTACAGATACCTCAAGGGTTCAACATTGGTTGAAGTTAAAGGGAAGAGGAAATTAATCAGAAAGAATGATCATCTTATTCAGGATTACATGATTTTGCAAAGAGGAGTTTTGAGAACTGCAGTTCAGTGCAAGATGTTTGTTGCAAGGTTGGGTTCTGGCTTCTCAAACAAAGCGGACTCTTTACTTCAACATCACCCTTTCCCATCCTACTGCTCATCATAACACTTTAGGGAAAATGTGGGAATGTTTAAGAGGAAAGTCCTTGATTTAGTTTTTTAGTATTGTAAAGATACTGCTGACCTGTGCTTCATTTTTAACTGTGTAAACTTTTTCCTTTTTTTAACAAGAGTTTATCATTCAATGAAGTGAATTAAAGAAAAGGTTGCATAACTGTTAATATTTTTGTTTAAAAATGTAGATTTTTTTTTAAGCTGTAGAACTGTTATCTGTAATATTGTGCTGTAGAAATGTTAGATACTTTGAAAATTTGCACATTTTTGTGCAGTCCTACAGTACCACAGTCTTGTTAGATATTAATTTTGTAGTTTTATTTAGTTTTTTTTTCTTTAAGAAAATATTCATTGTAATCTGTTAAATCAAAATGGGGCTTTTTGGTTTCTTTTGGAATCAACAGGGAGGCGCAAAGTATAAAGATGCTGCTAGCACATACACACACACGCACACATATGCACATGCACACTCACACCCTCTCTTTTATATATATATATATATATATATGTATTACTGTCTACCCTTTTCTGACTCTCTGTATAGTTGCAGAGAATACAGATGGATTCAGATCCAGATTCACACACATGCACATAAACATATCGATCCTTATGTACCTGGATTTATCAAAGCATTGGGAAAGTTTTTCCACAGACCACAATTATATCAAACAACAGTTTTATCATCTCCGCATTTTTAAGGCCCATAAACTTCTGTTTCAAAGGGAAGTGAGGAATGCACATCATTGATATTGAACGCCACCTCTATCCCACATAATATCTCTATCCACATTTCCACTTGAACACACACACATGCACACATACAGAGCACACACATGCACACATGCACACACGCACACAGAGTATGTGATTTAGGCTTCAAGTGAAGTTCAATATTTGTAACACTATAGTGCAATAAGAAATCATATTATTAAATGTAGGAGGTGTGCATGTGGGAAAGGTCAGTGCATATCCCTTTAGGAGGGGAGAATGTTGTAATATACTAGGTATTAAGATGTTTTAAAATTGTATTTAATAGTATACTGTCTATAGTGTGCGCTATATAATTTACATTTATCGTATGTAACAGGGCAAAGCCAAACACACATTGCTCTGTGAAATCAAACGTTTTGTGGCATACAGCATTGTTTGGGGATGCTGGGGTTTATTTTAATTTTACATTTAGAGTGCCTTATATTTGATGCCTATTTTGAATAGTATTTCTTTAAGTTAGCCTTCATTTGTATTTAGTTTAGTTCGTTTATATCTCTGTTGTTCTTTTCAGACATTTTAATACATGTACCAGACAATTTTGAAAAATATGCATTTCCAGTTTCTAATCAAGTATGGATGGTAATAAATGATAACCCAAAACACATAGGTAGTCAAGGCCCTTTATCTTTCCATATTTGTAATAACAGAATAGCCCACAAATTGGAAATCTATTCCTGGCTGGCTTTTCAAACTCACTTTGTCACTGGTTATAGTGTTATCTGTCATTGCCGAGATGTAGCAGCACAGTAGCAGTAGTTGACATCAGCAGTGCTTATGCATTTTTGTTTTTCTTTTTTTTTTTCAAATTTATTTTGAGCCAAGTCCTGTTCCTTCACTTGTGTCAACAGATTGCTAAAGTCAAACCTTGCTTTCAGTGCGAAGGTTCATGTAAGGCGAGCAAGACTGAGCCCACGTGACATATTGGAGATTGACAGATTTTATTCCAGGAAAAAGGAGAACTCTCTAAACTGCAAAAATTACTTTTTGAGACTCTTTCTAGAATGTCATTTACATTGACCTTGGTCACCATGTGTTCTGTCACTGTAAGTACATCAGCATCAAAGGATGCTTTCTTTGGGGTTTCAGATAGGAGCATTGCTGTGGCCTCTTAATGTGGCCTCAACATTTTTTGTTCTTCTTCCAATTTTCCCACTCGTATGAGAAATAAAAATAAGAAAGACCAAAATCCAGCAATTGTATTTGAGCACTTTTGTAATGAAAAAAACCCAAACCAAAAAAATCAAAACAGAAATATAAATATATATATATATATGGAATAGAAGTATTATAGAAGGCTACCTCAGAATGAGATTCTATAGCTTACATCTGAACCAGAGAAGAATGTGCACTATGTTTCTTTCTCTTCTTTCTTGATTTATATGTTTAAATAATTATTGAAGTGCCAGGTTATGTAGTGTGGTCATGTTCTTCAACTCAAATATAGGAAATCAGAAATACAAAACAAAGTGTCATTTTGATAGCATAGACTAAGGAAGGTTCCTGCACACTGGATCTGTGCATTTTCCCTAGCAGACTGTCTTGCAAGCTCCAAAGTAAATAAGGGAGTAAAAGAAATACAAAAAAAGCAGAGCAAATTTGTGAGAAAAACGGTTGTACGACTAAATACTCCTTTCAGGTTTTTGTTTCTTACAATAGCTCTTAGCATCATTGATGTGCATTCCACTTTCTGTATTCTAATACATGCAATCTACAGTTAATTTAAATTGTGAGCATCTTTGTGTACATGCATCATACATTTCCAAGCTTAAAATAGGTTTCATCAGCATAACCAGTACGGTGCTATTATTTACATTTGTCTGTGTAGTTATGTCTAATTTTGTAATTAGTTGCAATGGGGAAAAAACCACAAAATATATAAAAATGATTTATACAGAATTTTAATTTAGCTCTTTTTTAAAAAGTTATTTGAGTGATTAGATAGCAGACAAGACGGCTGAAGGAAGGAGTGACCCTCTAAGGAGATTTGCACTTTCTATAAATACCTTTGTACTATGCACTGCCCTATTGATTCTACACCCAATAATAACTTGAACCCATCTGTAAGAAATTGCTTACTAAATCCACTTCTATGTATTTAAAATACACAGAACATGTAAAAAGGAAAAAAAAAAGCAACTGCTTTTTTTTTCCCCTTTTATTCTTTCCCATTTTTCTTTATGTTCTTTTTTTTTAATTTTTTTTTTTTTCCCTTGGTGCCCTGATACTCCACAGATATCAGAAGGCTGCAGGTCTCATTATAACCATCCGTTACGTGGCTTTGCCATTCAAGCTTGGAGTGTCTTTACAAAGATAATAAAAACTTGTGTTCTTTGCTCTTGTTTTGGATGCATAGACTGAAAAACTTAAAAAAATTACCTTGTAAAATGGCTTGTTAAAAAAGATACAATTACCTCTAATTAGTAGTACGCGTAAATGTTTTACAGAATGAAAGGCGTGCTTTTTATTTTCTTACTTCGTTACATTGGTGGCAAAAGAAAGTCTGTATGAAAATCAGTTCTTTGCTGACACAAGTTCCATTTGTTACAGATGAATTCTAATAAAATGTCAGTGTTATGCAGCCCTGGTCTTCTTTCTTAAGCAGTGCTTTTAAAATCAAAACTTGTTTGGTCCCTCTTGGTGATAAAGGAGTTTAATTGGAACTACAAAGCAGTCATTAATCTTCTTAACTAGCTGCTGGACAGTGGAAAATACATTCTTAGTTTAGCAAATATATATCATCTTCAGCAGCAAGCTTTGAGCCAGCACAGGCAAACCCTTTGGCATAAATTCTCATAGCTTCATGAGTTTAATTGAAATTACCACGCTTTACATGCCTCTGGAGTTCCCCTTTGTGCTTTAGAAATGTACCACTACACTGAGAAAACAGATTTCTCTCCATTCATAGGTACAACTCAAAGAAGGCAAAATATCTACACATTTCAGGTGAATTGTGAATTTTTAATTCCTGCAGATTTGGCAGCTTCTGGGTAAATCCAAAGTCACTTGTCAGAATTCAGTTACTGAAATTGTGGCAAGCCATCACGACTTTCAACTGATTTCTGCTATGCACTGCTTATGCAGTGACTGCAAATGTGAGTCTGTGAGGCTACTATCCAAATACTGTGGTGGAATTTTTAAACACAGTGGAAAATTTTTAGATGAGTAAACACACCAGGTGTATTGAGGCAAGCTGTAAGGGGCATAGCAAGGCAAACTACTCAAAGAAAACAAGTCTTGCTCTGTCTGCTTGTTTTGAAAGAAGGCAGGTTCTGTCTCCAAGATTATTTTGTAAGGGAATACAGTCTATTAGCAATTAGTATTAAGTACATGTTAATAAAGAATTCTCTGTGCTGGAAGGATGTGCAAGACATAAACATTAGGGTGATTTCTAAGAACGTGTATTGTTCTTGGCCTAATTTCCACTTTGAGATGCTGATAATAGTGTAAATGTGAAGCCTTGGTATTCTTACAGAGGCCTATTAATGTTTTTCCACTGACTTCTGTGGATTTTACAATTACTGCATTGCAGGCTGCCTTTGACTTGAACCTTTTTTGCGTAGTCTGTGCAAGGTGGTTTAGAGCTGTGTTATGTAAGGGTTTCTTTAACTATCTGAGTGGCTTTAGATGGTACCCTTTAATGTCAGCATTGACTTCTTTGGATTTTCCTGTTCTGTGCGTCTAGCATGGACCATAATAAAGTGTGAAAATGAGTATTGACGAAAATATTTGGCTGTGTATGGCTTAATAACTTCTAAGTTAATGGGGTTTTAACAAAAGTAGTCCTAATTCATGATTAACACAGAGGAAAGATGTCATGTACTTTGAGATCATTGCTGTTCAGAAATGCTGTTGAGATGCAAAATTAACCTATCTCAACGCAAAGCAATAGCTACAGACTTTCAAACAAGTAACATTTACATATTTTCTATAGTATATAATCGTTTGGACCAAATTCCCAAATTTCCAGAATCTTTGGTGTTCATTCATGCTCGTATCTCTTCAAAAGGGTCAGTCCTGATTCTAGGGTAATTAGGGATTTCCACCCCTAAATTTACTCATTGCCTGCTTCTCCCAGTCTGTGCAGACAGAAGTGGAACAGAAGTGAGCTATTGGTAATGTGATTAACAAAGTACTGAATAAGTACTGAATAAGGAATGTATGAAAAGAAATTGTTCCTTAACCAGTACCCAGAAGAGTGTGCTGACAGCTGGGTCAGATCCCTGAAGAACATTATAGCCATCATGGGTCAAAAAGGAACAGGAAAAATCTTTCCAGAAATTACTGCGTCTTTTTTACTTTAGATGCAAACATGCCCTTCCGCCCCCCTTATCTAGTTTTATAAACAGAATGAAGTTAAATGATTTTTCACAGTCTTTGGAATTTTGAGGAAAACAACCAGCAAATTTGCTGATGTGTAAGCCAACATACCAGTGAAAAATCACTTCCCCTTCCACAACACTTAACATGAGAAAAAATATGTATCTTGCCCATGGAATTGAATTCTATGAAATAGTTTTGCATTTTGAAACCTTGAAATATGTCAGCTTTAGATAATGAAACTTCAACAACAGCACTGGATCAAAGTGGCAAAACGTATCCACAGAGCATACCAAATGGTATCAATACTAGGTTCACTGTCAAATAATAGCTTTAAAGCAATTTCACAAGTTTGAAAGACCGGTATTTTTGTCATTCTTTCACTTTGCATGGGGAAATAAAATATTGATGGGGTGTGAGGCCATAGCAAACTTGCATGCAAAGGCCTGTGGCAAAATTTTATTGTATATTTTTTACTTTATTTTTTGTTTTTATACTTTTTACTACATATTTGTTTTTTGGGTTTTCTTTTTTTTAATTTTTTT
Organism: Luscinia megarhynchos; assembly: GCA_034336665.1. Lineage (NCBI taxonomy): Eukaryota > Metazoa > Chordata > Aves > Passeriformes > Muscicapidae > Luscinia > Luscinia megarhynchos. Next base: position 27,918,838 of record CM067592.1, on the reverse strand, counting down.
TCTTAAGGATTATTAATGCAGTGCTACTGCAACTGCTTGGAAAGTTACTTGATGCAAACCTAAAGGATTTGAATATCATAGTTATACTAATATTCAAGAGAATTTTCTCTTCCCACCATGTTTTCAATAAGTTGGTTCTGTCCTCCAAATCTGCTTATGAAGAATACCATAGTAGGATGCATAATGTTTTTCTATCACTAATGCAATGAGTCAAGATGGAAGGAAACATCTGCTGACTAGCTTTCAGAGGAAAGCAGAATGATAACCTGCAAATGAGACATTGTAGTGAATAGAGATCATTTTGCATCTAGACTATATATAGAATGCTTTTGAACCCAAAAGGCATTCAGCTTGCTTCTGTCAGCAGAAGCCTTAATTATTGTAGTTGGAACAAGCAAACAACCTTTCTTTGCCAATAAAAGTACTTCATTGTATATTCAACAGCCTTATTGGATATAAAATGTAAATCTTTAAAGTCAAAACTGCCTGGAAATGCCTTTCCTTCTCTCATACATAAAAACAAGAGAACAGAATATAAGATTTTCTTCATTGGAAGAAATTATTTAAAAACACATCAGTTTCTATACTTCTGGTCTTCAAAAATGCAGCTTGCTCTTAAATCTAAAGGAGTTGGATGAGCCCAGCATTCTACTGTAGCAGGCAATTTACAAACGCACAGCAAGTTCTGACCCATGCAGTAAAAGAAAGCAAAATATCATCTAGAAGTTCTAGGTAGGATTTTCAAGTTTACAAGCCACATCATCATTATCACTAAATCCAGACCATCCAGCTTGCACTACCACTGCAAGTTTAGTTCATCTAGTTCAGGCATTGTGGTACTCCAAATTAAGTAATGAACTCTCATTAGTTCACACTTCCAAAGACTATTTTGTGAGCATTTCACACATTCACATCTCTGTTTGAATTCCTTTCATTCCATTTTGTCCATGAAAGTTTCCTATTCCATTTACATCAAATGCTTATTTATATTTTTCTTTGATTATTTCCTGTAAAGCTTAGTCCCTCAGAGTTTTAGAGAACTCCTACCCAATTTAGAGCATCTTGAAGAAAACTAGAGTGACACATTGACATCCAAACCTACATACTAAGGCTAGAGGGAGAAATGCATTCAGCCACATTGTAGAATATGACTGCAGAATGTCTTACCTAATCAGTGGACACTAAGCAGCATATCAGCATGGTGAAGTAGATTTCTCTCTTAGATAAAGAAGAGCTAAAACATGGACTTCTATTTAAATCTAATATAGGTATGGGAAACAATATTCCAAGTGGTATTTGGGGTGGTTTGAGTTTAGTTCATTGTGGTTTGATGGCTGTAGGGTTTTTTTATAAATGGCAATATTTATTCATAATCAGAAGTTGGGTTTTTTCCAGAAGTTGGGGTTTTTCTTGTTTTGTCTGGTATTGACTTTGTTTTCTTCATAGCAGCTCTTATGATGCTTTGTTTTAAATTTGAGATTAAAACAATGTTGACAACACACCAATCTTTTACTTGCAGCAAAGCAGTGTTGAGAAAGAATGGTCAAGCACAGGAGTTACAAAATGGGAAACAGAATTTTACTGTCTAAAAACTAGATCAGGGTGGGAGGGATACACACTGCAACAAAGATATTAACAATATCAACTTCTTTAACTGATTAAAGGTCAATTTCTGCAAATCTTATAGAAAAAGTACAATTCTAAAAATAAACCTCACAGATGAGGACTTGGGAGCTTCAGTCAATACATTGCTCTTGCACCTGGTACTCACATGAATGCATCACCAGCACTGTCTGGCTAATTGAAGAAGTAATCCAAGCCTCTTCAAAGAAGTGAAAGAGCTACTGTCCTTCCTGCATGCTACTTCCTAGATCAAATACATGTACAAATGCATTTAAGATAAGAGAATGCATTTTAAGCCTTTTTAAAGTAAATTTAAAATTATGAATATTTATTTCTTAAATAGATATAAATTAACCATCTAGAAGGAAACAAAATCCTGTCTTCAACAAGATTTTCATTTCCAGTTCTGAGCTTCTTACTAATGAGATTTTAGCTAAGTAATATCAAATAAGTAATGCGCGAAATGCAAGATGTTTGGTAAATATCTGATGTTTGATAATTATTTAAGGATGTGTGAAAAAGTTTGTGTAGACTTGTTATGTCTGACTCATTTAGCAGTTGCTCTTTAGAAGTAATGGGAAATGAACATCAGGGCTCTGTGCACAGACAGGATTTTTCATCATTTAAAATTAACAGTACTCAAACTGAAAATTATGGAGATAGAATAGATTTAGAAATTCTGTTAATTTATTCCTTAGAGATGTTTTGTTATATTACTGTTTCTTGACAATGTTGTTTGAGGACCCAGCTGGACATACTCCTTTGCCTGATCACAAAATTTTTATTTTAAACAAGCAAATAACACTTTGTGTGATTGTGTTGATTTCATAATTGCTAGGAGTAAATTCTGAAAGGGCTAAAATGCCAATTACCTGCTGAAAGTTGCATTATTTTATATATATACATGGCCTGTTCTACACAAGATATTGCAGGGAAAAACGTTATTTTTTTGTATTACAGGCTTTTGGGGGTGTTTCATCAAATGGAATGTTAAAAGCTTAGTCATGGTACGGGTGAATTGCAAGTGAATTTGCTCACAGAAGGAACATACAGTTAATTAGACACTTGGGGTTTTGGCGGCTTTGTTTTGTTTTGTTTTTCTTTCCAAAAGAAGAGAGAGAGATATATGTAATAAATTCTGTTGATGGCATCCACTCCAGGTAGTTGCTAGCATCACTCTAGTATGATTTATATTTCGACCTTGCCCTCCTTTTAATAGCTATAAGAGGGAGATTAATATCAATGTGCTTTGGCTATTTTGACAGAAATTTCCTTTGGGTTAAGATTTTACTTGCCAATAGGCACACACCTGCATCAATCACTATAAAATACAACAAAATTATTATTTAATGGGATGCTACAGAATCAAATAACATAAATTCAGAATCAACAAGCTCAGAAAAATCCTTGAAAAATGGAGAATAAATGAAATTTAATGTCAACACAAGCTTCACAAAGTTATTCCCTCCTTCCTTCATCAATGTATAGTAGGATACTAAAACAATTATTAAAGCAAGTTATCTTATCAAAGGGAGGAGACAAGAAAGATAAGTAACAAGAGACAATCTTAGCATGACCAAACTAAACAGACTAGAAAAAAAAAAAAAAAAAGAGTGAATATTTTTCCTCTTGGTATTAGTTAATTAGTGGCTCTCAGTATCTGGCAGAGAAGGAAGCTGGGGAGGAAGCTTTGAACCAGATAACTTGATGGCTTTATGGAAATACTTGAAATGGAGTGGTTTCAAACAGCTGATGAAAGTTTTTTCTATTGACATGCATGAACATACAGCAAAGCAAATTACTTTTTCTAAGAGGAAAGCAGTACCTTCTAGATGAGAAAAAGAAGTAAAAAGAATGGATGTCAGAACATTTCTCATGAAGAAAGAGCTGAGTGTGTTCTGTTCTCTAAGTGGTAGATGATGCCTGCTGAACTATTTACTGGCTCCCATGAGTCAGGAAAATTTGAAGAGTCTACATCTGAACCTAAAACCTGACCCAGCCAAACCATGTGGTGTTCTCCATGGCAGAGCTGAAGGTTCTCATAAACACAAGGTTTCACTCACTATAGAATTATGGAGGCTTCTCTCACTCTTCCATGTTATATATATTTGTACCTCACAGCCCGTAATGGCTCTTTCTCTAGCAGTCCTATATATGCTGTAATTTCCATATTGTGCCTGTAAACTGGGCAATATTGGTCTATGTATGCACATATCAATTTGTCTACTTGATATTTTAAGTCAACATTTAAATTCTTTCAAGACTATACTCAACTGACAGCTATTTTGGATGCTAGTGTATTTAACATCTAATGCAGTAAAGCAACTCAAATAAACTTGGGAATCCTACAAAGTAAGTCTCAAAGTGACTACTCCCCTGCTCTTTTTTTCCTGCTCAGTCCAATATTATAGGTAAGTTCAGAACAAAATTTAAAACTTCAGTTACAACATGCAGTGGGAGGTGGAGTGCAGATTTGACAGTAGCACAGATCCCCAGTGGCAAATTGGTAGGTTCTGAGAATTCTGGGATAGCTGCAACTTCTTTTTCCACCATTCTCTTTGCCCAAATGAGGGCAATACTAATTATTTCTTAGGCCATTTCTTAGCGGTAACATGAGGGCCTTTCTACCAAGCATAAATAGAGGAAAACCTACCTCATGTTTTCAGAGGAATTTGGGAAATTTCCACTCAAAGCTTACGCAATTTCTGCAGGAGCATGTGTCCATTCAGGCTATCAGCAAAGCAACTCAGTTGAGTTTGTACCCTCCTTGTAGACATGGTTTAGATTTAAGCTGATTATGTTTCAGGGGAGTCTTAAGTACTGGACTTATGGATAAAGATTGCAAGACTTTCAGGGCACACAAGAAACTGAGTATTGTTCTTCCCAGATGATATTTAGAAGTGATTAGATCATTACTCACTTTGATTCCAGTAGGACTACTGAAATTTAGTTGGAGGCCTGTAGCTAATGATATATTTTAGTCAGTATTGGGTCCAACACTGCTCAATACCTTTGTTAATGATCTAGATCTTGAGGCAGGATTTTCCTACAGCAAGCTTGCTGATGACACCAGATGGCTGTGATGCTCATCAGAACCTCAACACACCAGAGAATGGACTAACAAGACACACAGGAAGTTCAGCAAGGGGGAACTGCTAAGACTTGCACTTGAGAAGGAATTATCTCAGCCATTCATTTGGAAAGTAGGTTTACATAAAAGGCCTTGGGGTTCCTGGTGGACACCAAGTTGGACAGGAACCAGAAGTGGGCCCTTGTCACAAGAAATGCTCATAGTATCCTGAGAAGCATTAGGCAAAGGCTTGCCATCAATCAAGAGAAAGGGGATCCTTACCCTCTGGAGTGCTCTGTCCCCTTCTGGGCTCCCCTGTACATGGACACACTGAGAGCCCAGCAAGGGGCCACACAGATGATGATGCATGGGAGCATCTCTCCTATGAGGAAAAGCTGAGAGAACTGGGGCTGTTCAGAGGGACCTGACTACTGTATGTCCGTACCTGACAGGAGGGTGGCAAAGGTGATGGAGTCAGACTCTTTCCAGTGATGCCCAGGGGCAGGACCAGTGGCAAAGGGGAAAAAATGAACCAGGTAATTCTGACTGAGTGCCAGGTAATACATTTTCATGGTAAGACTGACTGAGCTCTGGCAGAGGACTGTATCCACTTGAGTATCTCAAAGAATGGCAGTTCCATCAGTCTCTGGGAAACCTGTTAATGATAATTCTATGTGAGCATTGGGGTTGGACCAGTTGACATCCATGGGTCTCTTCCAACTATAACCATTTATATGGTTATAAATATAAAATCTCCTTTTTAGAGATGAACCTGAAGTTCTCCAAGGTCAAGTTTCTTATCTCACTCAATGTCCTTTACAGTTTTTGAATGTCAAAACTTAAGGAAAATGGAAGAATTTTTTATTTAACACATATTTTTGTTTCTCAAGAAATGAGTTTTGACCTTCAGTCATATGTACATGCATTTATACCTCCACAAGTATTTATTGTATATACATGAACATAATACTGTTGTTCTTAAAATTTGTACTCAAAGATGTTCTGTTTATTTTAGCTTTTCAGAAAATTTGTGTAATTCATGTTTTTCTTTTTGCATGCTTCATCAGTTTAAACAGGACATTTTACCAGCATCATTTTTAACTAGAACATTTATTTCATCCTCTCTCCTTTGTTCTCAGAGCTGTGTTTACAAAGGAAAATTTCTTATCTTGTCAAACACTTGACTAAATTTTCCTTCTCAGAAGGCATTTATGTTTTCCATAATGATTCAATTTTGAAGTGAGGTTAATGGAACCAGATAACATAAAGCAGATTATATACTATCCTTACTCTTATCTCTGAAAACTAGTCCAGTATTAACATTTCTATATACATTTATTGCACAAATGATTCAGTATTTTTAAGAAAACAACTGAAACAATATTCCTAATTTTCAATTTCTCATTTATCCTGGAGTTTCTATTTTACTTTCTACAGTTCCTCCAATATTTTCTAATGGGAGAGTCTTGGGATTGAAAAAAAATTGTTTCTCATCTCATGAGCATGAGGAAGTGGGGTATATATCAGCCCCTGCACTCCCTTTTGTGTTTCTGTTTGTGTTCTCATTAGTTATTTGGTTTCCATAAAATTGGTGTTTTAGAGGCAGTTTGTTCAGCAGCTCTGTGGTCAATGTCTTGGCTCTGTGCCTGTGCAGATGAGAGGGAAAACTGAAAGCAATTTCCTTGGAGGTGTATTTTTTGCCGTAGTTGAAGACCCATAGGTTTTTGTATTTGCCTGATTTAAAGCCATGTCCAGAGGCTAAAATCCAGACTAATGCAAGCTGAAGTCTTATGCCACTTAATTAAAACATCTGCACTGTTTTCTTTCACTGTTGAATGCTTCTGACAAACAAGTTCCTAGAGCAATCTGGTGTTTTCCAGATTTTGTAGGGTGTAGCATGCCTAGTATGTTCTTAATTTAGTGCACCAAATGTATACACTGATTATGCTTCTTTTCAGTCTTTGTCTTTATTCTTTCTTTTCTTTTCAAAAGAGGGAAATAAGTGTCTATCTTTTGTGATCTCAGGGGAAGGAATGAAAGAACACACAAGCAGGCTGTTTCTAGGGAGAGAAGAGACTTGTTGCATGAGATACTTGTATTAGAAAATCCGTACCTTAGCCAAGACAAGTTATGCATGGACTTATGTCCCACAGAGCTGAGAACCTTCAATTTCCAAATGCTGAGTGGTAACTTCCAGCTTGGACACAGCATGCTGGAACAGGGAAGGTGTGGTATGAAACAAGTAGCTAGAAAAAAAAACCTCTCCGCCCTAATTTCTAATGTTTCTTCACTGAAAAAGAAGGATCATTGTGATTAATTTCTTTATGAATGTTCCTACCCTAAACTGTATGGATCTGTAGAAATGGATCCACTTCATGAGCCAGTTAGAGGAACCAAAATTTTCTATTTCTTTCACCAGTGGAATGTACAATTGGACAGGGTTTTTCTTCCCCACACTGTGGGAACCCAGCAGAGCAAGTCATGCCAGCAGGATGTAAAAGAGACCAGCAGACTGGCCAACTTCACACCAACTCCTGAGAAAGTGAAGGGGCAAGTAGTCCTGAGACTTTTTCTTGACACATGAAGGATAAGAAAGTGAATAGGAGTAGTCAGCATAAATTTACAAAGGAGCAGTATTATTATCAAGAAACTATAAAGAAGTGAGTTTAAAAGAGAAACTGAAAATACAGACACCTATATTTAACTCTGGAGTTTTGTATTACAGTAAATGCACAAACCCAAACAGGAGAAACAAACAAACAGAAAAAGATACACAGTAGTTACTTGTAATTCTGAACCTCTATCAGACAACAAAACTTTTTGCTCACTCTGCTGGTTCTTTCTACAGCTACAAAATGCATGAACCTCCTTTAGCCACATTTTTCCAGGGCTCATGTTCTATTTATGTCTATCTCCCTTCACATTCACCTATTGATTCTTAAAACAATTGTATCAAAATATCTCTATTTTTACATCTAGCATTTCTGACTACTTGCAAACATGTTCCTGTGTTTTAGAAAGACCCTCTCCTGGAGTAAAACAACCCTCTCCCAAGAAGAGACTGCTGTTACATCTGCTGGAAGTAGGACAGCATGCAATAGATAGTCAGTCAGGATGATGTGGGTGTCTGTGTCTGCTGCTGGCAGTGGAGGAGAGCAGGGGTGGCCTCTCTGACAAGGGACTTCTCTGACTGCCCCGTGCTGGACACAGCCTGTTCCAGACAGCCCCAAAAGGAACCCGTGCAAGACACAGATGGGGCCACCAGCCTCGTAGCAGTGGGAAGCAGCATCATGGTGAAAATGCGTTTAACAAAAGGCAAAATGCCGGCCATCAAAGTGAGGAGGGAAGAAAAAAAAAAGACAAAAAAACCCCAAAAAACAAAAACCACATGGCAGTCAACCCTGTAAACAAGGCCAGAGAAGAAGGAGTGACAGAAAGATGTCCTCCCCTCCATGTCCCAAAGCAGAGTTTCCACTGGAGCAAATATGTACCCTGTAGCCACACTGGAACAGGTACATAATTTCAGAAAGAAATGCACCCTGTGGAGAACCCATGCTGGAGCAGGGGAAATGTATGAGGATGAAGTGGCTGCAGAGAAAACCAATTATGTACTGACCCGAAAACTCCATTCCCCATCTTCCTGGCCTTCCAGGGTTGGACAAGAGGAAGAAGAGTTGTGAGTGAGGGAGTCAAGTTGAGCCTGGGGAAGGGAAGAAAAGCCAGGGAACGTATGTTTGGAGGGTTTATTTAATTTGTCTTAGTTGCTCACTGTCCAAAACTATTTTAATTAGCAATAAATTAAAATTAATTTTCCACAGGTTGAATTTCATTTTCCTGTGGTGGTAATTGGCAAATAATCTTCTTGTATTTGCCTTGCATGACCTTTTTCATCTTAGTTTATTCCTCTGCCCTGCTGGAGGAGTAGAAGTGACAGAGCAGCTAGGTCAGTGCCTGGCAGCTGGCCAAGGTAAATCAACTAGGTAGGTTAATAAGAAATATTTGGGGTTTGCTACTCTTTTGAAAGTACTCTTTTTGAGTACTCTTTTTGCTACTCTTATGCCGTGTAGATTTTGTAGCAAGCACGAAAAAGTGAGATTCACATATTATGAAGAAGAGCACTACTATGAAGTACATCCCCTTTCTTTTCTCTCCAAAGTCTGAGGTAGCTTAAGATCTTTATTTAGTGTCATGTCATCTTAGTCATCTGCAAAGAGTAATTTACTCAAAGAAATAGAAAAGATGCTCAAAAGTCATGATAGAAAATTTTAGAAATGCATTTTCATGCATTCCCTTGCAAATATCTCTTCAGCTGGGACATTGCTGCACTGCTCCATGGTGGGGACTGCAAATATCTGGATGAAGAGAGCTCAGAAGTATGCTGACAGTAAGGGGATGAGAAACTCTTCTTAAACCCCTCTGAGAAACTTTGAGTGCACCTGTAAGAAGGTGAATCTATATGGCACGGGTATGATCAGGATGGCAAGGCAGCAGCTTGGCGCCTCAGTCGACACAGAAGACAAGTTGTTAGCTTGTAAAAGGTAAGTTTTATGTATTACTTCCGCACCCCGCATACACTATTGTATTAAATGTTGCATATTTGAGTACAAATCAGTCTTCACCACTCTGTTGCCGCTTTCAGCAGGACACTGGTGAAGGCTTCTGTCAGTGCTGTCATTAAGTATCTATATACATAGAGTGTTATTCATGGGATCAATTCATTTAAGCAATTTAGTTGGCTAAAACTGTGTGAAATGAATATTCAATTAAATCAGTTTTGGGTCTCATTCAGATATTCAAATAAGCTAAACCTTTGGCTTGTTCATTTGTGAAATAAGGTCTTTTATATGGATGTAAAATAGCTTTTCACAATGGTTAAGCTCTGATCTCTGATCCACATACGTGTAACAACTAGAAGTGGCATAATCCAGGAATTTGAGAAGCTAGCAGGAGTATCTGCACTGAACTGTTGCTCCACTGGGACTTTTCACTCTTCCAAAACCACATTAGACCAGACATGCCTGTCTTGCATGTCTGTACGTCAAGATAATGAAAATGCAGCATTTAAACATGGAAGAGTAGTTCCTAGAACACCTGATCTTCCTTTTCTTTTTTGAAATTCTGGAATATGGTTTGTAAACACAGACTGATATTTTTCAGATTTTCAAAGGACTTGGACTTTTTGTCTCATGAATTTTTTATAGCTAACTTCAAGCACTCATTTCAGAACTTTTGAAGGCACCAACCTTTTTAAAATCAGATCCTTCCAAGCTTCTTAACCTAGGTTCTTAGCTTAAGCTGGAGAGTCACATAATCACTAGTAAAATGTCAGCTACATAGCCTGAAAAAATAGGTGAAGTTTTGGATAAGTATGACCAAGAATATGGCTGCACAGTTGAACAAGGGATGGCTATCTGTCTAGATGTTTCATTTTATTAGGTGAAACACTTGTCTTTCCAGTGCAACATTCAGCAACAACTGAAGAGGAGAGACATTCCACAGAAACAGAAATATGTTCGGTCTGGGCTTTTTTCATATTTCTGGAAAATATGGTCTAGGCGGGAAACAAACATCATAGGACAAACTCCACCTGATGGCCAATTCAAATATCAGTAGTTTCCTGTGTGTTGCATAACTGGAGTATTTCAGAGGGATGAAAGGCAAGTTATGTTATAGATGCTGTGAATGACAGGTGACACAGGGGGAACAGTTCGAGTGTATCTCTTTCTGTGAAAAACGACAGGCAAGAGTGCTGTCACTTTTGGGTTCACTGGAGGTGATAAAAAGTTACCTGCTTAGTGAGAATAGAACTGATGACAGGGCTGAAAATAAAGAAATAAAGGCATCTCATCCCAAAAATGCATCAATAAGCATTAAGAAAAACAAAGAGCACTCTAAATATCTTTTTTATATGCTTGCAGATTTTTGCGCTACATTTTTCCCCCTTTTCCTTCTTCTTTTGATTCATAGTTTGGGATTTGTTTTCAGGAGAATCATTGTATACTTTATTTTGAGGATTAAATTCTATTCTTTCATGGCATAAACAGATTTAGAGATGAAAGATGGTATAAAAAAGGGTAAATTTCCTAATTACAATCAGATTCAAGTAAGAAAACACAGAAAACCCTAGTCTTTTCAAATGAAGAACAGCCACCTACTTGTGTCACTATCAGACAAAAAGGATAAAATCTAAAATAAAAACTTACCCACAAAAAAGGTAAGAGACAAATTGAGAAAAAATTTGACAAGACAGGTAAATAACTCTTTTTCTCCTTGTTTTTTTTTTCTTGTTTGCTCGTTTGTTTTTGTGTCCAAAGTAAAACATCACAGCTTTTCTTTACTTGTTGTAGGGAATTTCAGGGGAAAGAAGAAGGTGTGTCTGATTTAAGAAAAGGATCATTCTTTTACAACCTGAATGGTTCTAAAGACTATTTTTAGGCTTTATTTAATTTCTATTTGATAGAGGCAGGGCATCCTCTTTATCAAAGGATCCCATTGCCAACAGCAGTAACGAGGGTTGACTGCAGGACAAAGGACCAGGTCTGATACTAGGAAGAGAAGGAAAGGATATCTCCTGGCTGGAAAGGTATGACTGAGGCACTACATGTGTGATGAGTTTCTTTTTCTGTGTGTCATACCTGATACAGTTCTGAAAGACAAAAAGAATAAAAAGCAAGTAGGCAAATAAGTGATATTACATGATCTTGTGAAAATCATCCATGCGTTTTTCTCTTCTTCCTTCCTACAGAATGCCATAGAAATGTTATATGTTACTGCAGTTCTGCCTGGCTGAGTTGAGTATTAGAGCCATGTTTAAAAGTTTTCTAAACTTGGGGAAAAGTTACTTTATCTTAATCTCATTGAAGAATACCCCCATTACTTATTGTGCTGAAACATCTTCTGACAAGTCGGACTTCAGTTTTTTGCACTATAGAACCTAGTTATAGTTTTATTTTAAGGTATTTTTATTTTCTCTCATTCGAATTTTTCTGTCATATGAGCTAATAATAATTCTCAATTTCTTTCACCAAAAGAAGCCTATTACCCCAGGAAAAATGATCATTCATGCTTTAATGAAGTGATCTGGTTACTTTTTGGACTGACAACTTACCTATTGCAAAACAAACATGAATCCAAAGTAAACTAATGAATCAAAACTATTAGCAGGTTAAATAAATTCCTAAAATAAAATGTAAGAATTTACCATTCCTGTGGCCTGGCTTATATGACAAATGTTGAATAAATTATATGAAATAATATATGCAAATTTCTGTAAAGCTAGATGTATTGCTTCATAACATCAGAAGCAGAAAGTCTTAAGAAAAAACAGTTAAAAGATATTATAAAAAGATTTTCTTCAAAATCAAAATAGGAGCCCCCTCAGATATGGCATAGAGGTTCTAGATGTTTGTTTCACTCTAGCTTTTGCACAGAGTACATCTCTCAAGAACATCTGTCTTTTGAAGTCGTTAACTCATAACTTGAGATTTATGTGTCTGAGCACACATAACATAATTGGTGTGCACAGGCTTTTGGCCCATCTGTCACATCCTGAGGAGGGATCAAGACATTCTTCAGCCTAAGTTTTCCCGCAGGAAACCATTCTGCTAGATGTTGACTGTGTGCTGTGCCCTTCCCCAGCAGCATGAGCCCCTCACAAACAGCAGTGATTCCTTTCATAAGGCACCCACCACTTTGTAACCCATTGCAGAAGAGTGGTCCTGCTTCCTTGGGTCCTTACAGAGTTCAAACCCATAGCCTCTCACCACCTTCAAGCTTCTCTCCCACGAGATTTATAAAAACATGACTAGCTTCCCAGGGTAATTAAGGTGGGAATACTTCTCATTGTCCCTGTGTAATGGCTGCTCATAGCCAAAAAATTGTATGAGCCTCTGAGAAGGAGAAAAGCAAAAATTACCCAATTACTTGTCTTAGGGCTTTACAGTTTCAAAAGCTGGCATGGCAAGGAGTTTGGAAACACCTGCATTTCATACTTAGCTGTGAAAAGTGTTACTTTCACAAAATTTAAGAGAAATATTTGGGTTCAAGGAGAGGTGAATACCCGGGGAGCAGAGGAGAAGGAATACACCACATGTGCAGTAATGCACAAGGGCTTCCATGTATCACTTCTTGTGAGAGTCCAGGATTTATGTCCCATTTGCTCTATAAGAACTGTACTTTCTCCTGTGTTTTTCCTAGTTCTGACTAGGAAAATTGCTCCTATTTTGCTGGAAGGATGGCTGGGGGAGGGAGAGGGGATGGGTCAGGAGGGGCTGGAATGTCTGGGGACAGCAGGGGCCATGCAACCATTACATTGGCAACTGCTCTGCTGATCCTGGGGCAGGTGTAGCTCAGTGTGGGCAGGGCAGAGCAGAGCAGCTCCCCAAGCTGAGCTGCAGAAGAAGGACCCCTGCCAGCCCTCTGTGGCCACTCACCATCTATGTCCAGAGACAACAGCATCTCCTAGGCTTTCCAAGGAGCAAGGGTTTTTCCTAACAAGGCTTTCTGTACATTATTGTGCTTCCAATACTGGATTAAAAACTATCTTAAATATTATGTGTTCTCAGCTCAGCTGGATTTTAATGCTGATCTGGAGGGTAAATGAATGGCCCAAACAACCCATTTGCTACTTCTTATTGTTAAAATGTCACCACAACTCTTGATAGAATTAAAATATATCAAAGTAAATACTTTCCTGTATTTGTATTAAATACCCAGTTGCAATAAGCCACTTTACAGGCCAGTGAACTGGAAAATGAAATTATTGTATTAATGTGACTTTTTACTTATTATAGGAAAGCAGTGTCATAAAAACGTCTGCATATTGGCTTTATTTTCACACCTGAAAATAAAACCAAAACAAGAAAAATCTGCTGAAGTACAGTAAAAAGACATTGTTTGACTTTTTTTCCCAGCTCCGGCACTTTAGCATCTGTAGAGGAACTGCTTTATAACTGATTAAAATACCTTTAAGATGAATCTCTGAAGAGAAAGCATGCAGGCTCTTCAGCAGAGCATGCAGGCTCTTCAGCAGAGTATTTTCTTTACACAATGACCATCTTTTCCTCCAGCCCACCTGGCCTCAGGGGCTCTTCATGGTAAACCTGAATCTACCTTGTCAGTCTCAAGTCTCTCGTGCTGTGTACCCAGTTCCCTGTGTGCTCTCCAGATCTTCATCCCCTGAAACAGCCCCCTGGAAACATGCAGCATTTAAATAACTCTGCAAGACAGCTGCAAGCCCCAGGGCTCCTGCCTGCCCTGCTCCTCACTGGAGCAGTGGGATAAATCCAGCTGCCATGGTGAGCCCCCACCACTCTTGAGCTTTCATATGTCCCACAAGAACTTTGCGTTGAAGATGATTTTTACCAAAGTTATTATCATCTTATATCTATGTGCAGGAGAAATGTAATCTTGTCTAATTTTATTTGATATTTGACATAATCCTTCCTAAGAAATAAATTAAAAATATTGGTACTAGTATGAAAAGGGACTCCAGGTTTTAATTTAGATTTAGGTAATCATAATCCTGCCTGCTATAAGAAGTTTTTGTTAATATGAATTTAGTTCTTAAGAGATTTTTTTTCTTAAAACCATCTTGCTCATTAAATCTCTTACTAAACCTGATTCAATCAAAACCTAGTATTAAGCGCTGCATCAGCACAGTTCACCACTGATACAATTCTGAAAGCAAATTAATACAGGGAAAAAAATGGTAATGTAAGGACACACATTTATTCTGGTGATTATTCAGAATTTAGGAATATTTTGACAACTGTAGACCTTTTGGCAATATTTTATTCATTCATTAATGTTTAATGAACATCAGAAATTTCAGTTATTACTCAACTCCAAGATTTTCTCTCACATTGTCAAAACCTCTTACTGTGCTCAGTAGATCAGAGTAACTTTGGAAATTCTTCATATTTTTTTGTTTTGGGAAATGTTTGGGGTGCTTTTTCTCAGGAAGGTAATCATGAGCTGGCACATACAGCATCCTTGCAATCAGCAAGACCATTGGTGAATAGTATACAAATATACTCATGAAATTAGCTCACATAGTAATGTACAAGTGGATGGCTTCAAATAACATTGGCACTGTAAGATTTCTGGACTGCTGCATAAATAATTCACAATAGGAATAAATGTGTCAAATAATACATTCATAGTGGTTTCAGTGACTTGTGATATAGAATGATCTTCTTTCTCTGACCTAAGTAGCACTTCTGATGACATCAGAAAAGACCCCTCAGCAGAAAACTGAACCCAAACTTTAATCATGTCTTTGGTAAGTTTGTATTTCTAGGTACTAAATTGAAATATACAAAATAAGAGAAAGACCAATACTATCTGAACTTTCGGGCAGTGATCTCTAAACTCTTCTATTTATAACCATTTATTCCTGCAGGTGTTTAAAATTCCATAGGTGATTCTTGGATGAGCAAGAACCTGAATTCACGTGTCTGCATTAATTCAGTCTGCTCTTGACTGACTTGGTGAACAGAAAGCTTCTTCCTCACCTATGCTATGATATTAAGGGTCCAGACAGGTGTGCTCAGGGTATGCTCAAAAACATTAAGTTAAGCGAGTAGACAAGCAAGACACTTTCATTCATATATGTAATCAGGGAAAGTGGTCAGGGTGGTCCTGGTTTCATGCTAGACTAATAATAGTACCAGACTGTCAAACTCTTCAATTATATATTGAAGATTTGCCAAAGATTGTCCAAGAAAATAGGGTGCTGGATGGCTAAGGAGATGAGTGGGACTTCCTTCTGGGTTAAATGAAAACAAAACACACAGTAGGATTTGGAAGATCCTGTTAATTTGCTTCTACCCAGAGCTGGGGTTCTGGAAAACCCAAGGTCCTGGTACCAGGAGTATGAGATAGTTTCATGGAAGAAGTTCCAATTAGGCTAAATGCAGTTTAATGTAAGTTGTTTGGCTACAGCCAGCACATAGTTTATGGCATCAGAAAAGTCTTAGAAAGCAGCACAAGCATTTTCAAGACCTTCTTCAAACTAAATGGTTTTACACAAACCCTATGTCTCTGAAAGATACTCTCTAAGTGAAAACTACGTTAGAGACAAACTGAATGTTTGCCTTGCTGCCCCTTTTGCTTCAACGAAGTTAGGGGATAGATTATGTTTCTTAGTAGTTAGGACATTTAGTGAGTGAAAGGATAGGTCCTGGACTCTGACTTCTTGATGATACTTCATACGACACACTGAACTGAAACCATATTACAGAGTTGCCTACAAGAAGACATGCATGAAAAGACCCTGAACAAGGAAGAGCTGGCCAGTGATGTGAAAGTCAGCGTGACCTGTGGCTACAGCTACGATGACATAGCAGAGCTCAGGTCTAAAAAGAAGACAGCAAAGCAAAAGTAGGACCGCAGTCCTGGATCTCAGGAAAGCAAACGTCACCATTTTCTGCCTGGAAAAATTAATGGAAAGAAGGCAGGTCTGGGAGACCTTGCTGATATTCAAGGACAACCCCCCCAAGCTCCCAGCAACTAGGGGATCAAGAAAAGGAGGCCTTCTTGTCAGCCATTCAGGCAAAGGAAAGGGCCATCTCCAGCCATTACAGGCAATTTTAAAAAGGTCATGGAGAGTGTGAGCAACCCAGAGCATGGAGAACAGGGGTGTGGCACATATATGAGGGCATGGCACAGCAGCTTGCAGGGCAGCTCGAGCAGGCAGGGTTGCAGCCACATTGCTAGTGGTGCATTGTGTTGTGTCATTTTAATTTTTTTCCTAGCAATGGTTTTCAATCAATCAAAAGCCATTGCTAGTAAAAGTGTACTAACACGGACAGAATGCTCCGTGGAGGACAGAGCTGTCCAAGGCAATGGCTGCATGGAATTTCTGAGCCTGGTGGTAATACCAGAGGAAAATACACCAGCACATGGTGTAAGTGGATCTTGAACGGTCTTCTCTGCCTGGTGGCAGAGCTTAAGGAACAATAGAAAGACTAAGGAGTATTAGGGAAAGTGAAAGGGAAGTAGACTGTTGGAGTTACACACTTCCATCCCTGAGAAAAGCCCACCAGGATTCCAATAAGCCCCATGCCTCTTATCATCATGTGGTAGAAGACCTAGTACATGTGAGGGAATGGAAACAGTTCCCTACTCAGGGAGGTATTAAAATCCCCTCCTGACCCCCATCACCTTCCCAGTTGCTGCTTCAAAATAGGCACAAGGCCCTGTATCCAGAGGTTCAAGCAGGAGATACCAAAGAGAACAAGCTGTCTGGCGAGTCTCCCAGTTACACCTCATTTGTCAGATGGATCACAGCCTTTTGCATTAAAAAAAGGGTTGTCATAGTAGATGACTCCCTTCTGAGGGGAACAGGGGGCCCTGTACATCAACCAGCCCCATTCCACAAGGAGGTCTGATGCCTGCTGGGGTCCAAATACAGAAATCACCAGGAGACTCCCTGAGCTTATCCAGACCTCTGATTATTACTCCACTGCTGATTGCCCAGCCTATCTATGATGAGGTTGGAAAGAAGGGAACCATTACAAGTAAAAAGGACTTTAAGGCTCTGGGTTGATAGGTTGATGGGGCAGGAGCACAGGTGATGTTATTCTCAGTCCTTTCACTACCAGGGATGAATTATGAAAGGAACAGCAGAACATGATCAATAAATGCCATCAGTGGAATTTTGGGTTCTTTGATCATGGGGCAACATTTATGATACCTGCCCAGCCAGAGTCAGATGGCTCCATCTATCTGACAAGGACAAAAGGATTCTAGCCTGTGACCTGGATTGACAGGGCTTTAAACTAGGTTTGAAGGAAGAAGGAGGTGCAACCAGGCTCTCCAGAAATGAGCCCAAGGGTGGTAAGCCAGAGACAGGGGTGAAATCAGCAGCCCAGCTGAAGTGCATGTACACTAATGTATGCAGCATGGATAAAAAGCTGGAAGCCAAGGTACAGCAGGAAACCTATAGCTTTGTATGGTATCTATAACCATGACATAGTTACCCTCACAGAAACATGGTAAGACGACTCACATGCCTGGAGTGCTGAATTGGGTGGCTATGTTTTCAGCAGGGACAGATGAGGAAGGAACAGGTGAGGTAGAAGAGGTAGAGGAGTGGCTGTGTATACTGCAGAGGCTCTCAATGCCATGGACCTTGAGATTAATGATGATAAGGTCAAGTGCCTATGGGTGAGAATCAGTAGGAAAGCCAACAAGGCCAATATCCTGGTGGAAAATCTGTTATAGACTGCCCAACCAGAATGAAGAAGTACATGAATTATTCTATAAGCAGCTGAAGGATATTTCAAGATTGCCAGCCCTTGTTGTTGTGGGAGACTTTAACCTGCCAGGTGTCTGCTGGGAACTCAACACAGCAGAGAAGAGGCAATCTAGGAGATTCTCAGACTGTATGGAGGACACCTTATTGACACAGCTGGTGAGAGAAACTACCAGGGGTGAGGCTCTGTTAGACTTGCTGCTTACAAACAGAGAAGGGCTGGTGGACATATAGCAGTGATCAGAGACCATCTGGGGTACAGTGACCAAAAAATAATAGCATTCCCAATATTCAGTGAAAAAAAGAGGGCCATCAACAAAACTTCCACTCTGGACTTCCAGAGGGTGGACTTCAGCCTATTCAAGAGACTGATTTGGAGAGTACCTTGGGAAACAGCTCTCAAAAACAAAGGGATTAAGGAAGCATGGGCACACTCTAAGAAAAAAAGTCTTGAAGTTTCAGGAGCAGAGAGTCTCTATGTGCCAAAAGATGAGCCAGTGGGAAAGACAACCTGCCTGGAGGGGCAAGGAGGTCTTGAAGGAGCTAAGGGAAACAAAGAGAGTGCATCACCTTTGGAAAGAGGAGCAGATGAGTCAGGAAATGTTTAAGGATGTTACTAGATCATATAGGAAAAAAATTAGAGAGACAAAAACCCAATTAGAACTCATTCTAGCCACTACCATGAAAGATAATAAAAAATGTTTTTATTAATACATTCAAAAGGAA
Source organism: Luscinia megarhynchos (assembly GCA_034336665.1). Lineage (NCBI taxonomy): Eukaryota > Metazoa > Chordata > Aves > Passeriformes > Muscicapidae > Luscinia > Luscinia megarhynchos. The sequence continues at coordinate 27,900,161 of CM067592.1, read as the reverse complement.
GGCAAGGACAACCTCCATTCTTTGCTGGATGCAGGAGGGAATTTAGAGACTAAACATGAGAAAAAGGAAGAGGTTCATAACATTTTTGCCTCAATTTTCAATGGTAAGAAAGGTTGTTCTTAGGACAACTGCCACCTGAGCTGGTATATGAGGTCAGAGACCAGAATAAACCCCCAGGAAGAATCAGTTAGAGACCAGCTGTGCCAGTTAGATTTCAGAAATCTATGGGACCAGACAGGATCCACCCTAGGGCGATGAGGAAACTGGCCAAAAAGCTCACCAAGCCATTCTCCATTGTTTATGATCAGTCCTGGCTCACTGGGGACATCCCAGATGACTGAAAGCTGGCCAGTGTGACACCTATCCACAAAAAGGGCCAGAAGGAGGATCTGGGAAACTATAGGCCAGGCAGCCTCAGCTCGGTGCCTGGCAAGGTTATGGAACAGATCACCTCGAGTGTTATCACACGGCACCTACAGGATGGCCAAAGGCTCAGAGGCAGCCAGCAGGGATTTAGGAGGGGCAGGTCCTGCCTGACCATCCTGATCTCCTTTTATGACCACGTGACCCAGGGATGCAGGAAAGGCTGTGGATGTTGTGTATCTGGACTTCAGCAAGGCCTTTGACACTCTCTCCCACAGCACACTCCTGGAAAAGCTGCAGCCCATGGCTTGGACAGGAGCACTCTGTGCTGGGTTAAGAACTGGCTGGATGGCCAGGCCAGAGAGTGGTGAATGGTGCTGCACACAGCCAGTGGCTGCTCACTGGGGGTCCCCCAGGATCAATCCTGTCTAACATCTTTATTTATGATCTGATTGTGGGGATTCAGTTCACTATCAGTAAATTTGCAAATAATACCAAGCCGGGAGCCAGCTTTTGATGCTTCAACAGTTCTCTGCAAACGACTCTCCAAGCCCAGAGCACACTTGCTAAAACTGGCTAATGAAAGAAGGCGAAGAATGGATGTTTGTGTGGAGATCCAAAACCTGTTTACGACCTTGAAGGGAATCCATGGACAAAGATGAGAATGGGGTGGAGAAGACATGATTAAATACAGGGAAGAGGAGATAGATCTGAGGGTCAAGGGCCAATGGGAACTGAGGAAAATGGTGCAGAGGCAGGGCAACCCTGGGAGCACCAATGGGGCAGCACAAGTGGAGCACTGCAGCAAATCAGGGCCAATGGGGATCAAGAGAGGGAAGAACATTCTAGGGAAGATACATATTTGGTAAACAGGGGCTGAACCAGGGTGAGCAGGGATGACATCAACTATAATAATCCACAGGATTTAAGGGATTAACATGTTTCTGCAAAGGCCTACGGGAGGGAGGCATTTCTTACCATGACCTAGGGATGTTTTCCCATGCCTGCTCTTGCTCCTCCAAGGCTATAGTGTCCTAGCTTTCTGAGTCTTTGCAAGTATTGGGGTGTAGGGGTGTATGGACGGTTTTGTAGAAGAATGTGGAGAGACTGAATGGGTGGCCTAAGTTAAATGTTGTGATGCTTAATGGGTTGAAGTGGTAGGTCATGTTTTACCTAGTAGATAACAACCTCCGGTAGAGCTCCAGGTTAGGGAAGGAGTGGCTGCACAGCAACCAGGCAGAAAACGACCTAGTGGAAGTGGCGGATAGCAGCTGAACCATAAGTGGGAACATGCCCAGGTGTCAAAGGTAGGCCGATGGCATCTTGCCCTGTATCGGCAATAGTGTGGCCAGCAGGGCCAGGACAATGATGGTGTCCTTGTATTTGGCACTGGTGGGGATGCACCTTGAGTGCTGTGTCCACTCTGGGCCCCTCAATTTAGGACAGATGTTGACATGCTCAAACACATCCAGAGAAGGGCAAGAAGGCTGATGGCAGGGGTGAGGGGGGATGTCGTAGAATAAGCCTTAATAAGAGCCTGCTGAGGGAGCTGGGATTGTTTAGCCTGGAAATGAGGGTTAGGGAGACCTTATCACTCTTTAAGATGTGCCCAGAAAAGTTTAAGCTAAACATTAGAAAAAAATTCTTTCCAGAAAGAATAGCTGAGCATACAAAGAGAGGAAAGGACATTCCTATCTACATTCAAGAAGGCCAAGGCAATATCCAGAGAATGTGGTTCAATGTGTTTTATCTCAGTTTTGTCTGGAAAACATTTCCAAACCCATTTAAAAAACCCGGAGTTTTGAATTAGCCAGCATGGATTTACAGAAGGGAAATAATGCTTATAGAACCTGATAGCTTACTATGATGTGGTGAAGTTGCTTCAGCAACTCCAGCTCCTCCAGTCGTGCTGTGGGAGACAATACCAAAGGCTTTATTGAAATGCAGGTGGAAACATTTCCCTCAGCTTTTCTATCATCCAGTAGGAGAATCACCTGGTCAAAAAAAGAGGTCATGTTAGTCAAGCAATTTTCAGTATTGTTTAACATCTTTAATGATTACCAATGATGGAAGAGAGTGCACCCTCAGGGAGTTCTAAAAGGGTGTAGAGCTGCTGCACCATTTTAAAAGGGAAAATGTGCTTATAGGCTACATTGTTGTGATGCCATTCAAAGCATTCATGACAGGCTGGAGAGCTGGGCATAGAAGGTTGTTACATTTAACAAATGGAAGAGCAAAAGTCTGCCTTGGTAATAAATAACCCAAGTCCCTCATTCAGCTGGGAGGCCACCTGGCTGAAAAGGAGTTTTATGGAGAAGGACCCTGGGTCCTGGTAGACACCTTGTTAGCTATGAACCAATGGTGCACCCTTACAACAAAAAAGGAGAATAGCATCCTAAAGTGTGTCAGAAAGGACATTGCCAGCCCTTTCAACAGCGGTGATTCTTCCTCTCTGATCAGTACTGATGAGACCATGTCTGGAATACTGTGTCTAGTGTTGGCTCTGAAATTCAGCCAGGACACAGACTTCACAGAGCATATCCACCTCAAGGTCACAAAGATGATGAAATAACTGGAGCATTTGTCATATGTGAAGATTGCCGTGAGTGTTTAGCCTGTAGAAAAGTCTCAAGGAGCATCTTATATTGTATATAACTGTCTGGCAGGGGAGAATGAAGAAAACAGAACTAAAACTTTTTTCAATGGTACCCAGAACAAAAGGCAATGAGCGCAAATTAAAAAACAGTAAATGCAGCATAAACACAAGGAAACTTTTTTTCTGAGAGATTGTCTCCATCTTTGCCGACACAGAAATTCTGACTGCACACAGTTCTGGATAAAATGCAGTAGGTGACCTTGCTTGAGCAGGGAGGATAGAATCGAGGACCTTAAGATCTCTTCCAACCTAAAAGATTCTGTTATTCTGCTTTTCTATAAACCCAAAATGTTATGGTAATTTTGGAGGAAATGATCACCTCATCATGCTGTTCTAAATCAGATAACTGTCCAAATTAACAATTCCTGCTGGTTGAACAAGCCCAATCACTGCTACCTGACTGGTACAAATTGCAGCATAAATTTAGAGAAGGAGAATGTAATGGAAGCATCCATCAATATTTATTTACTTTTATGGATGCGTTGTTCCTTCCACATATATAATGAAGTGCACACATAAAGCTTTGTTGCATTTCTGACCCTACCCTAATGTGTCGGATTAACTTTTAGTTTTTCAATTATCTTTCTCCGCCCCAGCCCCTCAAGAAAGATAGTAGCTGCGGAAATTTATCTTCTCCATGGCTGTAACCATAGCAACCCAAACAGTTCATTTGCTGTCTCAAATAATGTGCACAACTGTCTGACTAACAATTCAGTAAGGACATTGACAAATGATCACAGTATTCAGGCAGACATTTAAAATATGCAGATATTTGTCTGAATTTTAATATGACCGACGGATACTCAAATGATAAAATGTGTGATTCTTAAATGAAATGAAAGAAAACTTTTCCCTGAGGATATTTCTCATTAAAGGTTTCAAAACAGAGATGAATATATTTAGTGGGATAAATTCTCTTCAAGAGATAAGAGATATTTTGTTCATAGGTTAGAATTTTCTTTTCCTAGACATTGTTTTTTCTTTATTAGCTAATCAGCAAGGGAAGAAAAGCAAGAAAGGTCTTTTACCTCTCTGTTTGCATCCCCCCCCCCCGCCTTATCCCTCCCCCAGGATAACTGAATATTCAAGGAAAGAAGAGCAGCTTTTGAAAAACTCAACAGAACTTAATTACATGGGAAAAGGCAGCATGTGGTCCACTGGCATTATCATTAATCTGATATGAAAGCAAGAGAAGTCAGCCTCTTTGCATGTTAAATATTGACCTTCCTGATGAGAATTAGCATGTGACTCTCCCAGAGGAACTGCATGTCAGGTAGAAGCTGAGCGCGTTTTCACAGTGAAGTTCATTACACAGAAAAACAGGTGTACCAAAGAAACTGTGGAATGCCCGTTCTAGAGATACCTGACAAGGCTATGGGCAGTCTAATGGAACTTGGAAGCCGTCTCTGTCTTGAGTGGGATTTTTACCACATGACCTCAAGAGATCCCTTTCTATCCAAATTAGACTGAGTCCATTGTTTCTCTTCACATGTCTTATGAAATAGTTCACAAATTAATAAGCCTTCAGTCTCTCTTTGTACATACTGGTTTCTTGCTAGAGAGACAAAGGTGAAAAAGACCATTTTTTCATAACTAATCCATCTCCAGCGTTTCCAAGACCATGATGTCAGTATTGACTTTTAAAATAGCATTGCACTTCTAAAACACATGACCTCATTTATAGTGCTTCCTACTCTTCTAACCATTCATTTGTTGCAGGGAATGCAGAACCCTGTCAACATTTCACATGTGAAGCTATCCTAGTTGGTCTTAATTACAGGTGCAAGGTCGGAAGCATCATTATCTGTGCACTGAACCTCTCCACCAATGGAATCCAGATGTCAGCTCCTCTTTCCTGGCTTTTCAACTGGCTTTCTGTCAAAAATAACAAGGATGGTCATGTGAGATGAACTTTTCGTGCTTAATTTCTTACTTCTTGTATCACTTCCATAACAGCATATTCCATTCAAGTGGAATTTAAAGAGGGAGTTCCCAAGTTAACAGACTTGGGATGTTCATGAGGAAAAGGAGTATTTTAACAGATTGTCAAAGAAGTGTATAGTATGTGCTCAACAACTTCACTGATGCTAAACAATGAAATAATGAAATAACCCTCCCAAGAGGAAAAAAAACTGAAACCCGTGCAAAAATAATGTATTATTTGCCCTCAGGTCACAAGAAACAAGAGCTTTTAGTTTGTTATTCTAAAAGTCTGTCATGACCTACATGTCCGCAAAGTTAAAGCTGACCAAAAAAACCCAAACCAAAACAAAACTAAAACCAAACAAACAAAACAAAAAAAAAAACCAAAAAAAACCAAGAAAAAAAATACCCAAAAACCCCCCACAAACAAAAAAGCAAATAAATAAAGGAATAAATGCACAAGAAGAATCTAAATCCACAATTTCATACTATTTACTGGAAGACCAATGAGTTTCACAAATGCTAAGTATGCTCTTTGTTTAGCAAAGAGCCATCATAAAAGAACTGGTGCTAAATATTGAAACAAATCACCTGCCAGCTCCAGAAGGTATTCCTGAAAAGGTAATCTCAGAATGGTCACAATTAAAAAAAAATGAACTTCTTGCAATCATGACTTTACACTTTTGACAATAATTCTTCAGCAATGATTTCCGGCTTAATTTACCTTAGTCTTTGGAACAAGTTAGGTTTCCTGTTTCCATTGCTTTCTTCTTGCCATAACTGAAAGCTCAGAGGGGCATCTGGAAAGAGAACCATACACCGGTTTGTACATAGAAAAAAAAAATTCTAAAAATGAAACAGTTGGCATTTCAATGAGACTAAATGTTGCTAAGAAGGATGAAGACACATTGACTCTGCTTCAAGAATTATTAACACAAAGCCTTTTTTGAGGGAGATCTATTGAAGATCTATTCAGACAAACATTGCAAATTACTTGAGCGTCAGGAGATGGAATATATGTCCCTCATATCCTGCATAACACCTTACTTGCTGAGTTAGAAGTGTGGTCCTGATCTATTTGTGCCCTTGCCCTTCTCTTTGCCCTTGTCCTTGCCTCAGTGGTTTCTGAAGGTATCTTTATTTTTTAATATGAGTATTTCCTAAATGTAGCTGCATTTTTGCTGTTCAATAATGTAACTAAGGCTTAAAGGGTCCTGTTGAACAATCTCTAGCCCCGATACTTTTGTCCCAGTCCCTATAGAAAGCAAAGGAAATAAACATGCAGACTTCAAAAATGCTAAGTGTATCCACCACATCCTAGATTTTAACCTAGGTAAACTAATAAAAGGGGGACCTACATAAAGAAAAAGTACCTCAAGCAGTGGCGACTGATGGATTGCTTTTTAGGACGATTGTGTTAAAATAAGAGCTGAGTAAAAATGAAGTCGCATTCTAGAAAAAGGTACTTCTTCCATCACCCAACACTACCAGTAAAGAATTTCATACTGAAGAGGTATTTTAAGATTCCATTTCCCTTCTAAAAGCTTTTTTGTTCCATCTCTTATTTTTCTGGTTTTTTATCTTTTTGTTATTGTGGAGGGGAGGAATCTCACCACAACCAGAGGTCAGAAAGCCAAGAGGACATTCATGTAATCTTGGACTTCTCTGTGCCTTGGAGAAATACTTAACCTGATGGGAAAAACTGGAATAGATTATCAGTACAGAGGACCTGCTAGAGGAAAGACACAAGTAAATTGTTTGTAGGGAACGTATTCTCCTTACTTTTACAGCAGAAGAATAAGAGAAGGTCTGCACACTGAAGGAGAAAACTAGAAGCTAACTTCTAATTCTTACAATTTTAGGTAAAAGTAAAGAAATAAAGTTCTGGAAAATTGATTGAAGACACAATCTACTTGCCTTTTTCACCAGCTGGTAAAAACTATTTAGCAGAACTAAGTTGAGAGCTGTCAGGAGGTATGAGGACATGGTATCTGAAAAGGTAAAGCAGATGTATAGACTTCAGGACTAGCTCTTAGAGAAAGAAATGTGTCTAAGGCCCTCTAAGAACCTAATACCTCAGCAGGAGAAAGTGGTGCTTACACAAACAACACCTGGTCTGCCAGCAGTTTGCTGAGATATAATAGGCAGATACACTGCTGTGTACTTCTCTCCTTTCACTGCCATCTTACTACCTGCATGGCAGATGACAACCTTCTGTGTGAATGCGTGCTTAAGCCTTTCTGTTTCTGTGTCCTGAGGAGAAGGCTCCCCTTCTCTGAATATACCAAGCAGGGCCTGAGCTCTCATTGCACAGGTACTGAGCCTCAGTAGTGGCAAAGCTAAAACCCAATGGGTCTTGAGAAAGAGTGGAATTAAAAGATATTTAAAGGGCAAGAATGAAGAGGAGACGTGGGAGTATGCAGTTGTATGTGTATGGTGGGAGGTGGGATGGGGGTCAGAATGCAGGAACCTGGATTTTCCCCTTTTTCATATCATTGTATTCTAAATAGATGATAAAAATGTTCATCAAAGGAAAAGGAGTGTTTAACAGGAGAGTAAATGCACCATAAATTAAGAATTTTCTCCCTCTTCATCCAGATTTTTATGCTTTGTGCACTGTGTAGTAACAGTGATGACATGGTGGAAAAAGAGGAATTTTTTTTTTTTTGCATTTGCATGACCGTGCTGTTACATGTTGTGTTTTTGTAATTTGTGGAAATTCTGAGAATTTATACCACTGCAATGAGGCCAGGAGGAGGGTTAAAGGCATGCAAAGTGTGTGTAAGGTTTTATTTAAAACCAACTATCAAAGTAAGGGAAGTGAGGACAGTGGACTTCTTTAAAAGTGGAAGATTGAGACTGACTGCAGAAGCCTTCATTCCCAAAACTCTTCATTCTTAGAAGCAGGATTTCGGGGGACCAGAAGTTCCTTTTCTACTGCTTTGTTTTGGGAAGAGTAAAAGTCGCTGGTCTTGATGGTGGTGGGGAGCTGATTGCCCAGTTAAGTGAAAATAATTTGGTGTAAGGGCTATTATGCAAAAATCTTGTGTCTTAGAAAGTGAGTCTAGGGAGACTGAATCAAGACTAATGGTTGGGAATGCCCAGTAAATGTAGTGAATCAAATACTTCATTCTCAGGAATGTGTAAGTGGTGCATGGCCAGAATTGGTGAGTTTTAAATTGCTTTTCTACTCATAAAACCCACAGCTATTGTTAAATTTTGTGAATTTTCACAGGTATTGACAATTCTGTGTGTAAAGAGTACTTCTCCAGACTATTGCATGAGAAAGAAGGCAGAAAACTTTGATAATGACGCAAAAAATTATTTTTAACATGGTTGATACATTGACAGTTCCAACTCTGTAGTGTTTCCTTCCAAGATACTTCCCCCAACAAGCTTTTGGATTGCAATGAAGTCTCAGTTATATTCAGGGAAGTTAAATACTTTAATAAGCTGCTAATATTATTTCTATATACTGTTTTATGCCTAGTTTTCCAAGCTTTCATAAATCAGGTCATGTGAAGCATTGATTTCCACTTGTCTGGTTAGAGGTTGTGCCAAGTAAGATATCTGCTGCTTGATCAGGAAAATGGATAATTAGGAATACCAGTATCTGTTAAGGACTAAATTGCCAATTCAGCTGACCCCTGTAGCCAAGTAGCCTCTTCTTTTACTGTCCAACGAGAAGATTTCTGTGTCTGTTATAAATGGGTTTTGGTTTCTCAGAGAGAGCAACTTAAACACATATATTTCTACTGCAATTTATCTCTCCTTCTTGGCTGGTTTTGTGCTTGAAACTAAGTGAATTGTAGATATCTAAAATATGATCAGGAAAATAAGAGGTATGTTCCATATCTTTAGTTCAAAGGATAAAGTCCTGTACTTAGGAAACCCCAGGCATTGGAGGTATTGGCTGGGGGCTGGTAGGTTGGAAAAGGGCTCTGCTGAGAAGGGCTTGGGGTTCCTGGTGGACACCAAGTTGGACAGGAACCAGAAGAGGGCCCTTGTCACAAGAAATGCTCTTAGTATCCTGAGAAGCATTAGGCAAAGGCTTGCCATCAATCAAGAGAAAGGGGATCCTTACCCTCTGGAGTGCTCTGTCCCCTTCTGGGCTCCCCTGTACATGGACACACTGAGAGCCCAGCAAGGGGCCACACAGATGATGATGCATGGGAGCATCTCTCCTATGAGGAAAAGCTGAGAGAACTGGGGCTGTTCAGGGGGACCTGACTACTGTATGTCCATACCTGACAGGAGGGTGGCAAAGGTGATGGAGTCAGACTCTTTCCAGTGGTGCCCAGGGGCAGGACCAGTAGCAAAGGGGAAAAAATGAACCAGGTAATTCTGACTGAGTGCCAGATAATACATTTTCATGGTAAGACTGACTGAGCTCTGGCACAGGTTTCCCAGGGAGGTGGTGGAATTGTCATCGCTAGAGATATTCAGAAGTCTGTGGATGCAGTCCTGGCTAAAGTCTCTAGGTGAATCTGCATGACCAGTTGCACTGGACTGAGCATGGGGCTGTATCAGATGACCTTCACAGGTCCATTTCAACATCAGCCATTCTGATTCTGTGATACCATCTCTTAATTAAAGTCATGGAATATGTACAGAATTAGCCAGTACAGCAGTTACAGCAATGCAAGTTTGGTTCAGGACATCTTGGGGGCACAGCATTGTCCCCAAGTATAAAATCATCACGTTCTCTCTGTTGCTGCTTCAAGGACTTGCTTAAGATTTATAATTTATTGTTCTACCTTACAGCTTTACCTTACCTCCAGATATTAGAACTATGCATAGCTTTATATAGCTCAAAATTTCAAATAAATACACAAGAAAGTTGCTCATATGACTATATGGTGATAAATTCATACTCTCATCCTATCAGTGGAGAGGTATGGCATTTGGAGAAAGGAAATTCTTTGGCTTTCTGCTTATTCCAGACTGGTTTAGCAGAAATGAATTTTCAATAAATGTTTAAATGCTAGCTCACTAGAGAAATTGAGGAGGTTTCTCCTAAAATAAGTTCTAATTTTGTGTGACTGTCAGCTCCAAGGTATCATTTTACTTGAATGGTAAAGGTTGCTGTATCAACTGAAGCTGTATTTCTGAAAGTTCTCTGGAAATGCTTTAGGAGTGGCAACCAACATATATTGCTGTTCTGTAAGAGGTAGAGTGTATATGGTTCTATCCAGACAGATATGTACTCTCTAAAAGAGAATATAGAAATATTTTTAGTGAAATCACTGAATAATTAGGAGGTGATGCCTGGGAAAAAACCCAGCATGTATAGAGACACAAATGAAGAGTTTCAATTTCCATACTTAAACTGAGGTTTGTAATCTCCCTATTGGTTGTAGCATGAGAAGTAAAATCTAAGCAAGAAATTAAAAGAAGATGACATTGATGTGTCCCCTCCTAACTTTAAGTTTGATTTTTTTATTGCATAAAATGCACTTTGCACTTATGCAATGAATTAATTCATGTGTCTTTGCTTAAAGGTGTAGCATTTTACAATGGGTGCGAAAGCATCTGATGAGCTGAGGGGAAGGCTGTTCGAGAAGATGTATGCATGCAAAGTTGGGTAGATGTGTGAGGCAGTGAAGGATGATGATTGCCAGGAACGTCTGAGGGTTTTTTTCTATCTCTCTTGTAATAGTGTTGATGCTAATGACCTGCTCTGCACTGTCCTTTCTTACTCGGCTGGGAGCTCTTCAGGGCCTCATGAGGGTCTGCCTCCATGGCATTCATTTCTACCCATTGCATCTGATAGACTCACTAATTAAATTGAATTGTTTTGCTTTGCGACACCTTCTCATCCTATCTGCAGTAATTACTTTAGCCCTGAGGCTGGAAGCTGTAGGCACTACATTGCAGAGCTCAGGTGTATTTAATGAGTTGAGAGAAGTCAAAATATTGAGGATGTTACTCTGCAGATGATGTCTCTGGAAAGCTCTTGCAGGTACTAAGTACCGTTTAGTGTACTTAGAAGGGTAGAGTAGGCTGCAATTCCCAATGTCAAAAACAGAACTATATTTGTTTTTAAAGATGTGCTTGGAGATAGTAATGATTATGTACTATCATTTTGATAAAGAGATTACTGAAAACTTTAAAACTTGCAGGGAAGGAAGGAAGGAAGGAAGGAAGGAAGGAAGGAAGGAAGGAAGGAAGGAAGGAAGGAAGGAAGGAAGGAAGGAAGGAAGGAAGGAAGGAAGGAAGGAAGGAAGGAAGGAAGGAAGGAAGGAAGGGAGGGAGGGAGGGAGGGAGGGAGGGAGTGTTCTAAGAAAGCAGCTTATGTGTAAAATAATATTGTTGGATGCCAGTGACAAATCTAAAGTTGTTGGCTGACAGTGGTGCACAGTCTCCTTTTCTAAATTCTTCAATAATGGGATTGATTGATTGATTGATTGATTGATTGATTTTTTAGTGGAGGCTCACTAGGATACATTGTTCTTTTAGATGGTTCTGAGACATGAAGGCATGTTTAAGAATGTCAATATAATTCTGCAGTATTATCTAGATGTGAGGACCGTGGAAATTCAATGTCATTTGCTTTTTCTTTTACACAATTGCCAGAGCTAACTTCTGCTGTTCTATAGTAGTATAATTTACAACCTAATGACCTAATCTACATCAAGCTTAAAGTATGAAATCAAATAATACATGTCTTTCTCTGCAATATTCTTTACAGTTGAGGTTTTCATACCATCTCAGTTTTAGATTTAATGGCTTAGGAAACTATAATATAACTAAAATCTATCTACTTTTTATTCAGACTGGTTTATTACTAATATATTGGCTTAAAATATTGTAGGAGCAAGTGAATGGAAAATAGGTATTTTCATTGTGTCACAATTTCTTTACCAAATAAATTCAAATAAATAGAGTCTTAGAAACATAAACTCATAAAATATAAGTAGACTGACGGAGTTAGTGAGTTTTTCAATACTCACATTATTCCAAAGATATATTTCTAAATAGCTGGTAGTGGTAAAAGCCCATATGAAAAAATTACCTGCGTGTAGTAATATTCAAGGCTTATGTAGAAGACAATAACCATAACACTACTATTATAAATACTCTTCTGCTAATCAAAAAACAGAACAACAGTTGAAAATATTTTCTATAATGACCATTATTAATGAAAATTAATTCCGAATATTGTGCTGAATATATAAATTTGCAGAAAGGCAAAAAGTGTATCCTGCCCACTCTTGATAATACCCAGGTTACTAAGGTAAGAGCAGTCTTTTACTGGTAACATGAAATAGATATTGACAAGTAAGCAACTCAGCGACACACAGTGAATTTGTATACCTAAAATAATTCATTATGTGTAGCAGATCCCAGTCCACAGTACTGATCTTCCTGAATCCTATACTTTTGCATTCTTACTAATCATACTTGAATTAAGTACAAGCCAAATTATTATAAATCATTATTATAAATATTTTTTTCTTCAATGGCTTTGGGAATGATTATCATTAACTAGGTTAGACTTTTTGCACGGTAATCTCTTTAAAAGAATCTCTTTTAAAGACGTTGAAGCTCATATGTTGAAGGAAAGAATTACTGAAATATGATGGGAAACAGATACCTGACTAAGGTATTTTATTAAGAAAAGAAGAATCCTGAAGATCTCTGTTTAGGTCTTCAATTAAAGAATAAGTGGACACTGGAAATTTACTATAAATATGACAGATTTTGGCTCAATAAATAATGTGCTGCAATGCCACTTAAAATAAAATAATGAGTGGATGAATAACTTGATAAGTACTAGACATTTAAATGTTATGTTCTTAGAGAAAATATCAGCTGTATAGAATTTTACCTGGGAAATTCCTCAGTGATGGATAAACTAAATTTAGTCAACATTTTAATTCATTTCGAAAGAAAAAAAATAAAGGTTTCTGATAATTTCTGATGGCAAAAAGATTTAGGCCCTTAAATTCCAGAATACAATTAGATATCACATGGAAGGAATAGATGACCTCAAGCATTAGAGGGAAAAAAAGAGAGAGAAATCTCAGTGCTCCCAATGCTCACAGAATGCAAGCTCACAAATTTAGATTTCTGCTATTCCTCCAAGTTCAGGATCACTGTCGAGCAGTTGCAGAAGAGGAAAAAAACCACTTTTATAAAAATAGAGTAAATATGTCTCCATAAGGATGCAAGAATAGAGAAGAAATACTGGGTGCATGTATATACATCAGAGACTTCCAGAGGAAGAGAAGAGCTTGTACCAAAGTAAAGGCATGTATCAAATTTTTCATAAATTCAAAGTGTAACAGGTTCAGAGAAGGACCAATTGAGGATTGGACAAAATACATTTCTATCTATGATACTAATGGATTCTTAGGAGAAAAAACTTACATAATTATTGGTGTCAATAAAGTAGAGGGATCAGCTCAGATAGGTGTGACATTTTCCTATTCCTCTTATTGTCACATTTATTAAAGTGAAATAAATTGTAAGAACATGACATATATGTCTTATTAGTTAAAGGATTAAGAAAGCTATCCTTTTCTGAAGATAAAAATGCAAGAAATCATGTCATTCAGTTAAAAGTCAGAAATTCTTAAGTCTTTCAAAATTATTATTATTATTCAGATAAGCCTATTCAGTCCTCAGGCATAATGCAATCTCCCATATGCTTAGATCAATGGAACCAAGACAGATTTGTGAAGTGTGTGCTGTTGCAGGAAAGGCACAACCTGGGCTGTAGTACCCTATCCAAAGACAATTCATTCACAGAGATGCACAGTTTCTTTTTTCTTCATCTTCCCGCTGCAGTTGCTTCACAAACAGATGAAACCTGTTGTATTATAAAGGCAAACTCCAAATAATAAAAACTATTTTTCCCAGAGGAGGATTAAGTGTTCCATCAAAGCACAACTTCCACCTGAGGAAACTGATTTTGTATGCACTTACCAGCATATTAACAGCTGAAATGTATCAGCAAATGAGATTTACACCACTGAGTAAACTTGTGTGAAGTTTATTTTTTGTTCTTGCTTGATGCAGCTGAGTCTTGGGCCAACATTTTGTTCTAGCTAGTTTCTGGAAATATATCTGCCACCTTTTGAGCACAGACTATGCGATCCCTGCAAGAGTGAAAACCTTTGCTTTCACATCCTTCACAAGAAAAAATTCAACTGGAATTGATTGGTTTCCATCTGAAATTCTGAATCGTGGGACCAGATGGTGTATTCTTATTGTTTATTGTAAGTGTACTTGTTAACCTAGACTTACAAAGAATGATCTGTTCTGATCTTCCACCCATACAGCTGTTTGTTAGTTTTGAATTTTCTGTCATAATATATCTGATAATCTCTCTCTCCAGCTTCAAAACAGATACTCAAAGAAAGGATCTCTATTTTGTAGTTTATCACCTTTTTTTTGTAGGTGCTCTTGTCCCCAGGCTGAAGTTTTGGAAACCTAACTTGCAGTGTTTCATTGAGACAGTGCTGCTCCAAGTACCTTTTAAACAACTTGGTGTTTATTTGGTAAAAATGCTCGATTATTTCTTCCTGTTAAAAACTGTCTATTGCACATTAAGGAATCAAAATAAGTCAAAGTTATGTGTTAACATGGCTTGTTAGTTTTCTTACTTAAATGTGAGGGGACTGGAAAATCTTTTTTAATTCTTTAGTTTCCTTAATGGATTTATGTTCCCCTAAATAGTTCATATCCATCCTCAAAAATTAGACTTAAGTATTTACATTTATAGAAATAAATTTCTTTTTTCCAAAAAATATTCTCTAATAGTTTAGTTAAAGCTAAGTTCTGAAACTTTTAATATCTGTGGAAAAACTTTCAGAAAAAACAAATTAGTGCATTATATAAAGTACATAAAAGGTCCTAAGGTAATTAATGTTATTCAATTTAATAGGTGCAGTCTGGTGAATAGGAAGTTAACAAACTTGCTTTAGCAATTTTTGCTTAGTAACCTTCATGGCTTTGATTTGTGATTTTTATGATACTTATAATTACATACAGAATCTACAGATGAAATTAAAGAAATAAATATCAATGACAGAAATGTTAGCTCAAATGGTAGCTTAGGTGAAGAGTCTTGTTTTATCAAAAGTGTGAAACAGCTTGAATTATTCTTTTCTCAAGATCAAAGTAACATTAGGATGTTCCCTGAGTTCTCAGCCTCTATTTTCTACATATGACTGAGCCATGAAATCTCAGAACAGATTTCCATGTGTGTTCAGTTTCATAATGTGCTATGTGCTTTATTCAGCTTTACTTTTTAAGCACCTCATTTGGTAATTCTATGGGGAAGGGTACGTAAGATAAATACTTTGTTGAAAAAAGACTGCGATATAACTTAGAAATATACTGTTCACATACACAGATGGTTATCTTCCTTCTGCCTCCACTTGAAGCCTTTTTTTAAAAAAAATATATGGTGGGGCTTAAGTTTGTGAATCACTTTTCTTCCACAGGATCATCTCAATGGATATCTTTTTTACTTCCCTAATTGATTAGGAAAAGTACTGCATTAATGCTACTCAGAGGCTACTCAGTCATTTAATGTTTCTCTGCAGGGTTTAGAAAGATGTAAATTCTATTATGGACTGATGGCCTTCAACATGGTCTGGGAAGAAATTCCATCACCAAGAGCTATAAGTAATCCACTGCAAATTGAAAGCAGTGTTACCCTCAAGACTAAGGAGGATATTTTTTAATAAGTATTTTTAATAAGTTAAACTAAAATTAAAATCAAATTTATTTGCAGTTCTGTCTGCGTACTTACAAATCTTGATCAACATCATCAATCAAGGAAGTTTCATTCAAATTTGAGTACTGATTCTTAAACTTAAAATGTTAAATTTCCTCTCACAAGGTACTGATTAATATACTTGGCTATTGAGGGAAAGTATACAAATCTGTTTGCTAATCTGTAGAGCAAGTACATTGCAGTGACAGCTTGTGTTTCTATGCATTTATTTCAGTTGGAAACCATTGCTTGGAATTGCAAGCCCACTGATTTGTCTAATTTACATAAATACCTTGAACATCCATTCTGTTCTCAACAGTCAAGTCATAAGCAAGAATTGTAACATAATCTTTTATGAGCTGAGAATTTTTTTCTTCCATACTATTAAAAGATTATCTTCAACTATGGCTAGTATCTAGGTTATGAAAATTGATAACATCTGCATTTCTCAGGAGGACGTGTCTTAATTCGGTCAAAATTAATCTGTTTCACAAGCTAGGGTATGATGGGCCAAACTCAATGAAATAATTTGAGTCTTTCAAAATTAATAGAAGAAACATAATAGAGCCTTAACCAAAATACAAACAAACAGAATTAGCTGCATAGAAATTCCTCTGAAGAATTACAATAAGAATGTCTTCACAAAGAGGTCATTAGGAGTGACAGATGAGTCAAAATACATCTTCCAGCTTTATTCTCAAGCTAGAATTTTTCATTCATTTTTTTAACTTACATGGCATACATTATTGTTATAAATTGTTTGTTGATTTAAAAAGGACTGCTTCCACCCCCCCAAAAAAACCCCAAAGAAACAAAAGACACAACAAAACAAAACCAAACAAAAAAAAACCAACCAAACAAAAAACCCCCAAGAAACTAACAAAAAAGGCATGTGTGAGAAGCAGCATGAATATCTGTGATTTCTTTTGTATTTTTTAACTTAAAAAAAAAAAGAAACAATTTCTAAATTCTCGTGTTTTACAAACTTAGGATATTCAATGAATATATGATTCTAATTTCAATACTGTGTACCAGTAAAAATATCATACAATAAAATTACTTTTATGTTCATTAAAATTCCCTTCTCTTTGCCTACAAGAACAAAAAAAAACCAAACAAAAAAACCCCAACAACAAAAAAACAATACAAAACAGAAAAAAAAAAGAGTAGAGATTCTACATGCTAGATTTCTGTTTCAGCTCCTTTTCTTTAGAAGAATATTTTTATTTATGTGAAAACTAGTGCATATTGCCCATTTA
Source organism: Luscinia megarhynchos (assembly GCA_034336665.1). Lineage (NCBI taxonomy): Eukaryota > Metazoa > Chordata > Aves > Passeriformes > Muscicapidae > Luscinia > Luscinia megarhynchos. The sequence continues at coordinate 27,883,231 of CM067592.1, read as the reverse complement.
AACTTCTTTACTTCCTTGATTCTTCTTGTAAAAGAATGGCTAAGCTTTCAGCAGAATGCATGAGCAGATTGTTAATGCTTTTCTTTTATAACAGCAGTGCATTTTGAGAGGTGTTCTTCCTTCGTGCTATGGCAAACAAGAAAAATTTAGTAAATTTTAATTTTATTTTCTTTCTCATTTTGGCAGACAAAACTCAAAATCAATTACATGTATGATCCTAATTAGCACAAAGTCTAGGGCAGGAGTGAAAGTATGTGATATCTACATGAAATCACAAAGGAAATGCAGATACACTGGACTTGGTACTTTTCATTTGAATTTGCTGAATTGAAAGCCCACATATACTTTTTCTAAGACAGGTATATGCTGTGTGGATATTATTAAACAGGAGAGTGTTGCTACAGCAAGAAATTTGTCTGGTTTAAAAACAAATAAACCAAACAAACAAAAAAGAAGAAAAGAAAAAGGAAAAATGCTGTTGCTTTAATAAGTCCTGTTCAGGGTCAGGCTGAACTTGTGTTCCAGCCATTAATATTGATCTTTGTTCTTATAACTAGTCTGCTACTCAATAAATAGTAATAATGACTCTGGCAGGGTCCCATCTCACTTCACAACAGATTTCATGCCAGAATGCAGGCTTGCATAAGTAAAGCTATACAATATGGATGATTATCAATATTACCTCTGTTTCCCTTAATTCTAATGTAATATCTATACTGAGAACTTTTTTGAGAAGGAAGGGCTGTGTCAGCTACTGTGGGATCAAATATGCTAACATTACAATTTAAGGATTAAGTTCATTATTTACCTGCAGAGTAAGTCTGCTTCTTTGAACAGAAGCACTATGTTTGCAGTGGTAATGCTACTCCAGCTACTAATTAGCTAGAAAGCGTCCTAGCTGACATTATTCTTTAACAGGGCAAATAACCTGATGTCCACCATGAGGGATTATGCTATTTGTACAAGTTTTCCTATCAAGTAGTTAGAAGTGTTGCTTTTTGCAGTGTTCACTGATCAGATATTTGCCTTTGCATTAGTTAACTGAGAATAACTTCGACCTCTGCTTCCAAAATTAAACCTGCATATTGTGAAAGACCCGCGTATCATGAGCACACACAAGAGATGATTAATTTGCTTTCCATGAGTCTTGCTGCTTGAATATGACTGAGTGTATTTTACCTTTCAAATTTGGGTCTGGGGAGGTTTCATGCTTCATTTGTTTCTAGAGGGAGGAAAAAAATATGTCCCCATGAATCTTACTTGAGGTGTCACTGAGGAAGAAAAAGCAGTTTGTGCAACGTGCCAATTGCTCTTTCTCTCAGAACATTCATAAAACAAAATTAAATGTTCGGGGTTTTTTCTGAAGAAGCTGGTATGAAATGGCCATCTCTGCATCCTTGTCACCCATTTTGAACTAGAAATGTCTCTGTATCCAAGTCACTCATTTTGGATTACAACTTAAATGAAAGATAGTTAAAATAAAAACTGTTGGCAGATGTTTTATTAATGTATCAATGATTTACTGACTCATTTCTAGCCAGTCTGGAAATCCTCTCTGCTTTGTCATCATTCTGAAAATTCTGTGATTCTAGATTCTGTGATCCTAAAGGGAAAATCAAGCAAAACTTTTCAAGTGTATACAACTTATTTAGCTAAACCGTTCAGATAAGGGGGGAAATAACCCCACAAAAAGCAAGGTGGTGACAAGTACTCCAAGTGCTAATCCTCACTAGCACTGTCATCGGTGGTTGGTGTACAGGAACGGGTGGTGCTGGGTGAAGAGTGAGTTTATATGTCCCAATGTACTGATCTCCAAGTCTCAAACTCCAGAAATGACAAAATACTTTAATTCAGTAACAAATTACCTAAAAATAGGGAAAAACAGGAACTACCCTACCCTTCTGCGAATGTTAGAAGTTTTGTCTTTATAACACCTTGTCAGAACAAGTGAAGGTTTTCAGATAAAATACTGCTTTTAATAAATGATAACTTAGAGAATGTCTGTTATACAATTTTCTGCTCAAAAGAAAGCTGCTGGCAGATTGTTTAAAAATGAGAAGAATGTTACCCAGTCTTGATAGTCTTATTAGTTACCCAGATATTATTTACCTGTTAATGTTCTATATTGCCAGAGAATCACCTCTCTGGTGGGCTAAGAGCTCAGATTAAATTAGGTCACACAATGAATAGGATTCATACTTTTTTAATTCTCTTTAATAGTGTGTGTTTCTTCCAAAGCTGCAATTGTGCTGGTAATTGCATCGTTCATGCTTCTCTCTATGTGTTTTGGGCTACAACGGATCATGAGTGTGCTTAAGGAGCTGTGTCCTCTGCAAAAGTCAGCTGCATACAGGTTTTTGTACACTTACTTGGATTTACTTTTATTGGGAAACTTGAGCAGCACTTTTTGCAGTATTTGAAGTAGCACAGTAGCAGGGTGTTTTGGTTTTAAACAGTTTGAAAGAGAACACTCTGGAATGTGATGACTGCCTCTCTGAGTTCAACCACTTTCCACTAATAAGGAATGAATACTAGTCAATATAAGTGAAAAAAATAGCAGTTTACTAGCGAGACAGCAACAGTCACAAATCAGCAAATAATCACCAGATACAGAACTGCTAATTTTCTCAGAGTCCCTAGAAGAAAGGGAGATCCAAAACACCAGGGGTGCCCCACCAACATGGTGTTCAGCAGCCAAGTGTGTGGTTTGAAGAACAGAGGAGAGATGGTGTCAGTCTTCCCCCACTGCCCCACTCAGCTCATCTCCCCAACACCAGCTGGCATTCTCCAGATCCAGGGATTAGAGTTCACAGAGGGACTTCACCCTTCTCGTGGCAGGAGACAGCAGGAGCAGCCAAGGAAAGGAGCCTGCACTGGGGTGACTTGTGGTCTTCTCTCCTCAGCTGGGTGTCTTGGCAAGCTGCACTGGCTTGATTGAGTGGGGCCACTTGCTCTCTGCCCAGGAGACAGGAACCTTTGAAATTCATCCCCAGACAGTTCAAAAACACTGAGTGCAATCTCTGAGACAAATGAAAGAAAAAAAATCCACCACCACCACCACTACCACCACCACCACCACTACCACCAACAAATTAAAAAAAATATTAAAAAAAGACCAAAAGAGAACCCAAAAATGAAAAAGGCTCTGCCTAAGGCAAAAAACCAAGAAGATAGCAGGGCAGAAACCACAAAGGAAAAGAGCTGAAGCTGGCTGCTGGAGGAGACTTTAAAAGCACCTAAGGAAGCTTTAAAAGCACCTGTGGTACCACTCCACCCCAACTTCCCAACTGCAGGGCTTTAAAGAGACTGTAACCATTTGGGACACAGGTAGATATGGAATACAGTAACATTTTGGGTTACCCATGACAGAGTTGCAAAGTAGTGTACTTAAATTGCCAGAGAAACAGAGGTCGGCATTAGGCATGGTTCATTACTGTACTATCAATGGGAAATGGCTTTTCTTTAGGAAATCAGCTCTAATCAGTGTCATCAGAAGTCATGCACATTAACACAGGCACTACACACTGCTAGTTCAATGATCAACAGCCATCAAGGGTGCCTAGCTCCCACTTTTAGTGCTGTCAGTAGTCATCCTCACCTGCTACTACTTTGATATCAGGCACAAGGGAAGTTTTTAACCTGCTGTTCTCTCTTAATACAAGTCAAGGTCGGCATGTGTTAGATGGACATTCGTATATACTCAAGAATTAGGCAGACTTCTAGGACAGACTTCAGTTGATGCATTCATTTCCTAACATGTGTATGCTCCCTGAAAACTTGAGTGAGTCATCTGTTCAGCATTGTTTGGGCTGCAGATTCACTGATTCCCTCCAACTTGTCTTCGAAGTTCCAGAATCCTACTGAGTCTATCCATATTAGAATATCCTAGATACCAGTTTTGTAATTGAAGGAAAACTGGGCAGGAATGCAGCAAGTGTTGTGATAGCAGTCTGTAGATGTATTCCTTTCATCACATGAACGTTTTCATTCGAGCATTTTCACCAACTCTAGGTTTCTGGTGGAAATTACCGAGGCAGGGAGGGCAAGACTGGCACTTATTACTGTGACACACATGTTCAAGACAATGTCCCTGACAGAAGAAAATGAGCACAACATCTTTGCACAAAGAAGTTAAAATGGTGAAAAAACATCAGAGATGGCATTGTCTTCCAAGAGCATTCAGAGTTAAGAAAGCAAACTGGGGATACTTGAGAAGTCTGTTCATCAGTTCAATGTTGTCTGAGATTTTTTTACTTACACCCCTCTTTTAGCATTTACCTGTTTTTTCTTGACTCAGTGGAGCACATCCTACCATCTCCTACAACATATCAGCTGTGGCAACTGACTAGGTAGTTGCCACAACACGGAGCCCTGTGTCTGCCTGTAACAGTGGAAAGGAGCACTTAGGGTGTTGTTGGAGGCGCCAGCATTCCATCCTGCATGGTATGATTTTATCTTTCACAAAAACATCCAGGGAAATAACAAGCTTCATTCCTCCCAGACACCACATCTTCGAATACTGTAGGAAGTGGCTTCTGAAATGGTTCACAAAAGAGATGCTTTTTATTATTAACTTCACTTTGCTGTTCACTTCAGTCATGACATAGAATCGTGATAGGAAGTATCAATAACCTGCTCTACAGGAAGGAAAGAATATTTCCCCTTCAGTGCTAGTAGTTATTACTTCTGGAGGATAACCAGCTGCTGTACGACAGTATTTCTGGCATCACAGGACAGAAAGGATGTCAAATAAGAAGGCTGGCCTGCCTGCCACTCTTTTAATAAGGAACATTAATTTGGCTTTGTTGGTTTTTTTTTTGTCCGCAAGAATCCTTGTTAATAAGACTTTAACACACTGCAAAGAATTTGTTTTCAGCTGACCCTGCAAAGCTGTACTAGCAATCCTTCATAATATGAGCTTCTGTGCATTCCCCCTGGGCTTTCACCTAACAAGAAAGCAAAGGTCTCACAGAGCTTGGAATACTGCTTATAGCTTTTCTGTGACCTCTGGGTCACTGGTTGAAACTTGAAGAGCTGGCCAAACTTTGCAAGTGGTTGTTAGCTTCCCAGCTTACCGCAGTTCCAGTAGTAAGAACAAAAAATATATTCATCATTACTGTTCCCAAGCAACAGCATTATTTTAAAATGTAACTAGACAGTATGAAGTGCTTTCCACTTTTGGAATCGAGAATAAATTTTAATTAATTATGCCTCCCAAAATCAGGTTAAGAAGAAACCAGATCATACCAGTGAATTTTTTTTCCCTTGGAGGCATCTCAAGTCCATGAAAATACAACTGCGTAAAGGGAAGTCTAATCTATTGCAACATCTTACCCAGTAACTTGTGAGTTATGGCTTTGTCCATACTACATTAGACTTGAAATATCCACTCCACAACTTCTGTATCTGGTGCAGTGCTTCCTAAAGTGAAGGAAGGACAGCACAGAAAGATCACCCTCATCAAGAAGAAATGAATTCATTAGTTTTGGTAGTAGTTATTTTAGCCAGTGACAGTTTTGTTTTTTTTTTTCTCTGTGAAGTACACAATATTGTATGATTTTCAAACTGCTGGTGTTTTTTAGTCTTTAATTGGTAGCTATTTTTAACCACAACATTTCTGATACCAAATACTTTTGGATGCTTACAACAACTTCTCTGTTCAAAGTGGATAAACAAAGGCAGGTATCATGCAAGAGACTGTCAGGATTTCAGGGTAAAGTGCACTTGTTTTCCTTTCTTTGAGTCAAACAAGTTGTTTGAGCTTAATGTCTCTGCAGATGTGCAGCAAAAATATTATGTTGAAAATTTTATTTAAATTTTGGATGTCTTGGAGGGAATGTAGGAAAAATAATGTCTAGCTTATTCTAACTATTCAGAAAATACTGGATGTAGAGGGGAAAGAAGATAAAACATCATAAAACATAGAAAGAAAATAATTGCTTACAATGAATAAAAGAATCCATTTATAAGTTGAGAAAATAAAGCAGAAGGTACACCTTTTATGTTAAACATTTTGGCATCATGTTTTCCTGCTTTTTCTGTTTATTCCTGGTTTACAACATTTCTGAATTAGAGGATATACTGTACACATGGATCCTACCAAAAATGACAAAAGATCTACAAACATGCACACACTCATTCCTTTTTAGTTTAATTTAATCTAATTTAAGTTTAATTTAAGTGTAGACTGAAAATATATTTTTTCCTATATTTCCAGGACTCAATGAAGAGAGGAAATAAGTGAATACGGCACACTTATTGACTAATTAACATTTTAAAATAAAACAGCATATCTCTGCAATGATAAAGTTTTCCATGTTCTAGACTGTGTAGGTACCTAATGATTTTTATAATATTGTGTACGCCAGCAAAGGAGATGAAACTTGAAAAAGATCTTTAGGCAGTAAGAAAGTAAGCCTTAAGAATGGATTATGAAAACTAGTCAAACTCAAAGAAAAAAAGAGACTTTGAGTACACTAAATTTATCACAGAGAGCAGCAATATTTTCTAAAAAAACCAACCAACCAACCAACCAACCAACCAACCAACCAACCAACCAATCAAAAAAAGTCAAAACAAATGAAGCCAAAAAGGCCAAAACACACAACACTCCAAAACCCCCCAAAATAAAGTCTTCATTTTTAAACAAATCCAGAGTAACCCCTAGAGTTAAAAAAACAGAATAACCAGGTGTTCTTCTAGGCTAAGTACTGATTTGAGGAAAGAGGCATGGAGGGGAGGAATTAGTGTTGTCTAAAATAATACAAGCGGTCCCTGGAAGAATAAATGAAATTATACACAGTCTTAACTATCTTATAACTTGTCTAATTAGGTCTTATAACTTGTGCAGGAGGGTGCTTTTTGCTTTTTTTTTGGTGTCGGCTTTTTTGTCGTGGGTGTTGTTATTTTTTTTTCTTTTACTTGAAGGTATAATCTGGGAGGTAGCACAATGCAAAATCTTGAGATAAATCTAAATAGCTACCTAGTGGTGATTACTATGTTGCAACAACTCTGACCTTCTATGAAACAGGCACTATCTGTGCATTCACAGATAAATTAGGGCATCTGCTAGGAGATTTATCTCTCAACTTTTCAATTATGATGCTATGCAGAATTTCATTTTTCGCTGTCCTTGTGAAACCACTGACAAAGGCCATCAATATCTTCTAGGACGTTCACAACTTCCTGAGTATCTCTGCCCTCCTAATTTCTCTACAGTGTTAAGATTATTTAGCATTCTTTAGTCTCTCTTAAAGCATGCTGAAAAACGGAGTAGAAAATTGTGCTTTACTGTTCATCAGGTTTTAGTGTTGTACTGGGGTTTCAAGGATAAATAAATTATACACTCAATCCCTGTCACATAGAAGCTGAGGTGCCATTGAACTAATGGGCATCTTCAGAATATGACTGTCAATTAAATATGTTATTTTAGACAGTAATAGAAGTAATTATCTCTTGTGCCTGGAGAGAAAGAATTAGCACTGAGAGGCCGTGATGGGTCCACAGAATCAGTAAATAAACGAAATATTTTACAGTTACTTGACCTGATTACAAAAGATGATGTTAGAGCAAATGTGTGGCAGCATGTAGCACAAAATAAGCCAAAAGCACCAACAGGTTAAATGTCATTGAGAATAAAAAAGGTACTGGCAACTCTAATTAAATTCTTGGGATTTAGGGGATTACTATGAACAACCACTAAATGATCAGTTTTCCAGTATAACAAAGGAAGCTATCATTTATAAAACACCTTGACTTAGGACATGTTACAGTGTCCTTAGAAAATAGCCTGGAAAGGTAAGATTAAGCAAGAATTTGAATATGAGGAGTTTGACACTCCTTGGCCATCCTTATCTCAAAGTATCTCATCCCAATCAGAGCCAGCACAGTCCATCTATTCCAACTGCAGAAATCTGGAATGTGATTTAATTAACATTCAGGTTTATGTAAGCATAAACAATTAACTAACAAGGGACAAGTACACTTGTAAGCAAGATCAATAAATATACTTACTACCACTAATTTTTTGGTGGGTTTTTAATGGAAGATAATATAGTCATTTAATTCCTGACTGAATAAAGTAGTTAGGGAGCCTGAAAAGCATGGTCACATCATCAATTTAACCACAAAAAATATTTGCCATGCCATGCAGGACAACATGTCCTTCATTTTGCCAGCTTTATAATCTGACTTCCTCAATTAGGTGGACATAAATAGGCCTGTAACAGGGAAAGAAAGGGGAAAACAAAGTGACAAAACATGACTGCAGTTTCTGAGCAGTGTCAACACATAAAGAGCAAAGGCAGATCAGCAGAGTGGACCCTCTTGAGGAAATGCAGCCTGAGAACTATGTATTTCAGGATCAAGGAAAGTAGCCATGCCAGTAAGAAGAGAGATCTCTAATGGTGGTGAAAGTAAAAAATGCATGTTTCTTTCTCTTTCATGTTTTCACTTTATTTTCCTCAGTTTTTGTGGTTTGGTTTGGTTTGGTTTGGTTTGGTTTGGTTTGGTTTGGTTTGGTTTGGTTTGGTTTGGTTTGGTTTGGTGTGGTTTGGTTTGGTTTGATCTGGTTCGGTTTGGTCTGGTTCGGTCTGGTTCAAGTTTGGGGTGGGTATTGGAAGGGTTTTTTGGATTTGTTTGTTTTAAAATTTAATTTTCATGAATTTACTGGTTTGGGTGCATTTTACTTCAGTCAACTCCGAGAGCTCATTTAGGAGCTGGTATAATCAGTCAGAAGTGACAGATAGAGATGTGGTTAGCAGTGAGACCCAGCAAACTCAGCCTTCTTGCAGGCTTCTGATAAATAGGAAAGGTCATCCCAATCCTCTGAAATGTGGAGAGAGTTTGTGATACGTAGAAATCCATGTACTAAAAATAAAACTGCAAGACCTTCTGTGTAGAAAGGACTCTCTTTCAAGCTAGGAGCAAGAGATCCTGGCTTACACAAGCACCATAGTTAGATTTTATGAAACTTTTTTCTGGTTGGCCTGAAAAGAGAGAGGAATGAGTGAGGTAGCTGTGTATGTGGGGGTCCTATAAAGAGTAGTTCCGGAGCACCCTTTGGATACCCACTGGTCTTTGGGGTGAATGAGGAGAAGATAATTTGAGCAGAAGGTTTTGGAGATCAGGGGAAAGGTATGGAAAGGTCAGAGTAGGGTACAGGTGATGTTAGAGAGAAGCATCAAAAGGTTTTTGATCAAAGACTGGTTTTATTTTATTTCTTCCCTCCCAATGTTGGTAACAGATGCAGTCAATAAACACAGAAGTTTGCGAAACACTTCATTGATCCTGCTTCAAGACCTTCCAAATAAACTAAGTCATTGAAGACTCTTGAGGCATTCCTGGGAATTATTTGAGTAACTTCAGAGCAGATGCTGCTTCCAAAAGAGTTGAGAATTACTGGAGACTTTAGCCTCTAACAAACTTTTCTTCCATATACACACCAATGGCAACCTCTAGTGTATCAGAAATTACTGGAGAGCTCTGATGGTGGCATTCAGGGAAATGAAGACCAAGCAGTGTCTTTCTCAGTCCTTCTGGTGATGGGGAAGGGTCTAAGGAGACAGACTGTATCAACAATTGCTTGCAGAGCTGATGTCAGCAACACAACTTTGGTTTCTATGACCATGGGTACATTTTCAAGGGTCAATATCCACTTGGAAGAGATGGGATGCACCTCACTAAGCAGGATTGAAGTGTCTTTGCCAGTAAGACTGAACTAGTAAAAAAGGCTTTAAATTAGGATCCCCAGCTGTAGAAGCAAGTCTAGAGAAGGCCAACAGGATGGTCAGAGGGACTGAGGATCTCTCCTGGGTGGGAAGGCTGAGACAATCGGGAGGGCTCTGGGGTGGCCCAGTTGCATCCTGCCAGTACCTGAAGAAAACCTACGAGAAAGGAGAGAGGGAGATTTTTTACAAGAGCATGCCTTAGTAAAAGCCTAGTATAAGGGCAGGAGGAAGTGGTTTAAAACTGAAGTAGAGTAGGTTTAGATTACATAGAAAGGAAAAACCTCTTTCCTGTGAGGGTAGTGAGGATCTGGAACAGGTTTCCTGAAGAAGTTCTGGATGGCCTATCCTTGAAAGTGTTTAAAGACAGATTGGCAGGAGCATTGAACAGGTTGGTCTAGTGAAATGCATCCTTATCCATGGAAAGAGGCTTGGAATTAGATCTCTTTAAGGTCCTTTCCAGTCCAAGCTATTCTATGATTCTCAGATGATAAGTCAAATGAGAACTTGTGAGTAAGGCTTAACGAGCAGATGGATAAAGGTGACATAGTGAATGTTGGTCACCTGGTCAGGGATAACAAGCAGATGAGTCAAATTCACAGGCAGTGCTTCCCATGAGTAAATTTGACTACCCTGATATCATCTGGAGAAACACCACAGCAGAATAAAAAGCATTCCATGACATCCCTAAAGAGCATCAATGGCAGCTACCTAAAAGGTAAAGAAGCTAATGAGAAGAGGAGCTGTGTTGGACCTTGTACTCACAAACAAGGAATGATTAAATGAGGGTGTAAAGATCAATGGCAGCCTTAACTGCAGTGTCCACAAAGTGGTGAATTCAGGATCCTGAGATGAGGGAGCAAGGCAGAAAAAAGACCACAGCTCTGGTCTTCATGAGAGTAGGTTTTGACACCTTCAAGGACTGGCTTGGAAGAATCTTGTGGAAAATAGTTATGGAGAAGAGTCCAGAGGGCTCATTGATTTTTCAAATATCACTTACTTCAGGCTCAGGAATGGCTAACCTGTTTGAGGAAAATAAAGCAAAGATGACAGAAGGATGCATGATGGACCAGTTGCTTCCAAGAAACATTTGAAGAAGGGGAGGTGACCTTGGAGGAATAGAAAAAGACACTGAGTGTAGAAGTGTGTGAGATTAGAAAATATAAAGCCTGCCTGGAATAAAACTTGGTGAGGAGCATAAAGAAACACAGGAAAGATTTTTACAGGTATATCAGCTGCAAATGGTCTTCACAGGAACATCCACTGATGAACATGGAAGAGATCTGGGAGGAAAGGATGGATAAAAAGCCAAGATACTCTGTGCTTTCTTCAGCTCAGTCTTTACTGGTAAGACAAGTGTCCAACAATTTCCAGGCCCCTGAGAGCTCTGGGAAAGCTTGGCCTATTTGAAGGTTTACCTCAGCTGGAGAAAGATCAGAACAGTGAACTTTTAAACAATCTGATTTCACACAAGCCCCCATGTCCTAATGGCATGTACACGCTCTGACTGGGGGAGCTCGACCATGTAATTGTGAGAATCACACTCAGTCATCTTTGAGAGACTGTGGAGATCAGGAAAGGTTTCCAAGAAATGGAAGAAATCAAATGTCACCCTTTCCTTCAAGAAGCAGGATCCAGACCAGTAGTTCAATTTGCTCTACCATTATAGGTCTTGATGTCTCTTGTCTCCCCCTACTCTAAGAAAAATTTTCAATGATGAGATTGCACATGCAGACTTTTAGTTGTATTTGCCAGTCCTTTTGCTGAGATCACAGGTCTGAAAGAGTCCTTAGTCTACTGATTTATTTTATTAATTTAGTTTTTAATTTAAATTTATTAAATGTATGTTATTTCCCTGTGCATATAAACATCCTTCTCTTTGAGGTGAGAAACAAATATCTTTCTAATAAAAACTTTTTAACAACTCCACAGTTGGTATTTTTCCATAGAAATCCTCTCACTATCAACTAGTGCTCTAGTCTTTGTAATGGTCTGTGTTACAATGTCCTATATTTCCTTGCGGGCAAAACTGCAGTTTTCCAAGTATTAGCAAGGAACAAAACCTTTTCAATCGTTAATTGATCTATGACATTGAACGTCATGATATAAGATTGATAGTGATTCTTTAGATGACAATGGAAACAATTTTATTGACCTCAACTGGCGTTAGTTCAGGTCTATGGCCTATCCACTTCCATTGGTCCTTCAAATGATGTATTTTCTAATAGGGTGTGGGGTTTAGTTCAAAGGTTTTTGAAGCATGCTTTGACGATCAAATCTTGCTTTTATTTATCCTTAATTTTCAGAGGACAACATTTTTGTAATCATGCTTATTTCTGGGTCGCACAGTCACAGTAACTTTAACACTGTCAAATCAACAAATCAACCTCTCTTTTCAATTCTGCATAAAAATTGAAGCTTTATCTCTTAATGTAAAAAGTTAGACTGGTGTCATTCATGAGTTCAGACAGTGCTGATTATGAACAACATCAGGAAAAAAGGGTTATAGAGGACAGGAGGGACATTTTTCCTTATTTATTACTATATATATATATACGAGATACAAATAATTTGTTACTGTATAACTAAAAAAAATGTATGTTTCCTTGACCCAGTAAATTGTCTTCCAAAGAGCTAAATCCAAGATTTTCAGTGGACCTCATCTAATACAGAACTTCTTTTTGGTCATATGAACAGAAAACACAAGATTCTACTCTGATGCTTTGGACATAAAAACAAGGTTTAAATGTCTTTTCCTGCTTTAATCTTTGAAAGATTAATGTTTCTTGGGTTTAGGACTATGACTTGCAGGTTGGAAGGCATGGTGGCATGGAAGCCACCAGGAAAAGTATGGAATTTCATCAAATATTTTACTAATAATACGTGTTGGAAAGCAATTTATTCTGTGGATTGTCATGTGTTGTCTGGGTGGGTTTGAATCTGCATCTAAAGTCCCACTAGACAGCAGCTAAAACTATCTGGTACCTCTCCTGTGAATAGTTTTGAGGGCCTTTTTTTTTGTCTTGCTTCTCCCTAGAAAAGTTTTTGTTTCTGAAGGGTCTTGAAGTTAGTGTCAGGAATACAAAATACTGAATAAAGGAGAAATTCAAAGAAATTTGAGAACAGGTATTTCTTTTACTGAAGTAGGAATTCTAGCACCAAAAGTAGCCAAGATGAGATAGATATCTGTACAGAATATCCAGTGGAGAAATATAAGATATTGACGCTACCCATGTTCATGTTTTTTAGAGAAAATAGCATTGCTCCCAGCTTACAGGCAATATATATAGGACACCTAGATGATACTGTAAACTGAATATAGTGAGTCAAAAGACCTGATTGGAAAGGAGATAGATTACTTGTCATGACTACAAGCCACCTGCAGGACCGAATTGTCTCTTTCTCTGAGAAGCAAACACTGAGAAGCAGCGTTGGAAGTGTAAAGGTACTGGGTGCAAGTCTTTATTGTGAGTTCAGCTGATGTTTCTCTGAGGATAATAATGAAATTATTGTGTTCAGAGGACAACTGAACGTACACTGTTTTCATGTATGCCCAAAAATCAGACCTGCCACAAAAACTCTCCACTTCTAATGCCCTCTGATTTTGTTTGTGTTGAGGGAAGATGGAAGACCTGAGCCTATGCAATATCTATTTGTAATCCATAAACACGGAAAGCTCTTCACAGCTATTCAGGAGTAAGGCATGGGCTAGTGCCTACTGTTTTCTTCTTTTTGACACTCAAGTGTCAAAGTAGAAATATATAGAAGAGAAGAAAGACCTGCCCCTTCTCACTCCAAAAACACTCTCCGTTCAAGCACAGCATCACAGTATGTACTTTTATTTAGCCCCTGAACTCAGGCTAGGACACTAGGCAGAGGTGTGTCATTTTCCAATTTAGTTTCCTCAGGCAAAATCTGTGGTTCAAATTTAAAACCGTTTTTCCCCCTCCTTCTTTATTTCCTTCTTTTGAATCCTTTTCCAAATGTCATTGAAACTCATCAAAAGATTGCAGAATTCAAAGGAGTAAAATTAATGAAAACAAGTGAATTATAAATATTCCCTTGGTTAAGGCAATAGCATACACTGAAGCATTATCAAGAAAGAGAATAGCCACATAAAGTAGAGAAGCTATTAATAATCTAACTTAAAGAAACAAAAGTCTGTCAGTCTGTCAGCATTATCTGACATCAGAGAATGTGGCCACAATCTAGGAAGTGAAGTTTCATTCATCCCTCCAAGTATAGTGCTAGTTTCCTTAACATAAAATCTGAGCCCTTTCAACCTCAATTCCTGCTGTTATGTTCAGAAATATTTTGACTTCAGTAAAATCCCAAAATGCAGAAAAAACACTTGTCCATCCTTGCAGCTCCTTTAGGTCATAATTGTGATCATAATTGTGATCCTTAATTCCACAGGCATGGAAGTAAATGAAGCAGCAGGACTTGGGTTTCATGAAAAGTGTGAAAGGTGAAAATATTGTCCTTGTGCTGACAGCAGTGTATTGGAACTGAAAAATCTGTTGTCAGCTGTAGAGCATTGTAATGTCAATTACAGTTTGAAGAGGATCTTTTCTTGGCTAAGAAAAGCAGAAACGTGCATAATCAATGCTACATTACATGTACTTTTAGGAGTGTATTTAATGTCAGAAGTGAGAGGAAATGGTTGTTTCAAGTCTACATATGTGATTACATTTAGGAAAGATGACTAATTCTTCAGATCTGCACTCTTGAATTTTCTGGGGAGAGGAATGAAGGACTCCACTTCCTGACCAACCAGAACATCTAACAGCCTGAGCTATGTTCACAAAACACTGTTATTGCCTACTTGTACTACCATGGAATTTCCATATATAGGAATTTTATCTTCATCCCTCAGTTCATACCTCATCCTAGGACTTGAGGACTGCAAGTGTCATTCTTGTTTCCAAGGACAGTAAAAAGAAGGATCCATGGAACAACAGGGCAGTATACCATACCTCAGTAACTAGGAAGGTGATTGTGACAAATAATCCCAGTGGGCACCACGTTGACCATGGTCAAACACTGTGCCCTTCCCAAAAAGAAGGCCAGCAGTTCTGTGGGCTTCATTAGGAAGACCACTGTCTGCAGATCAAGGGACTTGGTTCTTGTTCTCTGCCACATCCACGGGCTGTATTAACATCTGGGCTTCCCAGAGATAAACAGGCATACTGAAGTGTTTTCAGCACAGCAGAGGATCACAAAGAGCATTTGCCATTGGGGGCGGGGGGCAGGGAAGGGAAGGCTAAGAGCATTGGGAGAGTTAATCTGAAGAATGGGCTCAGAGAGATCATAAAAATATATAAATATTATATTGGGTGAGCCAGACTCTTTTCACTGGTGTCTAGTGACATGAGCAGAATGCAAACCGAAAAAAAAAAAATCCAGAATTCCGGTTAAACATTAAAACCCCCTTTTTTACTGTGATGACAGGGTCGAACTCTGGTTTCCCAGAGCTGAGGACCCCCCATCCTTGGATATATTCAAACTTTCCTGGACATGTGCCTCCCTGGCCCACCTGCTGTAGCTGACCCTGCTCTGAAAAGGAGCAGGAGTGGGCTGTCTCCTGGGGTAAGATACAGCCCTTATCTTACAGTGGTGCTGTAAATCTGTCATGCATGTGTGTCTTCATGTGTGTTTCTGTGTGTACACATATTCTCAGATGAATTGCAGCCTTATAGGATAAGTAATAGTTGTGAAGGGCAAAACATATTCTGGCTGAAGTGCTATATATCAAGCCTGCTCTGGGACTGGCAATGAAGTAAGCAGGAACTTTTAAGTTTAGTTGAAAGGAATTATTAAAGAAAAGCGCTGAAACATAAAGGTTAAGGGCAGCTGCCTTTGAAGAGTTTAGTGCACTGCCTGCTGGTGTGGTTTAAGCAAATCAGAAGCAAAGGTGTTTCTTTATCTGGAATGTTAATGAGGGAGAAGCTGAGAGCTTTGCTAAGCAGAATTGTAGCCTGCATGATAATTTGTCAGGCTCTGACAATATTATGTTGCTTCAAAAGATGCTGTGACATCCTCAAATTCAAAATTGTGGGAGTATGACAATTAAGTCACATAGGAAGCCAATGGGCTTTCAACTAACTTTAAATAGTTATGAGACAATGTGAGCTTTAATTCCATAGTCATCATAGATACAGCGTTTTGGGGTTTGGTTTGGTTTGGTTGTTTTTTTTGAAAATGAGACCATAAGTTATCAGCCATAGGATACAGAAGTTATATGAGCGAAAAGCAGGTACTGTGGATGTTTGGAATAGTTGATTAAAATGAAGATATCAAGCAGATCGTAACAACAACAAAAAAATTCTAAGTCAACTACCTTGCTTGTGCAACACAGTTACTTGTAAAGCAGCTGTCAAACAGAAACAAAGCTCCTAAAGGTCTAACAAAAATTTCATTTTAAATCTTCTTTTTCATCCTTAGCCTTTAGTTTGCAAGTAACTAAGATGCCCACTATGACTGGTAGAGCTAGGCAGATAAATAAAGAATAGTTTCATAGTTGCCACCAAATAGTTCACTCAGCCCACAGATCATAGACTTTGGATTTTGAAGGGAAGCTAGGAAAATGTGATAGGTGCTTTTATCTTCAAATATTTTGATCCCTTTTTTGGAAGACCTTGATTTCAGGAGGTGTTAGATTTTAATTATATTTGAGAACATGTAATTCTTGCTCCTCTCACCTGAAAGCCATGGAATGAGACAGAAATCTTGGCACATTTCAGTGAAACCCACACTGAAATAAGAGTTGTCTCTAGAACTGACTGCTGTGAGAAAAAATGCGAGCAAGGAGACCATGGAGCAGAGGGATGTTGTTTTCCTAAAAGTGTTAAAGGTCATTTAAGACAAACAAGTTGATGTCAGTGACACACTGAGAATAACACAATTACAGTCAAATGGAGTCACCACTGAGCACTCTGTTAAATTCAGAGTTTAATCTGTAAATCTAGAAAGTAATGCTGTAGAGTTCTCCCAAAATGATCATGAACAGCCATTAATGCATCACTAAATATAAGCATAAGAAGATTAGTCTGGTTTTGTATATCCTAATCTTTCCAAATCCACACTGCAAACAGAAAGCGGGAATGGGAATTTTCATTTTGTTTGTGCAACGTGAAAATTAAAGTGCATGTATGCGGAACTTTTGCCTGAACAGATCTTCTTAGAAAGGGGAGGGCGCAGTTCCAAATTTGTGCACTGCTCTAAAAGATTTTTTTTGGGGGGTGGATTAAATTAAAAACATTATAAACCAGTATGAAATGAACATAATGGAAATGGAATGATGTTGACAAGCTTTCTCCCCTTTTCACATCATTGTTATCCAGGACAAATATGACATCTTATATGAATGACTTGTCTAATAAATATACATTATCAGTATTTCTAGCAGCAGTGAAAAGATATTAAAACTGCTTAAAAAAACTAATGGAAGCCTTGCTTCTAGCTCAAAGGGCTTTACATAAGCATTACAACTACAGTGTAGACTGTGAAAGGGGCTCATGGCTTTTAAAGAACAAGGTCAGCCATGAAGACTTAGCTCTATGATGAAAGAGTTTCAGGGGGACAGTCAGGAAGTACGAAAGCTATGTTTATCCTAGCACATCCTGAATATTCTCTGTAAACAGACATATCTTTTATTCACTGCCTCTTACCAAAGCAGGAGGTATATTGATTGATGGTAAGATACATTAGTAGTTTCTTCACCTACAATGGTATTATGTTAAGTTGAATGCTAATTGGCATATTGGACATGTGCGATGCCTTCTGACTGCATTTGTCCTTCAGTTGTGTGAGAGGTGATTATATGGTGACTAATTTGTTGTACATTTTAAGTCTCATGTGTTTGGAACATTTGGAAGTCTTTCATGGAAAATGTCTTGAAATAGGTTCAAATCATGAGTAACTGACGTAAACTATTAAACTATTTTCTTCGGTTTTTTTAACAAACATTATCCTTAAAAAATCATCATTGCTGAAAATTGAATACACTTTCTGTTAAGACATGCATATTCTAATTTGAAGTACAGTTTAAGATCATAGGACATTTTAAAATTGTTTGCTTCTATATTATAGGTAAGCAGTGCTCTGCTGAAACAATAAAATAGGAAATAGTTTTCATTTCTTTAGCTTAATGTTTTCATACTATTCCTTCAGTTCCTCCCAGGTGCTATTTATAGCATGGTAATTTCTGTTCTTAAAGAGCTGCACCTATTTCTTCATTGAAAAAAACTGATATATGCTTTTCCAGTCTAGATAGCTTTGTTATACATTTACAGGAAGTTTATGAATGTGTACATTCACATTATAAGTGGATAGGTGTGTTTGATTTTATTTATCAGAACTAATATATGTGATGTGCTTACAAATTAAAGCAAGTTACTGATGAAATTCCTTTTCACTTAAAATTGACTTTCACTAAAACTTTCACTGTGAAGGTTCCTAGGGTTTTAGTTATGGTATATCTGGATTTTATTACATAACTGTGAAAATAGAGTAAAAGAAGGAGAAATAAAGTAAAATACAGAAATGAAACAGAGAAAAGTAAAATGAAAGGGAGAGAGGCAGGAAGGCAGGAAGGAAGAAAGGAAGGGAGGACAAGAAAAAGAGGAAGGAGAGAAAGATAGAAAGAGAAAGAGAAAGAGAAAGAGAAAGAGAAAGAGAAAGAGAAAGAGAAAGAGAAAGAGAAAGAGAAAGAGAAAGAGAAAGAGAAAGAGAAAGAGAAAGAGAAAGAGAAAGAGAAAGAGAAAGAGAAAGAGAAAGAGAAAGAGAAAGAGAAAGAGAAAGAGAAAGAGAAGAAAAAGAGGGAGAAAGAGAAAGACTGTGGAAAAGCCCAGAAGAGCAAAGGGGAAAAAAAGAATTGAAGGAAATATGAGAGAGGAACTGGAATTTGTTGAACTCTTTGCAGGGGCAGACAAAAGAGATGTGAACTTATGGGTAAGAATTGAGGGACAGATTAATATGGGTGACTGCTGTGGATGTGTACTACAGGCCACCTGTAATAAGGTGGAGGAAGTTAATGAGGCTTCCTGTGAAGAGCTGGAAGTAGCTCAGAGTCACAGGCCCTGTTTCTCCTGAGGACTTCAACTTCCCTGATATTTGTTGGAGAGACAACATGGTTTGGCACAAAAAGTCCAGGAAGTTCTCACAAATCTCTGATGATACAAGCAGTGGAAGAGCCAAAAAGGAAAGGTGTGTTGTTGGACCTTGTTCTAAAAACCAGGAGGGACTGGTTGAAGATATGAAGGTTTAGGGGTAGCCTTCACTCTAGCCACCATGAGATGGCAGAAATCAGGATCCTGCCTGGAAGCAAAAAAGCAGCAAGCAGGACTAGATCCCTAAACTTCTGGAGACCTAACTTCAACCTCTTCAAAAACCTACATAGAGGAATCCCAAGGGATGAGGATCTAGAAGAGAAAGGGGTCCAAGAGAGCTGGTCAATATTCGAGATCACTTCCTCCAAGCTCAAGACCCGTGTATCGCCATGAGTAAAAATTGAGGCAAAAGGAGATCTGCATGGGTGAGAAGGGAATTCTAGTAAATCTCAAACAAAAGAAAGAAATTTATGGGATGTTTGAAAAGGGACAGGCTACACGGGACACCCTAGGAACAGCCTCAAAATATACAGGAGTTCCATAGGGAAGGCCAAGGCCCACTTGAAATTGAGTCTGGCAAGGGATATCAGGAACAACAAGCAGTGCTTCTGCAAGCAGATCAGCAGCAAAGGGAAGAATAGGGGAAATGTGGGACCACTGCAGTAAATCTGTGGCTGTCCTGGTGATGGAAGATACAGAGAAGACACAATTACTCAATGCCTTCTTTGCCTCTGTCTTTAATGTTGAAGTTGGCCATCATGAACCCCAGCTAAGAGAATTAATAGAATAAGGCTGGAGAAAGGAAGACTTCCCTGGGTCATAAAGTTGGGTTAGACATCAGCTAGACAGACTCAACACCCGTGAGCCACAATGCTGAGCTTGCTAAAGGAGCTGGCAGATATTGTTTCTAAGCCACTGTCCTTCATCTTTGAAAAACAGTGGCAAACAGGAGATGTGCCTGATGAGTGGAGGAAAGCCAAAGCTATGCCCATCTTCAAATAGGTAAAGAAGGAGGAGCCTATGAGCAGACCTTTAGAATTGCATTTCTGTTTACATTGGGGTAAAATGTGAGCTGACCTTCCTGAGGGTTTTTTATGTGTTTTTTTGTGTTTGGTTGGTTGTTTGCTTTATTGTCTGTTTCTTGTATTGTCATCTCCTGGCTCAAGTACTTTAAAAGATTGCTTCAAAAAGGCATAAAAGCATTCTCATGACTAGGCTGAATACAACTGAACAATTCCAATACTGAATACGATTTAATATGGAGAGTACCTTAATTTCATCTGAATTTTTTTTAGATAATGCTGAAATTCTCAGGAAATATCCAGTCTGCTTTGTTGCTCATTTAGAGCTGATGTTCTAAGGGCAGAGATTTGTAATCAGTGAAGATTTTTCAAATCACAGAAACTACACACTTTAGAAGAGAACACCTCACAGGAGAAAAGTGAATTAGTAGTAGTGAGAATGTTCTCAATTAGGAAAGTGAGTAATGCCTTCTCACTTGTGCTCATGACAAAGAACCAGAACTCACTGCTATGACTGGGACACACACAGGTCAACTGTGAAATCACTGATAAGAAAATAATGACTTTTTTTTTTTTCCTAGTCAGGGTTTAAAGAGATATTAGAAATACCCAGGATAACATTGTTATGAAAAGAAGAAAAATGCTATGGGGAAAGACTGTGCAGGAATTTGTAATTTATTTTGACTTAAACATTTATATCTTCAGCCACCTATGCTGTCATTTTCGCTAATTGTTTCAACTGGATGCCAGTCAGTTAATCTCAGTGTTAAATAGAATCTGTTGAGCAGTTTTGCACTGCAGTATTATAAACCCCATTTTCAGAATAAGCTTACACTTCTTCTTTTTACAGTGAGAGCAGTAGCAAAGTATAGAATTCTTTGGCTTAAGAAAAGACAAAAAATCAAAATACTTTCTTTGAAGGAAGGGAATAAAAAAATGGGTACTTTTTTGGGGTTCTGAGTCAAATAGTGTTTTAAGATTTGAAGCGCAATAAATATTTGTTGATTTAGGACATATAGGAAGAAAGGGCACATCATGTTAGAGCCAGGTGAGAAGGAATCACTTAATAGGTAAGTTCTGTATCATTGAATTTTTATCTCAGTAAAGAACCTGATACTCCTAGTTTCAAACATGGAGTTCATGAGGTTAAAAATTAGTTGTGTGAGTGAGGGATTTTGTTTGAGTTTGTAGCATTTCTAAGTGTGTATACAAATGTTCAACAAAAGACTGGAATTCAGACTTGGTATGTACAGAAGATGAAAGCAAGCATTACAAATACATCAGAAAATAATTTGCTCGGGTAAAACTCACTGAACCAAGTCTATTCCTAGGAGAGGGTTAATCAAGCATTTGTATGCGTGTACTGTACAACCACCCTTTCTTTTAGAATTTTTCTTGTCTCTCTCCTTATGTCTCCGTTTCTAAAAAGAGAAAATCTATGCAGTTGATGAACCTACCATTTATGAACTCCTAAACTGAAAGAGAGCCAGGAAAAGTCTCTGTATGTATGTGTATATATTAGTGCAGAATGCCAGGCATCAGATAACCAAAAACAGATAAAAGACTAAGGCCTAAATACAGTACAGCAGGCGTGAGCAGCTGCAGCACTGAGAGATCCTGTGTGTCTGAGGGGACAGGCAAAAGGATGAATCTGCAGCCCAGCTTGTCAGTGGAGGAGAAGAACGTGGTAGGAGTGGGAAAAAGATGATATGGACACTCAGGTACATACCTCTTTCTCAGCAAACCAATTGACAGAAGCTCTGGTTTTTTAGGAGGCTGGTGAGTCTTTTGGACAAAGGGAGAAAGGAAGGGAGGAACAAAAATGAAGGAAGGATTCCAGGAAGGAAGGATTCCAGGAAGGATTCCAGGAAGGAAGAAGGGAAGGATTCCAGGAAGGAAGGATTCCAGGAAGGAAGGAAGGATTCCAGGAAGGATTCCAGGAAGGATTCCAGGAAGGAAGGATTCCAGGAAGGAAGGATTCCAGGAAGGATTCCAGGAAGGATTCCAGGGAAGGATTCCAGGAAGGAAGGATTCCAGGAAGGATTCCAGGAAGGAAGGATTCCAGGAAGGAAGGAAGGATTCCAGGAAGGATTCCAGGAAGAATTCCAGGAAGGAAGGATTCCTGGAAGGATTCCAGGAAGGAAGGAAGGATTCCAGGAAGGAAGGATTCCTGGAAGGATTCCAGGAAGGAAGGAAGGATTCCAGGAAGGAAGGAGGGAAGGATTCCAGGAAGGAAGGATTCCAGGAAGGGAAGGAAGGATTCCGAAGAAGGAAGGGAAGGATTCCAGGAAGGATTCCAGGAAGAATTCCAGGAAGGAAGGATTCCAGGAAAGGATTCCAGGAAGAATTCCAGGAAGGAAGGATTCCAGGAAGGAAGGATTCCAGGAAGGATTCCAGGAAGGAAGGAAGGATTCCAGGAAGGAAGGAGGGAAGGATTCCAGGAAGGAAGGATTCCAGAAAGGATTCCAGGAAGGATTCCAGGAAGAATTCCAGGAAGGAAGGATTCCAGGAAGGAAGGAAGGAAGGACTCTAAAATGACCAAAATATTTTTTTTTTTAAATTTTTTTAAGAGGAGATAGAGGCAAGAGAAAGAGCACAAACTAAAACCCCTTAATTTTTATAGAACATGTATTTGGCACAACCTTAGAACTTTCAGAGAGTAGTCAGAACTGAAAGATCTCTCAAGAATTCTAATACCTCAACTTTGTTTTCACACTAGCCCACAGGATGGAGGTTCACTGAGCTTGCCAGGTGCACTGTTTTGTAAGGATCAGAATTCAAGTTTGGATTCACCCCTTCATAATCTACCTAGAAATCATTCAAAGCCCTTTTTTCGTTTCTGAGAGAGGACTCAAGAATTCTGAAGGCTGCATTTCTCATGACGAATAACAAAATACAACATGCTATTCCACTAATCTGGAATATAATGAACAAGATTGAAGTATTAGCACACTTTCCAATTTAATGTGAAAGAATGTCCACAAAAGCAAAACATTTGCATGCAAAGAAAAATCTGATATTAGCAATGAGATCAGTTTTTTATATATCTAATAGAATTACAATTCTTTCAAGTACATATCTTGTGATTGCCTTTTTCCCATATGATCTAAATCTAGCCAGTGATTTATATCAAGTAATTGTCATCTTCAGTAACTGAAATGTAAGGAGATAGTTTCCTAAGCAGCAGTTTCAATCCTTTAGAAATTGTTCATGGCCTTGCAAATGGTACTCTGTAGTCACAAATACCCTCCGTGAGTCTAAACCTGCAGTGTCAGAGCTAGGAGAGTTTAGCTTATGTTGAAAACATGTTAACATGAAAAGTTAGGCATTCCAGCAGACAGGAGTGGACTCTGCTATCAGATCCAAAGCTAACTACTTGACCTCTATGCAGCTGGCATAGCAGGTAGACCAGAAATCTAACTTGGAGATGTGACAATAAGGAGTTTCTGCATTGTCAGGTAATGGGAAAATGTAAGCAAATTTAAAAATGTTACTTTTGGTCATGTAATGTTGTGACTAGTCTGCTTCAATGCATA
Organism: Luscinia megarhynchos; assembly: GCA_034336665.1. Lineage (NCBI taxonomy): Eukaryota > Metazoa > Chordata > Aves > Passeriformes > Muscicapidae > Luscinia > Luscinia megarhynchos. Next base: position 27,859,838 of record CM067592.1, on the reverse strand, counting down.
GGCCTTCTTTAGAACAGCCTGTTCAACCTTCTTTTAAAGCTGCTGAGAAGTGGCCATGTTTAAAAAAAAAAAAAATTAAAAAGTTAAAGTTAAGAGTGTCCAAAAAATTGTGCTTTGTCAACTCTGGCCATAAGCTATGGTTTCCCAGCTGAGACAGGCATCTCAATGTGAGACTTCATCCTAATTCAAATGATCTGTAGAACTGTATGATGAAGAAATCCTTGAAACACTTCGTCAGCCACAATTTTTTAGACACTGTTTGCCTCTAGCCACAGAACCATGTCTCCTTTCTCTTTTCTTATATGCCCTACATTTGCATATTTTATATTACTTACTTGACTACCTGACATATGTCAAATCTGCTTGTGAAAAAGTCATGAAATCATAGAATAATGAAGTTGGAAGTGACTCCAAAGTTCATGGAGTCCGTGGAGTCCAACCTTTCATAGGACAGAGGATATCGAACTATCCAGCACCATGTCCAATTACATTTGGAAAATCTCAAGAGACGGGGACACTGACATTCCCATGGGGATCTTGTTCAAGTGAAGGGTTGTTCTCCCTCTAAAAAAAAAAAAAAAAAAAAAAAAATCCTTCTTATATTTGATCTTTCTTGTGGCCTTCCTTTCACCCTTTTCTTCTGTCTGTGATTTTCTTGAATTGTGGCGACCAGAACTGGGAACGATATTTCAAGTGTGATCTGACAAGCTCTGAGAATATTAGGATGATCCCATTTATGTCTGTGCTAATAGTATCCCTAGGGATACAGATCAGGATGAGTTCTGTGTTTGTTGCTGCAGTAGCACACTGGTGATCTGTTTATTTAGATTGACTACCAGGACTTCCCAGCAAGGCTGCTCCACAAACTCTCAGTCCTGGCTTATACTGAGCTCTTTGGTTATGTCATTCCAGGTACAGGCCTTTCACTTGTCTTTGTTGAACGTCAGACTGTCCTTGATAGTGCACTCTTCCAGCCTGTCTGGCTTTCTCTGCAAGATTGTCTCTCCCTAGTGACATGTCCACTTCACCCTGCAGTCTGGTAAGGGTGCTTCCAGTCCAGTGCAGGGCAAAAGCTGAGTGACATGGGGGCCATCTCTGGGGAACACCTGTTGTTACAGACTGCCAGCCTGGGTAAGAGCCACTCATCCCCACCCAGAGTGCAACCTGCTAGCAGTTTCCCACCCATCCTGCAGACTACCTAACCACTCTGTATACTAACAGGTTGGACTTAAAGTCTCTGGAAGACTCCTTTTACTTTATTTTCAAGTGTGGAAATCATTTTACAAAGTGGCTTTGCCCTCCTCAGTGGAAACCATTTTAACACTAATCTTTTAATGGGGATTTAAATATTTAACTTCAGGTGTGCAGGCAATTCAAAGAACCAAACCCTGAAACTTTGGTTCCTACGTGGAATTTTTTGTCACCTACCATGATGCATGGATTTAAACCAAAATAGTTTTGTGGGCATATGTCACATATAGTGTATAACATGTATTTTATCTTATGTGTGTCAGCTTCGTTTCCTTCTTAAACAGATGTCATCTCTATAAGCTGCTTATATTTAGGAGTCTGTAGATCCTGCCCTTTTGTTCTTTGAAGGATTTCTGATGCACTCTCTGGTTCAGTTCCCTGAAATTGCTTTTGTAAAATAAAACCTAGCTAAAATATGAACAAATTAAATGCATCTGTGATTGTAAATGCACATCTCTGCAGGTGGACGTTTCTGCCTATGGCTTGTTAACTGTTCTGTGCAGGCAAAGTCAGGTTGAGAAACTGGGCTGGATGCTTCTACAGAGTTCACTGAATTCTTAGTCTGTCTTAGCCAGCAGTTGAAAATAATACAGAGCACTTTTATCTCATGGGCTTAAGCAACATTTGTGGTCATTAGAGAACAATTCTAGTGAGTAGACTTGTTAATGAACATCTTGCTAAATAAACAATTTATGGGTTTATTTGCTTGGGCTGCAGTAGAAACTGTTATGTTTAAACACTGAGGGACAATGTTCAAAATTACTTCTAATTGGATAGACCATCTCATTGAACATTTTGTTTGCCCTTGTCAACATATACTTGCTTCCACAGTGTCATTTGCTTCACCTATCAGGAAAAAAAACATGCTAGTTTTCATTAGTAAAATCCATTTTAAGGTCTACAGGAGGTAAATTATTTTTAAAATTAGTTCTTTATTTTATTAGTCAGGTTGCATTGTGTCAAAACCATGTTGGAGTCAATGGCACTTCATTTGACCTTGATAGTATTGACACAATCACTCTGTGTCTCTGTTCAGTATGACATCATTAACCCTCTGAGACTAATAAATATTTTTAAAAAGACAGCAGGCAATTTTTAACTAACTACTTTAAAATAAATTCTTACAGTGTGCTTTATTTCTTACCTGCTTTATTTCTAGACAAAGAGAATGTAAGCAGGAATTTAATTAATTTATCATATGAAAATCAGAGGAGAAACACCAAAAACCATATGTAGAGTGTTATGTATATCCTTCCAGAAACTTTGGCCAATGCATTTGACTCCCAGGTACAGTAAAGTAAAAGAGGTCAAGCATAAGTTTGCATAAAGCAATACTGGCTGCTTTGGCATGCAAAAATAATAGGAGGATACAGTGAAGCTTTTTAATAGCACCTCTATTATTTAGGAGATCATTATCTTTATACACACAATTTTGAAACTTTACACTTGCTATCCTGCAGTTTTCCTCCCGGGATTGTCAAGTACTTGAGTACAATCCTGATCTGTAATTCAGTATACTAGAAAGTGAGAAAGAACAGAACCAGCTTCCTTTAAGAAATCAGGCATTTTCTTTGCAATAGAACCACACTGATGCAGGAAATTATAATGATGAGTAAATAAAGCTTCATTTCTGCTCTGCACACTTACCAATAAATACATTAGTGAGATCATTAAAACTATTATTGTAGGCACTTTGCCCCTTCATCCTTGCTGGAAGTTCTGCATTCCTGCAGGTCCATAAAGACATTCCCAAACTCTTATCTTATAGTAATTTAAACTCAGAGAGATACAGTATGAATTGATGTTATAAAGCTGAACAGTCTTGGAAGATGACATCATGAAGCTGACAGGCAGACATGATTTTCATTACATGACTGTAGAGTGAAGTTGATAGCAAAGGAAAGTAATGAAGACTTATTGAAAATTCTGTATACACTGGGGCAAACCCATGGTCTGAGGTCACCTCTGAAAGGGAGAGTAGGAATTTGGTGATGGCTTTGTTTAATATTACATGCCAAACTATTTATGGACTTTTTAAGCAATTGAATGAAGCAACAAGAGTGGTTATTTATGCTACAAACCTTGATATGAGTACAGTTTGATGTGGGTCAGACATGATGATAGAATGTGGAAAAGATGTGACGACAGAGCTTCAAGGTGAAAGCTAGGACATTATTAGTGTTAAGGAGAAAGAAGCATGGGGAGACAACAGTGAATAGTGTGTTGATGTGCATCAGCATGCTTGTTTCTCTCTTGAGCTAAGTAACAGCTCCTGACCTGCTGCCTCTGTGCTTTTCATTCACTGTAAAATGCCACATCTGAAAAGTATGGGTATTTCCTCACTGGACAAAGTCTCTATTGAAAGCATACTGGAAGATGATCCACTGAGGTAGCTCATTAACATCTTTCTCATGTGGAGCTCTACTAAAGAACCTGTTTTATAATATCATCAAGGGGAAATACTAAATTGTGATGTGTCTCTGTAATGTATTTATTGTGGCTGAAGTGTCACTTGGCCAATATTTGCTCACTGTCATAATGGTGCACATCAAGGGGACACAAAGATCACAGATGAGTCAACGTGACACAGAATATACCGCAATGTGTCCCAACTGTTCATGCAAACATTCTCTGTAAAATTACTTCCATGCTCAAGTATTTTCCATAATGCAAATATGCTCTGAAAAAGACATCTGCTGCCTTTGAACACTTTCATGGCTTGTATCCAGCTTTCACTTGGCATTTCTGCAGTGGTATTGGTATCTACATTGGTGGTAAAGCATTGCTTATCAAAGTGTTTCCAAAAGTGACTCTAAGTGACTTCCAATTCACACGTTCATTCATCTCTTTCTTATAGATACACTGATGAAGTTGGCTAGAGGCAAACATAACACTATATTTTTCTTTCTTTTACAGCATTGGGCTACCTTTGTTGACTGTGCATTACAAGTACTGAGGAAAAAGCAAAATACTAGTGAAGATATGGCTTATACTATTAGAAAGTTTGGGTCAATATGAAATTTGAATCCACTGTTCAAAGAAACAAGCCAAAATCCCCTTTGTGTTCAACTATTTTAAAAATACTTTCTCATGTATTGACATTTTGATGAACGATTGTATTCATCTCTGTAAAAGGCTGGAATGATGTCACTAGGCATTAATTGCTGATTAGAAAATCAACATTTTTCTTTAAAAATTGTCAAAAGGGTACAGTTGCAGATTCCTTTCTGCTTCCCATTTTTTGGCCAATGGAAGTATTGAAACCATCACTACTGCATAAATGTGTAAGTAATTTTCTATTCTCTACTGCTTTTTTTTTTTCTCCAGTAATACGCAAAGACTATTATTGTCTTGAAGGCACAGTTAGATTTACAAGGGCCCAAACATTTTTATCTGAGTCCTTTCACATCTATCAGCAGTCGCCTTTCAGTTTCTGCAGCTCTGTAACTTGCAGGTTCTCCAGTAGAGCTTAGCTATGTTCTAGTTTGCTTTGTAAAGTCACCAGTACTTTCTCCAGTACTTTCCTACTAGTGTAACATTTGAGTTCATTTTTATGGTTTGTTTTCCTGGAACACACCCAAACCCTTCAAATACAGTCTGGTATGCTGTAAACATGTCAGCATTCAGTTCTTCCTGCTTTACAATATTGACTCTACATTTATGCTTGTTACTACTGGCATACCAAGAATTGCTTATAAGCCAAACACCACAGTGTGAAGTAAGTGTTTGCTTCTGTTCTCTCCATATAGAGAGTACAGTTCAAGTTAAATTTCCCAGATGCTTGCCTTTCCTTACATGAAAAAAGACCTGGTGCTGAACAGTGTTGTGCAGCAGTGATTCTTGGCGAAGTCTCAATGATCTGGTCCTTGTCTGAAGTATCACAAGCAAGCACATTCATAATTATTACACTTATCTTCTCTTACAGTCACTGCACATTTTTGATAAACAGTTGTACTGGCTAGATTTCCAGCAATTACATTCAAACCCAAAATATTGTGTGAAGAGGGTTTTTGTTCACCATCTGCTATACTCTCTCATGTGTCAGTTGTGCAATTCTAGTGAACTTTTATGTATTACTTCCTGCTTTTAGTCATAATTGGACTTCATCATCTCTTCTCTCTCACATCGTTTGGTGGGCAGTAGTGTAAAGCACTGAAATGAACACTGTGAGTTAGCCATTACAGCAAGCCTGAAGATGGTCCTTGTTTTTCATAGGGTAGGTATACAAAGATTGTGGTTATTTTCCCGTATGTTACAGAGCACATATTCAATTTCTTCTTATAACAAGAATAAATTCTTAGAGGTTACTATCCCTTGCTTTTACTTAGGGAATGTTTGACCACAATGACTTGACTTGCAATGGTCGTCCTAAAGACCTGCACACATTAGAATGATTCACATCACAGTTAAACATAGAAGCACTTTCAGGTGGCTTCATATGCAGCTTTAATTTTACTATATATATTTTTTCTTTTCTGCAAAAAAAGTAGAAACACTTTTGTCTGTAGTGCTTTCAGACTTTTTTTGTATGTACCGCAATAAATCTGCTTCCAATCAATGAAAAATGCTTCTTAAAAAAAAAAATCTGCTTCTTTTAAAACACAGATTTTTTTTCTACCACATGGAGAAATAATATCACATGTTTTCTTCCGGAGCATGTGTGCAATGCTTTTATGAAATCTGTCACAGAGCAAGTTGGTGGTACATCTGCATAAGCAAAAACAACATTGCTTAGTGACACACAATCAGAGATTAATTTCCTAGGCAGAACAGGTACAGTGAGTGGACTATAATTCCTCTCCTAAGATTTTTTGTTGTTAGACACGCTCGCACAGCTCACACTCACATGAAGCAGCCTCTGCCCCCCAGACCAGCACAGACCAGTCCAGCACGACAGGCCCAGGAGGCTCAGGCCAGCTGCTGGACGAGTGACCTCCAGGCACCCTGGCTGCAATGCAGGCTTTGCCTGAATAGAGTGTTGGACTTCTCTTGACACGTGTCCCTGACAGAGGAACTTCTGGTGTGGCTGTTGAGTTGCATGTCAGGCATCCAGCACGCACTGAGGACGTGGCTCTGGGCCAGACTGTGATTCCTTGTCTGAGGCCAGTTGGCAGCTGCCACCAGGGCTTTTTGTCATCTGCTGTTCCCCTGTTCCAGATGTCTTACACAAATGTGAAGCTTGCATTGGTTATGTGACAACTTTTTTCCCTGTTGCTTCTTTGTTTTTCAGTTCATATTTCAATGGTCTAATCAATTATAAATGGGCAAATTTTGTCAAAGTCTCTTTTGCCTGAGCCCTCAGGTAGGCTTTGCCACAGCAGCTGCAATGTTTTCTTATGTTGTGTAAAAGTTTGTTCTGAGCTTAACTTTCTTGATGACAAGCTGTCAATCATTGAACTCCGCTTTTGTAATCAGGTGTCAAATTTTATTTGTGCATTTTAAGTAAAATGGTCCCTGCATTCAATTTCTATTATCACGGTTTCTTAAATGTGTAGAAACTCCCAGTAGATGCGTGGCTATTCAATGTTTCATATATCATCTTTATTAAAATTATTTGATTATGCATACTTTTTTCATACAGGCAAAACCAGATTTTTTGATACTCTTACTCGATGCAATAATTATTTTGATTTATTTGATTATTATTTATTTCAATGTTCTCATAAGAATCACAAACCACATTCATGAGCCCAAAACACGTGAATTACTAGAAAAAGAAATGGAGGGTGGGAGGATTTCCAATCTTACCTAATTTCAGAACTTGAAAATTATAGCACAGTAGATCTGGCTACTTCCATTCAGTGAATGCATATGAAATATGAACAGACATTTCTAAGCTTGGAGGAAGAATGTGATCATAACTGCAACCAAAAAAGACCACTTGAGATGTGTAATCTGACCTTTATGATGTGCCAGATTAATTTTTGCTATTATCTTAATCAGAAAAAGACAGCTTGCTTTCTTTTTTTTTTAATAGTAAATTAGGTGTTTTGTTAATGAATGATTCATCATAAATGAATTTAGTTACTTCCAGTAATGATGTAATAAGAATTTGGAGCTTTGAGGGGGGAGAGGATGGGACAAAGTAGTGTATTTAAATTATATTTAATAGGCTATACAATATATCACCAGTAAACTCGTAAATACCAAATGCACTGCTGTTTGCCCTCACCTATGCTTTATTAATTGCTATACTTTCAGTAACCTTATAAATGTTTCACTGTATTTGAAATATACATTCATTATGCAATAAATGATTGAAGCTCAGTAATGGGCTTTCCTTTAAGCATAATTTATTATTTGCCTTGGCAGGATAATACCTGGAAACTGCTGCTTCTGCCAAAGAGTGCATAAATTCTTACCCCCCAAAAAATCTTGTAGCACGCATTTTGTACAACTCTTTCTAAGCATCACTGATTTTACAGATTTCCTGAACAAAGTCCTTCTCCAACCCTCTTGCAGAAAAATTGTAAGTATAGAATTGGTGTAAGTATTCCAATTACTCAGCATTCTCCACTTGAAAATCTTGTTGACAGTTGAAGCAGAAGGAAATGTGTGTATATAATTAATAGGGAATATGATTGAGGCATGTCATCAAAATGGTCTGTTCTACGGAGAAAATAAAAATAAGGGGGATTGACAGGCAGTTTTCCTATTGAACATAATGTTCCTAAGTTCAATCAGAAGGATTTTGCTTCATTGCAGGTTTAACTATATTCTTAGAAAATGATGGAATAATAGCCAGAAAGATAATTATTAGAGGTAGCAATGAAGAAAAGAAGAAGTGGAAGAGAAAGGGCAAGAGGAAAGGGAAGAATAAAACTTGTATGCTTATAAATTTTAAAGTTGAAGAAAAACTAAATTAACAACCTTGGAAACTAAGATGAAAAAACACTTCATCTAGTATCCATTCAAAATATTTTAGTTGGAAGAATTCCATATGGGATTTTATACTGATTTGAGTAATGAGAATGATGCAGAACAGACTAAGGAAACAGATCCTCTCTGTACCTGCCTATTCCCTGCCTTTGAAAGTGCAGGGCTGACCTTCTGTGCATTGTTCAATGTCTCTGAATGCTCAGGATCAGTTTTTGGATCATGCTCTATGCTCTTAGGCTCGTTCATGCCACCCCCTTGTACCATGGTGCTTGATGCCCTGACTACCACGCTACTGAGGACAGCAGTGACTTAGCAGACAACATTTAGTCGTATGCCACTCCCTTCCAAGGAAAATGCAGTCATTCTTAGGGCTCTCAAGGCCTGCATGTCCTTGCTTTACCTTATGATATGGAGACATTCTCAGGTTGGTGGCTTTATTAAAGGATCATGTAAATTTCTTGACTGAATCTTAACAATTGCCTAAAACCAAATTTCTTAGGTGTATCAAGGATGGGAAGGACAGGCATATACCTGGGTCCTGCTAACATACTGCTGCTGTCCCAGTAAAAGATTGCAAACTCTCTCTTCAGTGAGAAGCAGACAGAGGGGTGGCTGGCAGGCACCTCAGTTTTGTGTGGGAGAAGCTTTTAGTAATCCAAATGTTTTATTACTTGCAATTTTTTTTAACAGTGTATAGGAGCTTACCAGGAAAACATGCATTTATTACTCTGAAAAGTATTCAGCATCTGTTTTTCCTTACTCACAACCTACTTTGACAACTTTTGGCTTCACTGACTCACTTTAGGCAGATGGAAAATATGAAATACACTTGGCTTGTAAGAAAAACATTGAAGAATGCTTTTTAATATAAAAAAATTGTTTATTTCCATTGCATAAAATGTTTCAGTTCTTGCTGAATATGTCTAGATGCCAATCAGATAGCAGAAAAAATTTGCCTCTTGAATACTCTGGTTTTTGGCCTTGCAACAGTTTATCCTTAATGATGTGCAGATGACCAGTTCCTCATCTGGAGCAAGTGGCCTCCTCAGAAGTCAGAGCTCACTGCTGATGTGGTTCCAGACTGGGTTAACAGTACATAAGTTCTTTTTCTGTGTAACTCGTTGATGAAGCACTTTCATATGTGTGTTAAAGTGTTAGTGAGAAAGTGTGGGAGTCCAGAGTATTCCTCTGGCATTCCTGGAGGCCTCAAAATCCCCCTGGTGGGGTCCCCAAAGACCCTCAAATGAGACCCAAGTGTCTCAGGGGCTGGATTTAGCTCCTTGGAACAATCTACCAACATTGAGAGAAAAAATGCAAGCCACAAGAAAAAATAGAGTGTAAATTAGACTGTTAGAATGTAGAATAAAAAGATTTCTAGAAGTTTTATATTAAGGGGCTCATGGTTAAGATGGAGGATTTGGGGCGTAGTATGCTTCTTCCTCCTTCTTCTTCATCCTCCTTCTTCTTCACTCCATCCGTATTGGAGTGCCACCTTGACATCCTTTGATTGGATGGGGACAAAACTAGACATTGTAATAAAATTGAAGTGTATTGGGAATTAATTGTAAATGTCTAGTGCGTAATTTAGAGTATAAAAGATAAGTCCTGCCTCTGCCAGGCAGATCCACCCTGGACGTCTGGCTAAACAGATCTCTGTTTGCTGGGCAAAGAATTATTGAGATAAGAAACGATAAACAACCTTGAAACCTCTGAGAACAGTCTCCTGCAGTCTGTCATCAGCGGGCATCGGGAAAAACCTGAATTCCAGACCACCTTCATGTCCCCCTGAGGTGATCTCTAGCATAAAGAGACACCTTGGGCTGGGACAAGAGAGAGGTTCCTATACAGGAATATTATTTTAAGTCTCCAAATCAAGACCTGCAGCAGTGCCAATACTTTTCTTTAGACCATGTAGCTGCTCTAAATAGTGAAAACAAAAACTTTCAGACACATACTGCTTCAGATCACATCTAAGAACAGATCCACATGAGTATAGACTGAGAAGCTATGCTGTGCTCTACTTTGTTAGATTTGTACTTTTTGACTTTTTTCAATTCAGTTTCTGCTTATAAAAGTGAATGTAGTAACCAGAAAGATGAACAGAAAATCTATTTTAAGGAGATTGTGTTTTAATGAGGTATTTTGGACTTTAAGGAAAATTTGGCAAAGCTGAAATTGATTTTCATATTATTTTTCTATAAGAATCTGTGCTTCTGTTAAGAGCTGAAGCTGAGAAATTTGAGGCAGTTTTGTTCACACTGAATAATCCAGCTTGCAAATAGAAAACTTTAAATAGTCTCATTCGGTCAACTGAAGTCAATATTTTAAAGAGATTTTTATTTTTCTAAAAACACTTACATCTATACAAGTGCCAAGGCTTAATTCTACTTTAAATTATTTTATATCCAGAAATGACCTGGCATGTCAGGAACTGCTCTGAACTTTTGGCAGTATGGGAAGAAGGGGGTCCTAAGTGAAGGAAATTCAAGTGATTGTTGTTACTTGTTAATAGTTCTTAATATATATAGTTGTCTAAGTGCTCTTGTAGGATTTGCTAACTATTTTCATGTTAATTATTATCCTGAGGCTGTATCATAAGATGCCTCATGTTATTGTACCTTTTCTTGACACAAATTAAAAAGTCCAGGTTGCCATTTCCTTTACAGAATGGCAATATATTTTACTGCAATTGCACTCTCATTACATAAGAGATTATATACATGTATGTCAACTCTGTTCCTTAATTATCATGCCTTTATGATTCTGAAATGCGTTCTGGCACTGGGCATCTCATGTTTTGTCTGTTCCCATACTCTATATCTCCTTTCCTACTTGCAGCTGGAAGCCCAGGACATAGAATATACTGACTTGCTTCAGGCAGCACAGTAGTCATGGAATTAAAAGCTTTACTGGGTGGTATCCTCTTCTGAAATGCAATCTGTGGCTAGTGGTCAAGGATAGATAGGAAGTCAGGTATCTTGACTCTGACAGCTTTAGCCACTGGATTGAGGCCAGTTTCAGGTAAACTGTTCGGAAATAGAGGACTTCCTCAGCTAATTTCCTTCAGAATATGTGACAAGGCCTATTGTATATTGTACCTGTTCAGAAGCTCTAGCAAAACTCCTGCAGTGGAAGGGCTAACTGGAAACCAGAGGAACCAAAGTGGAAAGAGTGGCTGAATCAGATGTACCAAAAGATTCAACTTAGAATTAGAAAATATGTGATATATGCCAAGGCAAAACTAAAGAAAAGCAGAATGCTAAACATATTTGCCATTCTTGTGTTTAGGTTAGGGTTGAAGGAGTGTTGGGGGGCAGGATGTTTTGGCACTTTTTTTTGCTGCAAGGAGTGAGGAGTCGAAAGGGGAATAAAAAACTCATGGATCTCAGAAAGAATTACTATGAAATGCTGAGCTTGTCTTTGAAAAGATGAAACTGAGGAGTTGGTGACAGTTACAGCTTTTCAGCCCTTTCACTTTTCCAAACCAAGCAACCAGAGGGAAGCATAATTCTTCAGCACTTAAAGCTCCTTAAATTGATATTTTAGGATTAATTTCGTTGATTCCTAGTTTTTCACATAATTGAACATATTTTATAAGGAGAACCACTACAAGAAAGTTCATGACATCCATTATATGAAGCATAGCCTATGAAGACACCTGATTAGACAACTCCTGACCACAGAAGGAGGTATTAAAAAACTGTCTAACTGAATGAGATACTTTACTGTGCCAACTTCAATCTACCATTTCTATCAACCCTAATTATAGTCAGCTAATTCCGTTAGCTTCTTTAATACATTTTAAGCTACAGTACTTACAAGCTAAGAGCAAGTACTGCCCTTTAATGGAGTTACCATTTTCAGGGAAACCTTTTCATTCTATGAAGAAAAGAATTATTCATTATTTTCACCATGATGGAAGTTTGTTAAAGTTTTTTTTCCATTATTGGAATACCTTACACCAAAAACCAAATACCATTTTTTTTACTTAACAATATTTGTAATGTGCCATCAGACAAAAAAAAAATTTGAAAAAACTCAAGTGAAAAGGAAAAAATAGCTTGATATTCAATTCTCAGTAAGGTACAGAAGTCAACATAATAAGATATTATGCTTGCTCCACCACACCAAATGGTGGACCAAGTGCACCTGTAGGCTGTTTTTAAATGTTAGACTGCTATTCAGAGAAGTGATATTCTCCACTGTAGTCAGCAGCTTGGCAAATCTGAACAAAATTCAATAATTTTTCCTTTTTAAGAAAGAGAATAAGAAACAGGAACCATAAAATAGAAATGAGGCAGGACCTAAAAATCTTTATCTGAGTTAGCTCATTTTTAGGAGAGTTTGAAAACTTTTCTACTAAAAATTCCTCAAACCTGTATTACCTATAGTATTCTATGTATCTTTTTGATCATACAGGTGTGTGGCACTTATACATTATGACTGAACTGTCAGGTGATAATTACATTTAGTACAGTACTGTTCTGTTCTGTTGCAATATCTCAAGAGGCAATTCTTGACACATTAATTCAGTGCAATACACTATTATTGAAAGGTATGTTTCCTTCAAATATTCCCACAAAAGTCAATACTTGTTAAAAGGGGCATTTTTTACATAGAAGTACATCTGTTTCTACATGACCTTTATAGGCATTGCATATACTTATGTACAGATTTCAGTCTCGTACTTGCATCATTCAGACATGTAAGCCAGGATGTGCCTTCCTCAGTGATGCAATGTGGGCTAGAACTCAGAAAAAAGGAAGTGGAGAGGGGCTTCCATTTGTGATAAAAACCTGTGTGTGTGTGTGGTGGATAAACTTTTTGGATCATAATGTCAGTGCTCCATGTCATACATCTATGCAGACCTACAGAGACAAGCAGTAACATGCTTAAAGCAGTATAAATACACAAGATAGTTGCAACTTTTATCCTTAAGGCTTTTATCCTTAAACAACAGAATCATTACAGAAAAACAGTTTGATGAAATCCAGGCTGAAAAGTAATGTTATCAACAACTGTGGCAAAACTTATTGCAGCAAGCACATTTCTGGTTCTGAATTTCACATTGCTTTCTGCTTAGGTGCACCAAAAAGGTATAAATCTTAGAAGTGGAGGCAAATAATATTTTAGTCTTTAAAACAGTTACTCACAGTTCTTTCTCAAAGTTTTTGAGGCAATCTGGGTATTTTTCAAAGGTGTGTCAAAGAACACAGAAATTCCCATAAAATTCTGGGAAAAGGGAACAAAGGGCCAGCCCAGAAAGTGAATAAGAGAGGCAGCAAAAGTTTCCGAAGCAAGAAAAGTAGCATTGAGGACTGGAGGATTTTTCCAAGCAGACAATTCCACTGTTCTGTTGCTGTAGTCTCAAAGAAGGGAATTGCTTCCTATTCATTTATTAGAGGCCTCAGACCAGTCCTATAAAGGACATTGTCTTCCTTCTACCCAGAGCTGTCATGCAACAGCATTGGCAAACAGTTTAAGGGGAGCCAAATGAGGAAGAGAAAGGTGTCTATGAAAAGCAGCATGACACAAGAGTAAGAAGCTGAAAAAGAGGAAAGGAGAAGGAAAACAATTGAGAAAACAGAGATAAGAGAGAGATTAAAGAGTGGAGACAATTGGAGAAATAAAACAAATAAATAGGCAGAAGGGAAGAAAATGAAAGCTTTTGATAGGATAAACATTCAACCCACAGCTGTCAGTAAATAAGTTCCCAAATGTACTTAATTCCTGTAATAAAGCTTTTTAATTTCTTAATGTTATGCTTACCAGTATAAAGGACAACCATCTTGCATATAAATTAAGCAAAGAAATTAGTAGTATTAGTAGAACTGAAAATCAGAACTTTATAATAATATATCTAACTGTAACAGAACAACAAAGAATAATAATGTAATTAAAGTTGTTACACTCACTTCTTAGTTTGTTCCTGCTCTCTTGGTAGTTTGGTCACCTTTTCCAAAGCCTGTGCCTGGTGACAGAGCAGGTATTATGGTGAGTCATCAGCATCTGGAATCCTCTGCCAAAAGGAATATGACATGCACATTGATCCTCCTGGAGGATCCCGCGGAGTATGTTTTTAACATTTGATAATATCATTTTACATCTTTTCCTCTTTTCAAGAGCTTGACATTATATATGAATTCACTACATGATGCCTTTTGTTTGGTTAGTACTATCTGTTTCTCTTTTTTCCTTTTCTAAACCATATATCAGTTTTCTACGGTTCCAGATCTGCATCTCTCTTAGTGACCATCACTGACTTGCTTAAGGCTTTCTGTTCTGCAGTTCCAAGGCTGTGCCCCATGTTTCATCATCCCATGACTGTCCATTTGACTGGTCCTTTATACAGCATCTCATATCTTCACTTATGCCAGCACTTCTCTGCTCTCTATCATTGTATTACAGTTGTAAAGTTTTCATTTTACTCTAAATAACTACTTTTTAGAGTTATCTGTATAAAAATCATTGGAAAATACTGCTTTCAGTTACAACAGCCTGTCATCAGTCAGTTGACAATACTTGGACACAGCAAGTCTCTGCAAACTCAGCCATTGCAAACTGCATACAGGCTGGCAGTTTGTTACTGTCAATCATAACACTGTTATGAAGCCATAGGACTACAGTGTCTTCTGTAATCCTACCTTGTGCTCTGTGATTCCACTCTTTCTGGGTTTCTTCTGTCCATGTATGTATTGGAAAACTGTATAGATGCCACTTGGGAAGCTGGATGAATTAGTCCTTGCTTGGCTGGCAATGAATGGAAATTGATCAATGCCAAATATTGTCATACCTATAACCCATACAGCATTTGGAGAGTGTCACAGCACTTGAAATATGATACAGACATTTTGAAACTGTTTAGCAACCACGTGGCAAACCAAGTGCCCTTAGATAGGCACCAAGATTCTTGTGGGTTAATGAACAGAGCTGGAGAATTTTGAAACAGTCTGTATGTCTTGTACTAGCTTTTAAGGGTTGTTAATGAAGTGCCCATCTCATCCAGCTGCTCTAAAGCACTCCTTCCTGCTGGCCTGATGAAGCCCAGACAAGTGTGCCCATGAACACGGGGTCTCTGTACAGCCCAAGGGATGCATCTGCTGCTGCCCCATTTGCTGGTTCAGCCAGAGGTGAAGCTGAGCACATATCCCAGGGGCACACGTAGACATGAGCTCGGATATGCTCAGAGGAGGCACACACAGAATACTGGAATGGCTGGTCACCGCTGCCACAGGCAAGACAATGCCTTCAACATCACCCAAAGAAAGGAGTGACATAAAACTGAAACACAGACAGGTGATTCCCCTCCTACTCTTGGGCTGGAAAAGACAAGATGTCACTAGTGCAGTGCACACAAGATACTCTCCAAGTTTACAAGCATATACACGTTTGCAGGTCCTTCAAGCGTTGTCACATCCCCTCTGTTTATCCATTGACTCTGCCTGTATCCTGGACCCACTTTATGGGCCCCTTGCCCCCTGGCTGGCTCAGCTCAGTGCTCTCTAGGAAACACGTGGCATTCAGCTCTTTGCTCCACAGACACCCCTACACTCACAAGTCTCTCTGATTAGCTAGTGTAGCCTGATGTGTGCTGGTGAATACACCCACACACACATCCCTCTTATCCCAGTGTTTACTGGGTTTAGGGAAGATACTTCCCCTTGACCCTCACCAGCTGACACAACACACATGGGCTGTGACCAGCACTCTGCTTCCAGCTGCCAGCACTGAGAATCTCAATCAACTCTTGTCATGTTAACTTCTTCACAGGTGGATTTGAGTGTGCATACCACTTCTGCTCCAGTGAATGGAGGTTAAAGTCTCCAACTCACTCCAGTCTCACTCTGTGACACCACTCACTCCAGTAGCTGGCCCCACAGGTCAGGGTTCCTACAAATTCAGCCTGACTTCTACGGATGGTCCCAAATTTTGCTCATACACAGAAGTCTTGCCTGTACCTAGCACTTAGTCCTTGCAGGACGCATATGCAGAGATTGAAGAGCAAGATTTTGTAGAGATAATTAAGAAAAGATTTAGCAACAAACACAGGAAGATAGAACAGATTGTGGTGATCAGGTGCAGGCCTCAGCCAGAGTACTGACTTGTCCTTTTTTAAAAGGGTGACCAGACCCTTTTATGACTCTTTTCTACCTATCTCCTACTGTTTACCCTGGTGGTTCTTCCTTTGCACATCCCTTCATGGGTTTGTATACCTGTCCCAGCCCAGGCTCCAGGATCTCTCCTGGTTTGTAATAATATCAGGTGCATAATCCAGGCAGATTTTCTTGCAAAGGACATCTACAGTTTCCTGCTAGCCCATCAACCGATGTGATTGGTGAGGTTGTTTCTTGTCATCATCTCCATTTCCGCTTTGTTAGACAAGAGTGTCTGTATATTTTCTCTCTGTCTTCCCTTTTTTTCACTCACTTTCCCAACTTACCACATCCCTGATCAGAAAACCGTGTTTGAACATTCTTGTACTCTTACATGTCCTCATCAGTTACTGTGGATGGGCAGACTTGATGTCTCTGACTGTCTCTTATGTAATCAGGTTTGCATCTCTGAAGTTTCTTGTTTAAAGTTTCCTCCTTTTCTTATTAGCCACTTGTTCCATAGAAAAAGGCCCTTGGCCAGATGCCCTTAAAGAAGCAGAGAGTCTCCTGCACACCACAACATTTCTAAAAAACGTAACATAAACAAATTGTTGCAATGGCTGCTGATAAACTGTCAAGTCAGCATTTCCTACATTTGATGAGGTGGTTCAAGTTCACCTGTATCAGTCTTTCTTGCTCAGCAGTGAAGTGAAAACGAAGGGTTCCTCTCTGGTAGCATAACAGTGAGAACCATTCAAAACAAGTACGACTATGTGAACCTAAAGAAACTTGAATACAGCCAAATAAATTAATTAATATTTCATGTATTTTTATAGTTTAGGTTTGAATTACTCTCAATAGTTATTACTACAGTTTAATTGCTTTTGGCCTACACTAACACCATTTCATTATAGCACCTCAGTGGTTTCCTTTCCATTGTTTACTTTACAGCAACAATGAGATAACACATCTACAAGTGCAAGTAGTTACCATAAAATTCTCTCTCACTCTCCTTCTTAATCTATGTCTCTTTCTCCTCCCAAGCATCTTACAGATTTTCAGCTAGATATCCCCCTCTTTTATTCAGAAAACAATTATTCTGATCAACCCTATACCAAATCTCAGGCTGTGTGGCTAAGGATTCCTCTAGGATTCCTAAGTGAATGAATTACAGAAATAGGATATCTGAGTAATGTATCCATTTTTTTAATTATTTGGGTTTTCCCTATTGGGTAACCATATCATTTTGTACAATGTTCTATTGAACTGCACTTTCTTATTGTCCTCCAAAAAACTTACCTTATTTTGAAATTTGTCTTTCCAGTTACCGATTGCCAGTTTTCCTGACTTGGCTGTAACATCTAGATATTGGTTGGAAAACAAGGTGGAATTTTATGAAATTAAACTTGTCACATTTCTTCATGATTTATGTAAAACAACTATATAGACCAATACTAGGCCACTGCTCATTTTCTACTTGAATCAGAAATTTTCAGAAACTCCTTTAGCATAGTTTCTACAGCTGTTTCCATGTGAGTTAGGGTAAAATTTGCATTACACTGAGTGACACCAGAGATAAAGTAACAGGTTGAATCAGTTTTAAAAATTTCTGCATAGCTGAATTTCATGTCTATAAAGTCTGACCAAAGAGTGACTGGAGCTACCTAAGAGTTTTCTTACTTCACCAAGCATATCAGGGCAATGGATAAAAGGAAAAGTTCACTTCCATTTTTGATATGGATAATTATGGATAAATATTCCCTGTAGAAAGTGTAGAGACAGCATGCAATATTCATTACTCTACAATTACCTTTTCTTGACTCTCATACTACTTGAGTCTGTTGGTCAGATTGCAGAAGGGTGCTATCATGTTGAAGAAAATTATCATGTCCGACTCTCAGTGCTCCTCTCCTAACCTATGACTTCAGCTATTGGTAGTCACTAATTATAATTATTCAGCTTCCCTATAATGGAGAGGCTGGGGAAGAAATGTACTGCTCTTCCTTGTAACTGAACTGATAACAGAAAGGCAGATTGCTAAAATGACTTCTCAGCTATATATTTAATCCATTTTCCTAGATTTTAAGGAAAAGATTCCATTTTTTTGGTGTGTCCTTCCTTTTTTTTGAAATTGAAATGGTAGATTTAGAAGTGGAAATGCTATTATTATATAAAGTACCAAATGACTGACATTTGTAGAAGGTAGCTTTAATCAGAAGATATTGTTGGTGATGTGGCATAAAATCAAAATTAAAGGTCATGGACACAGTGACAAACAGGAAACTGAAGTTATTTCTTTCTAAAATTGTATTCATAAATGTGAATTACCTTTGTAATGTTCAGAAAAGGATGTCCCTCTTTTGCTTTAACCTCTTATCTGCAATATTTCCTCTGACACAAATACAGTTTTGACATACCTTGAAAAAGAAAAGAAATCTTCAGTATAGCATTTTTTCCAAAGGTAGGATACTGGTGCATACATTGTGGACAGTTCTTGAATACAGCTAAAGTGCAAACTGAAGAACTGAAATGCTACATAATATAAACAGACACTTTTCCCCTGAGAAAGGTATGTGGAATTTCTCATCTATATGGCATAAGATGCAATGAAACTGAATAAATCCATATTAACTTTTAGTCTGAAGTAATGCCTTTGTACTTGAAATTCTTGTGTGTGCAAGAACATAATACAGTTAGTAAAAGAAAGCCCTTGGGCAGGAACATTGCTTACAAAAACTGGTAGCTTTTCAGGCAAGAGAGCAAAAATTTCATCTAGGGTGGGATGTTTCCCTGAAGTGTCACAGTGCTGAAAAAAACACCCAGCACAAAAAGTGTTCTCTTTGTTAATAAGAATCTTTTACTTCAAGGAGTCACTGAAATCCTAACCAATATTTGCAAGACTCCTGACAAGGGCCTGTTAGAAAGAGAGGGAAGTCAATAAAAGTAAAGTGTAAGTGTAACATTAATGGCAGGTTCTTGTAGCCATTTTCCCCCAAATTATACCATTCCTATTCAAATACCATCTCAAGAGTCTCAGACAGTGTCAAGTGCAATCATTGTTATTGCAGTTGCCAAGGTAATCAATTGAAATCATAATGAAGGGAACAGAAGGAAATCAATAGAGTCTGAAATTACAAATAAAGAGAAGCTATCGTTTAAAAGCATTTGGCTGAAATCTTCCATATTAATGGAGTCAGAAATGGCTGTGTCATTCAGAAGCAGTGTGGTGCATAATTCACTTGAGTGCATTAGAACACCTAAAAGCCATTGCAGCAATTAGTGCTGCCTACCAAGAAAGTGTCCACCTTAGAAGCATCACCGAATTGTTTGTTTGGTTCCAATATGTTTTCATATTTAAAACTGTTTCTTTTTTCTCCCTCAAAAAGGCAATCATGGTGTAATCTCAATAAACATAGTGTCCATCTCATAATTTGTTGAAGAAGTTTTTCTAATGTGTGCTCTCTCTTCTGGAGTTTTCTTTCAGGAAAAAGCCCTACCCAGATGCAGTGGCACCCCAGTGGATTTTGCACCCCTTAGGTGCCCCAGTGACTGTGGGACATTCGTACTTAATGGCAGTGCTGAGCATTTGCCATCCTCCTTTACACAGAAATTATACCCATGTCCTCATACATGTTACTTAACCCAAATATGTGGAGCATACATCACTGCATTCAGACAAAGGCATTCTAGGTGTGGTGAAGGGTGTACTGTCCCTTTCTCTTCGGGC
Organism: Luscinia megarhynchos; assembly: GCA_034336665.1. NCBI lineage: Eukaryota > Metazoa > Chordata > Aves > Passeriformes > Muscicapidae > Luscinia > Luscinia megarhynchos. Next base: position 27,839,888 of record CM067592.1, on the reverse strand, counting down.
AAGTAGGACAGCAGGACTCTTTATTTGGCTTTAGAGAGATAAGCAGGCAAGAACGAAGCACTGAATATGTGCTGTGAATATGTTTCTGCTGTGAGTGCTCTTCAAATCAAATGTTATTGCACCTTGCAAGGCCCAGTAAATAATTATTCTAGAGGAGAAGCTAAGCGTGATGCAATACTCTGCTACTGCATTCACTTGGGAAGAAGAAGACATGGGTCCCAGCTCATGAACCAACTGGAGCAGGGAATTGAAGTATCCATTGGAGCAAGAAAGCCGGGTCTCAGAGCTAGCCATTATGTTATGCAGCTATGTCCTCTCCCTCTATACTTCTGGTTAGAGAGATGGTGAATATTTGATAGTTTCATGCAAAATGGAACAATTCCTGGTGGAAGGTTTGGGAAAAAATGCGTAACATTCGACAGCATTGCTCTTGGGTGTTTCCTGTGCAAAGCAAATTACCATCATGTGAAAAAAAAATTTTATTTGAATTCTTCCTGGAAGGAGTACTCAAACTACTTAGTTGCTCCTGAAGAGGAAGAAAGGGAGAAAGGGAAGGGTCCACACTGCAATTATTCAGCTGCATTCAGAAAAAAAAAGATGATGGAGGTCAGGTGTTTTTGCTTTTAGGCAATTGCTCTTATCTCATTGAAATGTGACTTAGCTGTCTTAAGGAAATTGTTCTTAAAAGTCAGAAAGTAGGAATAATAACAAAAATTAAGAAGGCACCTCCTTCCTACCTGAAATGCTAACATATTCAAACACTTAGCTACCAAGATCTTTTATTTTCTCAAAAACATCGATTGGTTTTTGCATGGCGCTTAATAAAACCTTTCTATTACCAATTGCATAACAGCAATTAAAATTCTCATCAAATCCATCTTAACTGTTTATAGTCTTCCACTAGGGAGCATTTTCCTTGGTAAACATCTGCAGTAAAAGGCTATTTAATCTCCGCAAGTGAAACAGAGAGTTATGCTAATTCATCTCTCCTACTGTCAGTTTACACTGAAATCTTGTACAGATCTGGTCTTCTGCAGTAGGTGAGTTAAGGTGGCTTGCTCTGAGAGGAAAATAAGCCTTTGTCTTTTTTTCTGTCACACCAGCTAAAGTTAGATCTGATCATTGTGTGTCTCTGCAAAAGAGTTCAAAGAACTTTGCTCTGCAGTCCACCAGTGCAAACTGCTAGGAAAAGGATATCTGATGGACTGCCTTCTATGAATGAGGGCAGTGAAAGAGTACATAGCCATGCTACACAAATAAAAGCATAAAATACTATAAACTAACCATACAATCACTAACAGCACTTTCTGCCTTTCTTTTTGTATCGATTTATTAACAAAGGGATTAAATGCGGTGTGTTGAAAGCATCCTTTCCCCAGAAAGCATTGAACAAGTAATGAAAAAATGTCCTTCACATCATATTGGAAAAATCAGGCATGTTGTTTTCTTCCCCATGTCACAAGTGTAGTCTCTGGTATTCCTTTAGCTCTCATCCTTCCAAATTTGTGATCTCTGGGTTGTCACTTTCAGAGTTTTTGATTAATATTATCAGAACCAAACCTGCAGCAGATTTGAAGATTCCAGGTTGCTTCTTCTAGTATTTCCAGCTTTGCCTTCTGGCATCTGGCTCCAGCTTGGAAGATATGAATAATTTCTCACTTCCTCTTCTTGATGCTCAGTTCCCACTTTCATCACTTACAGGAGCATCAAATCTCCCACCACTGCTTTGTTTCCTTTTCTTCCTGAGAGGATTTCAGCTTTTACTGATTGTAACAGGAGCAAGTCCATCTAAAACAGAGGCCTGAATGACATTTTTATTTTTAAAGAAAGCTTTGCAAAGGAAGGAAAAGCTACCTTATAAATGTCTAGATAAAAGCTAGGAATAAATCAAATAGATATTTATCCTTTAAATAATGTACTGAATGTTTCTCTACTGTAAAGCCCTCATAGCAGATCAATACTGTTTACACTATTCACTTGCAGCAAGCAGTAAAAGTCTTTCACTTCAACAGTTTCCAGCTATTTAACATTGTTAAAAAGACAGCTAAAACATCAATTGGGGGCATTTTTTCCTAAACTGAAGTGGATCGATTAGCTTTCGTGACATTCACTGCAATGATTGTGAACCAGGATTAGGAGCGCGGTAATATGGGAGTAAAAAGGGAAAGAAGACAGTGCACCTCTTTTAAGTTAATGAAATAAATTGCATACCTCTACTCAACAGAAGTAAATCTTCTTGGAGGGATTGACTTCTTTATAATACTGTGTTAATAACTACTTCTGTACACGTGTAGTATGGATTGCCTTTTAAATTGATTTTGCCATACGTATGCAAAAGCAATGGCTCTGAAAGTCTGGTCTGTGACATTTGTCATGTCGAATCAGCTAGGCAACAGTGTAAATTTGTGATCAATGCCACTTCAGTGAGAAAAGGTATTCATTACCAGCAAACTCTAAAAGAACTATGCATGGCAATTAAATAGAAATGAATTGTTTTTGGAATTTATAAAAAAAAGTGGTTACTTAGTTCAGCCAATTAATGCCTTTGCATAACCTCTGGTCAACAAACCACTGTAAATACTGTACAGAGAAGCAATGGGAAAGTTAGGACCATTTTAGCATCTACAGTGCAGATGAGAAGACTTCTGATTGAATTAAAAAAAAAAAAAATTTCCCTGACTCCCTTGTCTGGCTGTTTTTTCCCCATTTCTTTATTGTTTTCCCTAATGACTGCATTGTTTAGAAACAAAAAATTAAATTTAAATATGAACCTCTTGCTCTTTAACTATTTTTCGAAATACTTTGGCTGTAGATGACATTATATGGCTTAAGAAAACAGAAAATCTGAAGCCAAAAAGAAAAGAAAACATGAGTAAGTACTCAAAAAGGCTTGTGAGATCCAGATACTTATGCATAAAGTATCGAAGATGATAAATTAAATGGTGTAGACAAATGAAAATTAGAGATACGACATTTCCACTTTATACCACGTGTCTATTTTCCACCAATTACTATGTAACTTATAGGGAAAAAATTATTTGCAATATGGAAGTTTCAGGAAATATTCTAAGTCAATGAAAACATGCTTGGCAGGTAAAGCTGAATTCACCATTCCTTCAATATTCCAAATAATGTAATACCTTTAAGATCATCTTCTGTGAAGACAAGATGAGAAAGTTGGAGCTGTTCAGATTGGAGAAGAGACAGTGCTGAGGAAACCTAATAGCACATTCCAGTACCTGAAGAATTGCCGACATTTCTCGTTGGCTGGAAAAAGACTTTTCACAAGAGCATGTAGTGATAAGACATGGGGGTATGGCCTTAAGCTGAAAGAGAATAGATTTAGGTGAGATCACAGAAGAAATTCTTTATTGTGAGGATGGTGAGGCACTCAAAGTGTTTGCCCCCAGAGGGACTGTAGATTCCAACCCTAGAGGTGTTCAAGACTGGGCTGGATATTGATCTGAGTGATCTGTTCCAGTGTAAGGTGTCCCAGCCTGTGCCAGGGGGTTAGATCTAGATGATCTTTGAGGTCTGCTCCAACCCAAACCATGCTATGACTATATGATTTTATGATTAATCACTCATTTCCCACATTTTTCACATCTTTCTTTAAGTACAACCATCATCACTTTTTGAAGGTATGAATATTTCCTGACAGTAGGGACTGTAGTTCTTGATTTAACTATGGTCTGATTTTCTCCTCCTACAACCTTTCACAGTAGAATGCTCTTCCAAAACCTAGGAAAAGTCAGCTATATAAGAAGAGGTGTCTAAAGATCTAACAATCTATGGTTTCTTCAAAAAACAGTTTACTGACATGCTCAGTGAAATACAGGCAGTTCAGAATACTCTGTGTTTTTGGGAAATTCAGAAAGAATAAGAGTTTTTATGTCTTACATCGAACAAACTTCTGTTTCTTGCAGGACTTAACGGTTTTGATGGGCCTGGGGGCTGTCATTGGTACTGCCATTTGCTACAAACACAAGGTTTATTTCACATGTATCAGCACTGGTCAGCATTCAGATATAAAAGTCATTTTCTACAAACAAATAAGTTTTCAAACCTCGCTAGCTTAGTCCCTGCTGGTATGAGATGAAAACAGGCATTCTATGAGGAAAACCATGCATGAATTATTTTTAGCTTAAATAAGATGGAGATTTTATGGATTTGGGTCAACAGAGATCACACTAAAAATGTTCACTGCTTCATTCTAATGAGTTTAAAGGATGGTTGCTCTATTTTTCCTTCAATCTATTTTTGTCCTGTTAGTGTGTAAGTACAATATGTTACTGTGGAATAAAACAAACTGACTGCTGAAAAAAATTAATATAGGAGATGCCCCAAAAATTTTGTTCTAGACTGAAGTAGTCTACAAGAGTAAACATCTGAGTATTGAAACTATTGCTTTTCTGAATGTAAACCTGATATTTTAGCAAATACTTAAGATGTGGTCAAGTCTTTCTCCAGCAGAAACATCAGATATGCCTCTAGGTAGACACATCTATTCCTCCTGGGAAATGTGAGTGTGAATCTAGTCAGACACCAGAGAGAATTTTGCCTAACCTTTTTGCATTGTACTTTTTTTGCAATGAAGTTTGGAAGGAAAGACATTAGGAACCTCTATAAAGGTCAAGTCCTGCTTTGCCTGTGCTTATGTCTGAAAAATTAATAGGTCCAAATCTCCTAGTGCCTGCCCTTATTACTCGTTCACAGTCAGATAATTGCACCTGTGTAGCAAGGGGTCCCTTTCGACTGCAGTGGATGCATGGTAGTGGCAAAGAGAAAACAGAGGCGTCTGGGTGACCTCAGCAATGTGACTCGCCCACATGCAGTGACAAGAGCAGACTGTTTGCTTGGTCATCCAGTCGTTTTCCTTCTTGAGAATGACACAAGGACGGTCAGAAATCTGTGCTCAGCACAGCGCCAGAGGAAACAAGATTTCAATGGATCTGCTTCTCAGAAAAACTACTGTGAACTCAGATGTGCACCCAAGTGCACTCTGGAGCCAGTTTATCTTCATTTCAGTTCCCTTTTGGCAGGGACATGTAACTACAGTGTGAGTATGAAAGCCCTTTACACGTTTTGTCTCTTAACTTCCTTTTGCAAGATTAATAGAAGCATTGCATGTATCACAGTGGCAGTGCAAATGTTGCCTTCCTTAACAAATACTTTCTTAGATTAAGGTTTTCTCATTAAAAACTCCCTGAATAGAAAAAAAGGCAAAAACTTAGCCTTTAAATCCGTATATTTGGCTTCAGTACTGAGCAGCTGAATGCATTATACAGCACACCAAAAAAGTAAAATAATTTCTCTGCAAAAAGTGAAATAACATCATTCAAGACCCCAAAATTCTAATAGCTACTACTAATTTGCAAGATATATGTTTGCATGAAAAAGGAGAAAAATATCTTTATGATAATATGCTATTTGTCAGCAAGGGTATGGCATATTTTTTAGATTTTCTTTTGCACAAAGAGCTTCCTTAGGTGTCTCTACTATACTTATTATGGACAATGTTTGACTTTGAAAATACAACTTGGGAAATACACCCTAAATAAAATAATTCTATTTCACATTTAAGTTGCTAAAAATGCCAGGTTGCTGTTCACGAAAATGCCATTTCAAAAATAGATTCTAAAAAATCAAAACATGCCCTTTGTGCCAACGTCATCTAGCTGCCAATAGCTCTTTACTGGGCTAGTCTGTGGGCTGACTGCCTTTTGCAAAAGAAGTTCCTGGAATAGATATAACTTGAAACAAAAAATTAACCTTTGGGGTTTTTTCCTAAAAAGTAAGGCAATTTCTGTATTCAAAACAAATTCAAGCTGGACAAATAGCGTGCCTCCTTTATTCCTTGCTATCTTTTTATTTGTTGACAGTTTCTTTAGTCTCTGTAGAGTATATGTATCATTGTTCCTGGAGGTGTCATTTATTTGTGTACGCCACTCAAATATTTCAGTATATTTAGGCCCCTATCACAATAAATATAAAATATAAAAATAAATAAAGGAAAAGTAATTGTTAAAAAATATTTTTTGTTTATTTTTTTAATATTAAAATTGTATATAATTTGGCTTTCAAGAGACTAATTTTATTGAAAAGGGCATAGCTAAAATAGGATTAAAGCCTCTTTGATCTTGTAAGACCAGACAGGGGAACAAAAGTAATGTGTCTTGTTAGATCAGGATGTAGAACCAAAAAAATATGAAGGCCTTACTTGACCAAAAGCTTTGGATCAGGCTGTTGATTGCTGTATTGACTGCTTAAATTTTCTATTCTTCTTAAGTATGACAGGTACTAATTTTTCTAATAGGGAGGCAGTTTATTTGGAAAATGCTTCTTGCATTGTGGAATTTTTACTGTAAAGGCTCTTTGGAGCACCAACCTGCTTGTATTTCCAGAGAAACACATGCACAGACACAGTCCATCAATCTATCCCAGGGTGATGCATTTTTAACTTGCAATATGAGAGAACCAGTAACGTATTTATTGGTCTAAATCAGTGATTCAGCAAAGTTTCATAGTAAGTGTGACAGTAGTTTAATCAGATTTGATGTCAAGGGGATCTTAAGTGTTTGCTGCATGAATGAGAGGGTGAGGCAGAGCTATCAGAGACCCTGACATGGGCACAATCAATCCTTTATATCACTTAGGTAGGATTTCAAAGTTTAGGATCCTATTGATCACTTACCAAGGATCTGTTACAACAAGGAATCTCTCAGCCTTGAGGAGTAGCCTGGAGAGGTGTCCCTGCTCAAGGGGAGATCCTGGCTGCAGCCTGCTGTCCCGTGGCAGAGATCAGCAGGGCCTGGGCTGTCCTTTGTTTGTGGAGGAGGATGGTTGACTTACACCAGCTGTGTTTGGGGCTGGCCTCAACTAGCTCAACTAGCCCTTGCCTGTTGAGCAAGAATTATGGAGCTTTGCTTCTCAGATCTGCTGTTTGTACAGAGGAGTACAGAGAAGAGGTTTAAGTGTTTTGGAGTGGGTGGCACAACTCCATGAATAAAATCAAATAATGACAGAAACTTACAAATTCTCATTTTAACATCAAGTCCAGATATATTAGGATGTTCAAGAGAGGCTTGTTCATGTTTAAGATCTAATAAAGACAGCACCCTTGCTGAGCAATTGCAGACACCCTATTGCTTTTAGCGAGAGATTCAAGGTGTCTAATATTTCTTTATTAAATACAGCCATGTAATAAACACTTGGGTACAAGTCTGATCAACTATTAAGAGCTTCCCAAAAGTGACATATTTCCTTAATCTCCTCTGCAGTTCAGCTGCTGTTGCTAAGAAAACTGCAGAATCTGGGATTTTCATGTCTGACTTTCAGTGGGCATGAAACTGAAATAATTATTAACAGTTACCTGTCTTGCAAGGATGTTGTCGAGGTCACATAGTTCATAATTCTGCAACAGTTCTAATGTGTAAAGTGGAATGAGATAATCATAACTACATTAGAATCTTCTGTGTAGGTTCTTGTATGTTAAATTTCTGTAATACAGCGAGATTCTTTGTCTGCATCTGTGTGTGAATAAAAGCACAGGACCAGTGCAGCACTCTGAGAATTAAAGTTCAGAACAAAAAGCAGATCAAGGAGTTTTCTTTTAAACAGCCATGTCAGTTCAATCACTGACATAGTCAACAGGCAAGAACTAGCCAAATAATAGTAAGCAGAGCTTCAAAGAATGATAGTAGCCCTGGAGATTTTGCAGCTAATCACAGATGATTAATGGGGAAGTTACTTTAAAAAACCAACTACCTTTCTTTTTTGATTGCTAATTATTCATGAAAGACTAAGAACAAGAGTAAAATGAAGCAGGACAACACATTTTTAAGCACTACAATAAAAGAAAAATTGATCACCTAGTTAGTATGCAAGCAGCTAAATACAGCAGGGTCAGCTGTGCTAATTTGAGAGTCAGATTGGGAGTTTAGCAAAGCTTCTCAGTGCCAAGTGGCTTATTTCAGAGTTTCAATTAAAGATGAACGGAACAGGTTTGCACATACCCATGTATGTTTATGATGGGATGCTTGCCCACTGACCAAACAGAAAATGATTATTCCAGCAAGTATAACAACAAAATTTATTTCTTTTTTTTTTTTTTTTTTTTTTTTTTTTTTTTTTTTTAACACATGGATGGGTCTTTTCTATGCCTATGAAGACAGTGTTTCCTGACTGGTTTGCATCTCAAAACCAGATATATGTGTAAGCTTTTTTATTATTTACACTTCACTCTTTCACATTTTTTAAGAGTGGATTTTTCAATAGGGTAAAAAAATTCAAAAGCAAAACCAGAACTTAAAGATCAGGTAAGCATTTAAAAAATCAGATAACTATTTAAACAATGACAGGGCAATAAATACAATCTCCATTCTTGTCTCTTTAGATTGCAATATCTTCAGTGCAAATATTTTGTAGAGCATATTTTGTATTTTTTATATTTTACATTTCTGGTTTCCCTCAACCTCATTGGATAGGCCAAGGTGCTAGATTTGTATGGTTGGTTTTTGATGGAGTTTTGTTTGTTTGTTTGTTTGTTGATTCACTTTTTTGGTTGGTTGGTTGGTTGGCTGGTTTTTGATTTTTGTTTCTTTGGGGGTTTTTTGTGTTTTGGGTTTTAGTTGGGTTTTTTGGTTTGTTGTTAGTTTGGTTTTGGATTTTTGTTTGTTTCTTTATTCGTTTCACGTAAGAATTCTTAGACCATAAAATCCTGATTCAAATTTATGTGGATGACTTATTGCAAGAGTAGTCCCTAGGCTTCCAAGTTCCTCACAGAGACAGAGATGCAGTGATTGTCTCAATGGGCTTTTAATCTTATACTTAACATAATATAAACAAGGGTCATCTACATGAGAACAAAAAAAAGAAATAAAAGTATCAATCTACACTGTATTCTCAGTTTTTATACCTGGAAACTTGGAAATAAATTTCGTTTTATTGATTTATAGAAGGAATATCAATCATATTTCTCTATCAAAGCTGCAATTCCTTCAGGGAAAATAATGTAATTTAGCTGTGTAAAGAACACCTACCTAGTTTTATGTTCTATGAAAGTAACAGGATATTGACTAGGACTCTTGTCATTTAATCAAAGGAAAAAAATTTGAGGAAGAATCGAAAAAAAAAAAGGGAATTATTTCTTAGGAAGGGGTTTGAGAGGTCTTTCTCTGCATAAGGTCTTCTAAAGTCAAAGAAGTAAAAATTAACTGAAGGAACAAAGAAGCCTTGGTGAAAATAGCCTCTGCTGTTCAGGGAGAACGTAGCAGGACTGAGGATAAAATCCTTTGAATGACCCTGGTTTTGCCACTGCAAAGCAGTGAGCAGAGTGTCACATTTCTGCTCCAAAAGCAAGAGCCTCTCTCCGCCCATCTGCAGTACTACAACAGATACATGAGACTTCACAAACAGCTGGTTTTCTCAGACTTTGCACGGGAGTGTCAGACCCCATCTATCACCATACTACAAAGCTGCAGACCCCAGATGAGACAAGAAAGGTTACAGTTTGAAAATACACCCAAGACCATTGTCCTTTCCTTTTCCTGTCCTTCACTTCGTGAAGGGAAAACACCAAGGCTACAAGCTACCACAGAAATTACAAGAGGGAAAGCATTTTCAGCAGTCCTTTGCTCCCAATCCCAGATCAATCACTCTGCCTCTCAGCTGAGCAAAAGGGCATCAAAATTAGATTTGAGTGTGACGAAGGTTTAGACGGAAAGAGAAGGTTCTTGAAGCAATTGAGCCTATTAGAAATATAACCAAAGCAAATGCACATGGCCAAATATGTCTGCCTCTTTATTTGTCAGTGTTCCTACTTCCCAGACCATAGCAAATGGTGTTACTGTATGGCCCTCTGGTAACTGAGAGAAGATACCTGCAGTGGAATGTGTGAGCTGCAATTTAGCTGTGGAATTTAGCACTGCAGTTGATACTGCCTTTTAGAGGCACTAGAGAAGCTTTTGCTGTAAGAAAATAATAACAGTAATAATAATAATACACTTATGGTAGAAAAACACAGCTGTAATTCTGATCTTGGTGAATCAGAAGTAGTCATCATTGTCCCGCTCTGAATATATATGAACATATATGAATTAGTGGAAAGAATGCCTTGTTACAGTTTTGCCACTCCTGTTCTTGTTCTTTTCTGCCATGTAAATGATGCAGTACACTGACCAAAAAGGCCTGTCTGACTATAAAAACACACCACTCTTCTCCACTAGTCAGCTTCCTGGAATAGCTAGTTAATGCTCTCATCTACATGGATTGCCTGCATTTTTAAGGAGGCATACACAAGACATGTGTGCAAGAAGCTCCATCCTAGTTTGAATTTGTCACATTGTTTACAGCATTAGAGATGATTTGACTTAAAAATCCGAACAAAAAGTCCCAAACAAACCCACACTCCCTTGCAACCCTAATTTGTCACATCACTCTGAGATGAAATGCTCTGTGTTGTTGGATTCCTGCAATGAAAAAAAGAAATTAGAACCACTTAAAGCCCACAAGTCTTTAAAGACTTTTTCTTGATCTCAGAACATAACAAACTTTTCCCTTCTAGCTCTCCAATTAGCCATTTTTCCTTTAATTGTTGAAAAATCTAAAGGAAATATTACAGATGGGTGTCCATGTGAACATTAGACAGAATAACTGAAAATCTGTAAGATTCATTAGTAGAAAGTTTACCCAAGTGGGGAGGTTTTTGTTTATCTTTATTTGGAGTATTTTGCAGTTTTGTGAAGCCAAATATTGATTTTTTTGTGCACTAAGTAAACTTGTATAGACTAACTTTGTTTTAAGGTTGTAGAGGAATTAAGAAGATACTAAATCAGCACAGAGAAGAAAGTGTCTGTGTCTAAAGACTATTATTTCCATTTTGTACTTGTATTTCTTGATCCTTTTGCTTGAGTATGATAACTGACATAAAGATGTGGAACAATAGAAAATTAGATTCCCATAGAGCTTAAATAATGGTTCTCATCAAAAACTTTTAAGTAGATGCTTCTATAAGGACTTGTATTGCATGAGGACCTTGTGCTGCAGGAAGGAAAGAAGTAGACATGTAACTGCAATTTGCCACTTGTGAATGATAGAGTGTAGTTCAGGATTGTAGGTTGGTGTCTCTTGTCCTCACTCATTCTTTTTCCATTGTTAACCCTGTCTTGACCTTCTACATAACTGAATGATATTAGAATAGTTTATAATTAAAGTTATTATTATCTTGCCAAGAATATATAGACAAAATTGCACTTTGGGGGTGCACTTCTACCTGACACAGTACAAAATCTGTTTCGCTATTCTGTTGTTCCCCATCTCCCCATAGTGTGCCTACTATTCCTTTTCTTGAAGCAAAAAGAGTAACAAGGACCACAAGTGAAGGTACATATCTTCATCAAAAAAACATCTTCCTTCAGCAACATCTATCTATAAATCTGAGGCAACCCTCTCCTCCTTAAAAACAAAGGTTATATTTTCAGCAATTTCTTAGATTCCTCTAATCTTTGTGTTAAAAAATACACTCACCACACAACAGCTAAAGTTTTCTTTTGCTTTCACTAGTAAACTAATATTTTTTGAGTTATCTTTAAGGTAAACCCTTTCAAGTCTGAAATTAAATATTGGAGTCACATGGGCAACAGCAAAGTGAATGAGCAATCTTTGCTGTTGCACTTGTTTTCATCACACCAGTGCCAAAAAATTAACAAACAATTTAACTGTATTCCATTTATAAATTATCATGCCATTATTAACTTGATGCTACTTACTAACCATGGTCCTGCTTTAGTGACTGAAAAACAAAAGGTACAGTGATGGTTGCTTTTAAGTTTGATACCTTTTTTTTTTTTTTGCTATAACCACCATTTTGTCAAATTAGGTTTCCAAAATTAGCCATGAAATCTGAAGTGAAGGCATGCAATCAATTGGCCAAATTTAATGAATTCCAAAGAGTTTTAAACCCCTCCATTTAAACAAAAATGATAACTCTTCAACAGTTCTAAAAACCAAACAGATTTATACATTTAGATACCTTACTGCAGGCATGCAATTGGATCTTTCCCTGGATTTTGGCTCAAACTCCAAAAGTAATACTTAGATATAAAGTTTTGTGGATTAAATAGATGCTTGGGGATTTACAGCAAATAACAGCAGGATTTGTGAGCAGCACTCCATTTCCTCCCACTTGCTTTTGAAAATAAAGTTTACCTTTGTATTTGTGATTGCAAAAGTGTAATTTCATCTGGGCTAACTGACTACATTTCTCATTTCCTGCTACCCCACGTCTGACTGTTGGAAGGATGTGTTTGCTGAGAAAAAACAAGTACTTTGTGTTTCTGCAGCCCTAAAGGATATGTTTTCAAACAGAAGTTATCTAGTCACTCACATGCTATTTTTCCCACAGACTGGCATCACAATTCTTGATGTTCTCACATTTTTATGATCAGAAAAGTGTGCTGCTTTTGAGTGCCAATATGTAAACACACGAATTAAGTACTCTTCAGTCTTGGGTTTTAATGAAAAGAAAAATATAAGGGATTGCAACCATTTACCCCCCAATGCATTCTGCTAAGCTTGTTCTTTTATTCTTTTTATTAGAGCTCTGAACTCAAAATTTTGAACAAGGCACAAGAGACAGAATACTGAAAAAAAAATAGAGTAAGCTCTTTTCCTTCTTTTTCTATTGAAGTTAGTTCTTGAGAACTTTCTTTTTAATAAGTTTGGTAAGATACTGCAACTGCAAACTCAAAAGCAAACCAGAGAGCATGAATTCCATGTGGATTATTTGTGTTATGCTGGAACGTGATGACTGCTTGCCATTTGGTTTTTTTCCCTTTCCCTGGCCTTGGAGACTGTGGCAGCAATCCTTCAGCAGCCTTTGGTTTGGTTTGGTCCGAGATCAGAGAGGACAATCAAGGGGAGGCAAATCGGCTGGGGACTCACAGGAAGCTGAGGGGCTCTCCATCGCAGCCCTGGAGCTCAGAAAAGCCAACCTAGAGAAAGAAAGGACATCAGATCCACCAGCTTCATCTGCTGCCACCTGAAGGGACCAATTCACCAGTTCCCACCTGTTTTTGCCTGAGCTGCTGGTGAACGCTTAGTTTTTTTCTTTCCTGAGACAGAAGCCGGTGCCATTTTTTCCTCCCCACCATGTTGCCAGCCAGTGAGTTTTTTTTTCCTTTCCCTGGCATCTTGGGATTTTTTTGTTCCAGTATAGGTGGTTACAATTGGACAATTGAATATCTAGCATCTATGCTTTTTTGTTTGCTTTTTTTCCCCATGTTGCATGGGCACTCTGTCAATAAACTGGTGTGGGTTTTTTTGCTTTCATCATCTAGTATTAATCTCTCATTGGCAGAAGGGGATTGTTGGAACCCTCTTTTAGAGGCACCACTCATTCCAGAGTGTTTTCTCCTAAACTTGTCTCTAAACCAAGACAGCTTCCTGAGAAAAACTAGTAATTTTGGCTGGACTATGTTTTTGATACAGATGCTTTACTCTGCAGAAAATATCATCATCTTTAATTTTGTGTCACACCTCAGAGTCAAATGACCCTTAAACTCATCACTTATTTTCCACACAGCAGCTGGGAAGATTAATCCTTTGGTCTAGCTAGACTGCTACTAGAACATGACATATCTTCACACAAAAAACCAACCAAAAGAAGATGTTGAGTACAGACACAACTTTTTAAAGCAGATGAAACTACAGTGAAGCTGTAGGAGTAAGATTTTCAGAGGTATTTATGTTTAAGGGTGCTAAAAAAGAAGCAGAGATTAAATTGCTGGTCTGCAATTCACTACACCTGAGAGTGATTCCTCCTAATGAGGATCCACTTGTCTACTTCATCACATAAACTGATGCAGAGTAGGAAGAAACAAGTGACAAAAAAAGGCAAATCTAAAACCAGCAACATGCAGCCTCCCTTGCACAACAGACATGAGCAAGCTCTGAAGTATGCTAAGTGCCCAAGCAAAGGGCATGGGAGGGAGGTTTGGGTTAGAAGATTGCCCTCCCATAACTTACAGGAGTAGTAACTACTTCCTGTTTCCAGCCTCAGGTTCTTCTCATCCTCTCACACTGTTATGACCTGATTATAGAGATGCCTCTGCCTGAATTAAAACAAGGCCATGTGCCTAAGTCAATAGTACAGATTTTAACATTAAATGTAGGTTGACAGCAAATAAGGTAGAGAAAAAGTCAGAAAGAAACAGGAAAAGGGCAGAAGGAAAACAACAGACAGAGAGAAATGGATTGAGTAGAAAGATATCACCACAAGGTGGATCTCTGTGGCATCCTGCTGGTCCTTCTTAACCCTGGTCTTCTTGGTGGTAGAAGTCCCAAGGTCATTCTTCTGGAGGTACCACTTATACAGTCCAAATCATGGGTATCCACAGGGCACATAACTTGTTCACATAACTTGTGATAGTATGTATAAGCAATCGTGCTTATTTTAAGTTCCTTTTGGGGTGGCTATCTTATGAGAACTTCCTTCTTGGGATAGTGTTTGGAGACTGGTAGCTGCATTCTTTAAGTCCTTACACAGTCACTTATTCTTCATACTAAGTAGACCCTCTCCTTCCATGTGCTTTTAGCTCCTACCTCTCTCCTAAGAGAGTTTTATATCTTCTTTTTGTCTTTAATTTTGTTGCTTTAAACAGCCAATTATCTTCAGTTTCCAGCCCAAACAGAGAAAAGTCGTTCTCTGGGTGTTTCTTATTTCTGTAGTTGACATCTTTTGAAGTTTAAATATGTCCTTCTCAGATAGAGTTGAACAAAACAATATTCCACATGATAATGGTAATGGGTCTTTGTAATGGCAAGCATGATTTAATTAATACTTTGCTGTTTGTAATGGAAAACCTTCATCTGCTATATATTTACTTCCTCTACATTCATTGTTTTAAGATCAGATGTTCTGCTCTGTCCCCTGCTTCCAACTAGCATATTTACTTTTTTTCTTTACAGCAAAAGCACAGTAAGAACTAAATGCACAGCTTTCATTGTACCATTGCATTTTGTTCTGCCCTGTTACTTTAGTTCTCAGGAGCATTCAGTTTTCTTTCATAAGATATTTTGCTATTCAAGCTTTATTTAAATGCCTACTCAATTTATGCCACCAGCAAACTCTGTTAGCACATGCCTACTCATGGATTTTTCCCACTGAAATATAAATGACAATATTTATGAAGTGGAAGAAGAATCAAGGAATTGAAATATGCTTAGGGAAAAGTGTTTGGAATGTGATGAGCTTGCATGGAAATCCCAGCCAAAGTGAGCAAAAGCCTCTCTGTAGCTGATGGCTTTTTTTTTTTTTTCACTTAAAGAATGTCTGCCTAGGGACTTTATTCAAATATGATGACTGTATTTTTATTTATTTTTATTTTCTGTTTATTGACTTTTTAAATAATCACTATTGCTAATACTGATAAATTTTATAGTCCCAGAACTTCAGTTTTTTATCTTATATTACACAAGTTTTACGCAGAGAACAGCTAATAGGTAGCAAGGGGCAGGAGTACTATAGGATTTTTGCTTATATTCAAATTTGCTGTATGACATTTGGGATTTTTTTAAAATAACTTCTCCTCCTAGACTTCTTACTTGTTTCTCTAAAATTTGTGTCTGCTGGGTAAGACACCTATACATGATTTTGCTTTTCTTTTTCTACTTCCTATTTTTGGATCTTAACCAAGTTATCGTTTTTTTTCTAATAATGTTGCAATCTTGACCCCCTTCAGTGAGCTCTCATACATACAACTAATGCCAAGGCAAAATGACTGCACAGACAGGCTCATGACATTGTAAATATAGAGTAGAAAGAAAAGTACTTTTAAAATCTTGAATACTGTCTAGAATAAACATTTGATTAGAATGATATAATTTGGCTCTCATGGGGGACAGAGGGCATTCTGATTTGATGTGAATTTCATTTTACTAAAGACATGTTATTTTTCCCCTGTTTTGTTTAGAAGCGAGAAGATTTTAACAGACTTTGTAAGGCAGCTAGAATTGCTGCTTTTTCTAAATTCAAATGACATTTAGATAGTGCACACTGTTTGGGGTTGAGAGCAAAACCTAAGCAGTCTAATTATTGCTTCTACTGTGTTTTAGGTAAGTTTTTAATATGGGTCATCCTATTAAATTTTCAGTGACATCTGCACTTTTTAAAGATTTGTTTATTTCATAGTTTTCCAATGTGTTAGTAGTGACTAAGACACAAGCATTTCACCTGGCAGGTTTCTTTTCTCTTTTTGGCTTTCTCTTCAGAATCACGTAGGTTTTTCTGTCATTATTGTCAATTACACTGTAAGTGATTAAATGAGCCAAAAGATACAGTGACTAGAAATCCTCCAGATCCACTTTAATCAGACGGAAAATTTACATGGGCTTCTGTGCTCTTTAGAGAGAGGAGGATCTCAAGAGGATTTGAAGGAAAATTCCCCAGTTAAAATTGAAGGCCAAGTATGTATATTAATCAATCCAGTGATGAGCTTCATCCATGAAGGTGCTTCATGCTTCACCTTTTTTCAAAGGACCTAGTTGAAACTCATGAGGCAAATATTTCACTCTGTCAATTTATTTCAGATCCAGATAACTGTTTTTAGATCCCTTTCTCAGTAACATCTAGTCACATCTGGTATAAAAATAAAGGAATAAGCAGTGAATGTTCTTCCATTGATGAAAAAGCAGAAAACCACAGATTTTTTATAGAAACGAGATTTTTAAAATATTTCTAATGGGCATCAACTTAATAAATTTTCTTCTCCTTAAATCTGATTGTTAAATCTCTGTTCCAATCCCTCTTAGACTGCAGTAAAGTAATATGTCAATCAAAACTCTAAATACCTACTTTAATGACCATACTTATGGATTTCCTTGATATTTCAGTGCTGAATCTATTACACTATTATAAAACTGTACTTTCAAAAGAATCAGCTTCAAATGGTCAGACAGTATTTGAGCTGGCCTTAAGTATCAAGGCTGCTTCTCAAATATCTCAGGAGCAAAGTCCTGGCCTAGTCAGGAAATATTCTTGCTATGCTCAGGCCAGAGGGGTCTGAAATAATCCTACAGGTAAAGATCTTAGATGCAGACTACATTTCTTCTCCCTGCAAATACATATATGTTGGGAAGAAGATGTAGTGAGACAGAAACTCCCTATCTGCTGCTTCTGCCTCAGGCTCCTTCATCAGCAACACTTTTTCTTCAGGCCATAGGAGGCAGAGATGAGGGGGCCTTTCTCAGTTTGGAAGAAATTATGAAGAAAAACTTTCTTTATCCCTTTCTAGAAAGTAAAGGAACAGTTACAATCCTGGAACTAGCCTGTAATTCCTAGCATTTGGAATCAGGTTCAGTTTTAGTGTTAGGTTCCAATTTACCCAAAAGATGGCCTTTATACCTTTTTCAGATCAGTACAGTTCCATTTTTTTGTGAGACAATGCCTGTTTTGACAGTCATCTCTTTTGCCAGAACAATCTTTGCTAACGATATCAAGGAAAGTAAGATTTGCTTGCAATAAAATGTTGCTTATGTCAATATTTTTCCTAAGTCAGTGTAAGAGCATTATTAGAAAACTTTTTGTGCTAATTTGGCCTGGGATAAAGTTAATTTTCTTCACAATAGCTCGTATGGGGCTGTCTTTAGTATGTCTGATGAAAAAGGCCTTGATAATATAAAGATGGATTTGTTATTGCTGAGTAGTGCTTGCAAAGCATAAAGGCTTTTTCTGCTTTTGTACTGCCCTGCCATCAAGGAGGTTGAGGGTGCACAAGATGTTGATAGGGGACACAGCTGGGACAGGTGACCCCAAATGACCACAAGGGTATCCCAAACCACGTGACATCATACTCAGCAAATAAAACTGGGTGAAGAAGAAGGAAGTGAGGAATATTTAGAGGGTGTTTGTCATCCCAAGTCAGTCTTCTGTGAGATGGAGTCTGATTTCCTGAGGATGAGTGAACGCTTGCCTGCTGACTGGAATTGTGGAATGAATTCCTTATTTTTCTTTGCTTGTGTGAGTGGCTTTTGCTTTACTTACTAAACTTTCTCATTATGCCAACCCACAAAATTTTTCATTTTAAACCCACCAATTCTCTCCCCCATCCTATTGTGGTGGAGGAGTAAGGAAGGGACCATGTGGGGTTTACTTGCTGGCTGGTGTTAATGATACTCAGTAATCTTAATCTTTCCTGAATAGAAGTTGAACATCTGTTCTCTGCTAGCTGTCAGGGATGCTGAGAAAAGCTTTGGGGTTGAAGGCAAGGCACACTTTTTTTTCACACTTTCCCCCCATTGTTATAACATATTTGTAACTGTCCCTTAGCTAAAGGTTTCACTTTAGATTTATATGTAAATGTAAGCATGTGTATATGTATATATTTGTAATATCAGGTTCAATAAACACAGATTGTGTTTTCTGATCATGGCTGCTTCTTAAGGTTTTGTAAAACAAAGTGTAAGTTGAATAAGGCACATACATACACACACATTTTCTTGGAACTAGAAGGGTTAAATGACATTTGAAGAGTTTCTGTGTCTCATGAAACAATGAACGATGACATGTATGTATAAACAGTGAGCCTAAGGTATAATGGCTTGCACTAGTGAAAAAAAGAGTATCAGAAAAATAACCAGAATGAGGACAATTCATCTTCTTCAGACTATAAAGTTTCAGAGAAAGTTGAGGAGATTTTAGCCTATCCAGTTACCTTTGTCAGGTCAAGGACACATTTCATATTGCAACAATTGCTTCTGATGATTGTCCATGGAAGAACTGGCAATGCTGTTTACAGAGTATTGAATAATTCTTCTTTCTTCAACCCAGGCTCCGACTTTCATGCATGTATTAAGTTTTACCATTTTTCCAGATACAGTGTGAGTATGGTAGGCAGGCAGTTACAGATAAGCTAGAGACCATTTTTCATTTCCTCTCTTTAGGTCAAGCATGCTGGAGAGAAATACTTTTTAGCCTCATTTTATGGGATCATAAAATGTTGATTCACTACTGGTTTAAATGCACATTTAGAGAGTGTAAAAAGTGTTATTTTGTGTACTCTTTTGTCATGAAATATGATGTGACCATGACTTCCCTGTTGTTCAAATGGTGAAATAATCTCATGAGAACTGGTTCTAGACAGTTAAAAAACAACATGAGAAATTAAGGGAATGATGTGTCTAAAGTCTTCCTATTATTACTTATATTAGTTATTGTTAGTAAAGAACAGAAACTTCCTGTGCTTTGACTCTTCTCTTGCCTTACACTTACCTCTGTCAAAGCTACTTTTCTCACTTAAAATACTTTGTTCTTTACTTGCTCCTTACTTGTATTTTTCCAAGAGAATGAGAAATCTCTTCTTCCCATAATATTGTGTGACAACCAATTAAGCTAGTGGTCTGTTGGTAAATGTTTTTTGAATCTGCTAAGAACTTAAATCCTCTACTTGGGAAATTGTTCCTCTTTGTATTTCTTCCCAGGCAGAAAAAGCTATTGCTTTTATAGAATATTTTTTTTAATTATCCTTTGTTTTAAAATAGTTGTCCCAATTATTTTGAAGTTATGGAAATATTTTATTTAGCGTCAACTATGTTAGTTAAACCTTGCTGACAGAGAATGTTGAAGTAAATATGAATATCTAAAGCTAATGGTAACTTTAAGTCATGGGTAAAGAAAGGCACATCATTCATAGAAAGTTGTGATTCTTCACTGAAGCCAAAGAAGACATAGTGATTTCTATGACATTTTTAGATAAGTGGGACATTTTCAACTGACTTTGCTCATTCATGTTGACAATAACATGATAAAAATAAATTGAGAGACTGAGAAAGACAGTGAGAGAAAGGGCTTCCAGAGTTGGAAAAAAAAAAAGAAAATAATATAGAAAATGAAAACAAAACTTTTTAAAAATTAAATAATTAAAACTATTTCAAATTGAGAAAATATTATAAATGTTCTTATCCATTCCAATATGCAGAATTTGTGAATTTTGAAACTCAATGATCTTACATAAAAATGAGGATAGACAAGAGAATTAAACCCATATAATTTGGTTTAGTCATTAAAAAAGGGTCCTAAAAATATTTTTATACTCATGAACTAAACACAAAAGAACAAAAGTACATTTACATTTCCTTAAAAATTGAAATTATTATATTCTGGAAAACATTTTAATTTTCAATATTTTTATGTTCAGCAGAAAGTTATTATTCCCTTCATATATTTTCAGCAAGAATGGATGATTACACAGGGTATGCAATTTCAAACATAACAGACGTATGGACATAGATTTAATTCTCATACTGAGGGTGGAACAGAAGCATAGTAAACTTCCTGTTACATCTGATTTCTTAACAAAATTACAGTATAACCATATGGTGTCTTTTCAGTTGGTGTCTTCTTGAAAAATACTCCCTAATAACTTTTGTTCCTAAGAAGATGCTAAGTTCCTAAGAACTCTTTAGGAGTTTGGCTCCACCTATTTGGGAATTTTTTGCTATGCAGACTTTAGCAGACAGTGTTTCTTGTTGAAAAGAAATCCTTGATTTATTGAGCTGCTTTGCAGAGGATAAATCTGTATTTATTTCTATATTCTCTTTTTAGTCTCATTGTACAGGATCATAAAATATTGATTCATTCTGGTTTAAATGCACATTTAGAAGAGTGTGAAGCATATTATTGAGAAAGGTGGTAATTCTGTATTTCTCACTCTTTTTCTGAATCTTTTAAAGTGATTGGATACTGTGTAGATGGTGAATGAAGCTTTCAATGCAAGAGTCCTTACAATAACATCTTCAGTTGGTTCCGAGGAGATTCTCAATCTCACATTTGGCCAGATGTTTGCAATTCAAATCACCTCCAATTTTATGTGGCCACTCCAGCACATACAGGATCCATTTTATCAATTATTTCAAATTACATAGAGCCACCTGTAAACTCATGCATCCACAGGAAAAGCTTCTACCAATTATTTAAAATTGTTTATATAATTTGGTTGATTCTGCAGAAAGAGCTACTAACTGTGATAGCTTAATTCCCTCGTGGTTTTGGTCAAGACTATTTAACTATAAAAACAGTGCTGATCCTTTGGTTACAGACAGCAAGGAGAGATGTCCAGACTATCTAAAATGTTATTGCAGAAGATATCCTTTTTAAAGGCAAGGGTAACCCAGGTCCTTGTTAATAGATCCCTCGGGGTATATTTTTAAGAGTGAATTGACACCAATGATTGGTTGACTGGTGTTTATAAATCAAGCTATCTATCTATCTATCTATCTATCTATCTATCTATCTATCTATCTATCTATCTATCTATCTATCTATCTATCTATCTATCTTTTAGAACAATCTGGTTTCCATGGAAAGCAAGTAGGTAGCCATTTTGGTATTATCTATAGTAATATAGCCATATGAAAGTATAAAAATATCGCTTAAAAATGTACCAGGAAAAGAAAGGGAAGGAGTAAGAGTAGAAAGATGTCACCACCTGAGGACCTTGTGGCAAGGCTTGGTCGCTGCAATTTCAGGGTCTGTTGGTCAAAGTGATGGTTGCAGGTGTAGGGGAAGCCCCTGAAACACAATGTCCAACAGCTTAAAATGTGCTTAGGCTCAGTTGGAATGCCCAGGTGCCTCCCCTGGGCAGAGTTTTACACTGCCTTTCAGTCACCTGCAGACTGCTGGTGGAAGGCCCCAGGAATGAGTCTGGGTGCACTTCAGGGGCCTTTGTGGTTTACGGCACCTCCTAACACCTGGCAGCTGCCTCACGCCAGGGCAAAGCCCCGTCGGAGCTCCCGCAGGGGTAGGAAGGGAGTGTTACCACCGAGCTGTGTGAGGGAGGCAATCAGCACGGCAGAGGCACCAGCTCCCCGTGGAGGGCGAGAGCCTCTCCCCAGGGGTGCAAACCTGGCCTCTGCAGATGGGTCTGTGGCCACCCTGCCCAGCCCAGACACAGATCACTTTCCACAAAGCTGCTGAGAATGCCTTTCTCTGTGGACACGTTGGTCTCCCTACAGGCTTGTTTACTTCTCCTTAGACCTGAGATAATTGGACAATAATTTACCACCTTTATCTTATCTCAGGTTTCTGGCAGGTGGCTTAATTCAGTCCAGTAACTCACAGTCTGGTTCCCATCAGGAGGCATATTTGGGGATGAGTGGCCTTTGGTGGTTGCAGATGAGCAGTTGCTTCTTTTTACAGTTTGCTACAGTCCACAAAAGTACTTTGGTGATTTTAACAATGTTTCAACTATGAACCATAACATTTCAGTTTCTCACAGTCCTGCACCAAAGTGTCAAATGCTTTGTTATGAAACGATAAGGGTGATTAGGGTTTCAGTCAACCACTGGGTCTCTTGCCAGCCCATTGCCAGAAGTCAGCCCTTTGTTTTATGCAGAAACTAACAACGTAATTGATGACTAACTGCAACAGCTATCCATACAGCAGAGCTCTAATATCCAGTTTTTCACATTGTGAGACAAGAAGAGGTTGGATAGAGGTGAGAAATGTTTTTAGTGTTCTAACTGAGGGAAAGGCTGAGTTTAGTCATTTTAGGTGAAACAGAAAAATTTAACCAGGCAAGTTCCACCTATGTTTGTCTTATTTATTTTATAGTTCAGATAGGATTTTTTATTGCAGTTGGAAGTAGGAAACACAGTTAGTGGGTATGTGACAACTATTTCAAGTTTAAAACAGCCATTTCTAAAAACTTACCCTGGTACCTTTTATTTTCAGTAGGTGAAAATATGGAGCCTGGAAAGGAGGAGTAAATGGAGAAAATGCATGGTGACTATCTCTATAGAAACACTTTGCCTACATTATTCAAAAGGTGCACACAACACTGAGGTAGAAATACAAATCTATAATTATATTCTCTCTTTGCTTAGTGTTCTGAAAGAAGGAGTGACGTTTTGGAGGAGGACAAATAAAGCATGACTTGACAGTGATTAATAGTCACAAAACATAACAGAGAATGGGACAGTGGTTAACCTGATTAAGTATGAAAACATGCATTTAAACACCATCATAAACTTGAGTTTCTGTACTTTTTTTAAGGAGAGGTTTACTTTTAAACCATCAATATTTATTGTTCTGGCTATGTACATGATATTTTAGCATGGCTTTTTTCCAGTAAAAAATGAAGTGTCTTGTTTTTTACTGCTCTTCACACCCCAATAATTTAGCCAGATTTTAATGGATACTGTTACTTGGATGTTTGAGGCAAGTGCCAATTGACCTGTCACTCCTCTTTCAATTTCCAGATGGAAATAGGGACATGCTACAAAATGAATGTATAACATGAAGAACAGTATGTAGGTTATTAAGGAAAGTTGAAAAATATAGTGATAAACTCATGTGGAGAGCTGATATGGCAGAGATAGGTAATATCATTTAGTAATGAAGAGTAGCTATCAACAGTACCTAAAGCTGCAGTGAAAACAAAATCTTTGACTGTGCAAACAAGCTTAACCTTTGACAAGATCTCCAGTGAGAGTGTGTTTCACACATGGGAAAATGAGGATCTAATATGAAGAATTTTATGACCTCCCTCTAGCACAGCCTGAAAGTTTCTTGCTTGGAACAGACTTCACCTCAACCCTGCCCTTCATGGGGATCTGCTGGCTTCCAGAAAGCACAGAAAACTATGCTATGAGTGAAGTGAGATGGAGAACAGCACAACACACAAAGTGCTCTTCTAAAATGGTTCTGTTTGATGCTAACTTAGTAAAGTGTATCATTTTCTCTTATTTGCTGTCACTAGAAGGAAGCCCGCACCTCAGCAAATTTGTGCAGTACTCTGTAAGAGCTCTACACAGCTGCAAACAGACCATCAAGAAAAGCAGGTATTCAGCAGCCCGAATGCTAGAAAGTGACGAGTGCAGCTCACAAAACCAATTACATCAATAGGACTCCTTGTCCCTTTTGTTCTCCAGAGAAGTGTGGAAGCTGGGGTTGGTGAAGAGACACCCTCTGCATCTATGAGAGAGAGAGAGAAAGAGACTGTTGCCATGGTGTGGAACTGCTTTTTCATAAATGTTTCAGTAAGGTCATGCCCTGCTTGATTAATTCCAAGAGTTCACATTCATCTACCGCCACACAGCCAGCTTACAGCAGATGTTCACAGAAGCCATTTCATGCTGACTTATAACCCTTCCGGTTTTTTTCTGTGGCTAATGTATCAGGATGGTTGTATTCTGGACGCAGAACTACCCAGTGCAAGCGCTGAAAACAGCCTCCATTGTGCCTTCAACAGTCTTTGCATCCCAGCTGCCTCAGTCAGCTCTAAGTGGTAGCAGATTTTGCTCTCCCTGAACAGCCACATACTTTCCCTAGTGCCAATGTATCAGCGTGTGGACTTACAACATCTTTTTTCCATGTAATTTTGTATGGTTGAAAGCAGCATGCTCTCAAACACAGGAATGACACAGTTTCTAAGGAGGTTAGGTATACACAGTCCAAAGACAGAACAATGAATAAAAGTGATTATTTTATATCCTGCGCCCTCCTCACCACTCCATCTCTCACACAAGCCTCAGGTTGCCAAAAATAAGGGCTAAAGGAAAGGCTAGTAGGATTTGGGTTTGTTGTATGTTTTGGTACAGCATAGCCTGGGATGTAATGAGTGAAAAGCATACTTGCAGAACAAAAACTTCTGTTTCAGTGTAAGAGAGCAGAGCAGACATGGTTGCAAATGGCAAATGAAAAAAGATTGATTCTGTTTTTCAGATTTTTCACAAATTTTTGAAACCATATGCTTCTGCCTAATTTATGCAGATTATTGCCATTATGAAAAATTTTATTTGCCTATTCTTATCCATATTTTTCAAAGAAATTCGGGGGCAAATCCTGGGATATGAATCTGCCCAAATTCAACTAAACAAATGTTCTCTCTGTTCCCACTGAGGTGATGAAATCATTTTAATGTGATCATGTCTGGTAATCACAGCAGGTTAGTAGTACTCTAAGGTACTATGTCTTCACTTAAATATTGTGAAAAATAATGTCAAATGGAAAGACAAAATTATCACTTCAGCTCAAGTTTATGAAGATAGCACTTTCAAATTCCTTTTGTTACAATGTTTTTTATTCTGCAAAACTAGATTTCTGAAAGTCAAACTATTTTAATTACAAATAATTTCACCCTGCATTTTCTCACCTCTCCTCCCTTCCCTTCCTTTCCCCACCCCTCCCCTCCTCTAGAATAGGAATGGTCAGTGGTATTCTGAAATGAAGGTGCACTGACTAGACAGCTCTGAGAAAGACAGAAGTTTAAATAATAAAACAAAATTATTTTTTTATGAATTTGACAAGGTTGACTGAAGGTATCCATCCCAAGCCTGCAACTGTGGATTGCTACAAGACCTTTGATACAGTCCTTTCTCCTCCCCGGGTTAAGTGGCAGACCAGTAGTCTTTTTTATGTCATTTCTTCACAGCCCATTACACTACTTGGTAAGAATTAATTCAGACAGAGGATCTGTGTATTTTCTAAGATGGAGGTCACAGTGTTCTACCATGGAAATAAGTGTCCCAAACTTGCCCTGTCTACTATGAAAGCTTAGTCTCCTGCTCTGTGGTCATCACTAGAAGTTTTATCACCTTCAGGAACATAACTCTTGAGACAGGCCATAGGTGTCTGCTTAACCTCAAGGTCACAAGCTCTTTAAATAAATAAACATTTTTTCAAAAGTATTTCCGTAATTTAATGAAAGTTGAAGCAAGAGAATTGGCCCACTCCATCACACATTGAGCTTCTTTTTGTCAGCACATATTCTTAATCACTTATCAATTACTTACACAAATTGAAGTAGTAGATGACAAAAACTACTTCCAAGGCCACCTTGTGGGGGCCCTTTAAAACCAAGAGTAGTGGATATCTGGAAGTTTTAATTTTTTCTCTTTTTTTTTGTCCTACTAGGCAGGGTTTACTTCACTTGTCAAAAGCCAACGGCTCATAATAATGGTGCATATAGTTACAAGGAAAAAGTAATATTGTTGGAAAAAAAACAAACAAACAGAGAAATGTTGGATAATTAGGAGTGCAAAAGGATTTTTTATTTTAAA
Organism: Luscinia megarhynchos; assembly: GCA_034336665.1. Taxonomy (NCBI): domain Eukaryota; kingdom Metazoa; phylum Chordata; class Aves; order Passeriformes; family Muscicapidae; genus Luscinia; species Luscinia megarhynchos. The sequence continues at coordinate 27,813,833 of CM067592.1, read as the reverse complement.
CTAGGCTTCATGTTCTATTATACTGTAATCCTTTCCTAGCTGTTCTTATATGCTTCCAATTATTTTAAGGGTGATGAACATATCTTCTTCCCTGTGCTTCCATTTTTATGAACATCTTTCCTGTGTGCAGTTGTATCATACCTGCTATTTGTTGTATAAACATAGTGTGATGTGGCAAACTGTTAAAAGGTAGAGCAAAGAGCTGATGAATGTACAATCCTTTAAGTGTTTTCCTGAACTTGGATAACCATGTTTAATTATTTAATTTAGAATGTATGCACCATTTTGATGTGCTATGGTGACCAGTGTCAAGACAAATTCCCTGCAGGAGCAGGCCTTTGAGAGTCTCTGATATCCTACAGGGAAATCAATGGCATTTTAATCTGAATTAGACATAGCTCCTGCAGAGAAGAATCTGAGCAAGCCTCCAGAAAACTGCTGGTTCTTTTAGTAAATAAGACGTTTTGTGCTTTGCTATCATAGTACTGTAAAGATTTTCTGATGGAAATTTGGAAAGAAATTGTTTGATATAGATGGTATTTGTATATTTTTAGATGAAAAAATGTCAGTTTAAATTCTGTATCAGGTTAAATACAAGCAATAGTAAGATTAATCTCTTTTTTATATCTGGTCTTTTGAAGATTAAAACCAATCCATGCATAATCCCTTGCTGCTAGCCAGAATGCATTTTTAAAATGTTCCTTTAATTATCTAAACACTAGAACTTGTGTATTGTATAACATCATATGATATTATCTAAAATATTATTAATAGATTACTCTGTTAGAAAATGAAGGAAAATCCCTCTTTGTAATTTTCCTGTGTGCTTCCCTTTCTCTCTCCTCTATGCATTTGAAAATCTGTGTTGCCTGTTCATAGAAATAACATAAACCAGAATAGTTTGCATGTTGAGAGAGGATCTTAATACCACTACAGAATTTCTCACACATAGATATAGATCTTATTGAGACTCTCTGAATCTTTCTGATATTAAAAACTTTTTTTTTTCTTTTTTTGGCATGGGGAAGACTGCCTTGTGGAAATTGAAAGATTTTCAGAACAGTGCAGCTTTTTCTGACAAACTTTCCAGTTTTGCTTTAATTTTCCCAACTCTTTCAATGATCTGCTATGAGTTAAGTTTTTGTGTGTCTTTCCTGAAGATTGTCAGAAAGCCAGGGATCCCAGATGCCGATGTTCCCAAGCTCTGGGCAGCTCTACCATGTGTGCACAAAGTATTGTGTGTGTTTTCCAGTGACTATGAGTCTGTGACAAACCTACCTTGCATTTCAGCAAGAACCAGTATTTTTTGACACTCTCTCTTGAAATCTGGGATTGTCATTCTCTTGCTGGCTTTCTTTTCCATGAATTATCACTACTCATTGGTCAAAATTAGTTTTAATATATATTGTGGGGCAGAAATCTTAATTTTCTGTCCAATTGCTTTTTAATTGGGTGCTATAATTTAGTTGTTGCTTATCTCTGAGAATTCTCTCATTCACTATCTTCCTCATGCCCAGAGGAGAGGATGCTGGAAAGTACAGGTGTGTCAGCCTGACCTTGGTGTCTGGCAGGGGTATGGAAGGGATCATCGGATAGCCAAGACATCAGGCACAGCCATCAGGGACTGAGGAAGGGCAGGTCCTGCCTGGCCAACCTGGTCTCCTTTTATGACCAGGTGACCCACCTGGTGGATGAAGGAAGGGCTGTGGATGTTGTCTGCCTGTACTTCAGCAAGGCCTTTGACACTGTCCCCCACAGCACACTCCTGGAAAAGCTGCAGCCCATGGCTTGGACAGGAGCACTCTGTGCTGGGTTAAGAACTGGCTGGATGGCCAGGCCAGAGAGTGGTGAGTGGTGCTGCACACAGCTGGGGATCAGCCACCAGTGGTGTTCCTCAAGGGTCTGTGTTGGGCCCGGCTCTGTTTAATATCATATCAACTATCTGGATAAAGGAATTGAATGCACCCTGGAAAATACCCGGTAGGATGAGAGCACTGATTTGCTGGAGGGTTCAAAGGCTCTGCAGAGAGATCTGGACAGGCTGGATCAATGGATCAAGACCATCCATGAGGCTCAACAAGGTAAAGGGCCAGGTCCTGAACTTCAGACACAACTTTAGGCAGCACTACAGGCTGGGAGAAAAGTGGTTGGAAAACTATCTGGAGAAAAGGAGCTGGGGGTGCCGGTCAACAGCAGCTGAACACGAGACAGCACATGCCCAAGAGGCCAAGAAAGCCAATTGTATCCCGGTCTGTATAAAGAATAATATGGCCAGCAGGACCAATAGAGGGATTGTCCCCATGTACTTGGCTCTGGTGAGCCACACCTCAAATCCTGAGTCCAGTCCTGGAGCCCTCACTGCAAAAAAAAGGCATTGAGGTGCTGGAACGTGTCCAGAGAAGAGCCACGGAGTTGGTGAAAGATACAGAGTGCAAGTCCTATGAAAAGTGGCTGATGGAGCTGGAGGTGTTTAACCTGGAGGGAGGACCATATCACCCTCTACAGCTGCCTGAAAGGAGAGTGTAGCCAGGTGAGTGTGGGTCTCTTCTCCCAGGCAACTGACAATAGGACAAGAGGACATAGCCTCAAGCTCCATCAGGGGAGGTTCGGGTTGGACACCAGGAAGAACATCTTCATGGAAAGGGTTGTTAAACATTGAAATGGACAGCCCAGGGAGGTGGTGGAGTCATCATCCCTGGAAGTGTTCAAGGAACAACTTGGCATGGCACCCAGTGCTGTGGTTTAATCGATAAGGTAGTGTTTGGACAAAGGTTGGACCTAAGTTACTCTGTGATTCTGTAAGCCATTTGATGTAATATGAAGCTAACTCTGTTTCTGGCATCTTGACTTCCTCATTTATTTTTACATACAATTTACAGTTCAGGTTTATCCCAAGATTTCATTGAGAAAAGAATTTAGCAATTTCTTTTGTACTATCCCTGAGAGAAAGAAAAAACCAGGTTTTTTTCCCATAGCGAGGACCCTGATCTTCAAAAATCCTTCATCTATGCTACTATGTTATGCTGCTATTATTGAAAATCTGCATGATCTGATTCAGACTTCAGTGGATTTTCCTTGACATAGACTGCTGTTTTTAGAAGAAATGAGCAATCATTCCTCTTGACCCAGTCAAATGCTTTCTTTACTTTGCCTTAACCACCTATTCCTAAAATAGTTTGAAGGTGCTACTTTCATTTCAATGCATTGACTGCAAAAGGGCTAAATGTAACAGTATCAGCACATAAAAAGAGGTTCATATGCTGTCCACTTACCATTACTCTTTTAATATAAAATAATTTTTCCCAAATGCACGTGTTCACATATTGTTCCAATCTATTTCATTTAAATGAGTGAATTCAATTTATATCAATTATCAATTTACCTAACAGTTGTGCAACTAAATCCAAATTAAGGTGCTATTCTTAATGCTAATAGAAATTATTATGGCTCTGTAGCTTGTTTTCTTTATGTTTTTTTAAATGGCAGGAACTAGCTTGTGTTTGAGAACTCAGAGAACCTAAAATATGAAAAATTGCAAACAAAGAAAATGCAAGGACAAATGTATAAATGCTTAGAATTCTCTCTATAAAAATAATGTTGATTTTAGAAGAGCACTATTTTAATTTAAAGCAAACTTGCTTGACTAAAACAATACATTATTGTTTTTATCCACCTATGTAATCCACCAAAGTCCTACCATGGAAATGGATAAAATTGACTTTTCTTTTTGGAAAAAATTCATCAGCCTGCCATTTTTTTAAAGAAACCAGTATAATACCAAAGGACAGGATAAATTTTGACTGTTTATTCCATCAACCAGCAATTTTTTTCCAATTCCAGTTTCTTGATAGGCTATTTAGAAAATAATTATTATTAGCAGAAGAAGAGGGAGTTAAAGAAACCCATATGAAGCAATTGATAAAATAGGTGCTGTTTGAGGATGCCTTTCACCCATTCTGAAAACTTTCAATTTTCTGTATAAGGGCAATAAGAAAGGTTTCTGGACTGCTGGCAGAGAAAATATGTGCCTATATGCAATTTTTTCTTCTCAGACATCCTCATTCAGTATTAAATAATCAAACTGCTGCGTTCCAACGTCATTAACTGCCCACGTTTTGTGCCAGTGCCATTTGTCAGAGGCTGGGCTTCCTAACAACATGTCACTTTCCTCCAGGAAGGAAGATCATGGATGTAAACAAATATAATGTTCTGTTACTTTTTGGAGCACTACAATTAGAGGTAAATGCTTACAAGCTGTATTCAGGAAATGATGTGTCAACAATCCAGTGTGATTAACCTATTTGGACAAACCAAGAATTGGAGTTCCTACAGGTCAATACATGGCTTACTGTTGAATTGACAGCACTGCGTGAGCATGTGTGAGCTGTACTGCTTGATGAGAACTGCTATAAACAAAATCTTAATCCTAAAGCACATGCAATCTAATGTGAGACAAAGAGACCATAAGCTATCACTTGGAACAGCAGACATGAAGGAGAAAGTGTGACAAGAGCAAGTCTGAATAGTTCTGTGTAGTTTTTATACAGTCTGAGTGAGTTTACTTTCTTTAAATAAATAAATAAATAAATTAAATAAATTTAATCTCTGTCAGACTGAGCTCACCTAGTAAGATTAGCGATTGATTCCTTGCAGACCATGAAATGATGATGTACTTTTGCAGGGACTGAAAGCAGAATATGCTATTGTATGGTTTGCCACAGGAACTAATACCAGGAAAGAAAAAAGGAGACTATTATGTACTGAAGCGCAGAGTTGTGATCCCGTTGAGTACTCAGTCACTCAGGGGCGTAGCACCATGGACCTGAAAGAAAAAGCAAAAAAAATTGATTAAACAGAAAGATTATAGTTGTGAAGGGCGTTGAAGGTGCAAATGAGACATTTGCATATGATGCTATGGAAAATAAGGAGATAATAAAGACATTCAGATAGCAATAATATAGAGTGACAAGCAAAAAGGATGTTCTTAGGTGATGCATTTTGAAGGGATTGAAAAGTTCCAACTTGCATAATGACATGTTAGTGATGAGCACTTTGAAGGTCAAAGCAACATTTTTATCTGTGAACCTTATGATGCCCATGAATTATCCTCAAACCAACAAATTCACCAGGGTTAAAATAAATTTCCTCAAGGTCAGCACATTCTGCAAATAGAATAACATACAGACTTTGACTAATATGATCCCAAATTAGCACATTATGCAATCTATAAGAGACTGCATATTTAATGCACTGGAGGGAAAAACAGATTTAGTTTTTACATGATTAAATAAAGTCAAAATAAAACTGCTTTAGAGGAGTAAATAAATGATTCATTACTTTGTGTCTGCTATTTGTCAAAAGGCCAGGGAGATAATGACTTTGGATCTTCCTGCAAGGACCATCAATGTTTTTGGCAGCTATCATGTTCAGAGCTCGGCTTTGTTTCAATGGATACATGTGATGGCTGTATTTGTGTGCAGTGCAGCCCTGTAGGAGCAGATCTAAAGCACAGAACAGCCGCTGAAGAGGATTCAATGCCCATGCAACGAGTATAACAGGCAAATTTATATAAGGCTCCCTGCTGCTGGTCTGGTGTTTCCATTGTCCACCAGCAACGTGAACAGATTGGGTGTGCTCATGAACCACCACTTCTGTTTTAGCCATGCCTGAAGTTTCCTTCACCCAGCTCACGTCCTTTTTGACAGCTTGGTGATGTGAACCAGAACACTGGCGAGTGATCCAGAAATCTGAGCGAAAAGTGTGCCCAAGGTTTATACCAGAGAAAGGCACACACATATACAGAGGTTCATTGAGGTGGATCTGGCCCTCACTCCCTGAGGAAGTGAGGCTTTATTCCCTTTCCTATAGCTCCTACAACTTGTGAAATCCGGATAGCATTGTAGCCTTTCTATCAAAAAGCCTCTAGACACAAGCTGTAGGCAGATCTCCTTGTTCCTTTAAAATATGTTATTGTTAATGCTAATTTCACAAATTTCATGCACATGCTTGATGAAATTATTATGAGAATCTTATAGACACTAGCCAGGAAACACTAATTTTGGAAATAATTTAGACTGTTTGGAGATAAGCAAGAAGATGAGGTAAAGGACAATCATACATTTAGGAAAGTCTCCAGTCTTCTTCATTCCCTGGTAGGGCAAGGCTGTAGAAGCATCCCTCAGCAGTGTCTTCTTTCTGTCATTTAGGGTCTCTGTCATATCTCTCCATGTTCAAAGTCCCAGTGGATGCTACAGTGCTGTTCATATAGAAGTTCACAGGACATTGTTCATTTTAACAGGCATTGGGAGAACTGAATTAAAATTTGGAGTAGAAGAGTTATTTGAAATGCGTGTAATTTGCTTAGTGTCAGTGGGAACTGTTACGTCCTGCTGATAAAGTCTGAATCTGGAGCTAACAGAGAGTGTGGACCACTATGACCTTTTTTATTCTGCTTCTGTCCCTCATAGAATTAAAAACATTTTCACATTAAGGGAGCAAAGCTATCCACAAAGACCTGGACAAGCTCAAGAAGGTGATCCATAACAGCCTGTCCTAGATTACAACGTAAAGATATGCCCAAAAGTATGTATTCTGTCACCATCTGCTGAAACCAGTGGGGCAGTGATCTTTATCTTTTCCACAACCCATGCTCCCTCCAGGAAGATATCTTCTGTTAATGGGCCATTGAGTCCCACGGCATGACTGATAAAAATACATCATCCCTCTGGGAGATGCTCCAACCAGGGGGAAGAGCCAAGCCATTCCTACCTAGATTAAAACTGAGATTTGGAACACCACTTCAGCCCTTACCCATTGGTTTCCAGAGGACAAGAGCTACCAGGATCACTGCCAGGATATCTACAGGATCACTACTTCAAGAAGATGACTTCATCTGGACTGCTACCACCACCCTAACTAGCGGGGTGTCAGGTTGCATTCTGACACTGTCAGTGGTTTTTCTTTTGTACCATTGCAGGTTTGGTTTTTGCTTTTTTAGGGGGTTTTTTGTTGTTTTTTTTTTTCCCTATTAAATTGTATTTCTGACTTGGAGCCTGTCACAGGTTTTGCTTTCAAAACCATCACACAGCCTCATGAAGTTCACCGAGCCCAAGGGCAAGATGCAGCACCTGAGATGGGGAAGTCCCGGACCTGGCTACAAACTGGGAGAAAACCTCATTGGGAGTGGTCCTGCAGAGAAGGTATTGGGGATTCGTCTGGATGAAAAGCTGGATCTGAGCTGGCACGAAGGAGGAGAGTGGAGTTTTATTATTGAATATTCAATACAATCCACATCACTGCATGGGACAGGGGAAGGTGTTGTTTTGTCAGGAAAGGCAAAGGACCTACAAGCAGAAGGCCAGGGCTTGGGTCACTGCTTTGGAGAGATGTTGCAATGCCCACACCCCTGATGATGCCAGCATCCCCCATCAGGGCGAGCAGCGTACCAGCAGCACATTCCTGACTCACATGAAACAGGTTTCCAAGCTTTTGCTTTGCCTCCTGTTCCCCGTGGTTTGCCAGATCTGGAGAGGGCCCTTAAACCCTCTGTGAACTCATTCGTCACATTGTTTCTTTTTGTTCTCTCTCAGCCCACGTTGTCCAGCACCAGGGGCCCTCTGTGTCCTGGTTTTGCTATAGGGGGGCCCAGGTGATATCTTGCATTTGTTAGTTAAACCATTTCTCCCTCTTGTATAATTTTCTGTTTATTGCTATTTTCTGAAGTAATCTGTCACTCTAAATTGCTCTAAAGGTTTTTTGGGTTTCTCCTCCACTATCAAAAGGGTGTGGTTTGAGTGGTTTTAAGTTCCCCACTGAGTTTTAACATCACATGAGCCAACAGTATGTGCTCAACAGCCTAGAATGAAAACTGCAGGGTGGATTGCACCAGAAGAAGCGTGATAGCTGGTCAAGAGAGAAGATTCTGGTGATCTACTCTGACCTCCCCAGCTGGAGTGCATCCAGCTCTGGGGTCCTAAGCACAAGAAAGATGCAAACCTCTTGGGGGAGGTGCCATGAAGATGACCAGGGGGCTGGGCACCTCTCTCGTGGACAGGCTGAGACAGATGCGGTTGTTCAACCTGGAGATGAGAAGGATTTAGGGAGATCCTAAGTAGCCTTCTGGTATCTGAAGGTGGCTTAGAAGAAATCCTTATACAAGGATTGATAGTGATACAACAAGGAAGAGCAGTCTTAAACTAAAAGCTTAGAGGTTCAGGTGTCAGCAAGAAATTCTTTACTCAGAGTAGGATGAGACACTGGAACAGATTGTCCCAGGAAGCTGTGGATGTCCCATCATTGGAAGTGTCCAAGATCAGGCTGAATGGCGCTCTGAGCAACTTGGATTAATGGAAGGTGTCCCTGCCCAGGTTATCTTTAAGGTCCTTTCCAATGCAAGCTATTCTTTCATCTTATTATGAGTCATTGATTTTCTTTAGTCTGACATAAAATTTATGTAAATTCTAGTTCTGTGATTATGTTATTTTTCCTTTATATTGTCACACACACTCTCATTGAAAATATTATGATAGTTTATTTTAATGATATTATGAAACCAGACTTACTGGTTTTTTTCTTTCCCTGAAAGCCTTTCCTTTTCTTTTGGCACAATATCACATTATTCCTTCAGTGCACAGTCTGTGATAAACACTGAAAATTCAAATAAAACAGAATAGGATAACGAAAGAAAAAAATAGATTTTACTTTAATCTTCCACTTGTACTCCTGCTCTTTCCACCTTCCATTTTATCGTCTCCTTGCTATTCAGCCATTCTGTCTCTGTTTTTCTCTCAGCCCTGTTAATAATCTTCAGCTCATCTCTCTCTCCTTTACACTGCACTGCTTTTTATCTCCTTGATATTTCTTGATCCCAGCGTTGTAGTAAAGCTCATCTAGGCTGATGAATTAAAGCATTAGTACATCTGACTGATGTTTACTCTCAAATAAAGTTATTTCTCCCACTTGCCCTTGCCACCACACCCTCTGCTTTTGCACTTAAATGAGGCTTAGCTTGGTATGGTTCTGCCCTTTCTCTGCAAATGTTAACTGGTCGTTTAAAGATATTCACAGCCTCAGAGTTTTAAAGAAGTTTTAATTTAGCTTTTATTAGGTCCTGGGCAGCATAGTGCCAGACTGTGTACACAGTTAAACAACAAGAGCTCTCTCAGGGGAGTATATTGTTGCAAGCTTCGACATCTATATGCAAATTAGACTTTGCGTATTTGCTATCAGTTACAACAGAAATTTTCCATGCAGACAAGACATTTTTTTCTTTATCTATCTAAAAAAATGACAAGCCCTGAAGACAATACTCTGATCTCACCGGATGCAGAAGTTAGAGAAATTGTATCGGGTTTAGGGATATTTTTAAGAGGCAGCCTATCCTAAAGCAGGGTTATATTACAGTTGCATAATATTGCTGGAAAAAGAAAGGAGAATGATGAAGTCCTGCATCAGCATTGAAAGGAAATTATATAAAAAGACTGTTGCTATTTATCATGCAGAGATTGAATCCTATACAAAGAACGTTTCCATAAAATTTCTTAGGACTCTAAAATGCATCAGGTACCCTCCTCTAAAGGCTGTCCTAAATAGTTTTTCTGTCGACCTTGTGGATTCCTGTTGAATCCCAGCAAAGGTCTCTCATGCTAAACAATGCTTACTTGACTGTTTCCCTTGGAGGCTGAGCAGATAAGCTGTATTGTAGAGCTTTTGGGGATGCACCCTCCTCAGTTGCTTCAGAAAAGGTAAGTTCACTTTCAAATAAATAATAATAAATATTAATAGAAAGGTGAGTTCAGTTTCCAATAAATATCCTTTGATATCCGTGGTACAAATGCTGAAATTATCATCTCAGACCTCTGTGAAAGCTCTTCACATTACTCACACTTTATGGGGGCACTGCAATATGGAATAGGCATTGGTCTGTCACACACTGTATTCAGAGCTAGCTGTTAGTAGAACTGCTTTTGTATTTTTCTTTGTGTTTCCCTGTTTTGATAGTGTTTCTCTTTTTGGTTGTTCTCTTTTTCTAACTTTTCCCAATTTATGCAACAGAATAGTCACATCTTGTGGTAAAATGTAATCACCTTTTTCACGTGAGGCAACGATGCACAAAAATAATTTTAATGATAAATAAATCCTTATTATGAACAATGACTCACCAGCAGTTTAAGAAGAAAGTACTTCCAGTGCTTAAATTCACAAGGAAACAGTGCCTTTAAATACTTGATTCCTGAGGACTGCATCAATGTTGATTGTCTTGGCCAACATCTTAACATTTTCTCTTAAAGCCAAAAATAGCCAATGTCTGTCTTACCCATCTTCTGTTTCCTCCCATGTCCCTTCAGATAGTGTATACCCAGTGGTGTGTCTCACAGCCTGCTGTGAGCAGGGCATCACCTTGCAATTGGCTCAGAAAAGGAGGGGAGATAGGGGACATAAGGAAAGTACACAAACATAAAATTTCAGAATCTGAAAATTTTGAGGGATAAGGAGGTTGTGTGTGGGATGGGCCATGAAGTGGATGCAAACATGCCCAGTTTACTGAGCACTCGGATTCTCTGATGTGGGAGGATGTTGGGTTAGTAATCACAGGCATATGGATACCTATAGTTCCACATTACTTTTAGGACATCTGCTTTATCCTTGGCTGCCAAACGATCCTGCAAGACACATGTTAGACACATGGCAGGGAGGTGTGCTCCTGGGCCCATGCTGCAGGATTGAGCCAGTCAGGGCACGTATAGAATGTATTTACATTAGAGTGCAGGCTCAGACATTAATTCAAAACAAAACACAGACCTGACATGTGTTGTGTTGGCTCCTAAAAGGTTATGTCCTATATTGACAGAGAAATGTTTTGATCAAAATGTGTCTATAAATAACCCTGTTGGAATAAGAGGCAACTCTGAACTGCTCTGGCTCTAGCTCTGTATCCAAAGTTTTCCAGTGTTTGAGGATTGTAGAGTGCATGAACTTGAGTCCATCCATCATCAGTGAAAAAAAATTGTGTGGCCATAACGCTTAGCTCCAGATAAATGTCTGAAGCTGCATCTTGTGGCTATTTTCCTGGGAAGCTTTTGTTTGCTCTGCATGGTGTGTGATTGACACTGAGCCTTTTTTCTAAATGGGCCTGTCCTTTTGAAAATATCTGTGCATTCTAACTGATAGTCTTCCACAGACAGAATCAAAATGTAGCTAATTATATATTTTATACTTCAAGACAGTGTTTGGTAACTTCCTGAACCCACTACTAGCCTGCTGACAATAGCCTTCTCTACTTTGCATGTGACATCCACTTAGAAACTTCTCCATTGAATGGGCAGTTTTCTTCCTTCAAAACCCTCGAGGGGTGCATTTTTCCAAATATCTATGATCACATTATTGAGTACAAAACTTAAAAACCTCTTGAACATATTATTTAAACAATTTAGTTAAGGTACAGTGCTACTGCTTTGAGTGCAAATCATGTCATTTCCCTGTACTGCTGTTTGTTTTTGCTGCCGAATGGCAAGCTCATTTAAATTGGCCATGGTGTAATGACTCAGAAGGTGTATGTGCACTTCATACTTTACAGTTTGTGCTTGTGAAATACATGCTTTGTCATAAGTAAAGCCCTCACTCTGTAGCGCATCTTGGGATGAGAAGGTGAAATGACATTCACAATTTTGACTGTGAACAGATTGCTGGCTAAGGAGTGTTAGAACTGTGAACATTTTCATCTGCACTTACACAGGGAGAAAAAGGAGCAATGGTGTTTTGGGTGCAGAGCAAGGAATTGGTCTGAAGATGCACGGGGACAAGGAGAACTGTCCAGGTAGTTAACAAAAGCAGTTGGTGAAAATGTCTTACTCTTCTTATAGGGACATCCCTTTCAATTGTTGAAGCAATATATGAAGAAGAACCTGCACATCATGATTGTCTAAAAGTCCTTGTACCAAACAGACAGAAGGAATAACAGTGTGCAGTGAATTTGAGGAAAAGACTGATATCAGAACATAACACCTTACTTCAGATCTGCGTATTTTGTGTAGAAATCTGTTCATTGCATTCTTCAGATGGCAGGCATCTGAGAGAGAGTGTACACAGAGGGAGGGCTGTAGAAGTGTCTAAGCACTTATGCACTCTGCCCAGGATGTGTAAGTGCTCTAACAGCAGTTCATAATTGTTTTACAGAGCAGCTGAGCCTCAGGAGCATACCCAAGAAGTAAAAAAAGGAGAATATCCATGCAGAAAAAATATTTTTCTTTTGCTCACAGGTACAGAATAGTAAAACCTAAGCATGAGAGCCATGAAAGTCAGCCTCACAGACTTTAATCAGAGTAGCAAAGGACTCTGTCATGTCATGTTTGAGCAAGGATGAACTCTCTGATGCCCTGGTTTCAGTCAGAGGTTTGCAAAATACAAATGATGGATAGTGTGAGAGTCTCCTGGAGCATCTGGCAACTGTCAGAATGCCATGGATTACACAACTTCTACTATATTTGTTTCCAAAGCAACATCTGGAAAATGGGTGCCCAGACAAAAGAGTAGGTAGAATGAGTGGATACAAAGCCTTTTGGAGAATGCTTTTGCTGTTACACAATTCAAATTTAAATGCAAACTCTAAACTTACATCCTACTGGCAGAAACAAAAAGAAGCACCTCTTCAGCAGAGCTGGGAGATATTTTTATCCTTGTTTTCAGAGAAAGCATGATAGCTCTTTTTTCACTGCTTTTCCCCCTGCCATTTTTCCTTGGTGTTTTGTGAGATTATGTTGATTTCACGTTGTTGTAACACCAGGCATCAGGCACTTGTGCAGCTGGACATTGTCTGCCTCTATCGTCTTTATTCTAGTTCACAACAATAAACAGGAGAAGTATTCTGTGCATAAGTTCAAGGCAGAATTATCTTTCTTTTCCCTAAGAGCCACAGGTAGAAAATTGTAACAGGGGGAGGTAATCTGGCAAAAAAAGCAAATGCTGTCTTCCACTAGGGTAGGTTGCTGGCTGAGTGCACACAAGTGAATACTGAGAGGGAGAAAGGAATATTTCCATCATGTTTTTCTCCTTTAAGACAGTTGGGTCTGATTCATATGTTCTGCTACGCTTCTGGAGATGTCAATCCAACAGCATGGGGATGGGGAAGGGGCACCCCAGGAAATCAAAGCAAACTCAATTATCTATCTGCTGACAATGACAAAACCATTTCATTCCTCAGCTCTTCACAGAATGTGAGGGGGGAAAGATTAAAAGCGTGAACATTTTTAATGAGTGCAATTATTGAATCATCAGTCACACAGTCCATCTGCTTCCGAGTGTTCCAGTGACTAGAGAAAGACTAAAATACTGCATTGCCTTTTTGCATTCATATAATCATATAAATATTCTTTAAGAAAAAGCTGATCATATTCATATATCATGACCATCATTTCAAATAACTTACTGCTCCCCTTTCACTTACTTCACTTTATTAATCACTAATTTTCAGTTTTGACACCATGATGGTGGAAATATCTTGGCAGATGCATGGCTAACAGCTAATCCCTTGACATTAAATACAGAATCATGTAATATTCAATTTGAGAGATAAACTAATGTAAAATTTATCTCGAAGGTCCCATTTAGTCTGGAGGTTAGTGAGGAGAATAAACTTCACACTGCAGTAAGAAAAAAATAGGGGCTGTGTTGGATTTAAAATTCCTTTCTCACAGTGTTATCAATCCACTTGGTACACAGATCTCAGTATGAAAGCATGTCAGGAAAGAGCCAAAACTTATTCAATACAATTTGAAAACCTTTGCAAATAGTCAGGACAGATAGAGAAGGAAAGGTTCAGATAAATGCCTGAACCTGAGAAACAGCGACAGAACTATAAATCTGTTTTGGCTGTGGTATCCTAAAATCTATCCCAGAATGGCAGGGAAAGTAGAGATTTGGATCTGAAACTACTAGGAGGCTTTGCTATGTGCTAACTTATTATTATGTTGGGATTTGTGCTACAAGCATGTGGTGGAATAAAAAGGATGATTTTGTGCAAGGAATGTTTTCTGGAATTGCAAATAAATGCCACATTCTGCAGAGATGTCCTTTGTCTACCTCTTTTCAGCTTTCCTCTGCAATACCCAGCTGAGAATTGCCCAGATACAGTAATGTGCACAACTACGAGACATATTATTTGAGAAATCTCTAACTTTGCCACAGGCATCAACATCAGAAGATTCTAAGGTCTGAACTCTAAAAAAACTTACTTCATATTGGATGTTGCAAACAATATACAGTAGTTTTATGGTGGAGAGCACAACATAACAAAATAGCATTTCTTGTTCCATTCGTGAATCTGGAAATACCATTTTTGTAACACAGCACAGTCTGAAAACAAAATTTAATCTTAAAGTATGAAAGTCACAGCAACTGATGCAAATTTTTTGGCCCAATAAATTAGACATTTTGAATTATCCATTTAGTCTAGTATAACATTATTACCAGTATATAAGGTAAATCCAGGAGAGTTTTATGAGTGGTGGTGAAATCTCATTATGCTTTTTCTGGTATGATAAGGTGAGCTATTGTTTTAAGTTTTATATTTTATATTATTAAGTTGTACTCACTGCATTAAATAATTATTCATTATATTATCAGATTAAAAGTTTATCTAATCAGCCAAGACCAAAGAAACAAACACTGGGCCATAATGTAATCATGCCATCCAGGTTGTGCTTAATCTTTATGCTACTTTTTACTATCCTCCAGTTAATGTCTGGCCAGAGTCACAGCAATGATTTTTGCTATCAGCAAAAAAAAAAAAAAAATCCAATCAATAAATAAGTAAGCCCTGAACTGGCAATTTGTTCTCTTTGTAGGAATGAATTAGATACTGGATTATTTTTCTTTTCAGTTTTAAATATGGAGACTCACTGAATCACATCTCTGTGAAGAAGTATGTCTTCATGTTTACAGTTCCATGCTTTAGTAATTTAAAAGCAATCAGTAATCTCTTCCATCTCTAAGAAAGTAATCAGTGACATGTAGGAGATTATTGTTAGAATACAGTGACTGGTGCTAGATTGATTGGGATTTTTTTTGTTTGTTTATTTGTTTTTCTGTTTGCTTTTGGTCTTTTTTTAATCCGTCCCCTCAGTTTTGACAGGTCTTCTTAATGACTGACAGTTAATGGGGTTTGTGCTGTGTCAGGTGTTCAGGAAAGGGCTCTGGCAAGGAAGATTTGGCTTATCACATTGCAACTGAACATCCTGATCCAGCAGGCATTCAGAGCTGTAAATAACATTGCAACAGGGACTTACTACTTTCGTTTCAATGAGAGCTCTTACTCGCATGTATGTTTAATTTCCAAAGTGCCAATCTTGCTTCTGTCGTTTCCTGCGAACTGCCTAGGCAGCTATCTCTTCAGTAAGCAAGGGCAGAAGTAATTTAATGCCTCTTTGTGTATTAATAAATTCATCCTTGGAACAATAATTATTATTTTATACTTGCATGCTACCCACAGATTAGTTAAATGCCTAACCAAAAAAGCATGGAGATTTTACCTTCAATAAGCTTGAATCTGGAACACAGAGGCAGAAAAAGGAATACAGGAAAGAAGAGAGAAGAGATAGAATACAGTGACATATAATGTTCTCTGACAAGGCAAAAAATAAATGGTAAAGCTTGATTTAACTGTTATGTTTTTTGTAGACTTCAGGGCAGACTACAGGATGAGACTTTTCAGGATGAATTTGACTGAGATGAATGTGGGGCCTTGGCAAATTGGTTTGGGGACACAGTTCAAGGAATTAAAAGCAGAGGGAAAAGACAACAGGAGAGCTGTACGAAGGGATGATTTGGATGTCTCTGTGATGAAAACCAGAGAGAGGAAAAAACAGCAGAAGTGTTAAACATCTAAAATGCCCAGGAGCATGGCCAAAAATTTGAATTCTGCAGAAGTTGTCTCTAAATGAGAACAGAGAAGAACTTCCTATTCTGAATAATAAAACAGGATGGTTTTAACTGATGGACCTGAATCTGCTGGAAATAAAAAGTGTGAAGAACAAGTAGAAGCTGTCAGGCCAAACCAGGCAAACACTTCCTGCAGAGGGACAGGCACCCCTCTGCCTGAGGAGGGGAGATCTGCAGCAGAAGGTATTGCTGTCGCTCAGGAGGGAGGAGGAGAGAAGGCAGATACAGAAAGGAACAGTAGATAGTGAAACTGCTGGCACCAAAATAGAGAAGGGAATATTTTGAAGAAAGCACACTGAGAAGCTGAGTTTCAAGCCACTCTGATTTCAAGATGTCAGGAAGCAATTTAAAATGGCATGTTCCTTGAGATGAGGACAACTAAGGGTCTACATCACACTCAGGGAAGGAGAGACAGAATTAAGAGTTACTAAATTATAAATAAAACCACGGACACTGAATTCAGCTGACCAGCTGAAACAAGACACAGTTTTTATAAGGATGGACTCATTGTTAGTCTGCTGCCACAGACTGGAGTTCAGATATTGTTTCAAAATGCATTTAGAAATCATGGTAAAATTTTGCACTGAGATTTAAAGATACTTGGACTAAAATTTGTAAATGTTCATTAAGGAACACTAAAGAAGGAAAAACCAAAAGCAAAGCATTGTCTTTCAAAACAGTTGGGAGAATTGTCAGAAGCAGTAATAGCTGCTTACTAAAACATGTTCTCATTAAAGACTGTTTTATGACTTTGTATCTCAGAGCATTGGGCCAAATATAGATCAGTGCTTTACTAAAATATTCTTACTGTGAAACTTGGCCCAAAGAGCTTGAAGACTGATATATGAGACAAACTGTATATGAGGCAAGCAATCTACCTTCATTTTGTAAGGAAGGCTAACAGAATTAGAAGGATGAAATCCTGACCATATTGTATTCAGTGGCAGACTTCCCATTGATGAACACAGTATGCAGGAGCTATTAGCAGTCACAGGAATCACAGCTAATCTCCTGACTCACCATGATCACAGGCGTATTTCTGTAGGCTGTCTGGCAAATGCAGGCAGCAATAACCTGATGTTAGCTCAGCCTCTTTAATATGACTTCCAGAATTTCTGTTCAACATACCACATTTGGTCCTGACAGGACTGCAGCTCCCACTGATTTCAGAACTTATTGTCATTAACTGCATTGGGACTTTTTACAAAACAAGTTTTCAAATAAAAAATTAAAAAGAAACAAACACCCTTTTAAAAATAATTTGTTATCCAAAGTTAACTGCTAGGTACTGCTGGTAAAAAAAGAAAAAAAACAACAAAATGTTTACATAGTCAGAGTGGTGTACTGCTACTTACAATATTTTCTACATAAATTATCATCTGAAGCACATTCTGGATAGCCATTGCTGAAAAATTGTAAAAGAATATTTCTAGGTCATCCTGGGGCAGGACGCAATTTTACATGTTTTTAATTTCTGACTTTTCCAAACCAATGACCTTTTTTTTTTCAATTGTAACAAGAAAGCAGTAACTTACAATCCATATGTAGCCTAGCAGTATATTTGATGGTAATGTTAATTGAAATGGGTGAGAGTGAAGGGAAAGAAAGAGGGGACAAAAAAAGTAATGGGTTTTTCTGAAGTGTAAGGGAAGGAATAGAGAACATTAACAAAGAATGTAATTTAATACCTAATCAATTTACTGATTGGATTTTCCGTGAGATTAACTTTGAGTCCAGAATGAATTGCTCTGATCTTGGAAGCTTCTATAATGGCTAGCAAGCAGCAGTATAAGGCTTTAGTGATATGAAAATAATAATAATAATGTCAGAGACTTCAAACAGCTACAATATTTAATTAAATGTGTTCAAATAACATTATGGTTGGATGTTAACCCACAAAAGCAAGGAGATTTTGAGGTAAGCCTGCCAGAAGAAGACACAGTCCAACCATCTTCACTTGCTAATGCAGTGTAACTGATGTTCCTTCCAGAGTGGCAAAACACCACATAGGGGCACATTCTGCCCTCCAATGAGCACATCTGACCCCTTTCAGTTTATGGATGTTTTTCATACGTGTTTCTAAACAATTAAAATAAGTTTCTGAGCATTTCAGACTTAATAAAATAATCCAGATATTGTGACTGTGGTCTTTGGCTGAGGAAAGGTGTCAGGCAAAACTGGCTCTTGGGAGGTACCTTCAGAGGCACTTTGATCTTGGGCAATGAAGCACGCCACAAAAAAAAAAAAAGAGCCAAGCACATGCAGCTGTGGTCTGAACACTCCTTTCCAATTTGCAGATTTCGAGTTTGCCAGGATGAAGGAAAGCTGCTGGCTCACTTTCTGTGATGTTCGATAGCACTAATGCAAGGAACACAGGACCTGAGTGTGCATCCATGATACTGAGGTTGTTAAGGTTCCATATCTGCATATAACATTTCAACTGACTGTAGAGTCTGTTTGTTTGTTCTTCTGCCATACTCCCTACCTTGTTCACTTTCATGTTGGGTTTTCATCAAACAAAGTGCAGCACGATCCATCTGGGAGAGTTATTTTCCCCAGTGAGGAATCAAGAAGCTTCTTTTTCTACGGAGCAAAGGAGAAAAGATCCGGTGAAGCTCCTTTTGACGCCTCTTTTGAACAAAGAGAGGCTGCTATAGCTTGTCCTGTAATCTGTGTGCACGTTGTCTGGTCGTCACATTGGTGGGACTCTGCTTGTTGTGAGACTACTCATGTCACAGTAAGAGCAGACTTCCCCTGCCCCATCTCTGAACTTATGACTGCCAAGACACCTTGGCAATTAGATAGCCTGGTGAAGCAGTGTGCTTCAACTGGTCTCTCTGAGAGTGACCTATGCTTTCAGAGCCCAGAGCATGCTTGCACAAAAGAAAATTGGCTGATGAAAAAAGGGAAGGACAGGTCGTAGCATGGAAATCCAAGGAAGGCTTATTGGGTCTCAAAGAGGGTCCAGGGACAAAGACAAGAGGGGGTTGAGGGCACAGAATTAAATGTGGGGAAGAAGGTGTGAATCTGAGGGTCAAAGGCCAATGGGAACAGGGGAAAGTGGTGCAGAGGAGCGGCAGCTAACTGGGAGAACCAGCACGGGTGGAGCACTGCACAGGGCCAACGGGGATCAGGAGAGGAAAGAACAATGTAGGGAAGGTACATATATGGTAAATGGGTGCTGAACCAGGCTGAACAGAGGTGACACCAACTACAAGAACCAATGGAATTTAAGGGATTAACATGTGCCTGCAAAGGGAAGCATTTCTCATCATGATCAGGGGTATTTCTCCTTCCCTGCCCTTGCCCTTCCAGGACTCAGCTTTTACATCTCTCTGAGCCTCCACAGCCTGGTATATACAAGCTTTGGATGACTCTCCATTTAAAAATTCCTACAATATCTGGATTACAAAATAGAGACATGATTGGTTTTTTTTTACTGTACTGTTTGCTCTTAAAATCTGAGATTATAAGCATTACATTGATTTACCTGAATTAATTTGTAAAAATACAGGGAGATATCCCAGAGTGCTACTCCTTCTAGTCTGAAGTCACTAAATGGGAGGTGAGTTTTTGCTTCTGTACTGCACAGTGAGAAAATTTTTTTGATTCCTGAAACTACCCCAACAGGAATTGTCTTTGACGGTATCTGCTGAACGGTAGGAGCAAGTTGAAATAGTTTCCATAAGAAATCACTAGAGGAGACTAGGGCAAGGACTGAGGAGAAAATTTTTCCTGCACTTAAATCTAGTACTAGAGAGAGAGAAGGCGAAAACTTCTTCTGAAGATTGTGGACCTCTTTCTTGGTATGGCCTCAGACACACTGGGAGATTTTCATCAAGTCGTTAAACAGTTTGAAGCATTAGCTGACTCTGCAGACTTTGTGATATTATAAATGAGGTGACTTTTCTGTTTCTTGCAATATGACAGGAAGAAAAGGAAAATGGCATGGAGTATAGTTGCCAATTTGGGAACAGAAAGAGGAGAGAGATGGTTTCAGGATGTCTGAGACTGTCACAAATTCACAAATGCAAAGTTTCATAGGACCAAAGCACCTTTGTGATGAATTAATCAACTAAAAAAAAAAAAAAGCCAAGGTCTTAAGCTGATTTATGAAAGGACAGGACAAAATGGAGGAAATGCATGAAATGCATTTGAAAACAATAAAAAAGATGCATCACGGATAGGTGTGGTTGCTATGGTTTTGTTCCCCCTCATGGACAGTTCATAAAGTTAATGCTTGTGATAGCTAGAATTCTCAAGGTCCATGTAAGCCACGGATGTAATGACATCAGTAACTTGTAATGACATCAGTGTCATTGAAAAGGTGTGCTGGCTTTGTTAAGGCTCTGTATCCGCGTGTAGCATTTCAACTGACTGTAGCATTTGTTCTTCCTTCTGTCACGCTCCCTGTTTTGTTCTCTTATATGTTGGGCTTCCATTGAAGAAAAAGCAGAATTTCAGGTGAATGGTATCTCCCCCAGCAACAAGTTCTATGGGGCAGAGAAACAAAACATCTAAAGGATCTGATTTTAAAAATAAAGCAACACAATATCTGTCGAAAAAGTAAAGAGTAGATTGCATCAACAGATGTTAGCCAGTTAAACTTGAGCTCTCCAGGAAAAAACCAAATACGAGTTACACTAAGTCATGTTATTGTTTTCATAGTAGCATGGAGATGCCAAAGCCTAATGCATTGAAATGGAATGGCATGAAATGGCCAGTTTCTACATATTTCACATAGTGGAATATCTGCAAAGGATTGTAAGCTTTCCCTGTTTCAAGTATTGGCCAGTTGGAAGTAATAAGAACTTTTGGTTACCAGACACAAATAAATTTGTGCTATCAATATAAATCTAATTAATCAACATTTTAATTTTATTCCAAGTGACACCAAGGAATTTTGTAATATTCTGTACTTCTAAAATTGATAAATAAATAATAAATTGTAAAAATTAAAGCAGTCCAGAATTAATAGAGGTTATAATTTTTATTTTTTGAAATTATATTTTTGCTAGCGTTTCTCAGAATTACACACACTTATATTCTAAATCTGATACTGAAGAGTACTTAGTTTTATGTCTTTTTTTCATCCTTGTTGATTTTAAAATTTTCTTAAAAGCCTATTTTCTGCTCTGAACTCTCTATTGGACCATTGCATTTTAAATGTTTTGCAACCAGGGAGAGTATAATTGCAATAGGCAATTTATTTTTATGTCCCACAAAACTAACACATTGTCCAGAAATGAGATAGTTTCGTTTTTTTCAGGAGGATTTTTTCTACATGTTCCAAACATGGATGTGAAAGGCCCATCTTTTTCCCTTAGGTGTAAACATGTGCATATAGAGAGAGAGAGAGAGATGGATGGACAGATAGATGGAAAGATAGATAGATAGATAGATAGATAGATAGATAGATAGATAGATAGATAGATAGATAGATAGATAGATAGAGAGAGATACAGGTATAGATATAGATGATAGAGATATAGACATAGATATAAATATATATGAGATATAGATATAAATGATATAGATATAGATGATATAGATATAGATATATAGATTAGATATAGATATAGGTTAGATATAAATGATATAGATATATATTAGATATAGATATAGATTAGATATAGATTATATAGATATAGATATAGATTACATATAGATATAGATGGATATAGATTATATTGATATAGATAGATTAGATATAGATACAAAATTCTTTAAATCTTATTTAGAGATGTATTTCTACATCTGAGTGCAATTTATTCCTACTGTGTTTTAAGGGGACTTCTACTGACACCCTTAGACTTCAGGTGTTACCTTTTTTGTCACCTGCTTCCCTTTTTGTCCCAGTGAAAATCTTGGAAATGTGACATCAAATTTGCAATAAACAATAATTATTACTTCTGTAAGAACACAATCCTTAAGAGTGCACGTACATCACTTCTGCATGAACAAACTTGAGCAGCAGAAAGGTTTCACAGCCAGCCTAGGTGTAGTTTGCTATTTTCTTTTGACACTGTAACTTATGTCATTAAAGAAGCTGACCATTTTGGCCGAGGTAGTGCAAGGCTCTGATATGTTCAAGTATGTAAGGTAGCTAGCTGGAAGTTATGCTGCCTGTTTCTACACTCCAAATTGTATATAATTTGATGTGTTTTATTGATTCTGTCCAAAGACGTTCAGCTTCTTCCTGAATTAAGACCATTACTGTTAATTTGTTCTGTCCATAATCAACATGAACATTTTTTCTTACAGAACTCATCCTTCATTTCGGAATTTTATTGGAGTAGAAATTAATTGGAGAAGAAAAAATATGATGAGAGGTTGCATTTTGAAAGTGCATGTTAAAAAAACCCACTGTATGAGCTTCCAAAAAAGCAAAACAACTTTCTTGGATGTGCTTAGAAATGCATAGAATATGAGTAATATAAACAGGAGAGTTTAACTCACATCTTCAATAAATGAAGGATGAACACTAAAGCCTCAGTCATGGGGATATCTGGATTCAACAGAGCATTGTCCATGTAAAAAACAGGACTGACCAGTGAATATCATCAATAGTAAGGGAAAAAATTGCATTAGTAACATCAAAGACACTGATTTGCAATGGTGGAAAACTGGTTAAGTCTTGAAATTGACAAATTCCCAGTCGACTAAGTGGTCTTGCTTGGCAATGCTGTTTCTGGACTGTTATTATGAATTCAAACACAATGGCTTTGAATTTCTGGGTCTGGAAAATGGTAGAGAGCTGGGAACAATGAACTGTGCAATTTTCTCTTGGTAATGCAAGCAGCAGAGAATTCCAGTTGATACAAGTCTATAAAAATCCTGGCTGGAATGACACTAAAGAGCATCTATTAACTTCCTCAATTATGAAAATTCAATCTGCATTACTAGGTGCTCTTTGTTTTGTTTATGCAGTGCTACTTCCCCTGCCTTCGTTGCTGATAGCCTTGAAGTTTTTTCGCATTTTACATATGTGCACTGGACATTTATAGGTAATTCCACTTGCAGTTATATATATGAATTACTTTAAAAAGTCCCTGCCCTCTCTTCTGAAGTAAGATTTTCAGGGCAACTCTGATGACATTATAAAACCATCCAAAATTCACCTTTGATCTGTTGTTCATTTTAACAAACTCTCAATCTGAAAGCTGACTTGAGCTTTTGACTTCTTTTCTTTTCTTTTCTTTAAATTTTTTGACGAGAAATAAATTTATGATGCCCTGTGATGCCCTGTGGTGCCCTGGGACAACATATATTTGTGATTCATATTTATAAGTGACAAGAATGGCCACCAATTCAACAAAATTTTATTGTATGAAAGCGATCAACTGTGGTTTTTTTCCAATATGTGCTTTCTTGGAGATGTTACTAGTCCAGGGCAAGTGCCTCCTTAATATTTGAGACTACATTGGTGGAAAACAATACATTAAAACTTACAGCAAGTTAATAAAGGGAAAGCTTAATCTGCTTTGAAAAGGGATATTTAAAATGGCAACCTAAAAAATCTGTACTCGGCTGACACTTCAATAATGTACAAAGGAACAATCTCTTCCTGATAAACCCAGCGTCTGATCACACCCCTCAGGACTGAGTATCTGCTTTTTATGTGTATATACATATAAGCATGTTTTTGAACACTTGCTCTGTCAGAGCCATGGCCTCTCACATGCTCCCTCACAAAAGGATAGTACATGGATATCAGCCAGCATCTGTGTGTTCATAGGCTTAACAGGACAGCTCCTCTCTACTAACCTGCACATTTTTTTCCTCCAGTTAGACACAACTGAGAGGACAGCTGTGCCCTGCAGGCTGCAAGACAGCCCCAGGACGTGAAAGCAATTGTGTAAGAGCAGCTTACAGCCACACTTGTTTACCAGGATTCCAGACTTCACAAGAGATGGCAGCAACAATAGCAGCAAGAATAGCAGCAGCAGCACTGCTAACAGGAAATCCAGCTGTGTTTTCAACAGCTGGGATGTGTTTGATTGGAGCACATCCAGTCAGTCAGGAGTGAATCAGCTTGCATGGATGATCCTGCTCCTGGGAGTGCATAAGAGCCCTGGCCAGAGCTGTAGGGCTGTGACCTGGGCAGTCCTTAGGGATGAAGGCTTCTCTACAGTCTTGTTTTGTTTCTCATTCCTTTCGCAAAAGTGTACAAAACCCATTAATCCCTCTGAGACAGCCTGGAGGGGCAGGCTGTTCACCTGCAGGCAGAGACACCACACAGGCAACACAGTAGGCTTCTTGCTCCAACAAGATTCAAGGGGTTTGTGGGTCTTTTCCTCGACATTTCTGCTTACTCGATGGGAAGAAGCAGCAATTCACAGTATTTTTTTTTCCTCTCTCATGTAGTGTAGCCTACTCACCTACTGATAATCCTTCAAGTTCTTAGTGAGAAAAAGTCTCAGAATCAGGCCAGTTACCTTGTTTACCTACTCTGATAGGACAAGGTAATTCTAGCTAATATAAATGCCGATCTTTCCCCCCCTCAAAAAAAATACCCAAACAAAAAAAACCCAAAACCAACACCACCACAACGACAACACCACAAACCAAAACTCTAACAAAACACCAAGTCCAAAAAACCCTACAAAACCAGGAAGAGCAAACCCCTGAACCTTTTCCAGATGCTGAAAAGCATCCTTTCTGTCAGACCTTTTCTACATTGCTTTTCAGACAATTTTTGATTCTGATCTGTCTGAAACAGGTATTGGAGTATTAAACTGAACCTAGTATTTATTGTTTCTTTCATGAAACTTAAAACTCCCCCAGTGTTATTCTTGGGAAGTTTCTAGGCCGTTCCTTATAGAATCTAAAGCAAACATTTGTCCCTCCCTACATGCCCCTTTCAATGTCTTCTTTGTGTTTCTCATCCCTTTGACAGTAGAAATGACTGGTGAAATAGAAAAATAATTATCTTCAGAGTTTGTAGCAAACCAGCCAACTATGGTCTTACACAGCTTTAAGTCACATGATTTATGAGTAAATACATCTTTGTGCTTACATCATCTTCTTAGGGAAACTGCGTTTTGTTCAGTTACTTTTGCCTGTCTCTTGTTTATGCTGTGTTTTGTTTTCTTATGAATGACATGAACCTACTTCATCTAGAGTCTGTAGTTCCAAGTTCTTATTCTCAGTTGCTTGCTAAAATTATTCATGTCTTGGGATACATGTTTTTCTGTGCCTTAATCTCCCCATTTTACCTGTGGAAAAAGTGTAGTTTGCTAACTTAAACTACACCTGGGATTTATTGATGATAAATGAATCCAGATACACAGAAAACTGACAAAAATATATTGCACAAATGAAGATGTGGAACAATGCTTCAATAAAGGTTTACAGAAAGCAGATACAATATGTTTCATTGCAAATATATTGTAGACCCTCCACCAAAACAAAAAGTGGTAAAAATATCCAGTGGCTTAATCTACAGCTTAAAAATGTTTTTCTTGTTTGGCAGCTGAAGAAGTGTTAGAAAATTTAACAGTTTACTCTATGGCTCTAAACACTAACTCACAATACTTAAAAGTAAATTTTTCTACTTGATACATGGCATTTTACTATTGATTGATGGAGGGACAAATGCTTCTTACTTCGGGATCCAGTGGAAATATTAAAGATAAATCAAGATGTCATGCCTGCAAAATTAAAATAGGTTAGGATTATTAATATGATATAATTAATCAATTGGCAATAAATATCTCACCATCCCCAAATTTGAAAGAATGTTCTGAATGTCCAGGATGATTACTATCTCTAGCTATAGTAGATGTTTAGAAGAGTTTCTCCAATACTTAATATCTAGTGTGTTTAATGTTTAATGCTGTTTAGAGTTGAATAATGAGACAAATCCTACTTAATAACAATAACAATAAAGTGTCATTGCACAGTTATTACCACTGTAAACTTAAATTTTAAAGTAACACAGTTAATCTTATAGTTTTACCTTTTAAATAAGAGACTCTTGTAATAATCAATACTTAATTAAATTATAATTATTCACCATAAGTACCTCTTAAATATGAGTTAAAACACTCTTCAAGGAATTTTAAGCTTTCTTCATGTCTTTAATTAGGTCAATTTTTCTAGTTTGCCACCAAAATTTATCCTTAATCATGTTGAAGGTAACTGGAAGTCCATATATATATATTTGTATATTTAGGTTATTAAAGTAAACCCTGCTTATATTGAAGTAATAGTATTTTTAAACAAAATTTTTTTCAAATATTTCATTACTTTGCAGGTGATGAAATCTCTTTTTAATTGCCTTCTTTACATAGTAATATATAATATTCTGAAATTTGTTTAGAGTGAGTTGAAATATTTTTTTCTATTTTTATATGTATTTGTCTATTCCTCAAATACTGAAAAGTAGGAATAGAGGTCCTCACCTCATACATTTTTTACTGAGTTCAGTGAGTACTTATCTAAATGTGACTCTCTGGGGCTGATTCATCAGCTTTCTAATGAACAATGTCACTTTAATGGATAAAGTCCCTGCTGAATAAAGGATACAACTTTGCCAGTCATAAGCTAAAGAGGAAAGTAAATGTAAAATATATGTCTAGAAGACATTCTTGATAGCATAACCATGCTCTGTGAAGGCTGCTTTTCTCAGTTCTTGAGGGATTTGTAATCTAACAAAAATATGAGATATGCAGCAACTCACAGATTTCGTACTAAAAATCTCAGTATCACAGAAAACTAAAGCCCTGAACTTGTGTGCACGATCTATTTGTAATAAACATGTGAATGTTCTGTATGTCCTTATTGTCCCTAATAATCTTCTCCATGACTGAACCAAACTTCTAAAGGGAGGCTTTCTTTTATTTGTATGTACCAACAGTATTTGATATCCTGCCTTAATCCCCAATATTTGAAAACATTTTGTTTGAGTTGGCACAACAGACGTTCCAAAGAAAGTTTTTTCAAGGTGTTTGCTTGAATTTAGTGTTGCTGCCTTTGGTTTTTAAGGTAAAATGTCCGCAAAATTTATTTGTGGTATCTGATGGAAATTGGGATATATCAAGTTTGCAGCCCATCACCACAATAGGAAAATGAGTCTTTTGGGTCACTTCCACTAAATTTGAAGCAGGCAAACTCAGAAGAAGGCTCAGCAGAAATTGAGACGTAGGTGTATTAAGGGGAGTAAGAAGGAAAAGGAATGTACCAAGAAGTTCAGAAAATATGGTGATATAAACAGAGGTTGAAAACTGACAGAGGAGCACATCAGCATACATAACAAAAACTGTTTTCAGAAAGCCAGAGAAGATGCTTGGAGAAGACTTTTATGGTGGCATCTGAAACAAGATGAGTTATGCCCAGTCTGTATTTCACTGAGCTTGCTCAGCCAAGTAGACTTACACACACACACAAAAAATGTCCCTAGTAGCACAGATTCATTGCCTGGTTGGAAAAATAACTAACCTTCAAGGAGAAAATACACAGGTGGCTGTAGTGGCTTGCACAGGATAGGCATAAGGATAAGGCGGGGTAGTGATTTAAAAATACTTCAGATAAGTAGAGGCAGCCAATGCAAAACCACAGATGGGAATGGCATGGTTTGCTTTCTCTATTTTGCAGAACATCATTCTGGACTTACTTAAAGTTTAGAGACAGGATTTAGGAAGATCATAAAAATAAAATTGCTGCCACTGACAGGGGGAAAATGATTACAGTTTTTAATGGTGACAGAAGTTAAGCTTCAGTAAACCACAGGAAAAATATTGGAGCAGCTTCTGAAAGAAAATGTGCTTCATAGCTGTGGGCTGAGGACAACCTAAATAAGTTATAGGTTCAAGCAGTGATGTCACAGTCAGGCACCTAATCCTTAGCAAAGATTTCCTAGGATCCCTCTGATGAAAATCCTGCAATTACATGATTGATTGAAGTGGGGTTACCCCAGGCTATCTGTGTCTACTCTTAAAATCACTTGCGGGCTTTTTTTATGAAGGAAGAACCAGATGATTTTTTAGTGCCCAATAATCATGCAAGAGAATTGCTTTGCACTGTTCATCTGCATTTTATTATGCTGAACAATCAAGAACTTTACAAAAGTAAAACTTAGTGTAAATCTTCCCGAAATTCATAACTAATCCATGGAGTTTACTGGATTGCCTGTGTTCGAACTTGTCCTAAAGCCTTAATAAAAGAACCCACTCTTCCAAGAATCACTGAAGGTTCAGCCTGTAGAACGTAATGGAATCACAGGATTTTTCACATATATTTTTAAGACTTCCATTCAATATCTACATGAAGTCTTCATAAAACAATGGTTTGCATCATTTCACAGCCTTTCTAAAGAGACACTGATGGAGAGCAATAGCAGAAGACTCATTAAGGTGCGGCTGGAGAGGAAAGAGGAGGACAAAACTCACAGACATAAAGTGACTAAAATTTAAAGAACGTCATTATCTTCCAGCAGAGAAAATACAATTAGTTCCAAAGATATACATCAACTACAAAGTAACAAAATACTTACGACAGAGAAACATTTTAAACTAAAAGAAACCTAATAATCATTCCTGACACTATTACTCTATGCAATTGTGACAGAAACAGCTCACTTGGCAGCTACACATTAATGAAAGCACCTGAATGACATTCACAATGTATGATTAGCTGAAAAGCATGTTTCCTGCTGGGACAGAAGAGTTTGTTTTCTTCTGTTTGACACGATATTCAGAATTTGTGAATGCTGAGACATAACCCTCAGAATTAGCGCAGAGAAAGAATTGTGGGAGAGAAGGGTAGAAGGGAAAGGGCTATTACCATTTTGCTTAGGAGAGAAAGAGATAGGAGACAGGAGCCAAAAAACAAAATAACAGAAGGGCTGGCTGCTGCAGTCTTTATTCTCATAGTAAATGTATGAGAAGATGCATAGTGTGTCCCTTTCCTTGTACCAAATCACACAGAGGTACATCTATGTGAAGTGAAGTTTAAAAATCATTTCACTGCATCTTCCATAACACTCTCCAAGTTAATTATGTGCAAAACACACACAGGCACATAAAGCATGCTATTAAAAATTGTTAAAGTTAAAAAAATTTTTAAAAAGGAAAACATTCCTGCTTACTTACTTAGAACAAAAACCCAAGGGAAATACAACCTTCAAATGGCTATTTCCCCTTGCCCCCTTGCTCCATCTTTTGCTATGCTGCAAAATTTTAATATCTCATCAAGTATATAGCAGCCATAAACTCCTGTCCCTTTTTATGTAGTTTCAGATGCAAGAAGGAGCACATTCTTTATAATGACCTAAACCTATCAAATGAAGAAATAACGCTTTGGGATGATGAACTCTAAATTACGAGTGATTATTTCTAAATTCATTACAACTTTGTTTGACATTTTTATTGCCTTCTTAATTTCTTCCAGCCAAGCCACAGAAGTTATTACTTATTATATAAACAGTGCACCAGTGAGGAAAAAAATATTTTCCTGGGTTTGTGCTCTAGCTGTTTGGCTTCCAATCTAAAATGACTAAGGCAGTTATGAGGATATCATTGAATCAAACTTCAGCATCAATACCATAAAAGTAAAATGAAGTTTGTCATATGTTTTGAACTCCAGAAACCTAATGCATTTGTCAGACATTAAACAATTAAAATGCATAACGTGATTTTGATGAAGCTATTACTAGCTCCACTTTACAGATGGAGGAAAAATGTGAGGAACTGGGTTACACAGTCTTTTAATACATCAGCAAGACATCAGTCTGTAGTAACCACAAAGGTAGAGATATTTTGACAATGAACACACGAGAGAATTGTAGGGTTGGTATGAAATGTGGTGCATTGTGGGCTATACAACTGTGTAAATATAAATAATGACTTAGGTGAGAAACTGAAGGGAAGAGTGCTGTCTCACCTTGACAGAGGGCACAATTGCCAGAGCAGACTGATCTCCATGCCTCAGTGGAGCTCTGCTCAGCTCAGTAAAGAAGACAGAGCACATCCATCTTCATTTGCTGCAAAAGAAATCCTACTCTTCTGCTCTGACATTTGGATCAGGTCCTAAGGTAGATGAAGTCTGAGCTTCACACTGTCCACTTGTCTACACAGAAAAGAATACATTTGGCTGGTGGGAAAAGGATGACAGGAGAGAGTGCAGGGGTGTGATAACATTTGTAGGATTGTGCTCAAGTAAGGTCATGTACTTAGAGCTAGGCTTCCAGGCATTTGTCTGTTGGGATCTCTTACATGACTGACTGAATGTGTTTAGAGGCTTTTTGGCCTTCCTCTGACAAATCAGGTATTGGCCATTCCCTGAGGCAGGACATTCATCACATTTGGCAAATCCTGTGTTCCTCTGATCTCTCTCTCTGGTAGGCTTTGCAATTAAGAACCTACAAACAATTTTCAATCTGAAGCCAAGAAAAAAATCAAGAAAAGGGGAATACTGAAAGAGACAGGAGACCAATTTGGCCAAGGGATGCATTAGTTTAAATAGAGTCACAGTAAATAGTAAAGCTAGTCTAACATAAATGACCACCATATATGTATTCTTTGATGAATACCTTTGTTTTTTCTGACCTATTGAACAAGGAATGAGATGAGTTTTGGGTTTTTCTTGCCTGTTTGCTTGTTTGTTTGTGGTTTTGTTGTTTTTTAAAGAAGAATAATTTTCTGTGGACTGAATATTTAACAAATATCCATAGCATCATCAAATGCAGAAATTTATCTTTAAGAAATCTTCTGGGTTTTCACTGAGTTGCTGATAGTACCAGCACTGAATAGATTTGCACTGCTTTTTTCAGTGGATTTCATATTGCATGGTTAAGTATCTTCAGGGTCTCTTCACAGGAGAGCAGTATCCTACCTTTGCAAGAAATTATAGAAAGTGCAGCCTTCAGTGCAACCAGCCACACATTTACTCACCCTCCTTCTTAGGGGCAGAAGGTGCAAGAAAAGTTTATCTGAATAACTGCACATGACCCTTCTCAGGCTTGCTTTTTTTTGTTCACATGAAAGCACTTCCAACAATAGCTGAGCTCGGGCACTCTGCCTGGAAAGTTCAAGCATCTGCCAGACAGCCACACACTGTTACACATTTTGCCTCATATGCCAAGATGTGTCTGACAAGAAAGCAGACAGATAAACTTCCTCAAGCTCCTTGCCAGTTCCTGATTTCCAGCCCTGCATCACTGATCCAGAAACCCAACAGAGTGGCAAAGGTGGTGAGAGGGCTGACCAGCAAGAAGGTAAAGGTATGCCTCTGACTAAGGGATGTACCCCACTGCTCACCAGTAGTCTTCAGCACCATTACAGTACGTGATGCCCAGCATTGCTGCTAGAAGGTACATGTGCTCTGATACCCAGCTTATGACCTTGGACATGAGCTCAGAGAGCTTCAGAGGACGAGTGAGGAGGCACAAAGTAATTTTACTTTTTGAATCTGACATTTCTGTCAGAAAAAGCAGATACATTCGGTAATTTTCCTGCTGATTAAATCCACCTTGTAAAGTACCAGATCCCCTTTTTGCATCTTGAGTACTCAATTTCATTACTTTTAGTCTGCATATGGCCTACTTTTACTAATACGTGATCATTGATCAGCCCATGAAAGGTCAAGGCTCCACTCTTGAGTGAAATGTTTCTTCAAAAAAAATTTAAGGATCTGAAATATGCTTGGGAAGCAACTGACCATAGCAATGAAACACCCTCCTGTGTGTAATGCTGCTGCTGGTATTCATTTCAATGAACATCAGCACCATGAATCAGTTTCTTCCTGTCCTCCCTATTTCTAAAACTGCCTCTCTTCAACAAAGTAAACATTTCACATAGCCATAGGGCCAAGTTTTACCTCATGTGAGCAAAAAGTGACTCAATAAAATGTCTTATATTCATCCTTTAAAATCCCATAAACGCTTGTAAAACAGAGGCCATACTATAAGTGTGTAAAGATTGATTTAAAAAAGTAAACATTTGGCAGGAATATTTGTATTAACTATTTTCTATCCTTGTTTCAGTTCTTAACTTTGTTTCCTGTACCTCCTTAAACAAGAACTTTTTGCATTCAGATTGCATCTTATTCTTTCCCTGGGCACTGTACTTGTGGTGGGAATTTGCAGTGATTACTATTGCATTATCAGTTTCTTTAATCAAGTGCTGTTTTATTTATTCCCTGCTCAGGATGAGGTTAACTGTAGGGAAGTGGTGACCGTAACAGAGTTCTAAGGAGCTCTTTGAAGCTTTCAGAGAGAGGAAAGAAGTCATTTGTAAGGCTGTAAATATCTAGACATAGAATATTAGAAATTTTTAGGGTCCATTAAATCTCTTTTCAATGACTTGGGACAGATGTGGCTTGAAGTGACACACTTGATTAGTTGCCTCCTCAATGCTGAGCAACTGTGGAAGCCTTTGTACAATCCTGCCACTGTATTGAAGCCAGAGTTCTGTTTGACCAAGATCTGCTGCAGGACTTGGCTGGAAAACAGGGCTTGTAAGATCAGGGACAGCAACAGATTAACCAGAAAGTCTTAAGTATTATATCTTTCGGATAGTTATAGCCATGACTTATTTGCAAAGCAACAAATATTTCCAAGTCCAATGATGGCTAATTATAGTTTCTGAATTCTTCTCAATATAAGCATTTTGTTATTGCATTACATAAAATAAAGCAGATAAACACTTCTCAAAGACTTCCTGGTAACATATGTCCCACTAAAAAGTTATAGTCTGGTGTTCATAAAGCATAGAAAATTAACTGAATTTGAAAGTACTGGGAAATAATAAGTTCTGGAAGTGTATGAGTCTAAACCATAAAATGTGCAGAGTCATTTCTCCACAGCTTAGAAAACTACTGTCATGATCATTATAAAAAATGAGTGCAAACCCAGTAGTTATATTTCTAATCTTACAAAATATTAGGAAATAATATGTTTTCTTAATTCATTGCCCAATATTAATAAGTTCAAATAACTAATAAATATTGATTCTCTTTCTGTGCTGCAAAATATATTTGAGAAAGTAATTATTTAAAAACTACTGAAGAATAAATCCTTTGGTTTTTAAATTTTTTCTTGTATACTTGCCAATTCAAAGAGTTAAACCAGAAAAGCTTTGCTGAGATTATATAAGTAGAGGTTTTCCCAGAAAAAAATTGCTCCAAGACAGGATGAGTTTAGATATTAAGATTTGGTGCAATAATTACTCCGTTTCTTCAAGTCTTCCATCCACAAAAATAACTCAGCTGTTCTCAGGTTTTTCAGATTGAACAAAGGTGTGTATGTTTTGCCTCTGTCTGGAGGCTGCAGTTCTTAATATATCTGAACAAATCTGACACACAGAAATGGGCACCTTCATCTTCCCATTAATACTTTAATGCAGAAGACTGGAACCATGCTGCTAGATTTTTAAAAGATGAGGAGATGCTTGATTTTTTTGTCCTTCACTGCACATGCACAATATAATTTCTGCAGCATTTTTAGTCTCTGTATTCCAGATGCTTACCATTATGCATCACATCAAACAGATCTATTCTTCTTACAAGGGGAAACTCACTTTGCGGTATATGAAAACTTCTAAAGCACTATACATACTAAATACAACTTACAGAACACTGACTTTATTTTGGGAGAGAAATAATCCAAGGTAAGAGACTGTGGAAATGACAGGAGTGTGGACAGGAATTTGCAATTTGGTATCTGCCCAAAAGACTAGACAAATTCATGCGAAATTGCATTAAACTGATGTTCATTTCATTATATTAAACAGATTTCACTCAGGTTTTTAAGCCAAAAACTTGCTCATAATAACTTCATTGTGACTAAAATTTAAATAATCATCTCCTTTTCCTTCCACCTGAGAAAGACCAAAAGACTTGCTTTCTGCAGGAAGCATTCAGCTCTAGTGGTAGTGATTAGGCAGCTCTATTACCCAGGCATTCCATGGATGAAAACAGCATGTATCAGTGCAAAACCAGCAATAAATAACCACATCATTTCACAGAGGAGGGAAGGCTGGTGTTGTCAGATAAGTAACAGAAACTTTTACTTTTTGCTTAAATTATTTGAATAAAAAACCCAAAGAAAAAGTAAAGCTGCCAAAATGAAAATTTAAGGCACCATTAGTAAAATAAAAATACAAAGCTTATGTGTACTTATGCACATCTGCTTGAAGAGCACAAGAAGAAATCCCAGAGATCACTAAACATAGATGCACAATGTTAATTTTGGAAGATAAACTATGCTAGCAATGACACAGTTTTTTAAATAGGGGAAAAAATGTCCTTTATAATAATATAATAAGTATAAGAAAGTATAATAATTTCATATTAATCTGGTAGTGATAGAATGGAAGGCCATTCTTTCTGCTGCCATGGAAAACAACAGATACCCTCCCCCCCCCCAAAAAAAAAAAAAAAGGACAAAATACAAGCCTTTAATACAAGCTGTCTACATGTCAATCCTTAAAAAATATTCATTTCACATCCATACTTGCAGCATGTGAATAGTTTCCCAGAATATTTCAGGATAGATTTGGTGGAG
This sequence comes from Luscinia megarhynchos, assembly GCA_034336665.1. Lineage (NCBI taxonomy): Eukaryota > Metazoa > Chordata > Aves > Passeriformes > Muscicapidae > Luscinia > Luscinia megarhynchos. The sequence continues at coordinate 27,779,395 of CM067592.1, read as the reverse complement.
GAGGAGGAAAAATAATGGAGGGCATGATATTTGAAAAGTGAAAAGAAACTGTAAAGTTTGGTGAATGTATTTTGCCAAACCACATTATGTAACACAGTGTCTTACAAAGTGAAAAAAGCATTAAACCTGGAAGGAGATGTACTCTATTTACATTCTACAGAACAGTTAAGTCTGTATGATTACCTATGCTATTTGAAATGTTATTTATTTATCTATCTTTTCCAAATAACTTTTTTTCTTTTTCAGCTTTACTATGATTTCCTTGCCTTCTGCACATGCCCAGCCCTTTCCATTTCCAATCTTTTTTTATAGAAGGTATATGCTAATATTAGTACACTCCCTGTCTGCAGTTGCCAGAAGGCAAATAGTTTTTTTCCAGTAATAATGGACAATACTTTGGAAATATAACATGCAAAAAATATTCATTGGGATGCATTTAAAACTGTTTTAATGGTACTTAATTTTTCTCCAATATCTCCATCTAAAGAAGACTGAATTAATTAATTTGAAAAAAATCTAGAATTTATCAGCAGCGCCATCCTGCAGATAAGTTATTCTCTTTCCTTTAAGATACCTTAATTGAACAGGTTGAAATAGTTCACATTCTGTGTAATGGAATCATTTGCATGCATAATAATATTAATGAAGAATTTCATATTAAGATTGTTTTTTCTATAAGTAGGCAAAATGCTATGCTTAAAAATTTTGCATTTCGAAGATATTTGTAATGCAAACTGGGATTCTAAGAAAAAAAAAGTGTACATATTCTCTCGTTTTGAAAATAAAACAAGTGAACATCTGAATTTCACTCTGCCACCCCCTTTTTCTTTCTTCCTGGAGAGAAAAAAAAAAAGGAAATTTGGCCTCCAAGTGTGGCTAAGGGTATACAAAGTATCCATGGGTTCTAGAAAGTGTTTATTTGAATTGGGCTATTCAACAACAGAAAACTTAGGCATGGGTAAGGAGGTCATATAAGAGCCTAGCATCTCATAGGCAGAATACATTTAAGTTTAGGTTCAACGCTTCCAAGAAAGCCTGTACAGAATTCAGTCTCTGACTGTGAATAGTGTCAGAATATCTGATAGCAAGGCCTGACTTATTTTCCACATACTATATTTAATATCTACCTTAAATTAGCTGATGTTAAAGACTTGCAAGTCTTGCTCAGCTTTGTGCATCAGACAGCAATTCTCACATACAAGCACATAGCAAAGGCAATTACATTTACAGATCTGGGTCCATAAGCTGTGTGTCACTTTCAGTAAAACTGTCTCCTTTGAAATGTGCTAAGCTACCCAAGCCTAATTCAGGTAGTCAGCCGCCTGCCTCATCTGCCAGCTAGGGAACATGTCACTGCCAGATATCAACATGTCTACCATCTTCCTTTCAGACCTGATGCCAGCTGAACACATAGGTACCAAATGTCTGAAAGAAAAAAAAGCCTCAGAGACAAGAATGGGGAGTGGCAGTCTGCACGTTCTGATTAACACAGATTCTTGCTCTCTGTTTTGTGATATTTCAAAAACATTGGATCACAAACGCTCCTCTATGGTACTTGCTAGGTATCTAGTGAAAAATAAAAGCATCTGCAGTGGGGAATTTAAAATGATTTCTACATTCACTGAGGCTAAAGTCAGGTTATGATTTAAGAATCATTAAGTATGATCTCAGAGCAGCCAAGAGCACAATTACTGCACTCTAGATCAAGAAAAGATGTTATAAACAACTGCTCACCACAGTGGAAATAACCTAGTGGTAAACATAGTTTCTAAAAAATTCATTGCTCGAGTAAGAACCAAGCTCTGAAAGCAACATGTTTAGTAGGAGAATCATGATGGAAAGTGAGTGAAACTGGAAAGGACCAGAGCAAGTGTGAGTGCACCCCGCAGTCAGGATCAAACAGATCCTGCTGCCCCTCTGTTATACATAGACCTTTCTTTTCACACTTACCATGGTGCAGGGTTTGTTGTCATAAGCTCCTCCCTGAACTAGGGAACCTAATTCAGACTCATTAAGAAGCCCCTTATTCTACACGATGTTATAAATTAAATTCCCTAGGCCCTCATGGCCTTTGCCCTCTTCAAAGATCCTTTATGCTGCCAAACACGAGTTACGAGGCTTTTGCATGAAAGAGGCATGTATGGTTCGTTTCATTAGTGCATGAATACACAAATATGTTTTCATGTGGGTGAATGCCAAAAATACAGGCCAAGTAGCAGGTCAGTTGTACCTTTCTCAGCCCCAGGTAGCTCTGGGAGATGTCTCTCAGAAGAAGTGGCACCTTGGGGCTTTTCTTTGTAATGCTAGTAATACAGGCAGGCTATCCACTCCTCACAGCTCGGAATCAAACTCTGGATTCTCCATAGGGGTCTGTTCTTTCCTGACTGATTTGACCCCCAGTTTCCCCACAGAGAAGGAGCTGGCTGTACCAGTGTTGCTGAGGTGGTGACCTGCTTCACACCATGGCTGCAGACAGGGTCACACAGAAGTGATTAGTGACCCCCCACAAATGGGGTCAGGAGCTTGTTCAGCTCAATTTGACCTAAATTCCTCTAAACACTTTGAGACAAAAGAATCACAAAAAAAAAAAATCCCAGCAACAATGCCAATAATGACATATTTTATTTATTCTTCCTTACCTACTTGATGATGAGGATGGCAGAAATTCATGAAGTTCTTCTCTAGATAACTGCATGACCATTTCTAATTTCATTTTGTTCTGGGGTCAGGGTGATCTAAGAGTAATGCTTTGTTGTTAAGTAGGTAAGTTTTTTTTTAGAGACTTCTGAACCTTTCAAAGTCTTCATCTAGGCTTTAAAAGTTGTTAACATTACTAACAATGGCAATAAGCACAACAATGAATGTCAGTCATGACTCCCCTATTTTTTCTTCTTTTTTTTGTGTGTGGTAAATATTTTCTTTTTTATATACATTTAATACATGGCCATGGTTATTTTAGGGGTACAAACTCAGAAATAAATTAATGAGCCTGACTGTTGAATATGATTTTTACAGATAAGCCATTTTTATGTTCTGTTGCTATGAAGCCTTAATATATAAGTGCAATGACAAAAAACATAGATGCCTCAGCTAAAGTAAGGGCCCAAACCAAAGGACATGATTCTCCAAGATTTTTGCTACTGTTTTCAGTTGTTCATTCAATCAGTGTTCCCCTGGACCATATATCACCAAGAAATAACTAGATGTAGAAGGTTTATATTCCTAGAAACAGTTCTGAAGGTAAAATTCCTCCTGCTGTTACAAACAGGGAAGCATGCAGGCCTGATGACATTCCTGCAGCTCTACCCTGCGTACTTTCAGCTCCCTTCTGTGCTCCCTGTGGAGAAGATGCCACATGTATCTTTAATATAACTCCTGGTGCTGTAATAAAACATCCTGTGGGTTAATTTCTCTAATCCTCTAAGCAGGAGGCTTAACAGCTGGAGCTTATCATGTCCTCCTTTTATGCTGATTCAGTGGTCAGCAGAAAATATGATGAATCCCAGATGTTCACACTTGATAGACTCAACAGGCTTGAGAGGAATATAGACAAAATCTGTGACAGGTGGGATTTTTTCCTGGTCTTGTTTGAGAGTTTGGGGCTTCTTTTGTTATTATAAGGTGCACAGAGGAAAAGGAGGTCACATTTTTAGGGGAAATAAATGTTTTTGGAGCTTTAAAATAGTTACAGAATCTTTCTCTCATGCTGAGATCCAGTACATGTGTCATTGCATAGATTTAGCACATAGTTGTACATGTTTTTTATGGGTTTACTACTTTTTTCTTGCTTTGGTTTGATGACAAAAAACAAACCACCCTTACAATAATACCAGCAGTGTAGTATTCTCATTGCAGCAGGAAATAATATGCAAAGTTAATTTGAAATTTTAATTTTTTTTCCACTTGTAGATTGGCAGCTCTCAAAAGACTGCACACAGAAGATCAATGACAGCCAAATTAATCAGAAGTCACGGAAAACAGACTGATTGGCTAAATGCAAGAGGTGATGACATAATTGCTCAATTTTTAACTAACTTAAACCTTAAAGGATGCAGCATTTCTGTAGCTAGGAAGGCATGTTGGACACTTGGTCTATTCACTTGGTTTCTTTGCTGGGTGCACAATTAATTCTTCAAAAGAAAATTCAAGGTTTTGCTCTTCCAATAGGTTCAGAAGTGTTTTTAGCACAATTAAGAGCAGCTGAACTGGGAGAGATGCCATGCTCCTGGTAATGTCCTCATCTGATTAGGTATTTGGCAGGGATATAGAGGACTCTGGCCTAAATCAGGCTTAAGTGAGGACACACATTTGAAAAAACCTTCTCATTACAGGAAAGGGTTATGCTTGGCAGTATATCCTCTCTTCTGAAAGCAGTGATTTTCTTTTAGCTGTCTCTTGGCTGGTTAAATTGTCCTTCATTCAGACAATGTGCTTAGCTGTCATACTCTTGATAACTTGATGAGTCTTTTGCTTAGCTAGTGCCTAAGAGACCAGGATCTTAGATCTCCCAAATAAAGTTTTGCTTCAAAAATTATGGATCTCAGAGGAAGATTCTACCTCCCAATTACATCCCCAAAGCCTGTTGATTTGCCCATCCCTTGCAAGATGTGTGATCAGGCAGAGAGCAGGCAGCAGTCACAGCTCCTCAGGTTAGTCAGACACCCCCCCACCTTGTTGATGGGTGTCTTTTCAACACAGAATAGATGAGTAAGAGCACAACAGAGAATCCCAAAGCTAATTTGTGATTTGAATATCTAGTAGAGAAGGAAAAATAAGATAATGAAAATTCATCAATGATTAGTATCCCACACCAAAGAAAAATCTTTAGGTTCTCAGCTGAACTGGAGTATGGAGTACATCCTACAGGGTTTTTGTGGTTTTTTGCATACAGAGGAATACTTGCAGTGCTCATCCTATCACAGTCTTTGAAATACAGGGGTCTCATCTATCTTGTGCATCCCCCTGTCTCTCCTTCACAAAGGCTAGCCACATGACACTGTTGTGAGTGAGTCCTTCACAGCAGAGGATGGTGTTACTGTGTGGGTGAATGAGTCAAGCTCAGTGCATGAGCAGACAACTGTGAGTGCACACAAAACCTTGACACAAGAACAGCAAAAAACCACACTGCCTTACAACAGCATGGAGGCTAAGTTTCACAGAATTGTTTTTCCTGAATTATGCAATGTACTTAAAGCCCACCTTCTCCACTTGTCTGAAGCATTTTTTGTTCTCCTCTCCTTTCAGGTCCACTTTTTGAGAATTATCAAAATTGCCCCTGCACAAGTGAAGAAAGTGAGAGAAACATGCAACTTAGTCAATGTCTCTGACAATCCTGAAACAGCTCTTTCCTTTTGCCCAAGAAAAATGCTGAATATATGGAATGCAGTTGCTGCCAAAAAGAACAGGTTGAACACACAGAAAGAAATTCATTATACATAGCTATAGCATTCTGATACATGATCATAGGAAAAATTGAGAAAACATCAAAAAACATTCATAGCAAGCACTGAAAATTGTCTTCCAATAGATTGCACAGCAACATGATGACTGTTTGTAATTTTGCTTTATTTCCAAGATGAAAAAATGTATCTTGAAAATCAATTACTTCAACTAGAAGGTCAAGCAATTGCTCTCACTGCAAGTCTTTTCTTTAGCAGAAAAGAGCTATATCTGGGTGCTGCTTCAAAGCAAGTAATTCTATTAACCAACCCACCATATACTTCTACATCTTCCAGTCAGAGAAATCTCTGTGTCTAAAGACTGCTTGGTAGTGTGACTAAGACAAAGAGGTAGAGTGCACAACAGACAGTGGCCTATCCTAGTCCATCAGAAATGACCTAACAGCCACTCCATCATGCATGACCTTTGCCACTCTCAGGTCCTGGCAGTAGAAGAATCAGCCTTTTTCCACTTGCTGTTCTAAAGAGTGTGTGCTCTCAATATACAGTTCAAATGACCTAGACTTGCACTTGAGCTTCAAGCATTTCCCATTCTGTTCTCCTGCATCTATTTTTTTGTTTTGGTTTGGTTTTTGGCTTTTTTTAGCATTTGCCCAAGGGAAGACACATACTAATCCTTACAAGCATTCCGACCTTGCTTTTAATAAAATGCTTTCTGAAAAGGTAGTATTCATTTCAAACTAGGATGACTTTCAAAGCTCATGTTTCAAATGTGTTTCATTTGGCTTCCAAATTATGCTTTTTTCTATTTCTGTGAGTGTGTTTTATGATCAGTAATGATAACTTTTAAACAAAGTGTGTTTCTGTTCTTTATTCTGTCCTTTGAAGAGAATTACTTATGCAGCTATTATACATTGTTTGCCATTCATTCATCTGAACACTGCTATGCAGTGCATCCTTTTGTGCAGCTGGCATTACCTCTCTGGGCTGTCTCCAGCAACTGGTTAGCATTACCTTTTCCTTTCAAGAGCTAAGTGGCTATGCGATATTTTACTCTGACAGCTGGGCCATTTTATTTGAGCCTTATTGGACTTGATAGTTACCTTTAGGGAATGTCTTTTTCAATTGTTTATTTCCAAAGTCTTTTGTCAGTTCAGACTGTGAAACACAAAGAATGCTGAAATTGTTAGTACTGATGCATCCATATAGCATAACAAATGATTGGGGCATCACTGTTCTTTGGACATTGCAGGAGGTTATTAGTATTACAGAGCCCCAAAAAGGAGAGAAGAGCTGTTTTCAGTTTCTTTTAAATTATTTTACTTTGCTTAATAAAGTTGCTGTGTGGGGGGATGTCATTACATTATTCAGGACTCCACAACTGCAGTGGAAGCAATGACACAGTTCCAAATGAAGTTGTGTCCCACTCATGGCAATAAAGCACAGCCCCATACATAAGAAATGCATAAGAAAGGCTTACAAAGGCTATATCATTGTGGATATGGCAATTGTCAACCCATATGGGCAGAATATTTTGTCACAGTAAGGTATCCAACAAGAAATGCACCCCGTCTTGTTTAAAATACTTTTAATGTCCCTGTACTTGATATATGTAACAAGCCCCTATGAAATTTGAGTATTGATTTGTAAGTAAAAACAACTAGTTATTCTAGCTCTGCTCTGCTCTAGCTCTATCTCCAGTTACACAGCTATGAATCTACTTGTTTGAGAATTATTAATGTCATCACTCAATTAAAAACTGGAAAGGGATTTTGTTCACAGGAGAATTCCTGTAAAATCCATTCAAGGTAGGCAGCAATAAATGCAGCCCTAAAGGGAAGTAAAAGCCTGGCTTGAAAGGCTTCTGTTTCTAAAATCTGTCAGAGAAAGTTCTTTTAAAATTAAATAGCTAAATAAATCAACTTATCATTTGGGATTTTTCAATAGGTATTTACAACTAATGTACACACCTCATTCTGACCAAAACAGGTAGTTTATAGAGTTAATATTTTGATTCTTTTTTCTGTCCATGCTATTACATATGAAATGTCAAAACAGAGAAAAGTGTTTGGGCTCTTTTTCTTTACCTTGGCTTCACTGTTTTATATAAGGTGTAAGACAAAGCAAAAACACATTTATTACTCACATAACCTATTCAGGTTAGCCTGAAACTTGCTTGCTCCCCCATTAATTCTACAGTGTTCTGAGGATACACAAATCAGATTTTAGTTCTGAGAAACTTATTTTTTTCTAGGCTTTGTTTTCTAGTTTTATGATCCTCAGAGAACTGAAATTTGTTTCCTGTGGCTCCTGGAAAAAACCCAAATGTCCATACCAATCCAACAGAGTGACAGGAGCAACTAATTACATATTCTGAGTCATTATCTGATGCCCATCAGCCCACTCAGTTCATCCTGCCCAAGACAGTGAAGGGGCTACATCCCACAGGGAAAATCTGCCTCACAGGGCTGTCCTTGACTCCTGGACTGTTTCCATCCCAGGACAGCCAACAAGAGAATTAGTCTCATTGTTTCAGCTCTGAAAAGGGGCAATAACTTTTCAACTTTTAATGAAATTCTAATTAATTCCTAAATGAAAATCATTTTTATGAATGAAAACTAGTGAGGATTTTGATTCATAACATTTATAGTGCGGGCAAAACACAGAAGATGTCCTCAGATATGGCATGAATTTACCTCTCAGCATCAAACAGCATGGATTCCTGAGCTACTAAAGAAATTCTACAATGTATACTAACGTCTCCAAATTATTGCAGTGACTGGGGTTTTAGATAACAGTTTTGGAACATAGGCAAAAAGGATTCAGGTATAGAGATTGGCCTGAGTTCTTGATTGCTGGGCTGCTGGACTCTTTAATCATCCTTCCTTCCTTCCTTCCTTCCTTCCTTCCTTCCTTCCTTCCTTCCTTCCTTCCTTCCTTCCTTCCTTCCTTCCTTCCTTCCTTCCTTCCTTCCCTTCCTGGAATCCTTCCTGGAATCCTTCCTGGAATCCTTCCTGGAATCCTTCCTGGAATCCTTCCTGGAATCCTTCCTGGAATCCTTCCTTCCTGGAATCCTTCCTTCCTGGAATCCTTCCTTCCTGGAATCCTTCCTTCCTGGAATCCTTCCTTCCTTCCTTCCTTCCTGGAATCCTTCCTTCCTGGAATCCTTCCTTCCTTCCTTCCTTCCTTCCCTGGAATCCTTCCTTCCTTCCTGGAATCCTTCCTTCCTTCCCTTCCTGGAATCCTTCCTTCCCTTCCTGGAATCCTTCCTTCCTTCCTTCCTTCCTGGGAATCCTTCCTTCCTTCCTTCCTTCCTTCCTTCCTTCCTTCCTTCCTTCCTTCCTTCCTTCCTTCCTTCCTTCCCTTCCTTCCTTCCTTCCTTCCTTCCTTCCTTCCTTCCTTCCTTCCTTCCTTCCCTTCCTTCCTTCCTGATCCTTCCTTCCTTCCTTCCTTTCTTCCTGGAATCCTTCCTTTCTTCCTGGAATCCTTCCTTCCTGGGAATCCTTCCTTCCTTCCTGGAATCCTTCCTTCCTTCCTGGAATCCTTCCTTCCTGGAATCCTTCCTTCCTGGAATCCTTCCTTCCTTCCTTCCTGGAATCCTTCCTTCCTTCCTTCCTTCCTTTCCTTCCTGGAATCCTTCCTGGAATCCTTCCTTCCTGGAATCCTTCCTTCCTGGAATCCTTCCTTCCTGGAATCCTTCCTTCCTTCCTTCCTTCCTTCCTTCCTTCCTCCTTCCTTCCTGGAATCCTTCCTGGGAATCCTTCCTTCCTGGAATCCTTCTTCCTTCCTTCCTTCCTTCCTTCCTTCCTGGGGCTTCCTTCCTTCCTTCCTTCCTTCCTTCCTTCCTTCCTGGAATCCTTCCTTCCTGGAATCCTTCCTTCCTTCCTTCCTTCCTTCCTTCCTTCCTTCCTTCCTTCCTTCCTTCCTTCCTTCCTGGGATCCTTCCTGGAATCCTGGGATCCTGGAATCCTTCCTTCCTGGGATCCTTCCTGGAATCCTTCCTGGAATCCTTCCTGGAATCCTTCCTTCCTGGAATCCTTCCTTCCTTCCTTCCTGGAATCCTTCCTTCCTGGAATCCTTCCTTCCTTCCTGGAATCCTTCCTTCCTGGAATCCTTCCTTCCTTCCTGGGAATCCTTCCTTCCTTCCATCCTTCCTTCCTTCCTTCCTGGGGTCCTTCCTTCCTTCCTGGGATCCTTCCTTCCTTCCTTCCTTCCTTCCTTCCTGGGATCCTTCCTTCCTTCCTTCCTTCCTTCCCTCCTTCCTTCCTTCCTTCCTTCCTTCCTTCCTTCCTTCCTTCCTTCCTTCCTTCCTTCCTTCCTTCCTTCCTCCCTTCCTTCCTTCCTTCCTTCCTTCCTTCCTTCCTTCCTTCCTTCCCTCCTTCCTTCCTTCCTTCCTTCCTTCCTTCCTTCCTTCCTTCCTTCCTTCCTTCCTTCCTTCCCTTCCTTCCCTGGAATCCTTCCTTCCTTCCTGGGATCCTTCCTTCCTGGGATCCTTCCTTCCTGGGATCCTTCCTTCCTTCCTGGGATCCTTCCTTCCTTCCTGGGGTCCTTCCTTCCTTCCTGGAATCCTTCCTTCCTTCCTGGAATCCTTCCTTCCTGGAATCCTTCCTTCCTGGAATCCTGCCTTCCTTCCTTCCTTCCTTCCTTCCTTCCTTCCTTCCTGGGATCCTTCCTGGAATCCTTCCTGGGATCCTTCCTTCCTTCCTGGGATCCTTCCTTCCTGGGAATCCTTCCTTCCTTCCTGGAATCCTTCCTTCCTGGGATCCTTCCTTCCTTCCTTCCTTCCTTCTTCCTTCCTTCCTTCCTTCCTTCCTTCCTTCCTTCCTTCCTTCCTTCCTTCCTTCCTTCCTTCCTGGGATCCTTCCTTCCTGGAATCCTTCCTTCCTGGAATCCTTCCTTCCTTCCTGGAATCCTTCCCTCCTTCCTGGAATCCTTCCTTCCTTCCTGGGATCCTTCCCTCCTTCCTGGGATCCTTCCTTCCTGGGATCCTTCCTTCCTGGGATCCTTCCTTCCTGGAATCCTTCCCTCCTGGAATCCTTCCTTCCTTCCTTCCTTCCTTCCTTCCTTCCTTCCTTCCTTCCTTCCTTCCTTCCTGGGATCCTTCCTGGGATCCTTCCTGGAATCCTTCCTACCTTCCTGGAATCCTTCCTTCCTGGGATCCTTCCTGGGATCCTTCCTGGGATCCTTCCTTCCTGGGATCCTTCCTTCCTGGGAATCCTTCCTTCCTTCCTGGGATCCTTCCTTCCTGGAATCCTTCCTTCCTGGGATCCTTCCTTCCTTCCTGGGAATCCTTCCTGGAATCCTTCCTGGAATCCTTCCCTCCTTCCTTCCTTCCTTCCTTCCTTCCTTCCTGGATCCTTCCTTCCTGGAATCCTTCCTGGAATCCTTCCTTCCTGGAATCCTTCCTGGGATCCTTCCTGGAATCCTTCCTTCCTTCCTGGGATCCTTCCTGGGATCCTTCCTGGGATCCTTCCTTCCTGGAATCCTTCCTTCCTGGAATCCTTCCTTCCTTCCTTCCTGGGATCCTTCCTTCCTTCCTTCCCTTTGCTCCTTCCTTCCTTCCTTCCTTCCTTCCTTCCTTCCTTCCTTCCTTCCTTCCTTCCTTCCTTCCTTCCTTCCTGGGATCCTTCCTTCCTGGAATCCTTCCTTCCTGGAATCCTTCCTTCCTTCCTGGAATCCTTCCTCCTTCCTGGGATCCTTCCTTCCTGGAATCCTTCCTTCCTTCCTGGGATCCTTCCTTCCTGGGAATCCTTCCTTCCTGGAATCTGCCTTCCTTCCTTCCTGGAATCCTTCCTGGGGATCCTTCCTGGAATCCTTCCTGGAATCCTTCCTGGAATCCTTCCTGATCCTTCCTGGGATCCTTCCTTCCTGGAATCCTTCCTTCTGGGATCCTTCCTTCCTGGGTCCTTCCTTCCTTCCTTCCTTCCTTCCTTCCTTCCTGGGAATCCTTCCTTCCCTTCCTTCCTTCCTTCGAATCCTTCCTTCCTTCCTGGGAATCCTTCCTTCCTGGGAATCCTTCCTTCCTGGAATCCTTCCTTCCTTCCTGGGAATCCTTCCCTCCTTCCTGGAATCCCTTCCTTCCTTCCTGGGAGTCCTTCCCTCCTTCTGGAATCCTTCCTCCTTCCTGGAATCCTTCCTTCCCTTCCTGGGTCCTTCCTGGAATCCTTCCCTCCTGGAATCCTTTCCTTCCTTCCTTCCTTCCTTCCTTCCTTCCTTCCTTCCCTTCCTTCCTGGAATCCTTCCTGGAATCCCTTCCTGGAATCCTTCCCTGCCTTCCTGGAATCCTTCCTTCCTGGAATCCTTCCTGGAATCCCTTCCTGGAATCCTTCCTTCCTTCCTGGGAATCCTTCCTTCCTGGGAATCCTTCCTTCCTTCCTGGAATCCTTCCCTTCCTGGAATCCTTCCTTCCTGGAATCCTTCCTTCCTTCCTGGAATCCTTCCTGGGAATCCTTCCTGGAATCCTTCCCTCCTTCCTTCCTTCGCTTCCTTCCTTCCTGGAATCCTTCCTTCCTGGAATCCTTCCTGGAATCCTTCCTTCCTGGGATCCTTCCTGGGAATCCCTTCCTGGGATCCTTCCTGGGAATCCTTCCTTCCTTCCTGGGAATCCTTCCTTCCTTCCGAATCCTTCCTTCCTTCCTTCCTTCCTGGAATCCCTCCCTTTCTCCCTTTCTCCCTTCCTCCTTCCTTCCTTCCTTCCTTCCTTCCTTCCTTCCCCTTCCTTCCTTCGCATTCCTTCCTTCCCCTGATCCTTCCTTCCTTCCTTCCTTCCTTCCTTCCTTCCTTCCTTCCTTCCTTCCTTCCCTTCCTTCCTTCCTCCCTCCTCCCTCCTCCCTCTCTCCCTCCTCCTTCCTTCCTTCCTGGGATCCTTCCTTCCTGGAATCCTTCCTGGAATCCTTCCTGGAATCCTTCCTTCCTTCCTGGGATCCTTCCTGGGATCCTTCCTTCCTGGAATCCTTCCTTCCTTCCTGGGATCCTTCCTTCCTTCCTTCCTTCCTGGAATCCTTCCTTCCTGGAATCCTTCCTCCCTTTCTCCCTTCCTCCCTTCCTCCCTTCCTCCCTTCCTTCCTTCCTTCCTTCCCTTCCTTCCTTCCTTCCTTCCTTCCTTCCTTCCTGGGAATCCTTCCTTCCTGGAATCCTTCCTTCCTTCCTGGGGATCCTTCCTTCCTGGGATCCTTCCTTCCTTCCTGGAATCCTTCCCTCCTTCCTGGGATCCTTCCCTCCTTCCTGGGATCCCTTCCTTCCTTCCTGGGATCCTTCCTTCCTGGAATCCCTTCCTGGAATCCTTCTGGAATCCTTCCTTCCTGGAATCCTTCCTTCCTTCCTTCCTTCCTTCCTTCCTGGAATCCTTCCTTCCTGGGATCCTTCCTTCCTGGGATCCTTCTTCCTTCCTTCCTGGGGATCCTTCCTTCCTTCCTTCCTTCCTGGGATCCTTCCTTCCTTCCTGGGATCCTTCCTTCCTTCCTGGGAATCCTTCCTTCCTTCCTTCCTTCCTTCCTGGAATCCTTCCTTCCTTCCTTCCTGGGATCCTTCCTTCCTTCCTCCCTCCCTCCCTCCTCCCTGCCTTCCTTCCTTCCTGCCTTCCTTCCTGCCTTCCTCCCTCCCTTCCTTCCTCCCTCCCTCCCTCCCTCCCTTCCTGCCATCCTCCCTGCCTGCCTTCTTTCCACTGTAGATATATGCATATATGCATATCATGTGCTCCATGTTTTGTATTCTACACATCTTTAAAATCTATTAGAACAAACCCAAAAACAAAGCTGTATTGAACCTAACAAGCTGTGGAAAAGAAGTGAGCATTTACAGAATGGTTCAGTCATACATAACCCAGTATGATAACATTTAATAAAGTGGAGCTTATGAAACAAAAGGGCAACACTGGGCACTAAACAGATGGAGAGAGCAGCGGGAGAGGCAACATTAGCATTCTGCAAGTCAACTTGGCAGCAGAAAGTTAATACCAGTAAGTCAATGGATCAACAGGCAAAGAAGGGCATTCAGCCTTTCAACAATATCTAACCATACATTCAATTATTGCAATTTAGAATTTCTTTGCCCGTTTCCTGTTTGTGCTAGTAATTAGCATTTTCAATGTTTTTAAAGTAATGCTGTTTCTCTCAGATTCAGCCTGTGTAGAAATGTTTAAAAAACTTCCATGGAGGACTTAGTCATAGTTTGCAACACATAAACCTCTCCTGCATAGAAAACTGTGACAGCCAAGTTACTTGAAGAAGCACAGAAATTGTTATGAATGCTGGAAATTTTTATTTGATGGTCATATAGTAGCAATACACTACAAACAGGCCTAAAAAAAGCCCTGGTTTTATAGAAACTCCTGCTCCTATTTTGTTTTAAACAGTCTGATGTACATGTTTGAATATAATAACCAGGTAATTGTAAAATTCAGAATTTGGCCCTCTTAATACCTATGTGGATGAAGAAAATAGTCACATGATGAAAAAAATTCTGAAATTAAAATGAATTATGGACATATGTTCCCAGTAGACACAATTGAATGTGAATGAATCATGTCTAAAAAGAAAAGAACTGGGGAATACAACTTTCCTTTTTACTTAGAGTATAGTGTTGGGATTTTAGGTGAGTGTGAAAAGAACGAGCACTCCAATGAATCTCAAGCGGCTAAGAAAGATCTAATTCTTTTTCTAGTGTGCTGACTTCTGATACCAACTGTTCAAATCCTGTTCCAGAGACAACTGGCAGCAGGTCAAGGGGGAGGAGACGAGCAAGTTCAAAGTTAAACATATCAGCATCATCAAAAATCGCATCTGGGGTCATGTAGCTGTGACCAAGCCCATGGGAATCTTTCTGAATTATCTAAAAATAACAAATTTGTACCAATAATATTGCAGAAATGCTAGTTCTTTCTTTCACAAATCCTATACCTCACTTTTAGCATGAAAATATAAATTTTAATCAGCATTTCACCGACAGTTAAAAGTGCACTGTGTTAAATGCATTTACCTAACAGTGGTGTTGAAGAAGATCCATGTGTACACAAACACCCAAACTTTAAAAATTAATAATTATGCTGTGAAAGGATAATGAAAATCAGAAAATCAAAAATGTCATAGCTTCCCAAGAATCTGAATTTTGGCATGTTGGTTAACATTTTTTGAAGAGCATTCACTTTATATGCTACTTACTGGTAGAGCAAAGATAAATTGTACAGTTCTAGAGTACACTGTTTTCACTTTCCAGGGCATAGCAGCAACCTCTTGTTTGCCTTTTCATGTCTTACACAGTGAAAAGACTAGAAAGGAAAGACTGGTAGGAAAAAAAAATGTTTTAAGAATTCCTAAGCCAATTAGAATATTAAATTTAGTCTGAGTGCAATGGTTTGATTTATGTTACTACAGGTAGAAACTTCTGAGCAACCCTCTAGTGAATCTACGAATAGATAGAGATATTCTGTATCTATGGATACTTACATATGCAGATATATCTATGCACATCTATATAATTATATCTATATCTGTATCTGTATCGATAGACCTATATATCTATATGTGTATATATATATCTGTGTGTATATATATATGTGAATGTATATATATATGTATGGGGATATATATGTATGCATATATAGATACAGATATATACTTATGTGTGTATATATGTATGTGCATACACAGTTAATATAATGTGCATAGTTTGCATATACTATGAGCATAGTTTATATAACTGATATTATTTATATTTTTTTTATATGCTCTATATATAGTATGTGCCTGTTTGTGTTTCTTACTAAGTGGCACCCCAAAATATTGTGATACTTTCTGAAAGCTTTCCCAAAGTTTTCCTAGTGGATAATATTGTAGTAAGGAGGGAGAGGTGCTCATGAGGAAGACACTATGTGTAAGGCACACTCACTTGTTTAAATGGAGGACGGGATGGTGCATGGAGAGTTTCAATCAAATCAATTGGTAATTGCCATGAAGAATTAGGAAGAGTACTGATAACATGTGACATGTATATTTAGTGCCTTTTCAACATTCTTTAATCTTGAAACTGATTTTTTTCAGCTGTATATTCAAAATTTCCTTTATTTTTCAATTTGTATTACAGCTAATTGAATGCACCAGTGTTTCAAAATACAGCATCATTTAAGGTTAAACAGATACTGTCTGAAATAACAGAATGAAGTTTTTAAAAATTGCTGCATAATGTATTTTCAGTACAATAAAAGTAAAACAGCCATGGCAAACATACTCTGTAAATGTGCAAATATAATTTAATCCTCTTCACAACATATATTAGCTACACATTTGTATGTTAAATATTGAATGTAGGAAAATGTAGTGCAATACTTTGGTCTAACAGTGAATCCTAATTTATGGGCACCTTGACTTGTACACAATCATTTGTAAGGCTTTCACAGTCAACTATGTCCAGATAAGTTGTATCACACTTACAAGCAATTGACTATTTCTCTATCAGTAGAAAAATTATATTATTGAGTCTCAAGAACTGAAGATACATTAATATCTTCACTCAAGATACTTTTAACTAATTGTTCTCAAAAAGAGTTGACTGAAGCAGAATTAGACTATCTTTCAGGATAAAACATAAAGTTATTTTTATTTATCTCAAGACTGCTCTTACATGATATGGGGATAAGCAGGATATGAAAGTATGGTTTTACAATTTTGCATACAAGTGATGAAATAATAAACAATGTGCATATAAATAAGGAGGCAAATGCATCTTCATTTACCAAGAAAATAAGATGTTTATTTTCTTAAGAAAATAAACATATATCAATATCAATATCTCAAGCCAGATATTTATCTTGCAGGATAAGTGTGATAGAAGAATGTAAGTGACGGACAAAATTTTGATAAGTCAAGAACTGGAGAATTTTATGAAAGGATGTTGTCAAAATCCATCAACAGGTTTTCAATTTCTGTCTGTTACCAGAAATGTTGCCGTGAAAGAATTTTCACATAAAATTGGCCCATGTCGCAGCAGGGTGTCACGTCAGCTAGATGGGTTTTTATCATTACTGTCTATGCTCTCCTACTGTTGTTAGCATCATCTCATAAATACTTTGACTTAATCACACATCATGGCTTGCTTGGGACTTCAGACTCCAGTTCCACTTTGCCCTGACAAGGCAAAGGCTGACACATATTGTGAGATCATTGCTGATTTTTTTTTCTCCTTTTAAAAAATTCACTCTTAAATGATTGGATTTATCTCGGGCAATATTAGTAAATCTTACAATAGATAAACCAAAAAGCATAAGAGAAGGAATCTATGATTTGGAGGTTGAGAGTCTTGCCATGAAGTTACATAATAGATTTTCTTTTGCCAGAAAATCTGGCCATAAAAATTCCTTTCATTACCTTTTTTTTACCATGGATCTTATTCATCAGCTATGCCAACTCATTTGCTTATTAGACTATAATATTAACCAGAAAAAATAAAAGTGATCCTAGTTAACAATAATTCCCTTTTTTTTGGCAGCTACATCTTAGCCCTTTTTCTGCCAAATCTGACGGTCATATAACTACACATATAAAAGAACAAACCAGACAAACCCCTATGGGAGAACTTTTCATTTTGTGAACAGCAATTAGGCATCCAATTACCATTCTGAAAACTATTCCCTCATCATCCTTTCCCCTGTTTATAAATTTGAAAATACAACTTTTTTTAATCCACTTTTTCAGCCTTGTGTATTTGGACTTGCTCGCCATTAGACCAGGCAAGATATGTTTTCATGATTCCTCAAGATTCCTAAACTTCTATGTCTGTGTTCTGGGTTGCAAGAACCATCTGCAAACTGCTTGTGGTAATGGCACTTTGCATATGATGATCATTTTCTTCTGTATTCAGCTTTTAGCATCAATTATTTTTTCTCTTACTGTCTTTGAGTTTTTTGTATTGCTTTGTTTTGTTTGCCACATCATCCATTACATGCAGACACTGATGAGGAGTGAAAAAGGAAGAGCTTGGAAAATGAAAGTCTTTGTAATTCCAGGTGTGTTGTCAGTTGCTCTCACTGTCATTCTTAGTTTTCCTTGGCCTGCTAATAAGAATATGTAATATGAAAAATACATAAAACAAAAAATGAACAGGTACTTGGAGAAAAAAGAACAAAAGAAGTTTTATTTTATGAATATTTTGGAACTGACAGCTTGAAGCACCAGCTGCCTGTTTGTTTTACTATTATTTGTTTTAAATTTATACATGGATGGTTGGGAGGGAAGGCAACTTATAGTACTTGTTCCTGTTATTTTATAAACTTGAGCTTGGTCCAAGTACATTTGCTAATGGAAAGAAAAGAACCATTGTTCCTCAGATCATGAGAAGAAGAAGGCTGTTCTGTGCCTATTTCTATTCCCTCTCTGGGAGCTAAAAAGAACTTCCTTCAATGGTGAGAAATTCAGTCTCTCACAGAGAAATCTTTATTTTGGTTACTGCTTGTAAGTAACAGAAGTGAAGTAAGTAAAACCTTGCCATGTTTTGTGTTAAATGCAACAACCAAGTAGGACATCCAGATTGCAACCCTTGCTCCCAATGCACTTTCAAATACCCATATATTTAATATTATTCTCCTACTCAGCATTCTCCAATGCATCTTATTTTGTAGGTGCTTCTGTTATACTTATTTATTTTTGTTTTCAGGGCCAGAAGCAGTCCCAAACCAGCCCAACACTTTTTAGAAACAGTCTAATCCAGGAAAATCAGAGTAGCATGGAAGATGAACCCATGCTTTTCATAGTACAAGCACAAGTAGGAATGCGCTTGTTTCCAGATTTTCCTCATATTGCTCTCTAATCTCCAACCCCATTTTCTACTCTCAGTATTATCATATTTGTACTTTGATTACTAGGAAATAGTGTGTGCCATGTCTTTCTCATACGCCAGCTATGAAGAAAGACCTCCAGAGCTGTACACAGAAAAAGGAAATAAAGGAAAACTAAGAGAATGTATCTTCAGCATATTTAAAATAAATTATTCAGAAAAAGACTTCCTAGTTCCTAGCAGAGAGGGTAAATAAGCAACTAACTGTTGAGGTGGTAAAGGCACACCCATGTGGATTCTACTTGGCTAGCTTTTGGAGGATACACCTTTGGGAAAAATCTCACTCTACAGGGGATCACATGAGACTGTCATTGTGTCCTTTCTGCCCTTTAATTCTCTGAGAAAAGCTTTAGCAGCCAAAAAAAGGTTCTGTAACTGCAAGTGAGAATAAGAGATGTGGCTAATGGGCCTAAACTCTTGTTCTCTGGAGCAGGCTGAATGCCTCCATTTCACAGGCACACCGATGAAAGGCTCAGAAATCCCCTGCAGCTTCTGAATTCCTGAGAACACAACACATTTAGCATTTCGTGTTGTGACCCCACCTGGGTTTCAGCTATCAAATGTCATACAGAATGCAGAGGTTGAACATGTGAAGGAATGAGTTTCTCTAAGGCTGAAAGAGCTGTCGACAAAGTCTACAGTACAAACTTTGATATAATACTTGGCATTTACCTGGATCATTTCAGGGTATGACATTAGCATGGGCATCTTTGTGTGAATTTGAGCCTGACCACTGCAAAAAGAAATAAAAAGCAAAAAACTTTTTTTGATATCCTTATAAATTCCAGACATTCTTTAATTACATTTTTAAAAGGCAAGAACTACAAAGTAAAATGGAAGCTGTTTACAGCTGGGTATCTATTTTACACACCTTTACAAGGCAATGTATTACATTCTTCAGAACCAGCTGGAAAACTAAGATTAAGCCTAACACTCTTCAGGATTAGTAAATACCTTGCTGGAGCTAGTAATTCTGCCCTTTAAAAACAGAACAGCCTAATGGTCTTTTTTCAATGTAAGGGAAATTACTTCCAAACATCTCTTTATATACTGATTTTTGGCTGCTTTTTGAAAACATGCATCATGAATTCAGCTCAGGGAATGATTCCTTGGGTTTATGCCAAATTACCAGGTCATTTAAATAGATGCTATATGCTGTTATGTGCTTAAAATTATTTACACTAGTTTTATAATTTCTTCAATCTGCTCTTTAACACAGTGGATAACCATTTACTCCAGAAAATCAACATCTTTCCTTTATTTCCTGTTTGTGGTGAGAATGTTATCAAGCATCAGTGAAGCTGCAGTGATGTTTCAGAGGATGTTTCATTTACATTGCAAATAGCTTGATTCTCTTTATTTTGAATACTGTATTTGTTCTCGTTAATTCCCCTCGCTTTCATTTTTCTCTTTTGAGTTCTGCCTATGCTGCTTTGTAACTAGCTTCCCAGGCTTCTGAGGCCTGCACATTTAGTAGTCCACATTTGGGAGCTGGTGAATGCCCTGTTTTGCTGGCCGAGGTATGTAATGCTCGTAGGGCAATTAGGATTGATCAGAAATAACTGGTTTATGAGCCTCAGAAAATGTCAATCAAAATAGCTTTGGTCACTTTAATATCAGTTAAGACTGCAGATAGATAGATGGAAATAATTTTACAATCATTAACTTTGCATGGTAGACACAAGGGGAATGACTTAAGGAGATAGCCTGAGAAGCTAAATTTGGAACTTTACTGCTTTTACTATGTTGTATAATTGCCTAGCTGCATGCCATCTGTTCCTCTTCCTCCCTCCAGGCAAAAGGGCATTACAGCCGAGCCAGTAGCAGGAAAGGGTAGAAATGGAATCCTATACATGGAAAAAATAGCTAGAAAAGCAATTGTAAATGTCAGCAATCAAACACAAATCTATTCTGGGTAGTGAATTAGCACAAGAAGAGATCTACTTCTCTCAGCCTCAAGTCCTTTTGCTTCTGGGTAAAACCCACAAGAGTAATAGGGTAGTCCCAAGCTCACACTTCAACAGCTGCAAAAAAGTTCTGGTGCCACAAAGTCAATGATAGATCTTCCACTGATTTTGAAAATGACAAAAGATTAGTCTTAAGTTTATTCTTGTCTCATGAGACTTTAAAATGATCATCCAAGTTCAACTCCCCATCTTCATTAAAATACGCTTATTAAGCTTTCTGACTGTGTTTATTGAAAATTCTGCTTGCTAAGTGTTTTTCATTGCGTGAAGTTCTTCCCTGGACAGTACATATGTTCCTTTCTGAAGAGCTTCTCTTTCCCAGGTACTTCTGTCATGGAAGTTTCTCTGGTTTTCTTCCTTTCCTCCACTGTGCCTGCCTTCCTGCCTATTTTTCCAGAGACCAGAAAAAATCAAAAACTTTTGTTCCAAGTGTTTATTTTCTTGAGAAATCCTGTGCTTCTTCTAATTATGACATATCTCTGCAGTTCAGACATGCTGTTGTAATAACTCTGAATAATTTTTATTAAAGTTATAATTGTATTATGCTTATTTGCAGCTGGTTGAAAGTAGAAGTTTCTGGGTACATGCAGATCTGCCTGCTAAACATAAACACAAGCCTTATAGCAAAGTGGGGGAAGACAAAAAGTCATTTGATAAAATCAAGAGGTGCTAAAGTCATTTGGTTTGTTTTGATGAGCAGCAGTGG
This sequence comes from Luscinia megarhynchos, assembly GCA_034336665.1. Classification (NCBI taxonomy): domain Eukaryota; kingdom Metazoa; phylum Chordata; class Aves; order Passeriformes; family Muscicapidae; genus Luscinia; species Luscinia megarhynchos. The sequence goes on along the minus strand of CM067592.1, from coordinate 27,758,498 downwards.
TGGCCACCTATTCAAAAATATTTCCTAGCATGTCAGGACCCATACTTTCCTAACACAATTTCTCTTGACATCTTCCATAGGGATAATATCTAAAACAGATCCTGTTGTCTTGATTTAACTGCACTTAAAAGAAAAGCAAGGCATTGTAAAAACAGTTTTGGTCCTTGAAAGTATAGTCAGTATTTGTCTTCCATTTCCTGACGTAGTTAGATGCTGATCTCTGGCTTCCATGGGTGCTAGGCTGTTGAGCCATCTCTAAAAGCCCAGAAGGACATTTTGGCCAAAGGCTGCTAGTCAAGAGACACAACTCACCTCTGTGCTTGTCTCAACAATAATCTGAGAGATAAGTCTGTTAGTTCCTCCAAGGCCTTTAATAAGGATTGCTGTACACTGATTTCAAGCATGGTTATTGCTACATACATAAACCACGTTTTCTTTTTTTTAAATTACATTATTTTCTATTAATGAGAAACTAAGGGGTTCTCACTTGAAGTGAGAATGTCACCATTCTTGTTCAGCTATGCATTTAAAATAACTTTAACAACCAGAAAATAAAAATAGACAAAAGTTAATTCTTATAAAAAAATTGAATCTGTTGTGTAGTGTTATTCTTCCAAAATACATATTTATTCAACTTGTTTAAAAGTCTGCGTGTATTAGAAGTAAAATGATATATTTCTGAATATATTAGTAAATAGCACATATGTTCTTTCAACTGGAAGCATACTCACTGATGTTAATTTTTAATTTAGCAACTTAGATCCTGGCATAGTATGATTTAAAAAAAATTCATCAGGTTTCACAAAATTTTTGATATATAATAAAAATATCCTATCCCAGTCATGTTCTTCCTCGCTTGTAAACTGATTGTTAACTTTGTTGAAATGCTTAATGTCATTAACTTTTCCAGCAGCATAATTGCAAATCTCACTAGGCAAATACAAGGGTCCTCTTTAGAAGAAATGTCTCTCTTCTCTTATTTATTGAGGGAAAATGATGCTTGAAGTTTATAGCAGAAATATTAAGAAACACATGCACATACATATATCCATATATATATATTCTCCTTTTTATTTCTTTGTATGTAAAACATAAAGAATCTGTTAGCCTTGCTACTTTTGCTCAAAGTATAAAAAAATTCTTAACTGGGAAGATAAACTTTTATTAACAGTTTGTGCAATTCACTTAATGGCCTTATGGATTGTAACAGAAATCTTATGCCTGACAAGCTGTCATATATCAGTGAAGCTCAGCTTTTGAATAAACTTCCTAACCCTTTTATTTTCTGCTCATGTTCCTAATTTTCCATGGATCACTTAGTTCCTTTCATTTGGCAGCAGGTATGTCTCCCTATGCCACTACCATACCTGGAAGTTCACAGGAACTAACTAATCCTTGTGCACTCACAAAAGACTCAGACTTTCTTTCCATGCCCCAAATGTCAGTGAGATAACCTGCTTGGATTTACTACGTGTTTTTTTCCCTGGGGATTTACAGAGTGGCTGCACCAAAATGTAAAACATAAAAGCAATGCATGGCATAAGCATGATGTAACTACCATGTGGGGAGCAGTTAGGGTGGTGCTGACATTTAAGTTTTCAGATTGCCTGGATCTAGAGAATGGTACCATTTTTTCACTCACTCAGACCCCTGATCTAAAGATAACAACTACAAAAACAAACAAGCAGCACAAAACCAAGCAAAATGCCACATTACTGTTTTCTATGGGTTTGCCACCATTGGGATCTACCTCTCAGTAAAAACATACATGAGCCTTCAATGTGATCCTCTTGTGGTTCCAAACAATGGTACTGGTTATTGCATTGCAGACTCTTCTAGTGCTAAGGCCATGTAACTTTGTCCTTGCACTAGTTTTAAAGAATCTCTACTGTGAGGGAGACTATAGCTACAATCTACTATAAAGGCACTCTATAATTTACAAAGCAGATTTATGTGCTCCAAGAGTGTTCAAAAAATTTTCAGTGTATGATTTAGTTTTCCATTCCTTCTTTAGGGTAAAAGTCATAGTTCATCCATCAATTCTCTTCAGCTCATTGTCTTTATTTCTATGCTGCTTCACTAGATTACCTGCGTAAAATTCAGTTTTCTAAACATCCTCTTTGAACTCTTGTATCTTTCAAGCTTTGAAGTCTAGATTTTCAGGCTTTGGATGCCCAGTTGCAAATGCCCATTCAAATTTATGATACTCCTCATCCTATTTTTTCGCTGCCCTTCTGACTACCTCACTGATTACATTTCTGTTTTAACAGAAGTCCAGGCTTCACAAATACATGATTCCAGAACAGGAAAACATGAGTAATTATCCTAGTTGCTTCAACTCATTAGCATTGCCCAGTTAAGTAGCTGAAGTGACTGCATCTCAGTATCCTAGAAATATTGACATAGCAGCCTTTTAAGTATTAATATGTCATTATCAATATAATTAATGATTTAATTTCAAAACTGCTGAGTCAGAGAAGACTAGTGTTATGTCAATTTCTCCTTGTTTCTTCTGTTTAAGAAGGAATAATTTGATTTTCCATGCTTTCTTCTTTGCTTGCCACTGACAGGATCTGACCCAATGATCCACAAATTAAACTGCCAATTGCTGTTGAAGGTAAATTACAAAGCCAAAGGATAGGATTCATCTCATCTCATCTCAAGCTATACATGTCTACAGTGTACATATACATGTCCGAGCCACTCTCCTAAAATCCATTTTCAATCACTGAAGTTTTCTTCACTGAGAAGTGCCCTTGTAGGCACTTTTCAGGTTTAATTCATCTGGTTTATTTTAGATATATATTTTCAGAAGAAATTAATCATGTCCAGGACACCACTGGCCAGGGTGATTAGATTGTCATAGATTAGACATGAAAACCACAGTGACTAACTCAGATTAAACATCTTCATTTAGTCCTATAATTCCCATTCTGAGACATGCAGAATAAGCTGTTCAGATTCTCTTTGCCTACCTGGTCCTTTTCTCAATCTTTCTGTTGCGAGTATATTTTCTCTTTCATAGCTCTTCCATGTTAGATATCTTATAGATGTGTTTGGCAAAGGTAGCTGACCTCATGAACTCCTGTATTGACAGAATTCTTCAGAGTACATTTCTTGTATTCTTGATGTATGCACATTATATTTTCCAAGTAATTGTTTGTTTTAATGGATTCTGTCTGTATATTTCTTTAATTTGTCAAAACTGTCAGTGAATGTTACCATACATATCCCTCTCTTTTGGCAGTGTTATTTTAGATAACTTTTAAAACATTTAGAGGGCAGAAGCAATAGTTATTATTCTTAAGCAAATTAAGAAAATTTGGTTTTAGAGGGACAGCTAAAACAAACTACAGATGTTTCAGGAAATTTGATAGTGGTTCATCTGTTAACACCTGCTATCTAGCTTTAAGAAAGGGGAAGACTTTCTGCAGGGCAATATGACAACATGAGCCTGATTTTATGTCTTAGCTGAAAGTTTGATAGATGGGCTGTTCAGTTAAATCTATACCCAGAACATAGGAAAATACTTCTGATCCAGAGTCACTTGGACAAGCTGGAGAAGAAGGAAGACAGGAATGACACATGGAGAGAAAAAAACCAGATATTAGTTAAGAGTTTATGTATTTTACATATTAACATTACTTTGAAAAAAGGGCATGTGTTTTATTCAATACTCAGGTTCAAAGGTTTGTGGATCAGGTGAGAAGTCCAGTTTCTTTTTCTTTCTTACATTGTGTTAAATAAGAGCTACTTAAAGTGCTTTAAGGAAAATGCCAGCTGAAGAAAATGCAAGTATACAAAATAATGGAAGATTTTACATTCTGTCTATACCGAGTGTATAAATTCACATGATGGCTATTGTACAAGGAATTAAGAAGAGTAAGAAAAAGATAAGGAATTGTCATCTGGATAGTAATATAAAAAGTACTTAAGAAAACCCTAAAGAAATATGTTTTTAACTGAATTTTCCCAGTTTCCTTAATGGTATTTTGCCTAGCCTAGTAATTCTTGGGCAGACATCCAAACATGCATTTCAGTCAGTCTCACAACATTCCTGTAAAAGTTTGGCTGTAAAACCAGCTGTAATACAGCTTTGCATACTGTCATTATCTTTATTGACTGAAAATACAGCACGTAAGATTTTTGAGGCACATTTTAATTTATTTTATTACTGACCAAGAATTTTAGTAAGTCATTACAAATGTCCATTTTCAATTTCTGTTAGTGCAATTGAAGTGATTTCATACAGAGTCATGGGATCTTTAAGTACTATAAATGCACAGATTTATGGAACTCCAGTCTGTTGCTAGTGAAATGAAAATAGCTCTTGCTCTTGCATTAGTTGTTCCTCCTGAGAATTCAAACTCCAAACTCGTTGTGACCTGCCTGCAAAAGTCCATCTTGATGTTTTAAATGGGCAGGGTGGGAACAGGCTCCCTAGATTGTCTTAGTTAGCCTGCTGGTTCAAACTGATAGCAGTAACTAAATCTGATAACAGCAGACTTATATGTTTCTGAGCCAAATCCTGATGATTTTATTTAATTTATTTCTGTTCAAGTGAAACCCTGCTGAAATGAATGTGGATTTGACTGATGATAGGACTAGGTGGAGCAAGTGGTTGAATATATTTCAAGAATTTTGGGAGGGGGGGGGTGGGGGGGTGTAGTTGTTTTTTGCATATGCAGAATAAAAAGATGTTAACACTCTTTTGCTTCACATGCTTCTTGGGTTTTGCTGTGCTGTTATGAAGGTTGTATAAACATCCCTTTCTCCTTTAATAATACAACAGCTAACTATTCGTTATGAGTGAAATAAGCAATAGTTGCTTGAAGTGCTCAAGCTGTTCACATTTAGAAGTGTGTGAGGGGACACCACAGCAGAGGATGTGTCTTCTCTTCTTTCTCATCATGTCAAGTTTTCTTTCAAGTACCACACATTATTCATCAGAAAGATATTAGAGTGCATTTAAAATGCACATTCCATTAGTGTCAGAATATTTACTATGCAGTGCTCAGATTTCCACCATCACATGCCTGTGCTCAAAACTGTGAAAAAAGTGATGATGCCATTACACATCCTCAGCCCATTCTCAGTTTTTTTTAATCGCATTTTATTTTCAGTTCTTTAGTTCATTTTGTTTTGTTAGAATTTCTCACAGATTCTGACTTCTTCACTCACAGGTGGTGAGAGTTAAAGAGCTCATTAGGGGGAAACCTACTGTCACTGGAAGTTTGTGGAAAACCTCCTGAAGTCTTCCCTGCACACAGAAGATAATGAGATTTGAGAGGGTATGCATCACTCTGATCTCCTTACTTATCATCAGTAAATGTGTGTAAAGCAATTTTGGAAACCATACTGTGCATTTTTGGGGCAGGCAAGAATGCATAACTTAAAGCTTTTTCCTTTGGCTTGACTCTGAACACTGTTTTCAGAGTACACATGAGAACCAGTGGGGAACTAAGGAAATACAACATATCTTAAAAGAGTTTCCCTTTATTCAAACTATTTGCTATCTCTGTGCCAGACAGATTCCCAGAGCAATACAGCGTCAGAAGAAAGCCTGCCTGCGTGTCCAAATTATTCCCAAAGCTCTGAGAATTGGCTGGTGTGGAGGGGAGCAGTGGTGTGGGCAACTGATCCTGACCATGGAAACAAAGGCTGACGAGGGAATATGCTTTACCTGCATCTCCCATTAGGGAAAGATAGGGCAGTTGGAGTTCTTGCAACCCGATTTTGACTGAGCTGATGCTTTCTTGATGGAGCTGCATGTTCATTGAAATTATTTGCATTAACTAAATGGGGTTAAATTTCTTCATTTTTCATCTATCAGCACACCTGTGCAAGACCAGACACAGTTTAGTGCTTATTACTGAAAGCTTATTATCTGAGAAATGACCAAGATGCAGTGTAAAAAGAAGGCTAAAACTGACACTCAGTGTTTTTTTTTTAGACCTCTTCTTTTCAGGGATTCCTTTAGCATCAATTTCAATTTAGATGCTAATCTCATTTTTGCTTTTTGGGGGAGTGTGAATTGAAACCTGTGTGATTTGAAGCATAACATAAGGGTGCACTTTATATTAAGCTCCTATTATAGAGTGGATCATATCAACATAAACAGCACATATCAGGGTCTTGGGAACATGCGGCAGAAATAGTTCACATGACAATTTAAAGAGAGTATAGATGGGGGAACATCCTAATTTCTTTTGCTTAAACTACCACTGCAAAACAGAAAAAGGAAAAGAGAGGAAAAATGGGCAAAAGCAAAACAAAAAAATCAGAATGAATGGAGTAAATTAATTGCTGTTCTAAAATGGAAGATAAAAGAAAAGAGCTTGCCAAATATAAGATAGGGTAAAGCCTTGCTTTTTAGATCAAAGAAAATTAAAATTAATTCCAGTGTTTTTTGCAAATTCTTTTAAATTTGCACCAGTCTAGGTGACAGATGGAATTAGTCAGGCTTTACAGCACTTGCAGTGAGAGCAGAATCTGTCTCCGTAACACTTCAAGAGGGAGGGCTGTCTTTCAGTGCAAAGAATCCTTCTATTGATCCTACGTTTTTCCCCTTTTTTTTTGTGCTTAGCTCTTCATATTCATTTTAAATTTCCTTTATTCACTCTCTTTCCTTTGCTTCCCCAGTCCGTGTAAAAGATTCTGAAACATGCTTCATTACTGGTTCCCCCTCCCACATTTTAGATTTATTTTTACAATCCTCCTACCTCTGCAGTAATTCTTCTCAACACTGTTCTCACAATACCACTATCTGCTGCTTCTTATCCCTCAGACACTCACACTGTCGTACCAAACACTGTTTAGTCTTTTACTTGAACAAAAATGCTAGCACACCACAACAAGCTGAGGTGCACAAGTTCTTCTCTTACAGTGATTTTACTGACTTTTTGATTCAGCTATTATCTCAGTTTACTCAACAAATATTTCTAAGGTCTTTCCATCATAAGGAAATCTGTGCTGCCCTTCCAAGGGCATATAAAGTCACCACACAGTCTTTCAGTCACATTTTCAATAAGAGGTAATACAGCTAAGTGAAGCATCATTTTTTGTCAGAAAGTTCTCTTTAGCCAGCTGAGATGTCACAATATAAATTTATAAACCTTCTTAAACTTTATTCTCTATCTTCCTATCAACCCTGTCTTATCTAAACCACACAACAACTTAGTCATTTGTCAAGCACAACTCCACACTTGCACATGAAAACATAACATTAGTTGTGAAGGAGTTTACACACAGCATGTGCAAACCCATTCAAACAGAGTAGAAGACTACAAAGATTCCAATTTCAGGAAAGTGTCATGGTCTGCTGCTCCAATCTATGCAGGGATCTAACATAAGGCTGTTTGCAATTGCAAACATTTATAACCCTCTTCATTCCCTAAGAATGATTATTACTTCTAATTGGAAAGTATGGTTTTGTGATTACAGAGTTGAACAGAAATTAAAAAGCAGGTTGCTCTTCAGAGTTATTCCTCTTATCTCCCTCGTGGACAGTGAACAAATCATCTCTCTTTCCTGTGCTTCAGTTTCTTTTCCTGTACAGTGCACTCTGAATACTTTCATGCTTAGTCATCCATATTTATGGCATGAATGGCTTGTGTACAGAGCTTGCAGTAAGTTTTAATCATGTGCATGCATTAGCACACACAGAAAAAGCCTACTTGTTCACCTTGAGAAAAAATATATTTTCTTATGCAAAGTATATTACCTTATTCAAGGCATAAGTAGATACCATTGCAGTTACTATTCTGTCATTTCCATTGACCGAAGTTTCCAGTCTATATCCATTGCAATCACACCAAAAAATAGAGAAGAAATTGCTACAATCTGCTTCTGACCTGACTTTCACTGACCATAAATTGTATTTGCATCATCTAAGCTACTGTAACTTTCCATCTGCATGTGGTTTTGGCCATTTTTCCCTGGATAAAGCTATTAGACTTCATCCAGGACTTGAATTTTGAAAAATAACAAACACAACTACATTAAAAAGAAAAGGAAGGAGACGATGTGTCTGGTAAGGCAGGGAAATTACTGATTCTTTCTTTTGGTAAGCCTTGTTCCCACTGTGTCTGAAGCAGTCCTTTGCACACAGCAAATTAAAAATGTGATGGTATCATGTGCCAGTATTTGGATGTAATAATAAGAGTGAAGGTGAGGTGGCACATGCTTCAGCATATGCTAGCAGGCAAACTTTGTGCCCTGCTCCATGAAGTGTTTGAATGCTGCCTGTAGCTTTCCCAGGAGTTCACATAGCATGCTTCCAGTGTTATTTGCAAAATAGAATGCTCTGCAGGAAGGCCTTCAGCAACAGTCAAATGCAGACCTGAAGGGATACAGGATGAACACGGGAACACCCAGTGAGTTTAGCACTTTATTATGTAGTCTGTTTAAAGAGATTTTCAGAGAGGAGTTCCTACTTCATCGAGCTTCACCTTTTAGATAATTGTGGATATGCAAGCAGGATTGTAATTCCTCCATCTGAGGTGTGTTTTCACAGCATGAGATGCTGGCACAGTGCTGTGGCATCTTGTGAACAGACAAGGTTACTGCCTCAGCAAACAACTGAGTTCCAGGAGCATCTTAGTTCAATGAAATCACACAAACCCATTGCCTGGGTCTTGTAATGAATGCACAGACATAAATTAAATCCCATAAACTTTGAAGTGAACTCTTTGTAACTAGGAATGATTGGATGATAAGATTGTTTCTCAACAGTCTGAGGTTTTAACTGTTTTTCCGATGTAGGTTTTTTAAGTGTTTGGGATTTTGGGTTGTGTTCAGAGTTGTTAGTTTTCTTGTTGTTACTAGGGTTTTGTGGCTTTTTGTTTTGAGGAGCATTTTTTGTGCTCACTTTGTGGTATTTTGGTTGTTTGGAATGAGTTGAGTTTTGGTTGGTTGGTTGGTTGGTTGGTTGGTTGGTTGGTTGGTTGGTTGGATGGTTGGTTTGTTTGGTTTACTTGTTTTTTTGTTTTGGTCTGTATTTAGATTTGTCAGCAAAACAGATTCTTCTCATAGTGGCTTTGTCCTGACTGACTGACTCTAAGGACCACTGGAAAGATAACAGGACCATTCATGTGAATTTTAAAATAAACTCTTAATCTGAAACAGATAACCCTGTTTTGAAAAGCTGTCTAATCCAAAGAAGCAAACTCAAGGGAGAATCTATCAACATGACTGAGAATATCTATAATTCCTGTAGGAGTCAAGACAGGCATGCACACTTCTATCCAAGGAAAATCTCACTGTATTTAACCACTTCAGGAGATATTAAGGTATTTGCAGCTAAAAGCATGGAGTTGTAGGAAGCTCTGTCCCCTAGGATTTGCCCTGGGCTAAAATTATTGTACATGGAAAAAAATATTTACTGAGAAACAGGACATCTCTTAGATATTTCATTTAGACAAATTTTCCACACAGTAAGCATTTAATAAGCATGTTCGTAATAGAAAAGGCTGTGGAAGAAACTGCATGTAGCTTCTAAAAGCCCTCACCAACATATGGAAAACACAAGCAGGGCAGAGAAAAAATAAGAAGCCCTGATAATAGTACTTTCTAGAAATACCTTGACTCTAAAGAACATGAGCAGCCAAAATTGCTTCAGATAACTGTATCAAAGAGTGGAGCTTCAGTGCAGGCTAACACTCTCAGTGCTGGACAGTCAACCACCACAGCAGGAGCTTTCCAATTTTCCTGAAACACCTTTGCTACACACAGATATGCTAGCACCTACCTTTTACTTCCCATTAAGAAACCCACGAGTTTTCTTGATGTCATTGTCAGAAGGGAGCCTTTTGCAAAGGATTCTTACCCCTTTACTCATTTTCTTCATCTGGTTCCCATTAGTCATGTAGAAACAGAAAAGGCATTTAATTTTTCTCATATGCTTACTAGCCTTAATACAGCTGAATCAATTAAAGCAAATTAGATCTTTGTAATAATTTTAAACATGAGGAAGCACATGTTATTTTTATTTTCTATATGATATAATACAGGTGTATATATTGTTGCACTCCTATTTTAGTCAAAAACCTCATCTATGTCATAAGAACCATCTACAACTCAAAGCAGGCATGAATAACAAATTTTAGTAGCAGGTAAAGAGCAATATCACCTCTGTTCTCTGGGACCACAGAAACATTTGCTATGTGTGTTCAACAGCAAGTAGAGCAATTCTCTCATAGATTGGTTCTGGGCCTCAGTTTTGATCTGGATCACATTGGGTTGTGATTTCTCTTATTATTCAGGAGGCAACCACACTTAATTATCTGTCTCCTTTTACAACAAGATGGAAGTTGCAGGACTGTCTGATTACCTCAATGACATTCCTATTTGAAGACCTGCACTTTTATGAAATTGAACCTCATTAAATCAAAGGTCCTTTTCTATGTTACACTGTTATATATCAACTCCCTTCACTGCAGGCACTTTCATTTGATGTTACTTTTATCCCATTTTAATGTACTGTGAGTGTCAGAGCAGTCCTGGCATCTGACATTATTTTTGACAATGTTCCATTTTATCATTTGCAAATTCTTGGCATGTTAAAAACTCCAGTTGATTGACTATCCCAAAGGGGAGGAGGCAGGTAAAAGTGAAAAGAGTGAGAAGATGAGATATGAAAATCCTGACACTCATGTTTATTTCACAGATTAATTATTGCAAGTAATTTGATTTCCAAGGATTTATGAGGTCAGCTATATTTACTGTAATTTATTTGGAACATAATTTCCAGATTTCAAATAGGCATCAGCCCTTCCAGTCTCAATTTTTTTCCATTTCACATGATAAATATTTTGATGGAAAATTCTCTAGCTAATTTAAAGTGATTGTTTTACAGAAAACATTGTAGCTTGTTTTATCTAGCACTGTTGCCCAAACACATCTTAAGGAGATGTCAAAATAATTAGGCTGAAAAGAATTAATTTTTTAAGTATCACTAAGTTGTCGTGAGGTACCTCAAGAGATCAGCTAGTCTAAACTTAATGCTCAAACAGTGGATTGCTGAGGGCTGTATCCTGTTTGATTTTTCATATCTCCAAGCATGTAGACTCCAAATTCTCTAGACAAACTGTCTCACAAACAAGTCTTGCAGTGGGAAAAAAAGAAAACATCCTACCCATTCCCCCTCGCACCCCCCTGAAAAAAACAACCCACCTTTCCCCTACGTTTAAATGAAATTTCTTGGTTTTTTCCCTATATCCATTACCTCTTGTCTTATTTCTGTCACTTTTTCATCTTTGAGGTCCTTTGCTGGGCTTGCTTTGATGTCTTACTTGTACTGGGGAGCCCAGCACAGAACCCAGCCCTCCAGATGAGTACAGGGAAAGTATCAGCTCCCTCTCCCTGCAAGCAGTGCTCTGCCCCACGCAGCTCTTAATGCTTTCGACCTTTTTGTTTTCCACAAAAGCACATTGCTGACTCATGGCAAGTTTGGTGTACATCAGTCAAGTAATTTCCTGCCATACTGATCTCCAGCCTATCAACCCCCAGCCTCTCCTGCTGAGTGAGATTAATCTTGTCCAAACGAAAAATTTTTCACTTACCTTTCCTGAGATTCATGGGGTTGCTGCTAGTCCATTTCTTGTCCAGGCACCTCCAAGTTGCAACACGCCCATCTGCTCTATCAACCACTCTTCTCACACTTTTTGAGGAAACATTCTGTCCCTTCATCCAAGTCATGAAAAAGGATTTAAAATAGTATTTGCCCCAGTTTTGATCTCCAGAGTACTTCACTAGTGACTAGCCTCAATCCGAAACAATTCTGCCACAACCATGAAAGCCAGTTTTCAATCCACTTCACTGTCCATATATTTAGCCCACATTTCATCAGTTTATCAGGAAGAATGTTATAGGGAATGGAGTTGAAAACCTTGGTAGAAGTAAGATGAACAGCATCCAATGGTTTCCCCTCATCCACCGTGGCAGTCACATCATCATAGAAGTCTATGAAGTTGGTCAGGCATGACTTCCCCTTTATAAATCCCTGCTAATGACTTCAAATTACTTTCTTGTCCTTCATGTGTTGGGAAATGTTTTTGAAGAGGATTCAGTCCATTGCTTCCATCAGATAAAAAAGAGACTGACTGGCCTGTGTTGCACTGGATCCTCCTTCTTTTCTTTCAGGAAGGCAGAACTGGCAATTGCTTTCTTCCAGTACACAGGAAACTCCCTTACTTGCCACAGACTTTCAAAGCTGATCAAGATTGTTCTCACAGTGAAATGGGTCAACTCCCTCAGCACTCAGAGGTGCATCAGATTCCAGGGATTAATGTATGTCCAGTTTTGTTTGAATGTGCTTGAGTGGGTTCCTATTGCCCTGGAATTCCAGAAGACAGGTCTTACCAGTAAAGACCAAGGTGAGAGTAGCAAAGACTCCTTTTGCCTTTTCAATGTTCTTTGGGATGAGATCCCCTTTCCCATTCAGCAACACTCCCATAGTGTTTTTCCACTTCCTTCTGCTGTTTATGCAGCTGTAGAAACTTTCTTTCTTGCACTTCACCCATGTTTCATCAGGTTTAACTCCAGAAGGGCTTTGGTTTTCCTAATCCAATAGCTTCTTGTTAGTCCAGTGTTTATTTGTCCCTGGGTACTTTTTCTCTGCTTCTACCTTTTACACTGTTCCTATGTGTTTGAGTTCAGCCAGAAGCTCCTTGATCATCCATGAAGTCCTTCTATCTGTAAAAATGGACATTTCTTGATCTTGAAGAAGGCAAACCTTGAAAATCTATCAGTTCTCCTGGGCACCTCTTTTCTCTAGGACTGCAACACATGGGATTCTTCTAAGCAGATTTCTGTCCCAGCCTGTCCTTCCTTTGTAGCCTGTATCCACCCACCACAGGGCTCCAGTTGTGTGAGCTATCCCAACATGTCTCCATGATTCCAGTGACATTACAACTCTGTAACAGCACACAGACCTTCAAGTCTTACAGTCTGTCTCCTTCAGAGAGGCAGTATATCATCTTGATTTCCCAAGAAGGAGAATAGGGAACCTTCCCTACAGTTCTGTCGGGTAGGCACTTCCTTATTTATGTGGATATATTTGGAGCTACCTTCTGCCCTGATCTGTTGATTATGACATCCCTTGTGTTTTTTATCAACCTAACACTCCATCGCTTCCCATTGTTCATTGCTTCCTCATATTACTGCTTATTTTTTCCCCCTGTTTCTAATTCAAATGTTTCCTCACCAGGCTGGCCAGCCAGCTGGCAAAATGCTTTTTGTTCTGCCTGATCAGATGGATCTCAACCCTCACAAGCAATCCTCAGTCCTCACAGGGGGTCCTTGCTTGTATAAAGCAAAACTGTGTTGTCATCAATGTTTAATAGCTGCAAAACCAATTTTTGACCCACATGCATATTTGCTGTAAAACTATATACTGGATGCTAAAGACTAAAGTTTTGCCAAAGCTCTCTATTTTGTTCTCTATGAATGCAGGTCTCTAATGACAGCATGTCATTTGTTACTATTTATCACGAGATTGTGTCACATAAGACTGCTCTTGTTCTTTAGTTCCCTGCATGTTGCCCTGTGTAGCGTTTCACATTGCTTGCATTCACTTTCTAATCTGTGCATTGGGAAAAAAGGGTCCCTTCTGACACTGGAAATCAACCTAGTGAAACTACAGATACAAGTAATTGTAACTGAGAGAATAGTTTAATTTCAAGCTAATTTGAAGAACACAGAGGCTTCACATTTTAAGCAGCTGTGTATTACAGAAGGGATACATATTCTCTTAGAGCATACTGCACAAAGTAAGCTATGGCACTAGAAAACTAGCCATGGAGAACTCATGAATTCGAAATGCTTCAGATCGCTACTATATGTGCAGTCTGAAAGCAAAATTGTAGTATTCCTTTGAGATATGATTCTAACCCCATCATTCAGACTAAGTTATGGACAAGAGATTATATTCCATCTAGTTCTATGAATATTTGATATTACATATAATAATTTAGATAGCATTTGAAAAATAATGGGCAAAGTCTGAGAAAGGAAGTCATAAAGTAAACAAGAAAGTCAGATTTGTGATTCCATTTAAAGTAAACCTAAAAAAAAATACTCTTTTCCCTACCATGATCTAAACTTACTAACTTTTAGAGATTGTGCACAACTGCAGAACTCTGTATATCAAAAATATTTATCTGCACCAGGCCAACACTTCCAGTTGACCCAAACAAAAGTTGCTTTCACTAAAGGTACTCCTATTCCTTTTCTCCCAAATTCAGCAAGCATTTTCAGAGCTCACAGAGGCCATTTTAAAGAGCTGTAGTAATGGGCCTTACAAAAGCTCTAGGAGATTGAAGGATATCTGTCAGAAAAGTCTCCCAGGAAGGTGCAATCTCTTGCCTAGGAGAATGTATGCAGAACCAAGTGCAGCTCCTTCCTCAAAGGACTGCGTGCCCCATAGGGCAGCTGTGGGTCCATGTGCTCTCCAGCACATGCAGAAGCAAGGCAGATGAGCTGCAACGTACCTGGCACGTCTCGGCCGCGCCCTGTGCTCATACCTGCCCCGCTGTCTCTCAGGCATGCAAAAGCTGCAAATACCTAAACCCAGCGCTGTCTTTGGCCTTGAATCCACACGCAGAAAGAGGTAGAGTAAGGTCAGATAGGGTTATTTTCTGACGCCCTGGGGATCCGCTCATGTTCGCAATTTCTGAGGAAGGAGGGGTGCAGCAAATTAAGCACATTGCCCCTATGGCACTTCATCACAGAGCAGGAAGGCTTTTCAGCCCTTAGCAGCAAAAGAGAAATAAGGAAATAAAAACCTAGGGATGGAATGAGAAGACGAGGGCAATGAAAGCAGCTGCCAAAATTGAGCCCAAAGGCAGAAGGTCTGCTAGTGACAGACGGTAGTGACCAAAACACTGCTGGAAGCAGAGACCATATGCAATATTTATTTATTTGAGTTTTATCAGTTCCTATGTGTGCTCCTAACAAACTGCTTATAACCAAGGTTGCTTTGGCTAAGGTTTTAATGATACTTGCCCATCTGCACAGTTTCACTAGTATATGATGTGTCTGTAAAAGAAAGTTTTCCTTAGTTAAAACCCTCAAAACATATCTTGTGTCCACATAGTATAAAGAATGGAAGCGAAATCATTGCTGCCAGGATCATCTTATCTCGGGAATAGAAATGTCCTAAGCTCTAATTCTCTCATAAGTGGTCAATTAATAAATGGAATAATGTGAATGCAGCTTCTTTTCCTGGGCTGTTTAAATTACACCTCTGGCACAGTAAAAAATGATGCTTTTCTTGATCAGCTTTTAATACATTAAGCGCTATTTGTAATTTAAATCCACACAGAATCTTCTTGTTTCATAGGTCCCTGAGGAGGCTGGAGATATCACACAAGTTCTATTGAATACTTCATTTCAATTCCCACCCTGCAGTTATAGAGCTGCCACCAAAAAAACCCTCTATAATTGTTAGATAGGATGATTTCAATACGACCACATCATCTGTTTCATTATTTTAATTTATTAAAATTTTTAGTTAAAAAAAACTCAACTCAAAACATGAAATTTCTTAGGCAGTATCCATCTTATTTCAGAGACTGGGTGTTGTCAGAGACCAAGTGTCATAACCACTAACCACTTTTTGGTTTAGTTTTATCAGGACTTCTTGCTTTTTTGAATCTATCTTTCAATTAGCTCTTTTCCTGTAAGGAGTCTCAAATCAACATCACTGAGAAGAAAAATAAAATTTAACTGGTAATAATCGGACTACCGTATAGAAAATAAGGATGCTATTCTGCCTTTAATTTATTTCTTTGCTTTGAATGTACTTCGGAAGCAGACTTAGTCAGAGGTCCCAGAAATGCTGTGCCTAAGTGGTGGACCTGTCAGCCATTTAAAGTATTCAAAACTGAACAGGAGTTCTCTGTGGGAATTCACAATAGCTTTGCTGTTGAGACGACAGGTATATTTCATATTGGCAGAATGTGATTTCACTATCTGGAATTTGGGCAAGTTGTCAGGGTCATGCTTTTATTCTTACAAAGAGAGTCTTGAGATTTTTAATAATCTCAAGCAGTTGGGAGCTTGGTTTTATTTCTGAATTAAATTTAAACACTTTTCTCAGACCCTGAGACAATGCTGAAGCACCTGTTCAGTACAGGTTCAGGCAAAAAAGCATGTTGCATGATTCTAATGTTTATCCTCACTTGCTGAATTTTCATGCCTGGAGCCATTTCCCATCCAAGAAATTACCAGGTATGACCACGGTCTATATACAAGGTCTGATGACAACAACCCAGCAGAGGAAGCACATGCTGGTGATATTTTCACTGCCTTCCACAAATAATTCAACCTTTCTTTCAGACTGAGAAATTGTTATTAGCAGGTGTCTCAAAAAAACCTTCTTCCAATTTGGCTGATCAGTATTAGCATAAACAAAGTAGTAGTGCAGCCAGGCACAGCAGAATCACGAAAGCACATGCCTTAGTGCTGACAAATAACACAAATATTTTAGGGCAAAGACAAAATAAGGAAATATTTGTCAAATGAAGAGGATCTTCAGCGTACTGAACAGAAGCCCTTTTTGCAATAACTTGAGGAAAGGCCCTCTAGTAATCAGCACAATTTGCAGCTGTGGAATGGAAAATGGAAACAGAAGGGTGGGTTGTACTGCTGGAGGAATACATTATCAATCAAAGCAAGGGCAAACCCAGGACACCTTCTGGGAAATGACAAGTACAGAGAAAATGCTCCTCCCTCAAGCTTGCCATCTCCTTCACTCATGAAATCTTAAGTTAAAACTTTATTTTTGGTTGATCCATTCCATCTGGATGGAAGTTTGGAAGATTGAAGATCAGCTCATAGGTAACACTTAGCAGCATGAGAAATATGGATTTTGGGGTGTCCGTTGATCAGCCTGCAAAGTATTGGGGAAGGGGAAGGAAAATGTTTAAAATTTAAAAATTTAAATTGAAACACGCATTTAAAAATCTATTGAATTAAACCAGTTTCAAAATCAGCCTATTTCCATGCCACACAGAAAAGCTCTGAAAAGTCATGGAGGCTTGTGGGGGATGGAATAAAGTGATTCCTGGTACTTTGTAACTTAGATATAGAACTACTTCAGTGATTGAAGAGCAGTCTCCCTTCATTTGCAGTACAGGACAGAAAACTCTTTGTTTGATTGTGACTTGAAGGAAATACAAATGCATAGTATGAACAGATTTCTATCACAAGCCAGGAGGTAACAACTACTTCACTTATTGAAGAACGGCAAGGGAGAATAAATCAAACTGTCTTAGTAAGAATATTTTGCTTGAAGTATCAGAAGAAGCTACCTCCTTGCTAGCACATGTTAAATTTCTAAAGGTAGGTACCTGCATATCCAGCTCTCTGGCATCCCCTATCCTCCTGACAGCTAGGAGACGAGGAGATGGATTAGTGAAGCTTGATTGCAAAGAGTATTGGAGAGTAAATATGTGTATGCTGATGAACTGAATGCATTAAGAAACTCCCGCAAGGTAAAGAACAGCATTGAACTGAGGAAAAGGGAAGAGTAACAACAAGAAAAAGAATATATTGTACAGTAATTTTAGAACCATGGCCTATGTCTTGGGCATCTAATACACTGCAGCTAGTCATATGCTGTTTGCTTCAGTCTCAAAGACTATTGGGCAAAACATGAAGCAAATAGCTAGACAGAAGGAAATTCACACAGATTAAGGGCCAATAGATCTTTATTGCAGTGACCTTGCACTGTAATTGGGTACAAAAAACATTTACAGAGTGATCTCTACTGTGTATATAACACTACATTATACACATGCATTCAAAATTATCAAGGCTGGGAAAATGAATTACTGTTTCCAGTACTTTTTTTTCAAAACTCTTCTCCTCTGAGAAAAACCATCCAATTATTCTTGCATGATAACACCAAGACCCTCTACCCACTGGCTAAAATGACACTAATGGGAAGCTTGACCAGCTGTGGGTCACTCAATATATCTTACTATGCCAGAGATAGAATCACACAATTTTTTGGGTTCGAAAGAAGCTGAAGCATCATCTAGTCCATCTATCCTATCAGGTGCACAGACATTTTTTCCTAGGTCAGTTTGCTCAAAGCTCTGCCTAGCCTGACATTGAACACTTCTAAGGATGGGTCATCTACAGCTTCTCTGGGCAACCAGTGTCTGACCACCCTTGTAATAGAAAAATTCTTCTTAAAGAATCCTTCCCGCAATCTAAATCTACTCTTTTTATCTTTAAAACTCTTGTTCTATTCTGTCATTACAGGATGTGGTCCTCCTCCTTCTTTCTTGTAAGTGCTATCTAACCATTGAAAGGATGCAGTAAGGTCTGCCTGCATTCTTCTCCAGGCTAAGCAGGTCTGCATATCTCTCAGCTTTTCTTTGCAGGAAGGATATCCCAACCCTCTGATAATTTTTGTACGTCTCACTGGACCAGTTCTAGAAGGTCTATGTCTCTTTCCTACTGTGGACACCAAAGCTGGACGAAATACTCCAGGTGAGTTCTTATGAGAGCAAAGCAGAGGGCGAGAACAACCTCCTTCAAACTGTCAGACACATTTCCTCTCGTGCAGCCCAGGACACCATTGGCTTCCTGGGCTACAAGAAGTCATGCCAACTAATACTCCCAAACTCTCTGGAGGACTGTTCTCAATCCATTCATAATGCAGTTTGCAATGATATAGGAGATTACAACACCTTGCACTTGGCCTTGTTGAAATTCATGGGGTCCACATGGGCACTCCACATGCCTGTCAAGGTCCCTCTGCATGGCGTAGTTACCTCGAGCACATCAACATCACTCAGCTTGGTGTCATCCATAAACTTTTTGAGGGTGCACTGCATCCTGTTACACCGTTGATGTAATTGAGGAGGGTAATGAACAGTACTGGTCTTGATACAGCCCCTTGAGGGACACCACTTAATGGTCATTTCCATTTGCACATTGAGCCATTAGCTAACTCAGTGGATGTGGCAATCCAGCTTATCCACATCAAGCCTATCTCCCCACAATTCAGAGGCAAAAATATTTTGTAGAACACTGTCAAATACCTCACAGATGTCCAGGAAGATGACATCAGTTGCCCTTCTCTTTTCTGGTAATGAAGTCAGTCCAACATTTGTGAAGGAACAGTTTTCCCTTGGTGACACTACATCACCTGTCCTTAATCACTACCCTACCTGCCCTGTGGCTCAACATAGCTTCGACTATGATTTTTTCCATGACCTTAGCAGTTACTGAAGTGAGGCTGATCGGTGATTCTGAAAGTTCTTTATTTCACTTTTTAAAAGAAATATGAAATTACTTTTTCTTTAGTCTCTGGGAAATTCATCAGACTGTCACAACTTTAATAGAATGATGGAGTGTGGGTTGGCAACTGCGACTATTCCAACCAACAAAATAAACTGCTCATATTATCAGAGGTCTATCAGTACTAGCATTAATTTTAAAATTATTTTATTTTGGATAATCAGTTAATGAGCTCCAAATAGTGGTACTGACAATATTTGTATTTTCTGGTTCTACCAATGTCTTCTCGGAATTAATTTCTGGCAGTGATGATGAAAAAGTTAAGATTTCTGGCTTGCCTAAAGTGTACCTAATTTGCTTTAGAATGAACAACCTCTGTTGCAAACGGATAAAGCCAAGTAAGTTGGATAATGGGTTGAGTCCTAATCTGGGCTCTGGAGTGCTTGCAGAAGGGGTTGTGCAGATGTTCAGGCAGCCCTCATGGGCCTGCAGTGGTCTGGGGATGGTTTCTGCCTCCTGTACTGCAGTAGACAGAGTCACCATAGTAGCTTCCTTGGAGTGTGGACCTTCTCTGACAGCCAGAGCACAAATGCAGTGCCAGCTCATGAAGGTCTATCCCCTCACAGTGTGGGAGACCTTGCTTAGGAGATTAATCTCTACTTACTTCTTCAACAATTTTTAAGCAAGTGTACCAAATAGTATGACCTTGAACATCTGGCATTGCAATGTATGGAGCTACTTGCTTTCACAGAGTGAACAGTTTTAGCAGTTCTTTGTGCAATGCTTAATGGATACAAGGGAATATAAGAAATATCTTTCATTTTCTAATTTTGACCAACTTTCTTAAAAGATCTTTAAATAGTTGCATGTGAGTCCATACCACTGCTTAGCAAAAGTGGTCAGTCACTGTAATATCAATTATCATGAAAAATTCACTTTACATTACAACTTTGTATAAAATTCTCTAGGACATGTTCCTTTTTTCTCTTGATTGACACCACTGAAATTCTCAGTACCATGAATTTTCCATGTGTTACAACTGTTCTGGATATAGACTTCTCTATCAGAACCAAAAACATCATCAATAGGCATATCCCACCCACACCCAAACACAAAAAGAAACACGTGTACACACACACACACACATACACACACACACACACACACACACACACATATGGAAGGGAAAAAATAGGAATGATCATATTTCTTTTTTTCATTTATACCATTGATTGTTTTGTGCTGTCAGATCCAATAATGGACTCTAAACTGCTGCCCATTTCTCCATAAACCCTTCATGAATCAAAGGAAGGAAGCAGACGATACAAAAACACCACAGTCCATTGGCATCCTTTGGTACTTAGCAGCCTTTTTGTCAGAGAAAGACTGGAATGTACTGATGAGCACCTTCACAAGCCTCTTTTTGAGCACCTTCACAAACCCTTTTCAATCTATAAGATCAAGCCTGAGTGATCTGTCTTCACTCTCAGAACTTTTCCTATTTAATACTACCTTATTGATGTGAGACATGCAGTTAGGTAGATCATATTTCATCCAGCTTGGTCCACGATGCATCCATACTTCATAGTTGCTACATTTTGCAATAAACATTTTCCTGCTTTTTCCCCATATCACTCATTACATGAGGCCAAAACTTCCCCATAAACACTCATAATAGTTCTTCCCTATCATGCTTAGTTTGTGTCCAGCATCACATATTTGAAATCTGGGTTTTTTTCCCACCCACAAAACACAGTGCTGCAGATGTACTGCCACTGTTGCCGTTACTCTTATTGTGTCATTGCTTTCTTGTATTCATTCATCTGCCTATATCCATTCAGGGTATTGTAAGTTCTTTAAGGCAAGAACCAGCATTTTGCTGCCTGTTTGGAAAATGTCTGAAGCAGTAAGTCTTCAGTCTCTAACAAGAGGGTAATATAAATAAGCAAATGAAAAATGACAATTTAAGAGATGTGAAGATTCCTTTTTCAAGTTGGCATACCTTTTGTATGTGTAAGACGTGAGTAAAGACTGTAACAAAGAGAAAAATGTCAGCAAAATAATGTTTCTTTTTTCTTCTACCTTTTTCTTACGGCAAACACTTTATATTTGGCTGGTCTGCTTTTCTGAGGTGTTCTTTGCAACCCCAGGAGGGTGACCATACAGTGGGAAGATGATTTGAAATACATGGAGACATCTGATATTTTTCTTAGGAAAGTGCTGCTTTAACACACTTTTTAAAAGAGAACTGAAGTAGACAGAAAAGACTATTTTTATATTTTGTCCTAATCACCTCCTTCAGGATATCAGAGATATACAAATAATTGCTGAGTCTGGAAGCAGGAAAGAGCAATTTCTGCTACCAGGATTATAAGGAGCTTTAAGAATTCATTTCCTTTCACAATTTTCTAACCATGAATTAATTAGCTATATATGGTAATTTCACTTTCTTAATCATTGTCAATATTTGGAAGCTCCTTTTATAGATTTGTGATTAACTTTAATTGTAAACTAATTACACTGTTCATAGTAATAGAGGATCTTGTGGGTTGACAGAGAATCTATAAATGATGCCCAGGAGACAGCAACAGATTGAATACATTCCAGTCTTGTCATCTCCATTTACTAACCAAGAAAGCCTCAGGACACCTAGTGCTCGATCTTGGGAGCTATTTTTGCTTCCATTAAAAAACTGAGAAAGAATTTCAGCTGCCAGCTGAAGTGACACAGGTGAACTTTCCGTTTTCTTCAAGTTTAAGCAAGGTGATAAGAAAGGAAAAATGGAGCACAATGACAGACAGCAGTAGCTCAAATGAATTGCTTTTTTATGTGTTGGAGAATGGATTCAGTGCAGCTGTCTGAAAAAAAAGTCTTCATTCCTCATGCCTATTTCCTAAGAAAATAAGCTGAAGATTCAGTAGGACTGGGGGATAACAAAGCACCAAGCACCCACCCCAGCAGAAGTAGAATTCAATCATACTTTCTGCATTATTTTCTATTTTTTCCTTGTTTCATCACTTATTGTACCTGTTCATGCATTTCCCTTTTTTTTTTTTTTTTTTTTGGGTAAATATTTCCATCTACTGATGATCACTCTTCATTCCCCCGGAAAGTTTTGATATCACTAAAACTTACATTCGCTTTGTGTTTCAATTAAATTAACTGTAATATTGGAGTATTTTCCTGCTTTCATTGCATCAGAATACAAAATCACTGCTCTGCAGCAGCGTACAGCTTGCCATTTTTGCAAAATACCTGGGTGAGTACAGTTCTCCCCAGGGTGAAACTAGCCAGTGGATGGTGGAAGAGCAGAGCAGGCAAGAACAGTCAAATAAATCCTCATTGGTAGGGAATGACCCAAAATATGTCCAATGTGTTCCTAAGAAGCTCACAGGAAGTCTTGTAGTGACTAGATAATAGGAGTGGACCAGATATAATAAAAGCTTTCAAGGACTAGCATGCATAGACACTTGAGCACTGATAGAGAATATAAGGAAACTGAAGAACTAGAAGTTATGCCCAGAATTCTGGAAAAAAAAAGGGGACAGTCAGAACGAAACGAATGAGCAGACACATGCAGGTTTCTAATCTCCATTGCCAGGTCTATAGATCACATGATTCCCACAAGACATACCATCAATGTGCAACGACAGAGCTGGATGCAACGCACCCTAAAGGTAATTAAAATTAAAACAGCAAGTTAAAAGCACTTAGAGTGTTTCTGATACAGCTGACCTTCTTGGTCCAGAGATGCAGCTGGATTCCATCCCTGTGCATCTTGCTTGCTCTGGTTAGATTAGGGTTGTGCCTTGGAAAATGGGCTAAAAACAAAGGGTACACCTATAGTGGAGGCTGTTTTCAGCCTGGCACTTCATATATGAGATCTGAGAGAATCCCACTTGCCTGATCACACCGAAACTTTGACACTTGGTTCATTGCTATGGGACAAAGAACAAATGCTTTTCTTTTACTTGAGAGGGAAAAAATTGGAAAAGTCTTTTATTGGCTAATACATTGCCAGTTCTATTTACATTTGAGTCAGCACAGATACATCTGATTCACGTTATTCTTTTTTCTGTACTTTGGTCACAAACAAAACAGATCTTTTGTCTGAAGTTTATTGTTCTGACCTCTTTAAAAAAGAAAGCAGATACTGCTTATTATTTACATTTAATTCAGTTTAGTACTACCTCTTCTTTCTCTTCTCCAGATGTCAAGATGAGCAGATATAAGTGTTTTAAGGAGAAAATAAAAAGTTGTAGTGTCAGAAGGCTCTAATTCAAGCATGGGGAAATTACTTGAATGAGTCTGGGGGAAAGGGTAGACTTTAAACTATTTCAGTTCAAATTATTCAATTATTTTAGTGTGTCTAACAGTTATTTTTGTTAAGACCGTGGAGCTGCACCCTCTCAGGAGATCACTGAACATCTTAGTCCAACTGATGTACTCCCTTCATCTCACTTCAGTGTTTCATCTGCTGAGGAGACAGACTCCAAGATAGGGCAACTGTGAACTTTTCATCCATGTGTGGCCTAGGGCAGACTTGAACAGGAGACTCATCCTTTACACTCTGCCAGGCAGATTTCTCTGCTGTAATTATATCCTATCAGTAGGTGTATCAGCAGGTGTTTTGGATTCCCTAGCTACAAGCAGGCTATTATCACTATCATATCTGTCTGAAAGTAAAACCACTATTGACCACTCAGGAAAGTACTCAAATGTAACCAGAGTAGAAAGACCTGGATGAAAGGAAGCAGAGAAAAAAAGACAAGATTTATCTGAGAAAGGAATTCAATGCATATTTCCTTTGGCAAAAGAGAGTAATACAGTAGAAATAAAAAAATAATTCTGAAGAGAGCACTCCTGATTTTTCATCTGTCTCTTCAATGGCCTTCTGACGCCTAAAATAGATAACTTTTAAAAAGTTGTTATTGATACAGATATAACAGATTTTACCACAGAGGAACTGGGGCTAGAGAACCTGCAATGTCTCAGGGGCACAAAATCTAAAATTTAATCTCTTAGTGGGATCAGAAATTTTTATAATCTCCCATTGAGACACACAGACATGCATAGAGTGACAGAATAAATTGCACAGGAAATTACCTCTAAGATCATCAACCCAACTATTAGCCTAACACAGCCAAGATGACTACTAAATCAGATCCCTAAGTACCCTATTCATGGGTCTCTTAAACATCCCTACAGAAGGCGACTCAATCACTTCCCTGCACATACTGATCCAATGCCTAAACACCATTTTGGTGAAGAAATTTTCCCTAATATTCAATCTGAACCTCTCCTGATGCAACTTGAAGCCATTTCCTTTTTTTCTGAAGCTGGGTACTTGGGAGGAAGCCAACTCCTCATTCACTACAACCTCCTTTCAGGTGGCTGCACAGAATTAAAAAGTCCCTTATCAGTTTCCTTCTCCCTGGTCTAAACAACCCCAGCTGCTCCTCTTGGGACTTGTCCCCCAGACCCTTCAACAGCTTTGTTGAATTTCTCAGGACTTGCTCCAGGACCCCAACATTTTTCCTTTAGTGAAAGTCCCAAAACTGGTCACAGGATTCAAGGTATGGCCTAATCAGTTCCCAGTATCCCAGTGGACAATCCCTGCCCTGCTCCTGCTGGCCACACCATGGCTGGAACAGGCCAGGATGCCATTGGCCTTCTTGGCCACCTGGGCACTGCTGGCTCATGTTCAGCTGCTGTCAGCAGCACCCCCAGGTCCTTTTCCTGTGGCAGCTTTGCAGCCACTCTGCCCCAGCCTGTGGCACTGCCTGGGGTTGTTGTGACCCAAGGGCACAACCAATTATTTTCTTTTGTCAGACCATTGTTCTCAACCTACTCCTCCATCCTGTCCAGATCCCTCTGCAGGGCAGGCTGCCCTGCAGCAGATCATCAGGCCTGCCCAATGCAGGGTCATCTGTGAATTTACTGAGGATGCACTTGGTCCACCCATCCCTATCATCAGTAACAATTTAAACAGAACTGGCCCCAGTACTGAGCTCTGGGGGGCACCACTGGGCCCTGGCCACCAGCTGGATGTAACTCCATGCACCACCAATCTCTGGGCCCAGCCATACAGATGGTTTTTTACCCTGTGAACAGTGTGCCTGTCTGAGCCACGAGCAGAGAGTTTTTCCAGAGGGATGTTGTGGGAAAGTGTCAAAGGCTTTAATGAATTAAAGGCACACAAAATCCACAGCCTTTCTCTCATCTACTAAGTGTGCCACCATATCATAGAAGGGGTTCAGGTTGATCAGGCAGGGCTTGCCTTTCACAAACAAGAGCCTGGTTGGCTCTGGCACTCCTCGGCTGGCTCTGACACTCCTGGGTTGTCCTGCACTTGGCTGTGTGGTGGTACTCAGGATGATCTGCTTCATGACCTTCCTCAGTACAAAGAAACATATCTGTAGTTTCCCAATCCTCCTTCTGGCCCTTTTTGTAGATTGGTGTCACATTTGCCAACTTCCAGTCACCTGCAACCTCGCTGGTTAGCCAGGACTGCTTCGAAAATATGCAAATTGGTTCAGCAAGTATTTCCACCAGCTCCCTCAGTAACCTTAGATGAATCCCACCCAGCCCTGCAGACATGTGTGTATCTAAGTGGTGTAGCAGGCTGCTGACTGTTTATTTCCCCTTGCCTTCTGGGGGCTTCTTTCTGCTCCCCATCCCTGTCTTCCACCTTAGAAGGCCGGGTCCTCACAGAACAACTGGTCTGACCCAAAAGACTGAGACACCTGACTGGGGGAAAGAAGGCATTAAGTACCTCAACCCCTCAACCGTCTCCTCATCTTTTGTTATTCTGTTTCCCCCCACATCCAGGAATCAAGATTCTCCTTAGCCTTCTTTTTATGTGCTTATAGACACATTTTTTACTACTTTTCCTACAGTAGCTGGATTAAGTTCTACTCTGGTTTTGTGTCACTGCCCGAGGTGCCTCCTTAGACCTGAGATCACCTCAGGAGGACATGCAGGTGGTTTGCAACCCAGCTCTTTCTGATGCCCGCCGATGACAGACTGCATGAGGCTGTTCTTAGAGGTTTTCATGGTTGTCTATTGTTTCTTATCTCAGAAATGCTTTGTCCAGAGCAGCAGTCTGCTCGCTAGACATCCAAGGCAGAATCTGTCTAAGAAAGGCAGGATTTATATAGTCTAAATTACGTACTAGGTATTTACACTTATTTTCCAATACAATACAGTCTTATTAAACAGTCCAGTTCTGACCCCGTCCAATCTAAAAGTGCCAGCATGTCACCCAGCATGGATGACATGGAGAAGAAGGAGGAAGAGGTATCCACACCCCCAAATCTTCCATCTTGGCGACATGTGTCTTATCACAAACATTACTAAAAGTCTATTTATCTACGTTCTAACAACCTAATTTACACTTTACTAATTTTGGTGGCTTGTTTCCATTCCCTCTGTGTTTGTAATTTCCCTCAGGGGTTTGAATTCAGTGCTTGAGACACCAGGGTCTCACTCAGGGGTCTTTGAGACCCTTGCCAGGGAGGTTTTGAGACCCCCAAGGAGGCCAGAGGACTACTCTGGACTCCCACAGTTTTGGTGTTTCTAATTGTCTCCCTGTTTAACTTCCTGACATGCTTTAGTCCTCCTGAGTTTCTGTTTCCAAAGGTCAAAAATTTTCATAGAATTTTAGAACCATAGAATATCCCAATTTGGAAGGGGCCCACAAAGTTAATTGAGTCCAACTCCTGGCCCTGTCCAAATGTTTATTGAACTCAGTCAAGTTGGTGCTGTGAGCATTTCCCTGGGGAGCCTGTTCTAGTGCTCAAACACCTTCTGGGTGGAGAACCTTCTCCTGATATCCATCCTAAAACTCCCGTGACATGGCTTCAGGCCATTCCCTCGGGTCCTCCCACTGGCTACCAAGAAGAAGAGATCAGTGCCTCGTCCTGTGCTTTCCCTCATGAGGAATCTGTGGACTGTGATGTAATCTCCTCTCAGGCTCCTCTTCTCCAAGAAGACAAGTGATGTCAGCCACTCCCCCACATGGCTTCCTCACCAGGCCCTTCACCATCTTCAGAGTCATCCTTTGGATGCTTTTTAATAAATCTGTTTTTTCTTACATCGTGGCAGCCAGAGCTGCCCCCAGCACTGGAGGTGAGGCTGCCCCAGAGCAGAGCAGAGCAGGACAATCCCCTCCCTTGCATGGCTGGTGATGCTGTGCCTGTTCCCCCCACAGACACAGGTGGCCCTCCTGGCTGACAGGGCACTGCTGACCCATATTCAAATTGCCTGGACCAGGACTCCCAGATTTCTTCTTATATTCCTCACTTCCAGCCAAAGTTAACTGTCTGGTCAAGTTTGTTTACTGTCTCAATGGTTCATCTTTGAGCACATCAGGATTTCCTTCTTTAAGAATGGACCTTCATGGACTACTTTGCTCTTCATAACTCCCTCCCAAGGGAATCACTCAGCCAGTCTCCTAAACAGGCCTGAGTTTGCCATTTGGAAGGCCAAAGTAGCACTTTTGCTGAATCTACTCCTTATTTCTCTGAGAATAAAAAAAAATGTAATTGCATTTTAAAATGACCTCCAGCCTTCATATCAATCATATGTCCATTCTGTTCACAAATAATATGTCCCAGTTGTATCCTTCATCAGCTGTGCCAGGAAGTCACTTTCACACACTCCAGAAAAATCTCATCTGTTTTGTATTTCCAGAGAATATCTGCTAAACTGAAGTCCCCCTGGAAATAAGGGGTCCAGTGATCATGAGACTTCTCCTAGCTAGTCATGAAATATTTTGTATCTGTCCTTCCTTTCTGGTTGGATGGTCCATAATAGACTAAAAATACTACATAGGATATCTGCTCTGTCCTTCTTCTCCCTGATTCACTGACCTATAGGATCTTAAACCTACTGTCACCTTCATTAAGCTCTGGACTGTCAACACATTCCCTAGCACACAGGCCTATTCCACCTCCTCTCTTTCCTTGGTTATCCCTTCTGTAGAGTTCATAGCCTGCTGTTGCAGCACTCCAGTTGCCTGAATCATCCCACCATGATTCTGTGATGTTGACTATCATAGTATCCCTGCTGCACAGTGGCTTCCAGCTCCTCCATTTCCTGGCCATGCTGTGTGCATTGGTGTAGAAACAGTCATTTGGGATATTGATCCTGCCACCTTTTCAGGGAGAGAAGCTTTACTGCTTATGTCTCCATTCTCAGGCACATCTGTGGTTTCTAATGCACCAATAGCCCTCACGTCTTTGCTGTTGCATGGTCTTCACCCTCACCTCTACTGAGATGGTCTCACAAGTACATCACCCTTCAAATAATGTCATGCTGTCCCCAGGCTTGTTTCTACCAGGCCTGGTTTTATCCCTTTCACCTACACTTTCTCAATGAGTCCTCTTGGCTCCTGTGCAAGCTCCTTTTCCTCCTTTGTTACAAGTCTACTCCATCTGCCAGCAGGCCTGGTGTAATGTAAACAAACCCACGATCAAAGAACCCACAATTTTGCAGTAACACTAGGAACAGAGTCAGATATTGATCTGCTGGCTCTTCTTGCTTCTCTTGCATCATTCCACATTCTGTACAAAGCCTGTTCACAACTAGTCACGACCAGCGCTAGGGACTTCAGAAGTCAGGCCCTGCTCTCAATTGCAGGGTACTCCAAGCCCAGTCTGACAGAACAGCTTCTCATTCTTCAGCCTTCTGAATGGTTCAGACACACACAGATTTGTTGCACTGAAGCAACACTGTCTTCACTAATTTTTTCTTTCTAATTTAGATGTCTGTATGTGCCAGCACAGGCTTCATTGTTACACCATCCCAGACAACTCTCTTTGACTTTCTGCATTACTAAAGTGAAATAGTGGTTGCTGAATTTACTTTTATCTTTTTTCAAATATGTCACCTGTTGCAGAAATGTAAAGCTGTTAATATTCAGCTGCGTTCTCCCCTTATCATACCTAACCATTGCAAAAGGGCAATTGTAGTCCAGAATTTTGGTACTCCCTTCCCCATGACAGTTGTCTGTACCTTGCTGTGTGTTCCCTGTACATATCAAAACCAGATAATGTTAGAGCTGGGCAGATGCCATCAAAATATCACTTCTCTAAACAAGACTTCTGTGGGGACTTGTCATAGGGTCAGATATGTACAGCCTGTGAAAAACTCTCATCATGCCCATCTATAAATGTTTCATATTGCTGGCTTCTCATCCTCTGAGATTATTTCAGCATCCCTACAGTAATGCAAATTATTCAGTATTTAGAGGGGTGATGAACTAGCAGTTGGCACTTGCCCATAGAGCATTGGCTCAGAGTTAGTTTGCCAAAGCCAAAAGAGATGAGATGGGATTGGATTCAAACTACAGACAATCAGTCAAGATTGAGTGCTGTACCTGTGACACAAGGTAATGTGTAAGGGCAAACCTGGAGAGTAATTAAAACATAAATCCATCTAAGAGGTGTCTCTAAAGCTAGATAGATTGCCAGTTTGAAATAACAAAGCACCGAAGAGATCAAGCACCAGTTGGCACAGTGCATGTATGTGCTGCAAGCACCATTTCAACTCTCTGAATTATTATTCTTTAAAAGTTTGAAAAAACATCTATACTGTTTCTATCAAATGTTTAGTTTATCCCTACTGATCCTCCAAAGAAGCAGAACCTCAGTTTTCAGTCTCCACCAGTATTATGAGATTAGCTCAGTTAGTTATAGCACGGCGTTAGTAGTGCCAAGATTGTGGGTATGATCCCCAGGAGCCATTCACTTAGGAGTTAGACTTAAATGGTCCTTGGGGGTCCCTTCCAGCTCACAATACTCTGTGTTTCTGCAAATTATATTTGAAGTATTGCTGCATGCCTCCTTAGGGACCAGCTTCCTAGGTCCTAAGGAATCTGGCATTATTCTCCATCCTTTCTTCTTTCTCTCTAGGCTGAGATACTATAGTTTTAGAAATCCAACAGATAGGACTGTTCCCTGTGATCATGAAAGACACAAGAAGATATTTGCTTACCTGATAACTTCCTTTCTTTGACTGTTTGCTCTTGTAATCTGATCTGCTTAGGAAGTTTCATTGCAATGTTTAAACACAGCTCTTACTGACAGCTATTTGAAGATCATTTATACAAATGGATCATAATGCACTTGACAACATACAACCGCTAGGGAAGAAGTGAAACTTAATTTTCGAATATTTGGCTCTGGGATCTGCTCATGCCAAGGATAAGATTAAGCCTCAGGCACATGGGATAGCTCTATTTTCTGATATATTACGTAGGGAAATAGACAGCCAGAAGTCACTGAAGTGAAAAAAATCCCAGCATACAGTCATATTTTTCTTCTCTAATCACAAATGTATTCAAATTTGTTTCTCTTATTTATGTACTTCTAAACTGAAAAAATTGGAAAAGATTTCAGTCTGTTCAACAGCAGACCACTTGCTTATGATGTGATTGTGCATGTGTTTGCATTAGAATTAATACTGATATATTAGATGCAAATCAATGGCATATAAATGCCTACATTAAAGAAATATACAAGTGGCATAATGAAGAAGAAATTTTACTTGATGATGTGAGATCTTTATGTCCTGTTTGGCTGTAAACATGGGAATACCATGCCTAAAAGTATAAATATACTGGTTCAATATCTCAGAGAACTGCAAAATAAAGAGATCTGCTTTAGAGAACCCTTAGACTGACAGGATGAGAGAAGACAACAACAATTTTTTTCTTCTGAGGAAATATGAAAGAAATTAGAGAGTGTGAAAATCCAGGCTCAGCAGATACAGTCTTGAGTTACCAATTTTTCAATCATATACTTGCACTGGTTATTAAGAGTTCCTGAGAAAAGCTTAGCTAATATATACATGTGTAAGTGTGCCTTGATTTATTTTCTGTTTTATTTTGAAAGTAAAGGAAGACTTCAACTGATAGGAAGAATTTATAATTTCATTTCATCCACATGACTATGAAAATCAACTTTTAATTTCCATTTTTCCATATTGTATAGTATTTGTCCATGTAAATAGTGCTAATGAATGTACTTAAATAGCCTTTCATTATTCAGTTCACATATATTCTATTTGAGGAATGCAAAATAGAATTAATTTCTGTATTACTGTTGCCTTTAGGAGCTGGAACAGAGATCACACAGAGTAGGGGAAATAAATGGGTATTTATTGAAAGGCCTTCAAAGGCCACACCCTGGCAGCAACAGTGCCACAGCGTGGCCCCTGCCCTGCCCGAGTGGCTCCAAGATGGAAGTAAAAGAGGGCTTGGACACATGATTTCACATTTTTATAGACTTCAGTCCATTTACATACAGGAGTCATCCATCCAATTAATAGTCTCAAATTGTAAGGTGTCCTCCTCCTCTTCTCCTGGCTGGCCTGCCCTCCTGTTCTCATGTTGTTTATACTTTGGGCTTGGAATCTGAAGAAACTGTCCTTGAGTCCATAGCTGGTATCGGACTATTTCGCCTTTATCACCCTAGATCACAATGGAAAGCATACCCAAGCAGAACAGAAAACTCGGATCTTAAGGCATGATTGCCATTATTAGCATCAATATGGAGTGGATATCTTAAACCTGGGCTAATCACCTCTGTTATGGCTTGCACTAGTTGTTTTCCAATGGACAAGTTTAATCTGTTGATTTTAGAAACTGGCCCTTACACTGAGTAGATAAGCATGCATACTAATTCAGTACTCAATACAGCACAGTGAAATCCTTATCCGATTCCTGAATGGTCCAGTCAGATGTTACCACTATGTCAAAGATAAGGGTCCTGTGGACATACAAAAAAATTCAAAACAGAGCATAGAAAAGCTGTGAGAGTGCCCAAGAAATTATCTGGAATAAAAATAGGATTATTCCTTTTAAACAGAAAGAATCCATAACTTCAGCAAAATTGCAGTGTATTTTTAATCATAAAATGTCTCAACAAAAAATTTTCAAGTCTTATTCCTTGAGTGAAGAGTTCAAATTGGATTAAATAATGGTTCCATTGCTTAGATGATCTCCTCTTCAGCAACTTGAAAAATGCTAGCAGAAAGAAGATTTGGTGGGATAACCCTGTAAGATACCAAAGACATTTACATTTCACCAGCTTTAGGACTTAGAATCAAGACCTTGTAATAGAAATATCAATTTATTTTTAATAAAATAGATTTCTTTGTATTTTGAGAGAAAAAATAATCACCTCCGTAATTTCAGATACTTATGATCCTGTTGTATGAATACTAGGGCTGTGCTTGGGGGTGTTCTTGGAGATATCAAATTTTAAAAAATAATTAATTTGGAGCTTATGCTGTGCACTGGCTAAATTCCTTTGCATTCCATTCCCTTCAGAGCTTACTGTGGTGTTACAGGAAGTAAATGTTTGGAAAGTATTCAAATGGAATAGCAGTAAAACTTCTGCTCTGATACAAATATGCTTCCAATGTTATTGCTTGGCAGTGCACTGTTAAAAGCTAGAAAAATCTACCCAGGGGAAGAAGAAGTTATTAATGAGATGCTGATGAAAAATATTTATTTCTTTAATCCTGTAAATGTGCATACTTTAAAAAGCCCTAAAATTCAAGTTCTCTGGGCTGCGGCCTTCAAATAACTTCAGGTTTGTTTCCCATTGTATAGCATGATGTTAAGCATTGATCCATCTCTAGCTATGACCACAAAACTCAGATGACATTAATGTAAATGACAGAATGTCATTGACATATGACCAGACATAGCAAATGAATGGGAAAACAGCCTAAGCCTCAGTGAGCAGCAAAGGTGAGTTCTGCAGTGCACACTGGGTTTTATCCACTTGTTCAAAACCACACCAGTTCTTTGCAATATTAACCACCAATGAATCTTTTTTTGCAAGGTATAATTTTTATGTAAGCTACAAAATCAATGGGATTTGTATATCTGTTGCTATTGTGATTCTCTTGCTATTTTGAGTCACATGTTTCCTCAGCTATAAATACAGCATATCTCCTAATCTGTATGTTCAGGCTGCCTAATGTTTTGTTCTTCTTTTACTTACACCCAGCAAAGGTTGACTTTGTTTCAGCTAAAACAGAAATTCACCATGGTTTTGTGATAGGTTTTTCTTTCTGGGTTTCTGTTATAGAGAGCTGTGACAGCATTTTTTTACTTCATTATTTTGGTGCAGCACTGAGGCAGTTACTTTGATTAACTTAAGGATGATAGTTTGTAGTCAAATCAAATACATTCTCATATTCATAAATATGCATAAATAGCACTATTATACCACATACTAAAACTTAAAGGGTCTGAAAGAAAATTCTACCATATTTGCTTGCCTTGTAACTAGTTTGGCAGAAAAGACTTTTCAGCATATCCAGAGTGTGTTTTCTCAAACTTATGCTAAAATTTGGCCTTTCAAATAGAGGATAGATATCACCTACAATTCGTTCAGTGGTCCAAGAACCTCAAATACATTAATAAAGATAAGTTTATTTGTAATTTATTAACCAAAAAATAGAAAAATATTTCTGAGAAATCTGCAATATCTATCTATCTATCTATCTATCTATCTATCTATCTATCTATCTATCTACCTACCTACCTACCTACCTACCTATCATCTGTCTCATAATTTCAAATAGTTTCAGATTTACTTTTCTCAACTGGGTATATGTTTTGCCACTTACAAAAAATCTAGTAAAGTGAAAAAAGTGTTTGAAAATGTAGAATTTAAAATGTTTATATATATTTGAAATTCTGTGATATTTCTTTCCTAAACTCCTGCACTAAGCATGAGAAATTTTGAATATTGAAATTCAAACCTGTTACTGGTCCAAGATGAAATTTTGTCCAATCAGGGTGCCAATCAGTGAATTTTGAGGCAAGAAGGATAACATTCCTCTAGGAATTTTATTAAAGAGTGTTTGAGTACACCTAGGAGCTCAGAATGCCAAAATTAATCCTAAGAAAGCTGGATTAGTGAACAGAGGGCAGGTTAGGAAGTCCAAGGTACGTGATGAATGCACGATTTCCCGTAGCCCTGGAACTTCTTACATGGTCTTTACATCTGGATATATGCTGTCTACTTGCACACATGTAGGATACAGTTTTTGGCAGTTAACTCTTATTCTGTCTTTTGTCTTTCATATGATTTTCATCAACAAGTTATGTTACTCTCCTCTAGCTGTGAATACACCTAAAGTCACATTTTTTGGTACACTTTTAGTATTCACAATAATGGCAAGCATCTGTGACATTCCTAATGAATTAATTTGTTATAATAATCCAATTAATAGGAAACCATTGCACAGGCTAATATATTTTTGAATTAATCTTTAAATATATGCCATTCAAAGTTTTATGTAGTTTTTTTACATACATCAGTACTTTGGAGAATGAAGAAGGAAGATGGAGACACAATGTCATTGTCAATATTCCATCACTGCAAATCTGTATTGAAGCTTTTAAAACTGTAGAATCACTATCTTATTTTTAATGTACAATTTTCATGAATTAACTCTGTGAAATTCAAGAGAAGTGTATTCTGCAAATGTATGATGCCTCTGTGACATGTGAACTACACCTGTCAGAATTCATGGAGTAAAAAATTAGATAATTAAGAAATAGTAATTAGTTTTATTATACATATTTATAAAGTGCGTGATGCTCACTAAAGCCATTAAAGATGATGTCGAGAATGTGTTGGGACTGAAAGGTTTGAAGTCTGAAGTAAAGTACCAAGTTGAAATATACATTGTATGAGCTACCTGTCCTGGATTTGTAGCTACTCAGAATTTTATGAATATCATGAATATACTGTAATAGTAAAGAGATATCCACAGGTGAATTGAATGTGGCTGATCACTGGGAGCCCAAGAGCAGCTTTACCACCCCACCCTTTACCTGTTCAGAGGCAGAAAAATACAATGAAGGGCACATAAATAGAGATAAGACAGATAATTTGCCGATTATGGTCACAGACAAAACAGATTTGGAAAAATTAATTTAATTTATTATCAATAAAATCAGAATAGGGTAATGAGAAATGAAAGCAAATCTTAATACCTCTGCCCCCCACCCTATCCTTCTTCATGGGCTCAACATCATTTGTGACTTCTCTGTCTTCTACCCCTGAGTAGCACACGGGGATGGGAATGGAAGTTATAGGTCAGTTCCTCACCATTGTCTCATTGCTTCTTTCTCTCTCTTTCTTCTGCTCCAGCATCCCCCCCATGGAAGACAGCCCTCCAGGAACTTCTCCAATATGAGTCCTTCCCACAGGCAATTCTTTCCAAACTATTCCAGTGTGGGTCCATCCCATGGAATGCATTCCTTCAGGAACAGCCTATCCCAGTGTGAGTTCTCCATAGGGTCAGAACACTTACTCCATGGTGTGCTACTCTCTTCACCGGGTCCCAGCACCTGGCAGGAGCCTGCTCCAGCACAGGCTTCTCCATGGGGCAACAGGTTCCTTCAGGCACCTCTATCTGCTCCTCAGTGGACCTCCACAGGCTGCAGGGTGACAGCCTTCCTCGCCATGGTCTTCACTACACGCTTCAGGGAAAACTCTGCTTTGGCACCTGGAACACTTCCCTCTTCTTCACTGATTTTGGCATCAGCAGAGCTCTTACACATTCTCACTCATGTCTTCTCTGGCCACAGTTGCTCCTGCATGATAATTTTCCCTGCTTCTTAAATATATTATCTCAGAGGCTGATGATGGATATGGTCTCAGGCATCAATGAGACTCTCTTGGATCTGTCTGGCATGGGGAAAGCTTCTATCAGCTTCTTACAGAAGCCATCCCCTGTAGCCCTTCAATTCACAGGTAAGTATGCAGATATTGTGGAAAATAGAATTTAAACATAAAGCAAACCTAAAGAATTTACTGGTGTTTGTGAGAGCCTGTCTGGAAAAGTAAAATCTGGTGCATGAAGCTATCCATAATTAATTAATGAAGAGTAACTTCATGAATTGCAGAAGCTTGATGATTCATTAAGTTAGCTATCTGGCACATACTTAGGCAGGATTGACAATAACTGCTTAGAAAATATGGAGAAAACAATTCCCAAAGAGTTGATAATGAGTCAGCCCTGTTGTATATGAGAAAGTCCTGTCAAAGTGGTTCAGGAAAAGCATATATTACCCTGGGGTGCTTTAGCAAGAATATAGGTTGCTATGTAAAGTATCACCTCCAGGGTACTCAGCAAAGCTGCTGCTGGCACTTGGCTACTCAGTGCTTGAAAGGTGCTGAGAACTACATGACATGACTGCAGGATAAGCAGGTAGATATAAAAGGGCTAGAGAAAGCATGCAAGAAAACATAAGTGCAGTTTCAAATAAAGCAAGGAAGCATCCTATATCTGCGGAAACAGTGAATTACTGGTGCAAGTTGTCCTGGGATGTCATGAGGTCTCTGGCAACTAGGAATTTTTAAAAACAGCTTGGACAAATGACTGTTGGAGAAATTACACAGATCAAGTTTCATTCAGAGAGGTTAGGCAAGTGAAATAGATGATCTTCCTGAGATCCTCCTCCATACTCGATTCTTTGATATATCAGTACCTTCAGGATGTCCTCTGAGAGCGGAAGCAGATGTATGTGAGTGTGACAATAAGGAGAAAAATCTCAAAAGTTGTAGCTATAGTTGGAGTTAAATATTAATAATACTATTCCTCTGTCTGTGCTTGTTTGTAAATTGCATAAACATCCACTTTAAAATATTATATAGGGGCAGCAGGATGAAAAAAATCCACTTATATAACATTCTATAATGCTAGGGAAAAAAAGGAAGACAAAACAAAAAACAAACCCAAAACAAACAAAAAAAAAACACCAAACGGTGACAATTAAATACTCTTCACATGTGGTTGTGGATGCTGCATACCTTTTGTAAAGGTTTGCTTCCTAGTTCAGATCAGCTACAGTCAACTTTGGGTAATTCCATTGAAGACTTTTCACACATGTAATAAATAACCAAAATTAAATGCCCAAGTGTCACTTAGAATAAACATCCTATATTTTGAAAAATAAAAGTGTATTCAGAGTGAAAGACTAGAAACCCTTGAGACTGAATTTTGTCTACAAATAAGAAGTCCTTTTTCCCAAACTCCATTTGAAAGCACAGAGCTCATCACAAAACATACTTTTTTGATTATGATAATGAGAAATAGCTGTGAGGCAGATCTTGAAATCTCTTCTGCAGTCAATACAGCACCTGATTGAGTGTAATTGGTAAAGGATTCAAGATAATTGCAAGGTACGAAGGAGTAGCAGAATCAACTACTACATTTACATTTTCAGAAGGAACATAATATAAACCTGGATATCACAGAAGTTTAAG
This sequence comes from Luscinia megarhynchos, assembly GCA_034336665.1. Taxonomy (NCBI): domain Eukaryota; kingdom Metazoa; phylum Chordata; class Aves; order Passeriformes; family Muscicapidae; genus Luscinia; species Luscinia megarhynchos. Next base: position 27,720,939 of record CM067592.1, on the reverse strand, counting down.
GAGGGTTTAAAATTATAATTCTGATAGAATGCTCATTGTATATTCTGGAAATGTGAGCCAAGGACCAATCAGAAATTCATTTCAGCCAACACCTTGTTCAGATTATCAGATCAAACTGAAGTTGTATTGAATTTCAATGTGCTTAACAGTTGCATTAATGCAATTATTAGAAGGTGTTATTAAAAACAGTCTATTTCATTCAGGGTGTTATAAAATCATTGACACCAATTGCTGGAGTTGTTAGGTTTATGACTCTGATCAGCCATTTCAAAGTAGATCAAAGATTAATAGTAAAGATCATCAGAAGCCTGGATTCAGCCATGAAAATGGTAACTAAGTGATGGTAATGATTAGCACAGACATAGGGCATCAGGTCTATCAGCTGTGATGAAGCAGTACTTTTTATGAACACTGTTACTGCTCAGATAGTTTGCTTGGGAAGCTGGAGGAATCAGTGGACATTTTCAAAGCCTTGTAAAGATAGCCTTATTTCAGAAAAACCTCATAATCTAATCTACACTTTTAGTTCCTCTCTGGAACTCTCATGTTTCCACAAAATGTGCAGAGTAAATACAAAAGGAATGCATATGCTCATAGTTTAGTATGCACTGCCCTATAAATGTACTTTCTTGTTTAAATTAAACAGCTCAATGATTCAGAAAGCATTTCAGCAGACTTAGTGTTGTATATTAGCCAGTGAGGTTTGACACCTAAAAAGGAAAAACATGAACTGTCTCATTTTTGTCAAGGATGGCACTATTTCCAGTCCTGTTGGCAGAGGAGAAAAATACCTATTTCCTTTTAGAATTTTATAAAAAGCTAGAAAATGGATATTGTGTCTTGGCTAGGATGGCAATAGCCTTTGCCATTATTCAATATAAATGAACATATTACAATAAACTATAATGAACTGATTCAGTATTTTCTTCTTTCTGATGAACAGGTTAAAATCCAAGCAACAGGAACAACAGACCAACTTTTTTCTCTCTCTTTGCCCAATGATCTCTGGAGAGTTTTACCTCAATAATATCTGCACATGTACCCAGGCAGGCTTGCACACTCATTCCCACACATGCATCAGATTCACAGCCAAATTCTGTTTCCTGAGACAAGCACTCGTAAATCACAATTAGATCCATCTGTTTAAGGACAATTTGGCTCACAAGATTGAAAATACTGCAGTACACGGTTTACACTGGATGGAACTAGCAGGACTCATTGACAGAGCTTTAAACTAGATGTGAAAGGACAGAGAGACCATATCAGGCTTGCCATTGGCAAGCTGTGGGATGACAAGTCAAGGTTAGAGGTATAGGGTGCTAGCAAGGGCCCACTGCCAGTGGCTCTGAACTGTGCTAGCCATACTGGACCACACTTCCAGTCTTACAGAGCCAGAGGCTTCTGAGGTGACAGAAACTGACAGGGATAAAAACCAGGAAAATACATCAAAGGATTTAAGGGGTGTTCCTCCCCAAAGGCGACATATCCATCAGCTTACCTGAAGTGGAGCAATACACACAGCATGGGCAACAGGAGGAGTTGGAAGCCACTCTGCTGCTAGAAAGTTATGGCCTTGTCTCCCATACTGAAACCTTGGTGGGAGAAATTATCAGCAATGGCTATTGATGGCTACAGGGAATACAGAAGAAATGGGAAGGAAGAAGATATGGTGAGTTTCCCCTCTACAGCAGGAGGTGGATTAAGTGTGAGGGGCTGTCTCTGCAGAAGATCTGTGGGCAGGTCAAGAATCTGTGGGTACAAATCAGAGACAAAAGCAACAAAGGGATCCCTGTGGTTAGTGTCTACTGCAGGTTAAGGGGACTGTATTCACAAAAACTTCGTGCTCCAGCTACAGGAGGCATCATCTCACAGGTTTTTGTCTGCTCTGATATCTGCTGAAAAAATAATACTGTAAGCTGCAGGCAACCCAGAGAACTCAGAAAATCCATGAAGGATAATTTCTTGAGCAGGGCATAGACAGCAGCCCTACCAGAGGGGATGCAATACTGGATCTGATGGGCATCAATATAGGCAAGCTAATCTTGAACATCAAAACTGGGAGGAGCCTGGGCTGCAAGGGATTATGCATTGGTGGAGTTTGCAGTCCTGGGAGATACAAGTCAGGTAAGGAAAAAACTTATGTCCCTGAATTTTAGGAAAGTAAACTTCCAGCTCTTCAGGGAGACAGTCAACAGGAGTCCCTCAGAGTCAAAGAAGTGGAACAGATCTGACAGATTTTCTTAGGTGACTTCCATGCAAAACCAGCACAGTAGGGAAGTGTTCCAATTATCTTAAAAAGCTGGTAATCCCCAGGAGTAAGAACTCAAGAATAAAAGGCAGGAGGCCAGAATGGCTGAGTAAACTCAGTCAGGAAACTGCTGGTCCAAATAAAGGGAAAGAAGGAAAAGCACACATACTGGAAACAAGTACAGATAACCAGAGAAAAACATGTTTTGTAGGGATATGGTAAGAAAGTCCAAGATGAAGCTGCAACTGACCCTGGCAAGGGACTCGAAGATGGTTTTTTACAGGCATCTTAACCAGAAAAGGAAGCTGGAAGAAGGTGACCGCCTCTGATAAAAAAGGATGGAAAACTCTAAGCAGCAGATGGGGAGAAAGATGAAGTATTCAACAAATTTTTGCCTCAATGTTCAATGGCAAACCCTGTTTCCACACCTCTCGAGCGGATGGCAGGATAAGGAGTAGGGGAGCAGAGTCCCTCCCACTCACCACGATATTTGAAAAGTCCTGGCAGTCAGGTGAAGTCATAGTGGACTGAAAATATGGAAAATTTGTGCCTGTCTTTAAAAAAGGTAGAAAGGAGAACCCTGAGATCTACTGGAAACAGATCCTCCTAGAAGCTATGTCAAGGCATCTAAAAGACAGCTAGCATGGCTTCATCAACAAGTCCTGCTTGACCAATCAAGTGGCCTGCTATGATGGAGTGATTGCAACAGTGGGGAAGGGAATGGCTACAGGTGTAATTTATCCAGACTTCTGTACAGCCTTTGACACACTACACCACAACACCCTTCTCTCTAAAATTGGAGAGAAGGGGATTTGATGAGTAGACTGCTAGATGGAGGAGAATGGATGGTGTCATCCAGGGAGAAGTGGTCAATGGCTCAGAGCCACAATGGACATCAAGAAAAAGTGAATTTTCCTCTGTGATGGTGGTAAGGCAAGGGAAGAGTTTGCCCAGAGACATTGTGAATGCCTCACCTCTGGAAGCCAGCCCTGTCCATAGTAGGGCAGCTGGAACTAAATTATCTTTATAATCCTTTCCAACCCAAACCATTCAGTGATTCTATGGTTTGTTTTAAATTTTCTATGTGTACTTTGTGTACTTTGTGTAATCCTGGGAAGCTGCTGAAGATATATTTCGTATCATTTTCATCTCTTCATTACTTAGGAAATTAAGTAAGAATACCTATCTCTTCCCATCCTGAATAAACACTTACTTTGAGTAAGAGTTTCTCGGTTTTGTGCAGAGGAGAGAAAATATTGGCTAAAATGAGATATAATTTTTTCAGCATCCCAGTCCATGTTATATGGATCCTAGCTGCTTCTCTGGAAAGGCACTGATCTTCTGCAGACCATGTGATGCATCTGGTCATGCAGAAATAGGCAGAGTCTGCTTTTAGAAGTACACTGACTGTAATTCCCAGAGAGGGCAAAAGCATTTAACAAGCTGAAAACACTTAATGTAGTTACAGTTTCTGTTCACTTGCCCATCCAAAAGTGGTGGTAACTTCCTTCAAAATTCGTGAAGAAAAAAGAATCAGAGGATCTAATTATCTTTTGAATAGAATATTTTGATTTCTCCTGTTCTCAGTGAGATTTGAAGCAACATCGTACTAAAATTCCACAAATCACTCTCATACCAAGTCTACTCTCCTGACAATCTCACTTTTTTGATGGTGTGTTATTCTTAGACATGAACACAAATACTCACAATGGTTTAATTTATTGAGAAAAAATCATATTAATTATCTTATATTATAGAGTTAAGCCACAGAAGATTTGCTAAGACCTATGGCAAATGACACTGGATTTTGTCTGTTAATCAAGATACATTTATTTTTCTGACAGTTAGCTCCATAGCCTGAACTGTCAATCATCTCACCATAATGAGAATACAGTATGCTATATTCACAGTTGAATACATGAAATAGCAAAACACATTTTGTTTTGAAACACATCTGATTCAAAACAGCCAGCATGGCTTCATGAAGAGCAAGTCCTTCCTGACCAACTCAGTGACCTTCTATGATGGGGTGACTGCATCAGTGGACAAGGGAAGGGTTATAGATGTCATTTATCTGGACTTCTGTAAAACCTTTGACACAGACCCCCACAACATCCTTCTCTCTTAAACTGGAGAGAGATGGATTCAATGTGTGAACTGTTAGATGGATAAGAAATTGGTTAGGCAGTGGCATCCAGAGGATTGCAGTCAATGGCTCAGAATCCCAACGGACACCAGGAACAAGTGGTGTCCCCCAAGGGGGCATATTGGGACCAGTGTTATTTAATACCTTCATTGATGACATGGACAGAGGGATCAAGTGAACTCTCAGCAAGTTTGCAGATAACACCAAGCTGAGAGGTGCACCTGACACACCTGAAGGATGGGATGGCCAGAGGACAAGCTTGAGTAGTTGGTCCATGGGAATATCATAAGGTTTGATACAATCAAGTGCAAGGTGCCCCCAGCACTGGAATTTGTTGGTGATGGTACCTCCAGTCTCAGCCCAGGCTGAGGGATGAACAGCTCAGAGCAGCCCTGCCCAGAAGGACTTGGGGTGCTGGTGGGTGAGAGGCTGGACATGACCCAGCCATGGGCACTGCCAGCCCAGAGAGCCAAACGTGTGCTGAGTGCATCCAGAGCAGAGTGGGCAGCAGGGCCAGGGAGGGGATTCTGCCCCTCTGCTCTGCTCTCCTCTGCTGAGACCTCACCTGCAGTGCTGCACCCAGCTCTGGGATTCCAGCACAGGAATGAATCCAGAGGTCACCAAGACCATTAGAGGGCTGGAGTACCTCTCCTGTAAAGAAAGGCTGAGAGAAATGGAATTCTTCAGTCTGGACAACAGAAGTCTTTCAGGTGACCTGATGACAGCCTTCCAGTACCTGAAAAGATCTTTTAAGGAAGCCAGAAAGAGATTTTTTTGCAAGGTCATGTAGTGACAGGAAGATGGAATGGCTTCAAATTCAAGGTTTGAAAAAATGTAGGTTTACAGTTATTAGGAAAAAAATCTTCCCTGTGAGAGAGGGGAAGTAGAGGAAGAGGTTGCCCAGGGAAGTTCTGGATGCCCATCCCTGGAAATGTTCAAGGTTAGGTTTGAATGGGACTCAGAATAACCTGTGCTATGAAAGGTGTCCTTGCCTTCAGCAAGAGGTTTGGATCCAGATGATTTTTTAGAACCTTTCCAAACCAGGCCATTTTATGGTTCTATGATTTCTTAAGAACCGAAAGGTGCTATAAGCCTTGAAAGATCAGTGTAATGTCTTCAAACACACCTTATGTATGCGTTACATTATTCACAAACATCATGCATAATGATAATTTCTTAGAAATATACAATTAAATATCTCTTGCAAAACTTTTGATGAGTTGAATTGACAATGAAATTATTATCAATCATCTCCAGTTTTTAATACATTTTTAAAAGCAGTAGTAGACCACAGACCTGATGAATTTGGAGGCCAAGGTCTAGAGAAAGTAGGTTTTTTTCCGAAAACTATATTGCTCTTAAAAACTAAACACAAATAGTATACAAATGTGCAAACAAAAGAGCTTGCCAAATAGCTCAAAGAGAATAGAAGGCTTTAAAAACTTTTCTCCCGAGCACCACTATCTGGCTTTCTATTGTAACTTCTGTCATCATTGCTTTATTTCCTTGCTTCCCAACCCTCCCTTTCTCCATCCTCCTCCCCTAAGCTGAGGTTTTAACCCACAAAAGAGTTTCCATAAAATGCCAGATAGTCTCTGTCCTGCCAAAAGAGTGATTAAAAAGGGTAAATGTCTATACTTATGCATGTTTGTTTTTCTGAGAACACAAGTTTTGCCGATATATATAAATGAATGGGAAGACCAACTGAATAATAGAAATATAGGAAATATTAGTCTTCTGCTGCTGTATACACTTAAAACCAGATGATTTTTCCATTATTTCATGCTGTATCTGAACTTCTCCTTGTCACCCATGTCTTTAATGCTCGTCCAGAATTTTCTGTGTTTCCACCAAAAAAGAGAAAAGCAGAAACCACATGTAAGTGTGTTGCTGGGAAACATTTCTGTCACTTTCACATCAAGCATGAGAACCAGACAGGCCAGATGGCAAGGATTTTAAAGGTGCTGAGCTTATAGTAGTTTCCACTGATTTCAGAAGGACCTCTATATATCTAGCATAGTTCACACATTTAGGTCAAGGGCTACACTAACAGCTTGACTATGGACATTTGCATAGTCACAGTATAGTCAATGAAACTGTGCAGCAATTATACAAATCTCTCTCCTCTGGATGGCGAACAATGATTGTAAGACAATCAATCTACACTGATTTTTGTATTGTAAGACAATAACCTTGGTATTTATGTAACAGACAGAGTGCAGAGAAATACATAACAGGGGGAAAAAATGTGCCATTATATATCATTATGTTAACCGTACAGCAATCTGGAGATTACAATTCCATTTCAATATGACATCCATTGAGCACTTAGTTTCATCATAGACTATAAAGTATATTTTTCCACCCCAAATTATATTATTTTTGGCAGAAAAAGAGACATTAGCTTCCACCTCAAGCTGTCAGAATTTGTTTTTTAAAAAATCAAATCATTTCAGTCTATTGTAAGTCACAAGGGACAAATCTGGAAACATACAAGGCCAAATCTGAGTTAACTTCCACCCTTTTCAACTCCATTAACTTCAGTGGTATTGGCCACGGTTGTGAGTAGAACTGGAATTTGGCCCATGGAAATAACTCTGTTTCCAACAAGGTTTTGGTTTTTTTTTTTCTTTTACCATGCATTTTACAACCTTTTTAGACCATATTTCTTTATCTGAGAAATATTTTTAAGATACGTTGTAAGTAAGGGCATAATTAGAGATGACCCAATTCACTTCATGCAAATCCTAGCATTCAAAATAATATGCATATCACTAAACTTGAAGCAACATTCTCTTTCAAAAATGGCTTTATTATATTACACTGCATTAACATAATGCTGTCATTAGCAGAAATTTTCTCAGACACAGAATCACTGTTTCTCAGATATGACTTGTTGAGACAGTCTCAAATACAAGCAGAAGGTTTTCTCTCTGTGGGAACCACATACAGTGAATCCAGCTCCTGATTCAATCCAGGCAGTGCTGTGGAAAGCACATACCAAAACATCCTGAGATTAAGATGCATGAGCTAACTCTCTGCCTGCCCAAGTTGTTCATCTTTGCTGTTTCCATAGAATTCTCCAGGAACTGGAGTACATATCATTTAAGCACCATGGATCTTGTCTTATCCATCAATTTTTTTCTGTACCCCAAAGCTGAGAAAGCAACAGCAACCACCTGACAGAGAAAATGCTGATCCCAGTGTAATAAAACTTTATATTTGGGACTGGGTTTGGCTTTTGTCATAACTATATAGAACATTTTAAAAAATTGTGAGCTTTTATGATTTTATCTCACCTTTCAAGAGTGTTTCAAGAATCTCTTTCTTCCTTTTTCCATGTGATTTTTCCTACAAAAGCAACCCTACTACATCAACTTAGGCTGAAATTCCAGAACTCTTTGTCTTCCAATTTCTCCTCTTCAGAATTTAACTGAGCTTTAGACATAAATTGTTAAAATAATCCTTCACAAACTTCAGGGATCAAGAAAGTTTTAACAGATTTGTTTAGCCATTTGCTTTTCAATTTATTAGCAGTGTGAGAGACTTGTAAACCTACTACTGCCTGTTCTTAACATTTGCAGAAAGAGACTTTTTCTAACCCATTGTGGCAGTGAATGTTTGTGTTTTTTCTCCTGTGTCTTGGAACTCGGCCCACTATAAGTATAGTAAAGAGTCCCTTTTCCTGAGGGTTTATTTGAATTTACAATCCTATTGCGTTCTTTACTTCTTTGGTTTAAATAATCTTTCTACTGCCACCAGTGTTTTGAAGGTGGTGGGGAGAATTTCATTAATCATACATCCTCTAAAAAGTACCTACACAAAATGCACATTTAATATTTCTGCTTTCCACAGGTCAAAGATTCTTGCTCATAATTGTATACATTTTGAGGAATAGGAATTAAATTCTGTTCCTGGAAATCACCCAGATTTTAAAAACAAACTCAAAATAATAAGTACACAAAATCTCTTTCAATGCTTAAAAATATGGCAAGGAGTGGCCGTTCTTAATTTCAGAGTTTCTGGGTGTATAGATACAGACGATAGAAGAGATTTACTTTTTTACTTCATCGAAGCATCTGAATATTTTTCAAATATTGTAGAAACTCTAATAAAGTCTAGAGTGTTTCCTAAAGTGCTGGGTTTAACCTACCTAAAAATGGTTGTAGAACTGGAAAATACTACAGGTGTTTGGAGTTTTGTTTTACTTTTCCCTTTCATATGTCGTACATGATGAAAGACCATTAAAGGAAAGGCAGATGCTTGACTTTGTAACATAATTTTACCAAGAAAATGTTACCAAGTTAGAAAATTGTGCAAAATAGTGTTTAAATACACTTTTAACAGTTACCAAAAAAATGACAAATATTGATGGGAAAATAAATTGTTGATTTTATAGCCTTTAGGCTTACATTGGAGACTAAGGGGCCAGTTGCCTAAAAATTACTTGAGCAAAAGGCAGACAAATGTGTTTTCTTCATGTATTATACACATGACCATTTTAAAAGAAAGCTGAATCTTTAGCATGAGGTGGATCTATGCCTTTTCTTTAAAATGTTCAAACAAAAAAGAAATCTAAACTGAAGAGCCATACCAGTGAAGCTCACTGTTAATTTTGCTGCTGCTCAATACTGTGGGAAGGCAATCCATTACATCTCAGATTAGGCACTTTGACTGCAGCAACACAGAATTTTCCAGTGGTGTTCAATTTGTAGTCCATCAGGAGTCATCTGCCAGTGAGTCCTTTATGGTAATGAATGAGAGCAACACCATTGTGCTAATAAAAGAAGTAGTGGATTAGAGATGCAAAGACTTGTGGAGGGGGGAAAGAAAAGGAATACAGATAAAACCATTCATAGAGTGCACTTAAACATCACTTGAAAAAAGTCTTAGTATGCATCCCCTGTGCATTCAGGGCAGGAACACATCTGTTACGGTCAAAGTGAGGAGAAGTCTACATGTGCTACAAAAATGGTCTATACAAAGTGAATGAAAATAAACTGAAAGAAAATCACATTTTTTGAGGCTGTCCAGAAGCATCTTTCTCCCTACACGCTTTAAAAAAAAATGAAAGGTATGGTTTAATCTAAAGAAACAGAGAGATGAGTTACTTAGCAGGAAAAAGTATTACATAACATATCTATGTTCAATGAGTAACTTTCATTAACATTTTTCATACCAGCAGGTAAGAAATCCCATGAATAAAGGTGAAGTAACTTTGCCAGAATACCTACTCACCATTTATCATCTTAATGAATAGTAATAAAAGATATCTCAAGCTACATAAGATAAATACAGATGACCTGCAAGAGGTGTCTAAAATGACTATAGAATTTCCTTAGATATTTTTTGACAGTACAGGGTCCTGAGCAATCTGAACATGCCTTAAATTGAAGAGAGACAAGGCTAGATGAACTTCAGTGATCCTTTCCAACCCCTAGTATTTTATAATCTTGAACAGCTAAAGGGTCAGGCTCAGACAATTGTAGTAAATGGGGCAACATCTGACTGGCTACTAGACACTAATGTGTTCCCCAGGGCTCAATTTTAAGATCCGTTACCTTCACTGTTTTCATCATTGCCCTGGACACAGCCATGGAATGCTCAATAAGTAAGTTTGCCAACAATATTGAATTAGGAGGAGACATTTATTACCTTCAGGGCAGAGAGGTCTTGAAGAGACCTTTAGAGAGATTGGAACACTGGGCAATCACCACTTATAGGAAGTCTAACAAGGACAAAATGTCAGATTCTGCATCTGGAATGGTGTAATCCTGGATGTCATATAGATCGAGGGATGAGAGGCTGGAACACAGCTCTGCAGAAAGGCATCTGAGAGTTTTGGATCATGCTAAGCTCACTGGGAGTCAACAGTACATCCTGGCAGGCAAAAAGGTTAACCACATTCTAGCAGCATGCATTAACCATCAAGAGGAGTCATTGTCTCATTATTCTCAGTATTGGTAAGGCCTCTGTGTGCAGTTTTGGGCTCAGTAACAGAAGTAGGATAGAGAAATATGATAATGTGTCCAAAGGATGGCCAAAGAATGGCAACAAAGATGATGAAAAGCTAGAGGGTTTGACTTGTGAGCAGCAGCTGAGGGTACTAAGTTTATTCAACTTAGAGCAGAGGCATAGGGGTGATGTGATGTCATTGTTGTCCACAACATCTACCATGAGGGGAAGAAGAGAGAGGGGTGCTGATCTCTTTTTTCTGGTGTCTAGTGCTGAGACATGAGGGAATAAGTTAAAGCTATGCCAAGGAAAATTTAGAACAGATACTGGAAGAAAAAGTTATTCATTGAGAGAGTGGTCAAGCACTGAAACAGACTCAGCAGGAAAATGCTTATGGTGCCAAGTCTGTTAATGTTCGAAAAATGTTTGAACAATGTTTTCAGATAAATGATTCATCTTTTTGGTTGACCTGTATGCAGTCATAAGTTGGACTCAATGTTCCTCATGAGTCCCTTCCAGCTCAGGGTCTACAGTGATTCTACAGTTCTATGATATTGTTGCACTTTCAAGCTGCTACTTCACAATTTTTCTGGTGAAATATTTTGATTCCTCTCAAGTCTCCCACCTTCAATTCTATTTACTTTAACAAAAAATAAATTAGCTAAAGCAACAGTACCACTCATATTCCTTCCTATCTTATTCTATCTCCAGTGGTTATCAAATAATTTTCTTTCTGTAATGTAATACTAAATGGAAAACTGAGATCTATCTGGAAAGCACTAGTGTTAAATGACAGCTCTACAGTTTGAAAAGGGAATATGGAGTGTTGCTTCTTATTAAAATAAATTTAACCCAGTCAATCTTACACACAAATGGAAAGCATCCTCCTCCATTGTTACACCTCCATCTCCTTTCTTTGCTGCAGGAAGCAGGCTTACCCTGAAGGACAGCTGTGAATCTCAGCTCTCACCCATTCTGCTGATACACTCATTCAGGCACATTATCTAAATGAGCACTGATCTGCAGCTAAATCTGAAGTTGGACCCCACCATCTCCATTCTTCCTCCTCATTCGGAAGCTTTTGCTTTCAGCAGCAAAACAGAGTTTCTCCTACATGCTACTGTTGGGATGAAGCTGAGATCCTGCCCAAGGACTCAGGTAAGGAAATGCTGATCTCTGCATAGCTCAGCCTCTCCTCTCTCCTAAGGCTTCCTCACTGATATTTGGGGGAGTCCAGCTAATTTTAGTCTCTGTTTCTTGGGGACAACTTAGATGTTTGTCAGAATAGGAAAGATAAAAATAACCTGATGTTCACTCTTGATAGTTGAGCTGCACACCTCCTCTCACTGATTTAAGTATATATAAGTATAATACACCAGAGTTTGAGCCAGGCCTGTTATCATGGTTCACCTAGGGATGTAAGACCCATGACCTTTTATTTCTACCACAAGTTTAAGGTACTCTGAATTGTACTGTCTCTTGTCCCTTTCTACAGCATCAGAGCTCCTAAAGCAGGAATAGCAGTGCCATTTGCTTAGCACAATCCACAGGCTTTACTGGAAAAGTGAGGTTTGTAAGGTAGTTTTCTCATGCTGAGATTCACACAGAATCCAAGTACCTCGTGTCCTGAATATCTCAGTAAATAGTAACTTAATGAAAAATAACACTTTATTAAATGCTAACATCAATCTTAAAATATCACACTAGGAGAAAGATATAAACATTTCATACACAAAGACTATAATCACCTTGTGTCTTAGACAACAAAGAGATGAGTTCCAGAATTCAACTATAAATATCAGTGTGTTACATTTTTTTATTAAACTGTTCCATCAAGGATTAGATAATTAAATCCACTTACAAATACCTCTAGAAGTTTTAATCTATCACAGCATTTCTAAGTTCAAAATAATTAATTAACTAAGGTAATTTTTCTAAAGTGCAGTGTATATCAACAAAACACAGAAGATCAGGAAACATGAAAATAAAATGTTCAGATTTCTAAATTCTATGCCCCTCAACCTCCCTCCTTCCCAAATACTCTTATGTATGTTTTTGCAAGAGCATCTTATTCTTGGAAGAGGCATCAGTATCAGTATGGTGATGCCACTACTCAGGCCAGGGCCTCATTAGTGAACTCATCATTTCCCTAGCCTCTGTAGCAATTAACTGTGTCTTCCATAAGACATGCTCATGTCATGCATAAGACATGCACTTCTTCAGCATATTTCTTCCTTCTGTTTCTTACAGATGAGACTGTCCTGCAAAGATGTCTTTCACTGAGGAAATTCCAGATGAAAACAAGAGTGAAAGTGCTGTGCAGATTGTGTCCAGTGGATTCAGTCAGTCTGAATGTGCTGCTCCCACCTGCATAAATATACATTGAGCACGAGTAGCTTGCACAGAAAGATGAGTTTGCCACACCCTGGATGTGCTGGCGTCACTGGGACTATGCAGAGGAAGTGGGTCCCTCCCATGACACCCATCTGTCACGCTGATGTGATTGTCATGCCCCCACAGTGAACTCTATGACACTGACATTGCAAAAGAAAGCAATTTCACAGGCCATCATTGTATTTCTAGTAGCCATTTGCACAGACTTCCTAAATTCACAGCAGGCAGTTTGACTGGCATTCACTGAGATGAAATCCAAAAATTCTGGAAAACATCTTCCTTTTTTGATGAGAAACAATTTTTATTGTCATCTAAAACACAGTTGCTTACCACAGTCTTAGTGTATGTAGGGCATTTATACTGTTAGAATAACATCTCATCAATCTCTGAAAGCAGCTTTTCATCTATTTTTATTTTCACTGTTTTTACTCTAACGAAAATAAATGAAGTATAACATTTGCCTCTTCTTTGTCTTTTTCCACATCTTCCCAAAGCAAAATCCAAGTTTTAAATTTAATTTTTCCCACTCAGTATGAGCTTTCACTCCTGCAACATTTGAATGCACTTCAACTGAATGTACTGTCTAGCATTCAACATGAGCACTCATACACACATACATAAAGCTTTGTACCTTTGGTTTTTTGTACTCAGGGAGAGGCTGCTTGGTGAAATGAATAATATATCACAATAGGTCAAAGAACATGTGGTACCCAAGTACATGTACTTTAATAATACAACTCTGTTCCTAAGGACTGGAAAATCTAAGGTTTTTTAATAACCTGAAGCTCATTTCTTTAAGTGATGCTTTCTTAAACCACTGATGTTTCAGGTATCACTGTTGGCAAAATATGTATGGTCATTATACAGGACTGCGATAGAACTTCAAGTTTTTATTGCCATCTGGAAGAAATTTTGTGGTAACTTTACACACAGCATTCCAATGATGTTTAGAAGGTCCCTCTCCTTTCTAACAACACCCTAGGGTGCGAAATCCGTGCTTTATAAACTCACAACAGATGTCAAATAATCTGAAACAGCTTTAGGGAGTCAATTAGATATTTGTGACTAGTCCTAGGTCCTCTGCTTAAAAAGAAAAATGTATGTGAAGCTACCTGTGAATAGACAGACAAATTTACCAATATATTTACAATCACAGAGTCATATAACACCAAGGTCACTGATTCAATCTCCTTATGGGCCATTGACTTAAGAGTTGGACTTGATGATCCTTGTGGGTCCCTTCCAACTCAGACTATTCTGTGGAACTCTGTGAAGCTCTGTATATAAGTATTATTATTACATATACATTACTTCTGTGTATGTATATATTTATCCTTGATAAAAACTTAACAGAGTGGAGAAAGAACATAAAACAGCTACTATTTTTCTCATTTAACTCTTGAAAATTGAAAAACTCTACTGAGAAATATTCTTATAGTAAAAATAACACAGAAGACACTGCAAGTAATGTCTGTAAAATCTCCACAATTATATATCTTCTAGAAACACTGGACAAAAATCTCCAAGGAAAGACAAACATCTCACTGATCTCCCTTGAGCTTGGACTAGATTCTCCCTTGAAAATTAACTAGAGCTTAATCTTTAAAATTAATGGCAAAAATGTTAAAAGGCAACTACTCTACCAAGAAGAAGGAAGCCTCTGAAGTTATTTTTAATTATTTTATTTACTCTGATATAGGTCTTTAGAAATTATATATTTTGCTTACCTGCTCACTTAGTCAAAAAAAAAAAAAAAATGTGGTCTCATCCTCTGGAGTCTTTACAAGAGTAAATTGCATGAATATGCTGGCTGCTACTTCTTTAAAAAATAAAAAACCAAAAAACCCTCTGTTTCTGCAGAATACCTGTTTTGCCACTGCTACAAACCACTAGTACTTCACACAAAGTATGTTGTTCTTAGTACCACCTCTTTTTCTTCTGCGTAAGTGATATTGCCAAACCCTTGTTTGAAGTATAAGAGAAAAAACATCGTTTTTTCCAACATACATTATTATAAATCTATCATCACCTGAGCAGTCTCACCTATCGCTAATGTGCTAATGTAGTACTGAAGATCCAAGCAAAATCCTAGAGTCTGAAGCAGTTTGGATTTTTTCATTCTGTTATTTAGTTGTTTCCACTGAGAATTTGTGATTTCATGCTGTGCTGGTTTCAGCTCGGGCAGAGTTAATTTCTTCCCAGTAGCTGTTCCACTGCTGTGTTTTGGGTGCAGAGGGAGAATGGTGGTCACACACTGATGTTTGAAGTTGTATTTATCCTAAAAAAGGATTTTTGTTCCTTGTCTTGTGCTCCACCAGTGAGGAGGTGAGCAAAAGAAACCACGAGGGAACACAGCTGAGACAAGTGACTGGAACTGACCAAAAGGATATTCCACACCACAGAACATCTTGCCCAGTATATAAACTGGGGAGAGTTACCTGGAAGGGGCTGGTCTGGGTCCAGGAAGGGAGATCTGACATCGGTCAGTAAGTGGTGAGCAGCTGTACTGTGGATCACTTGGCTTTCTCCTTTTTTATTATCATTATTTTAATTGTTTACCATTATCTTACTATATTTTCAATTGCTAAACTTTTCTTTTCTCTATTTTTTGTTTCAATTTTCCTCTCCATTCCAGTGGGGGTGAGGGTGGAAGAGGGGCAGGTTAAAACTATGAGACACATTCACTGAAATGTTCCAGTTCCTCTCTGCTTATCTCCTTCTCTGGAGTAACGTTAAAAACTATATGCATATTTTATCATAAGATCTCACTAATCAGAAACAGACCTTCAAAGGGTTTTTTCGCTTTTTGTTTTCCTCATGAAAATTGGAAGTCTGTAACTACAGAATTTAATTCTCTGCAGCATAAGGAGAATGCCATTTGGCTAGGTTTTTACCAGATATAACGTATGTATTTACCAGTTTCCTATCTTTCGGACTTTCCTGAATGCAGGAAGACATCCAAATGACAGCAATTTCAATTTTCTTTTTAAAATTACTGGAGTTTTTAGAGCAATAGTGTCTCATAGTCAGGTTATCTCCCAGTTACATTGAATAGTTCTGAATTTAGTATCTCCTCAAAATACTGAAAGGTATCATATGTTTATTTAGTTTAAAAAGAGAGGATCCTAATTATAACTAACCCTTTTGGAGTTATTTTCATATAAGCTTCCATGAAGTCTTATAGAGATAGCTATTTCTTTCTTAATAACTTTCTGAATTAGTTTCTTTATTTGACAGACAAATCTTTAATTGGCATCTACAAAATGCAAATGTCCTTCTCCTCAGTAGTTTTTACACCAGAGTACTTTCAGTTTCCTAAAACAGTAGGTTTTACTGAACACTCACCTAGCAGTACTGCAGTATGCCTAATAAACCCTTGCTAATCATACAAGCATCCCCCATATTTCAGGAGAACACAAGGAAATACAATAGCCATTCTGACGGTTTTCTGTGGGTTTTCACATTTGAAAATAACAATGTGGTACTAAGGGCATGGCATAGGAGAGTACATAGAAGAGTATAGAGTAGACAGTTTTTTACAGGATAATTCACAACACTAGTATGTTTGTTTGTTGCTGCTGTTGGTTGCTCCCTCACTGTGCCAACTACTTCTGCCAAAGAATACCCAGTTTCTTTCAAAAATATTTCACCATCCCCTCATCCTGATGCTCTTTTACTAAAGAGTAGTCAGGAGTTTAACAGAAGTAATTTTAATTGAATGTGCCTTTAGGTTTTTCCTGAAGAGCATTTTAGATAGCCATGCTTTCTTCTCCTGCAATTCAGTTCCTTCTATCAGAGCAACTGGGCACTTTTTTATTAGCTCCTTTATGGACATGCTTTTAATGTGCTCTAAAGCTTTGCTAGAGGTGAATTTGTCATCATTAAGAGAAGTGAGTAAAACTTCTGAGAGAAACTGGAACAATGTTATTCATATTGCAGTAAAAGGATGATCAGGAAAATCTGGTTAGAACTACGGAGATAATTACTCTTTCCAGTGCTTGCTTCCCTGCAGGTAATCAGCAGAAGCAGCCATCAAGGAAAGTGCCAGCAGATCTTCCTGTCTTGCACTCAGTGACTAATTCCTTGGCTGCTGATATTTTCCTGGAATGGTTAGCAGAGACACAAGCATTTTCCCTTCCTTTTTATCCAAACTACAACTTTTCATCAAAAGAAAATACTGTACAGGAGCACGCATTGCACATGACAGCAACATCTACCCCCTTGCTCCCATGAGCTTAGTACACAAATATATAGAATTTGAACCTGGGTATGCCACACCAAAAGAAAACCTAGTGTCTGACAGTGAACCTGCCATCTCCCAAACACAGCTTCTCAGCCCTGCCTAGTCCAGAAAAAAATTTACTCATATAGCACGTTGGATCTGGAACCTTGTCTGGTTTGACTGATGTTTGAGCACACACCAGTAAACCTATCTTTGTTACTCAAGTTCTGAGTCCTGACCTTTGCGCAATCCCCAATTCATCTGCCAGATATATTATTAAGTACAGCACACTAAATTTTTCTCCACTAGTTCTGCCACCAATTTAAACTCAATGACACTTAGCAGCCCCAGAGTTCATCCAGGGGACCAATCGTGATTATAGTCCTAGCCCTAACTCAGTTAGAGAATTTGGATGACGCAATAAATCCAGTTCACTGGGTGCTGCTGGACCAGACTCCTAACTAAAGCCAAACCTCAATAAAAGCTCTAATGATACCTGCCAGGGCTGATTATAACAGGACTAGACTTGTCAGGTTCAGCTCTAATGTGAGTCCATCTGCCCTTTCTTGATAAGCAGTATTTCTAGCACTTAGCACCTCCTAGCCTGAGTTCTAAGGTTCCTAATAATGCTAGCATTAGATCCGAGGGTATCTCAACCCTTCTCACCTCACCAAAATTTAAAAATCCTGTCTCTATCCAATATACTTCTCTTTGTCTTTGCTTCTGTACTAATCTTACAGTGATCCCTCTACTTGAGTGAACTCTATGGCCTTTGTTAGATCTTGTATAAATCTACTTATCAAAAACTTGGATCAAGCATGATCCTATTCCCAGTGCTAGACACAAACACAGGAAATTCTCTGTATCTTTAACTAAAATTTAGGCACCTGATTTCTCTCCACACAGTCCATTACTGCCAACTTTATGGAAGAAACATACCTCTTTATCCTCCTTTTATAATTATAGCCTTGTAATTCAATTTTGCCAGCAGGAAAAGGAATGGTGAAAGGAGGGAGATATGGGCAAGTCAGGAGTGAAGAACAAAAGATTTCTACTCCGTTCAGCTTCTATGTCTGTAAATCATAGCTTTTAGTACAACCCTATATCTGTCTTACACCTCTGAACAGATGTTACCCAAAAAATCCAAAGTGAAACAAACAATCATGTTTTAACTATTTACTCTGGTAGGAAACGCCAAAATTACTGTAATTTAGTGTGATCCCTTTATCTAAACTCTAGAAAAACTCAATCCTTATCCTTAATACACTGCTGGGTTGCATGACAGTCAAACATGAAAATGAATCTGCTGTTCTAAACCCTCTTTGAGGTTTGATTGCTACTGGAAATCTTAGAATAGATTATATTCAAATTTACGAAATCTTGGGTCTAGGTTAGTCAACCTGCAGTAAAGCCCTACAAAAGCCTAACTCACAGTCTCATTTAGAGCCTGTCCTGGTTTGAAGGCCAGATGTCTGCCAATAAAGGTAGAAGCTTCTCTTTGAAACAGAGAATGTAAACCCCCTCCCTCCAAATTATTATAACGTTTGAATCAGGGGCTTTCAAGCAGAGATGTGGGGGTAGCAATAACAGCTCTTTACTAATATATCTAGCCGGACAAACAGAAACAACAGCAGCTATGAAAATTAACAACAAACCAGAACAAACAACCCAGTCCCAGTCCCCTTCCAGCCGCAGACCCTGCCTGCGCTCGGTCCCGGCGGTGAGAGGCGGCGCAGGGCCCCGCAGCTGCCGGGAGCGGGCGGAGCGGGGCCGAGGCGGCAGCGCCGCGTCCCAGCGGCGAGAAGGCGGAGAAAAGGCTCCCCGCTCGCCGTGCGTGTCCTGGTTGTTGGGGGCTGCGGTTTGTTCCCTTACTGTCCCAGTCTGAAGAATTTTTTTCCCCATTATTATGCTAAGGAAGCCTGCGGGGTTGCACCCAGGCTCTTTCAGGGCTGGAGACAAGGGTAGGCGGGGGGTTGGCTTTCGGGGCCTGGCACTCGCCGGCGAGTCTGAGGGAAGTCCGGACTCTCCGGCTCCAGCCCGCGCGGTCCGAACGCCGGGGGAGCCTGGCTCTCTGCTGTGGGACCCTGCTCTGCATCCGCTCCGCTCCAGCCCCCCGCCTCTAAGACCACAGCTGACCACCAAAAACCCAAACGTTGAGCAGAGAGCCCTTCCTCCACCCTTTTCTCCTACGTGGGACGCAGCTGCTGCCGCCTTCCCCCCTCTGCCACCTCCGCAGCAGCGTGGACCCTGCCCCGCCTTCCACCACCGCGACTGAGCGCCGGGAGCGTGTGCCTGCGGCTGGGAGAAGGACTGGAACCGAGTTATCTGTTCTGTTTTGTTGTTAATTTTCATAGCTGCTGTTGTTTCTGTGTCTAGTTAGATATATTAGTAAAGAGCTGTTATTCCTACCCCCTTATCTCTGCCTGAGAGTTCCTTGATTCAAAAATTATAATACTCGGGGTGGAGGGGGCCTACATTCTCTATTTCAAAGAGGAGCTTCTGCCTTTATTGGCAGACACTTGTCCTTCAAACCAGGACGCTGGTGCTCAGCTGTGTTGTCAGAGGGAGGCTGGGGCGGAGCAGATGGCCGGGCAGTGTCCGACCGCAGAACCTCGCTTCCCGGCGTTCGGACGGCGCGGGCTAGAAGCGAGCAGTCCCCGGACTGCTTCACACCCCGCCGGTGAGCGAAAAGCGGGGACGCGGCCCCCGCCCATCCCTTTGTCTTGAGCAATGAGGAGCTTGGGTGTAACCTGGCAGGCTTCCTTAGCATAATAGTGGGAAAAATCCTCCAAAAGAGGAGGAGCAGTAAGGGAACAAACCCTCAAACCCCACCAGAGCCTTAAGGGCTAATATTCTTCGTAACTTTGGTAATGAGGCTAAATTTTGTTCTACATAATCTGTTTTATGAAGCCCTAAATACAATGTCATCTCTTATTATCACATCTGCTGTTGGCTGGCAGATACAACCTACAACCCAGATTTGAGAGAAAATCTGCTGTTCTGGAGAGACAGACAGAGGCCAAGAAGTATCTCAAGTACCAAGTATCTCAGGTGAAAATGGTTCCCTTTGTTTATCCAACTGAACTGAGCTGACAAGCGTTAGTGACAGTTACATCATCTACTATAGTAAAGGTGAACCACAATTTTTAGCAATGTTCAGTAGTAATAGGGCATGATGTTTCCTATTTCAACCATAAAAATACTGTCTATTCTTCTTTTTGGGTTCTGATTTAATCTATCATTTTTGCAGGCATTTTAGAGAGTCTACTAACTCCCAACCATAATCCCAAAATTAAATTAGGTTCTTTGGTATTATGTGGAATATCTCTTCTAATTTTTACACTGAGAAACAAAGTGGTTCCTGTTCTAAATTTATTTTGTGGTATGCATTTTAATTGTGCTCATTCTGTCACACTGAACAATACACATCTCCAAAATCTAGCACTAGGTAAAGGCTTGATTAGATCAATATACTCAGAGCGGTGACAGTCTTAATTTTTCCCCTGGGAAGCCTAATGGCCAATGGCACACTTACTGTCACTCCAGAGCTTCTCATTTACCAGCCGTTAATCTAGGCTCACACACCTAGGCTCACAGTTCAATCATATGAATTACATGCCAAGATGGAAATTTAATCACTCCCATCTTAAACCTAATTTGAAATCTAATTTCTGATGCTGCATTTGTCTCTCTCAGAGTTTCTTGTTTACTAAAATGTAACAAAAGCCCGAGACTGTGCTCACTGATGCCCTGTGAAACGCCTAGAATCACTTGGTCATGCAAGCTAAAGCAGATCATGAGAGGTCTCTATCCAGACTCCCACCCAAAGCAGAGTCAACACTGCATTCAGGCCAAGTTGCTCAGAGCTCTATAGAGTCCAGTAGCCACCAGGAAATACTAACTATGGGTCCAGTTTCATTCAAAAGAGCCAGTCAGGTAAATTAATAGTGTGTTTATTAAAGGCAACATATAGGGAATGCAACTTTTGGAATATTGTTGATGTACACATTAACTGCAGAATGGCTGCCTTGGTTTGAAAGATAGGTATCTGCTAAGAAAGGCAGGAGTCTCCCTTGGAATAAAAAATGTAAACCCCTTCCCTCCGAATTATTATAATTTTGAAATTAAGGGGCTCTCAGGCAAAGATATGAAAATAGGTGTAATAGTTCTTTACTAGTGTGTGAAATGAAGCAAACAAACAAGAACAAGTACAGCATTAACCACACCCAGAACAGGAGCCCAGGGACCCCTCTGGGCCGCGGGCCCTTTCCCCGTGGTGCAGTTCCAGCCACGGCCAGCAGGGGCGCTGCTGGCTCCTGGCCGGGCGGGGCGGGTGCGGTGATTCCCCCGCGGCTGCAGGGGGCGCTGTGGGGCGGCTGGGGCAGCGCGCGGGAATGGCGGCTGGGCCTGGACGGGCAGGGATGGAGAGAGGCTTTGGTTCACAAACCCTGGGGCAGCCAAACCCACTGCCCAGACGGGAAGGGATGGAGAGAGGCTTTGGTTCACAAACCCTGGGGCAGCCAAACCCACTGCCCAGACGGGAAGGGATGGAGAGAGGCTTTGGTTCACAAACCCTGGGGCAGCCAAACCCACTGCCCAGACGGGAAGGGATGGAGAGAGGCTTTGGTTCACAAACCCTGGGGCAGCCGATCCCGGGAGCCCGGGAGTCCCTGCAGGACTCTGAGGAGCACCAAGCTGGAACAGCAAGATGTATTGGCAGGCAGGGGGTGCAGGGCTACGGTGCAGGGAAAGCTCGGAGCAGTGCTGAAAAAGGAACAGGGATGGGACAGCAGCGGCCTGGCTCTGAGCAGGGCAGGGAGAGGTGAGCTCAGGATCCCAGGCACATGAGCAGATGGGGATAGGCTCCTCTCTTAGTGAGGTAGGTGATACTAAGGTCCCAGTTCCCCTCTCAGGCAGAGGTTCACGGCAGAAGAAGCAGCTCTGAGCTGGGCTCTGGGGGCAGCAGCAGCGAATTCCCTTCCCCACACAGCAGCTCTGACCACCCTTCTCTGAGGCCGAGAATGAGAGAGAGCCCAGCCCTGTCTTTTACCTGTCCAATTCTCGTAGTGTCTTCGCCCCTCAGATAGAAACTACCAGATTAGAGAAGTGCAGCCTCCCTGAGGTTGGCCACTTCATTTGGGGTTTTTTTTAAGTACCCAGTCATTAGTGTTTTCTAGAAACTTATGGGGAAAAAATTCCCTAAGTAAAAAGGAACAAAAAGAAAGAAACTTAACCCTCAACAATGGCTAAGTCTGTCACTAACAATATTATTGCAATCACAAAATTAATTTCCCAGATGAAAACACTTGGTGTAGATAAGGAGTAAAGACTTAGCAAAATATGTCCCTGCTAGGGAGGGAAAGGAGGACAAACCCATAAATCTGTCCCTGCAAATTCCATGTTAAGTTCTCATCCCCCAGTTAGGTACACTTTAGGTGGAACTGTGGTCAAAGTTTTCGTTCTTCATGGTCACATTATATAGAATATGTAGATGTCTATTTGAGTAGCAGTTGTATAGAACACTCTTTGATATCAACAGAAATAACAAGACCACACCATTTTCACTCCACTTCATGCTCCTCTCTGATGCCATGGCACCACAAATCACAGATCTTCATCTAGTTTCAGTGTCCATTCAGATCATCATGGTCCCCATAATGTTTGAGCTTTTATTTTCTTCCCAGATTTATGCTTCCAACAGTTGGATGGATCTTAAAGATCTTTTTCAATTGAAAAGAAAATTATTCTAGGACCCAAAGGACCTATCCTGCAGAGTTACTGCAAGGTCTGACAGTGATGCAGTACTCTATATTTTTTCATTTCATGGGACAATCAGTTTAGTCCTCCCACATGTGCAGTTCTGCTTTTGTACTTTATGGACTGTACCTCTATCCCTCTCTTGTTCAAAACTTGATGAAGTGTATTTCACTTTGTCATCTAGACCATCAATAAAGATGCTAAACAGAACAGGCTCCAGGATAGACCCAGAGAGCTTTGCTTTCAACGTCAACAAGGTTTCTGACTCATTAACCTCTATACTGATTAAGATGGTATATTTAAACATGCCATCCTGCTTAGAAGGATTCTACAGGAGACTTGATC
Organism: Luscinia megarhynchos; assembly: GCA_034336665.1. NCBI lineage: Eukaryota > Metazoa > Chordata > Aves > Passeriformes > Muscicapidae > Luscinia > Luscinia megarhynchos. The sequence goes on along the minus strand of CM067592.1, from coordinate 27,697,872 downwards.
AAAACACCTGCAAAAGTCAAGATAGACCTCCTACAAGGTAGAAAGCAGGTCCCTCTATCCACTTATATTACTTTTCCCTGATATATTCATGCCGGCCATTTGCTAAAGCCTTCTCTTTATGCATCTAGAAGTGGCTTCCAAGACAGCTTACTCTATAATTTTCCGAGGCACAAAAGTGAAACTGTCCAACCTGTAGAACCCTGGAATGTTTCTCTTCCATGTTTTGAAGTTGGTTGCTACATTTTCCTCTCTCCAGCCATAACAGGTTTTATAGGTTTATCCAAGATGGCCGAGAGCAGCAAGTTCTCTTAGCATTCTCAGATGCATTCTGTTTGATCTACTCTTGTATGAGTTCCTTGACTTGAATTACAGTCTGTCCTTCCTTCTAGCTTTTGCATAGACCTTTCTGCAATGAATTTAAATCATAAGTTCTCTGTTTATCTGCACCAGTCTCTTGATATGCCCAGGTGCTGCTCTGAATGTTGATATAGACCTGTCTTGAAGGTGGAAGATGTTGTCATAACTGAATTTCTATGTCCTTCATAGCTCTATCCCAGTTTCCTGAAGAGCTATTTTTAATTCTTCCTGGTATCCAGAGATCTGCTCTTCTACTTGACTTCTTCACTCCTGTCAGGACCATGAAATCCATTATTCCTGGTTTCTTACAGCCAAAGTTGCCACTGATCATAATTTTCACTACCTGTTCCCTCATTCATGGGTCACACCATTCACAAGCATCACAACAAACTATCCCATCTAGAATCTGAGTTAAGAAGTACACATCATAACTAAGTGTATCCCTTAAAAAATGCTTGGCCAGTGTCTTAAAAATACTTTTTGGTTTAGTGGTAATCTACTTTGAACCTTTGTGTTGGTGTGATGCAGCTTGGTTTTTGGTAGCAGGGAGTCCACAGGGGTAGCTTCTATAAGATGCTGCTAGAAACTTCCACCATGTCTGACAGAGCCAATCGCTGATGGCTCTGAGGATGGACATGCTGCAGGCTCAGTAAGAGAGGTTGGTAACACCTCTGTGATGACATATTTAAGAAGAAAATCAAAGCAGCATGTGCAGTTTTTTTCCAGTGGTGGTGATGAGCCGTGGCTGCTGCCACCTCGATGAGCCCAGGGCCTCCCCCAGCCCACGGCGCTGCGGGCAGAGGGACAGAGCTGAGGGTGTGCTGGCTTCCCCTTCCTGCTCCCCATTGTAATAAACACGCGCGGGCCGAAGCCTTTATTAAATGCCAGCTCTTTTATTTAATGGGGGTCGTAGGGAGGCCCGACGCTTGCTGCTGCTGCCAGTTCAACGCGGAAAGGAGGTTCTCGTGCAGTCCTGTCCGAGGGCAGGAATGGGAGTTCCAACCTCACAGGCACGTCCAGAACTCGCTGGTGGCTTATTGGCCTGGGGGTGTCATTCTTCTCAACTGCTCTTGAGGTCACGGTGGTTAAACAGTTACGAAGAGCACATTGCAGGTGACTTAGCTTGTTGGTGGATGTAGTCTGTGGACTTGGGTTCAGTGTTAGTTGACTACTTTTGTGAATTCAAGACGACTTCTGGTAATGTTGGTACTGGGTAACTCCTTGGGATTTACATATAAGGTGTTGCTTAACTTGATAGGCAGGCAGCAGCAAGCCGGAAGTGAGGCAAGGGAAAGGGCGGAAATGGTAAGTGGAAGGGCGGAAGTGGGAAGCTGGGATACAATCAACTGGGGTTTGAAGTATATAGGGACTGTACATTCAACTGGGAAAGACAACACAGTGACTGACCAGAGAACTATTGAACTAACAAGTGGATAAAACGATAAGGTAACAACAGTTTCTTTAACAACTCTTAACATTCATTAACTGAGACTATTTACTTCAATTCCCCCCTCTATCTTTTTGATCGGGCTTAGCCCGCATCAATTTGTAATTTGAGTTTCTTGGGAATAGAATTTCCTTAGTTCTTGGTATTGATCGAAAATTTGCTTTGCAGACTCATGTTCTGATTTTTGACTTTCCATCATCATAATTTTAGCTTTTGTTTGCTTAGCCATATTTGAAATGCTAGTTTGTATTGTCGAATTTATGATTTTGATTAAACAGGGGAACAGACAGGGGAAAAACAAAAAGCTTATAACTGCACTTACAATTAGAAAGGCTGCCTTTTTCCACCACTTGGTCTTAAATGACCAAAAATTATCCCACCAGCTTGAGCTTACCAAGGGGGTCCATTTTTGAGCACCTACATAGGCCACTTTACGTATTTCTTTAGAGATGTTACGGATTACTTCACTTTTATCGTCTATTTCCAGACAGCATTCCGATGTATTGAATTTTCCACATATTCCACCCTCATTTGCCAGCAAGTAGTCTACTGCAAGTCGGATTTGGTAAACTACTGCTCTGGTTTGGGTCAGTTGGTCACTGATATAATCTAGGGCCAAGGCAGTTTGATTTGATATTACTTCTAGCACTGCCTGAAGTCGTATAATTCGGTTTAGCATATAAATTGGGGTACGATATCCCCAGGACCCATCCTGTGCCCAGGTAGCTGGTCCATAAACTTCAATAATCCGCTCAGGTGTCCAAACTTCTCCTTTCCACTTTTGGATACCACCTATATCAATTACACTTCTTCTTTTTCGGTTATTTTCTAAGTCATCATATAAAGGGACTCCTAATTTAGCACCTGAATTTTTGGGGAGTAGGAAAAAGGCCGGCTTAATGATTCCTATTGTGCAGCTTCCAAACCAATCTCCAGGAAGATTGGTATATGCAGTATTTCCGCATATCCAAAATAAATGTTTAGGCGCTTCCCAAAATGTTTCATTTGTTTCTGTTGGACATTCCCAATATTTGGATAATTCTCTTATTTCCCAGAAGGGATTTATTTGCTTTTCTGCGCATTCATACAAATTATACCCTTCGTGATAGATACATCCTTTTTCTTTTTTGTTCACAGACCAATATTTGTTTGGCTCTTTAGGGATCCACTTTATAATTGAATTTTTTGTAGTTAGGTATCTTTTGCATGCCATGGTTCCTACAAATGTTTTGTATGGGTTTCCTGCTCTTTTTATACATTCTTCTCCAATTATCTTATATTTTAAATTCCATTGTTCCTTCTTTTGCCTTTGTCCCTGCATTTGGGGTGTTTGCTTCATTTGTTTCCATTTTAAGATTTCTAAGGGCTTTAAGCTAATTCCTTCCCAAGGCCAAATTTCTGACATTTGTGTGTTTCCACATACCCAACAATTTGTTATATTCAGCTCTTTACTAATTCTTTCAACTAAATCTATGAACAAATTTTTTCCCAAGGACATTTCCAATTCATTTTCCTTTTTTGTAGCTACTACCAATTGTTTTTCCTTAACTAAATCTATTAGTTCTTTTTGGTTTCCTTTATGTTCGAAACAAAACCAGGCTTCTCCTGCAGGACACTCCCCAAGTAAGCGCTGGCGGTAAGTCGCGGTGTTTTTAGCAATCCAATAAGTCTTTCCACTCTCCCGACAGGTAGTTATTTGGGAGTTATTAAAACAACTGGGATTTATGTTAGTATGGACTCTGATTAGTGACCCCAAAGTTTCTCCATCATAAAGTGGGTGGTAGCACTTAGTGCACTGCACTTCTTCGCTCCTTGTGAGATTGCTTGCGAACAAGGCCATCAGAATTCCTCCCAGGAGTCCGGTATGAACCTCTCTGGGTCTCACCCGGTCTTGCCTCCAGGGGGTGGAGATTCCTTTGGGTAGAGCAACCGCTTTCCAGAGTTTTTCCATTTCTTTTTTTTTTTCCCAGGCTATTTAATTAATGGCTTTTGGGGGATGCTCTGCAGGAGAACTGGCTCTATATTGTAACTGGGGTCTGATTCAGGGGTAGAGGACTAGGTGCTATTTAAACTTGGAGAAGAATGTATGGGCTTACAACATGGATTGCACTAAACTGATACAAAACTTGTCATTTTACAACATTACCTTTTAACTTAACGGTTACAACAGCAAGTAGGTAAACCAGTAGGGATTTAACCTGGTACAAAGTTATCTCTGAACCTTTCAGTAACAGCAGTAACTGCTTGAACTGTTTTAACTGTCTTTTGCTTTCCTTTTAAAAGCAAGTCGGAGACCTGTAGGGCTCTTAGCCACAGTCCATTCAGGAGTTCCTGGGCTAGATATCACGGGACTTGATTCGCCAGTGGGAGGTGGGACAGGTCCTTTTATTCTGGAAATGTGGGTCCAACCTCTTTCTTGTGTCCGCACGGCAGTGTGTGTAGTGAGCAAGACTTGGAAGGGGCCTTCATATCTAGGAGATAAAGGAGTGTGAGTCCAGGATTTAACAAGAACCCAATCCCCTGGGCTAATCTGGTGGGCATCTGAGTCAAGCGGGGAGGTCTGGGGTAAATAAGCTCTCTTTTTAAGAGACTGTATGGTTTTTCCAATAACTTTTAGGTACTCTCGGGTTGCAGCTTCTCCCTCTAAGTAATTTGCTGAACTGAAGGGGGCAATTAAGAAGGGGAGCCCAAACATAATTTCATAGGGGGAGACCCCTATGTCAGCACGTGGCCTTGTTCTAATACGCAATAAGGCAAGGGGCAAACACTGGAGCCAATTCATTTGGGTTTCTTCAATTAATTTTGTTAACACATTTTTTAGGGTTTTATTCATTCTTTCCACTCTTCCGGAGCTTTGGGGGTGCCACGGAGTATGCAATCTCCATTTAATTCCCAGGGCTTCAATAATTTGGTGTAGTATTCGGGAGGTAAAGTGTGGGCCTCTATCAGAATCGATATTGTTAACCAATCCGTATCTAGGGATAATTTGTTCTAGAATTATTTTTACGACCACTTCCGATGTTTCCTTTACTGTGGGGAAGGCTTCCACCCAATGGGTGAGATGGTCTACCACAACTAATAAGTGTTTATACTTTTGGACTGGGGGCATCTCGGTAAAATCTATTTGAATGCTTTGAAATGGCCTTAGGGCTAATTTTCTTCCTCCAGGTTCTGCCCTACGCATTACTTTCTGATTGACCTTTTGACAGATTAGGCATCCCTTTGTTATTGCCTTCGCTAGGTCATATATTCCGACACAGAAATTTTCTTTTAGAAAATGATCGCATAATCCTTGAACCCCCCAGTGGGTTAGTTCATGTATTTCTGACAACAATCTCCGTGCTAGTGCCTTATTCAGAAACTTGCGCCCATCTGACATTACCCACTCCCCCTGGCTCCCTTGACGTAATTCCAGGTCTTTTATTACCTTTAACTCTTTTTCACTGAAAATAGGCTCCTCTTTTTCCGGTTTCTGGGATACATCATTTAACTTTAAGATCTTTACAGGCCTTTCTGAACTTAAGGTGGCCTCCTTAGCTATTTGGTCAGCAAAACGGTTGCCTCTTTCTTCAAAAGTATTTCCTCTTTGGTGGCCCCTTATATGTACTACTGCAATTTCTGCAGGTTTAAGTAAAGATTCCAATACTAACTTTATTAAATCTTTGTGTATTAGATCTTTTCCCTTTGAGTTTAGATAGCCACGCTCTTCCCAGATCTTTCCAAAAGTATGGACCACCCCAAACGCGTATTTTGAGTCTGTATAGATAGTTCCCTGTTCCCCTTCTAGCAGGTCTAATCCTCTTTTTAAGGCATAAATTTCACAGCATTGGGCTGACCAATTAGAGGGTAGCTTCCCTTTTTCCAACACTTCTAGGTTTTTGCCCTTTGCTCCTTCAATTACAGCATACCCGGATGCTCTCTTCCCATGTATTACTTTTGATGACCCATCAATGAATAATGTTTTTCCGTAGGGTAATGGTATACTTTCAAGGTCCTCTCTTACTTTGGTCTGGAAATTTATAAGTTCCAGGCAATTGTGCTCCAGTTCCTGTAAAGGTTCTCCCGAAAGAAACTGGGCTGGATTTAGGCTCTGGGAGGTGACTAACGTTAAGTTATCTGTAGTCATTAATATGATTTCATATTTTAATATTCTGGCCTCCGTTAACCACTGCTGAGCTCCTTGGTTTAGAATTGTTTTGATGTCATGTGGGGTATGCACTTTGATTTTTCCTTGTAAGGTTACTTTTTGGGCATCCTCTATTAGGGTAGCTGCGGCTGCAACCGCTTGAAGACATGTGGGCCACCCTTTTGCCACTGGATCTAACAACTTGGAAAGGTAAGCTATTGGTTTTCGGCAACCTCCCCATTCTTGCGTTAGTACCCCATAGGCAACTCCCCCTTCTGTATTAATAAACAAATCAAACTCCTTTTTAAGGTCGGGCAAACTTAGGACTGGTGCTGAGGATAATTTCTCTTTTAATTTATTCAATTGCTCTTCATCTTTAGGTGTCCAATTGATGGGTTCTGAATCTACTAGCTTGTCATAGAGGAATTTAACACTTTGAGTGTATTTGTCTAACCAAAATTTGCAATAACCAAAGAGACCCAAAAGTTTCCTTACATCACGTTTTGTTTTTGGGGTTGGTATAGATAGAATTCCTGAGATTCTTTCTGGACTTAACTTTTTGTATCCTTTCCCAATTATGTGACCAAGGAAAACAACTTCAGACTCAACAAACTGCAATTTGTCCCGGGATACTTTTAACCCCTTTGCCCCTAGAAAATTTAGGAGATTGATACTAGTTACTTTTACTTGGTCTTGTTCTTTCCCAGAGATTAGCAAATCGTCTACATATTGGAGAATTTGAACTTCATTTTCCGGAGCGAACTGCTCTAATACCCCCTCTAAAGCTTGCCCGAAAAGATTGGGGGATTCTGTAAATCCTTGAGGTAATCGGGTCCATCTTAACTGCTGTTTCCTGTTTCCATCTGGATGTTCCCATTCGAAAGCAAACCAATCCCGGCATTCCTCGGCCAGCGGGCATGCCCAAAATGCATCTTTTAAATCTATGATAGTAAACCAAGCATGCTCTCTTGGGATTTTGCTCAGGAGATTATAGGGGTTGGGCACGACAGGATACCTGGTAATGGTTCTTTTATTAATTTCCCTCAGATCCTGGACTAGTCTGTATTTGCCATTTGCCTTTTTAACTGCCAGTATGGGTGTATTGTGGGGAGACATACATGGTTCTAAGATGCCCTCTACTAATAGATGTTCTATAACTGGTGCTAAACCCTTTTTTCCTTCCAGAGACATGGGGTATTGCTTAATTCTGATAGGGGGAGTTTCTGCCTGCATTTGTATAGTTATTGGTGGGATGTTTAAGAAACCACTTTTTTCTTCCTTTGCCCATACTTCAGAGTTAATTTCCTTTATATCTCCTTCAGTCAACTTCATTATGTGAACTATCATTTTTCCATCCTTTGGGATGACTGCCACGCCTAGTTGAATTTGGAGATCCCTCCCCAACAAGTTCTTTTCTAAATGGGGGAGGTAAATCAAGTCCGCCACACACCGTCTGAAATTTCCTTTTATTTCCACCTTTTCAATTATGGCAGCCTTGAATGGCTTTCCTTCTGCCCCTATTACTTCACAAGTTCTATTACTTATATTAACTCCTGCCGGGAGTTCCTTTAAGCTGGATCGGTCGGCTCCTGTATCAACCAAGAACTCAAGTTCTAAATTTTGGGGACCAACGTCAAAATTTACCAAGGGCTCCTCTTGATGGTCCATGAGGTCCCCTAATGGGTAGAGCCCCCGACACCCCTAATCATCACCCTTTAAGATTTTCTCCAGGGTGTCTTGCTCCCTGGCGATGGCTTCGTCTAGGGAAAGCTTTTTACACCACTTCTTTATGTGTCCGACTTCCCCACAGTAGTAACACCTTCTTTCAATTTGAAACTTCCCAAATTTTTCATTATGGCTATTTTTACTCACTTCAGGATAGTCTCTGGATCCCCCTAGTACAGGTTTGGGGTCTTCCCCATTGGGTTTGAATGGCCCTCCTAGTTGATCCTTATTTACCCCCACACATTCCCTGGCTACTGCCACCATAACCCTTGCTTTTGCTCTCGCTTTTTCTTCCTCTCTTCTTAAATACACTTTTAAGGCCTCTTTAAGTAAATCATTAATTCCCTTTTCTTGCCAGTCCTCGAGTTTTTCTAGTTTCCTTCTGATATCAGGCCAAGCTCTTGTAACAAAATGTACTTTTAATAATATTTGGCCTTCAGGGCTATCCGGGTCTATATTGGAATAAAGTTGGAAGTTTCTTTTTAGTCGATTAAGCCAGGCTGCCGGAGTCTCATCTTTCTCCTGTACTCCATCAAAAGCTAGTTTAGTGTTACTACTGCGAGGCACAGACTCTTTTATTCCTCTGATTATTAAAGACCTATAATCACTCATGCTTCTTCTCCCTTCTTCTTGATTGGGATCCCACCCAGGATCTGCTAGAGGTAATTTCTGGTCACCGGGTGGTCCCTGTCTATTCTCTCTGTCCCAGATACGTAAGGCTGCTGCTCGTATCATACGGACCTCCTCCGAACTAAATAGTATGTTAATAATTGAGTTCATCTCTCCCCAGGTATAGATATTGGGTCCTAGGAATTGGTCCACCTGATTTGAAATACCCACCGGGTCCTCCACTAAACTTCCTATCTCCTTCTTGAACCCCCGGACTTCGGATGCCGTCAACGGAGCATTCACGAACCCTACTCCACCAGCTATCCCACCCATTGGAACTTCCCTAAGTGGGAATAGTTTTTCTGCCCTTGTTTTAGACCGTGTATTACAGTAGGGCCCTTCCGTTAGTTTCCCACTTGGCATGTAGGTAGATGTCTTTTGGCTATTACAAGATACGTTACTATCTGTTGGGGACAGGTTTAACTCCCAACTGGAAGGGGGTGAGGGAACTGCTATTGGTGGAGGTGCAGGGATCAAACTACCGGTAGGGGTTAGGGAGGGTGGAGGAGATTGAGGCAAAGGTAAGGTTGAGGGCGAAGGTGTGGGGATGGTGTTTTGATTCAAAACTGGGGTGTTAGGTGGTAGAGAAGGACAAGTCTCAGAGGATTTGGGCTGAAGGGGAATTGAGAGTTCAAGTGAAGATGGATGAGGAAATGTTAATGGCAGAGGCAAGGAGCTTGGTAATGGTGGAGGTAAGGAGCTTGGTAGAGGATTGAGAGGAACAGGGGGAGGGGGAGGAGGTAGGTTATCAAGGGGATCCCAGTTTTTAACCTTTTCCCTTTCCTGCTCTTCCTTTTTTTGCTCTTGTACTTTACATATTCTTACAGATTCTTTGTTTATAGTGTTAGTTTCCCAACAGGCTGCATACTGAAGTTGCTCAATATTAGAACTCTCCCAAGTTTTTAAATACTGGTTTAATAGGGAACACATCCATGGGTCTTGGGTTCCATACCAAGGCCATTGTGCCGGTAGATTTAACTCAGGCCACACTTCTATACAATAGTGGATCATTTTAATTTTATCTAGATTCTTTGTGGCCTCCCGGGTGTCCCATTGATTTAACATTATTGCCAGGGGACTGTCAGGGGGAATGTTCTTTCCCTTTCCCTTTCCTTTTTTAGTGCTTCCACTACTTTTGCTCATGCAACTTCCCATGGCTGTGGTTTCGATTAGGCCTAAAAGAAATTCTAAGGTGCCTCTACCCAAACAGAAGATTAATGACAGGCAACACAACACACAACTTTTAACAACTAAAAATAATTTGGCCTTTTCTAAATTATGATATAAATTCCTTTTTACAGAAAGTTGTAAGGTGCCCCTACTCGAAAGGAAATTACTGACGGGCAATAAAACTGTTAAGAGAACGAACCGGTTTTTTTACGACACTTACTTCACACTCACCCCACAGCCCTTTCAAAACAGTCGGACTGTCACCTTTTTCCTTGGGGTTAGGTCCCAACGGGGCTTGCAGTTACCGCTTGCCCCTCCCTACACCCCTAGTGGATTGGAGTTAGGTCCCAACGGGGCTTGCAGTTACCGCTTGCCCCTCCCTACACTCCAAGTAAGAACTGGGACAGAGCCGGTCTCTAGCGGGGCCCCGGTCACCCCCTCCCTCTACTCTTCCCAGCTATTGGTGGGAGTTGGGTTAGGTCCCAGCGGGGCCCGGATACCCCTTCCTAAACCCTCGTCCCTGGGGGGCTCGGTCCTAGCGGGGCGCCGGCTGCCCCTTCCTACACCCCCCTCCTAAAGTTAGGCCTACCAGGGTTTGCGTCGCTTGCCCCAGGCCAACCACTACCACGTGCCACACACACGAACAACCCTAGCCCACCGCACGCCCGGTGATCTGGGGGGGGTGCTACTACCCCAGGAGGCGCCTCTTTCAACCTCCAGGCCTTGGTAGGCCTCACTCGCTTCCCCCTTTTCCCGGCCGGCCCCCTCGCGGGAGTCCGGAACCGCGGTACTCAGGGGTCCACACTCGCTTCGGGGGTCTGAGCTACCAGCCCCCGTCTCATCCACACCACACTCGCTCGCCTCCCGTGCCCGCCACCGGTTTACTTACCGGCGCTCCAGGCGTTGTCCTGGTCCCGCGCTGCTCCGGGTCCGGGGTGGCCAGCTGACCCAGAGGGCCTCTTCGGGGTGGCGCCTCCCCCTCCGACGTCCTTTTCTGGGCGTGGCCTATCCCGGACGAGCCCCCAAACTGTAATAAACACGCGCGGGCCGAAGCCTTTATTAAATGCCAGCTCTTTTATTTAATGGGGGTCGTAGGGAGGCCCGACGCCTGCTGCTGCTGCCAGTTCAACGCGGAGAGGAGGTTCTCGTGCAGTCCTGTCCGAGGGCAGGAATGGGAGTTCCAACCTCACAGGCACGTCCAGAACTCGCTGGTGGCTTATTGGTCTGGGGGTGTCATTCTTCTCAACTGCTCTTGAGGTCACGGTGGTTAAACAGTTACGAAGAGCACATTGCAGGTGACTTAGCTTGTTGGTGGATGTAGTCTGTGGACTTGGGTTCAGTGTTAGTTGACTACTTTTGTGAATTCAAGACGACTTCTGGTAATGTTGGTACTGGGTAACTCCTTGGGATTTACATATAAGGTGTTGCTTAACTTGATAGGCAGGCAGCAGCAAGCCGGAAGTGAGGTAAGGGAAAGGGCGGAAATGGTAAGTGGAAGGGCGGAAGTGGGAAACTGGGATACAATCAACTGGGGTTTGAAGTATATAGGGACTGTACATTCAACTGGGAAAGACAACACAGTGACTGACCAGAGAACTATTGAACTAACAAGTGGATAAAACGATAAGGTAACAACAGTTTCTTTAACAACTCTTAACATTCATTAACTGAGACTATTTACTTCACCCATGAACAGAGACATTAAACAGTGCCAGCTTCCCCTTCCTGCTCCCCATGAACAGAGACATTAAACAGTGCCAGCTTCCCCTTCCTGCTCCCCATGAACAGAGACATTAAACAGTGCCAGCTTCCCCTTCCTGCTCCCTGTGAACAGAGACATTAAACAGTGCCAGCTTCCCCTTCCTGCTCCCCATGAACAGAGACATTAAACAGTGCCAGCTTCCCTTCCTGCTCCCCGTGAACAGAGACATTAAACAGTGCTAGCTTCCCCTTCCTGCTCCCCATGAACAGACATTAAACACTGCCAGCTTCCCCTTCCTGCTCCCTGTGAACAGAGACATTAAACAGTGCCAGCTTCCCCTTCCTGCTCCCCATGAACAGAGACAATAAACAGTGCCAGCTTCCCCTTCCTGCTCCCTGTGAACAGAGACATTAAACAGTGCCAGCTTCCCCTTCCTGCTCCTGTGAACAGAGACACTAAAAAGTGCCAGCTTCCCTTTCCTGCTCCCCATGAACAGACATTAAACAGTGCCAGCTTCCCCTTCCTGCTCCCCCATGAACAGAGACATTAAACAGTGCCAGCTTCCCCTTCCTGCTCCCCATGAACAGAGACATTAAACAGTGCCAGCTTCCCCTTCCTGCTCCCTGTGAACAGAGACATTAAACAGTGCCAGCTTCCCCTTCCTGCTCCCCATGAACAGACATTAAACAGTGCCAGCTTCCTCTTCCTGCTCCCCCATGAACAGAGACAATAAACAGTGCCAGCTTCCCCTTCCTGCTCCCCCATGAACAGACATTAAACAGTGCCAGCTTCCCCTTCCTGCTCCCTGTGAACAGAGACATTAAACACTGCCAGCTTCCCCTTCCTGCACCCCATGAACAGAGACATTAAACAGTGCCAGCTTCCCCTTCCTGCTCCCTGTGAACAGAGACATTAAACAGTGCCAGCTTCCCCTTCCTGCTCCCCGTGAACAGACATTAAACAGTGCCAGCTTCCCCTTCCTGCTCCCCATGAACAGAGACATTAAACAGTGCCAGCTTCCCCTTCCTGCACCCCATGAACAGAGACATTAAACAGTGCCAGCTTCCCCTTCCTGCTCCCTGTGAACAGAGACACTAAAAAGTGCCAGCTTCCCCTTCCTGCTCCCCCATGAACAGAGACAATAAACAGTGCCAGCTTCCCCTTCCTGCTCCCCATGAACAGAGACATTAAACAGTGCCAGCTTCCCCTTTCTGCTCCCCGTGAACAGACATTAAACACTGCCGGCTTCCCCTTTCTGCTCCCCATGAACAGACATTAAACACTGCCGGCTTCCCCTTCCTGCTCCCCATGAACAGACATTAAACACTGCCAGCTTCCCCTTCCTGCTCCCCATGAACAGACATTAAACAGTGCCAGCACCACGGTGGCCACCACTGCCCCTGTGATGCCGCTGGGATCACCTGGCCAGCAGCAGAAACACGACGAGAGATTCCCCAACTTGGAACCCAGACAAGATCAACCTGGCAGCACTGCGGGATCCTTCAGGAATCTTTGAACTGGTAGAACTTGTTGACGATGGTACTGCAAGGAGCAGTTTTTCTTCTAATCACAGAGGTGGCGGAATTGAGAACATGAGAGGGAAAACAGCGTGGTGACACCAATGTCAGTGGAAAAAAGAAGAGGGAGGAGGTGCTCCAAGTGTCAGAACTGAGAGTATGGTGAAACAAACTGTCCCCCCGTAATGCATGAAGTCCATGGGGAATGCAGAGATCCACTCACAGTCCATGGGAAAAGTGCTCATGCCAGAGCAGGTGGATGCCTGAGAAAGTTGTGATCCAGTGGGAGACATGAATAAAGAGAGAGGGCTCCTGCTTCCAAAGACGGAGAGAGGATTCTTGCTTACAAACTGCATCAGCCTATCTTTAAAAGACTGCACCCCATGCACGCCACAAAAGTTTTGGGAAGACTGTTTGCCATTGGGAGAGACCTCAAGGCATAGCAGAAAAAAGACACCTCTCCCTGAGCGAACAGAAAAGATCTCAAGTGACAAACTGACCAAAATCCCTATTCCCTGTCTCCCTGCACTGTCAGTGGGAGAGAGGAAAGATCTGGGGGCAAAAAAGTGTTTCAAAATCTTATTGTACTTTTCATTATCCTCCTCTGACTTTGCCAATAATTAATTTACCTTATAGGTTTATATTTGAACCTGTTTTGTTCTTAGAGTATTTTTTTCTCCCAGTCCTTATCTCAACTCATGCGTCCTTTGTTATTTTTTCCCCTCCCCTCTACCCAGGAGGGAGTAAGCAAACTACTTTCATGAGTGCCTGATGTTTTGGCCAATGTCAAACCACAACAAACTTTCATCAGTTTCTCATGGAAAAAGACAGGTAGCTTACTCTTCAGTTTTTCTTTATATTATTTCTATATATTCACAAGTGTCCCAAACTTCTCATTCATATCTCATTGCATTTAATTTCAAGCTGTCCCTTATCTCATTTACTTTTTGTTTAGTAAACCACATCTTTACCTAGCCTTTTCCTTAGACTCGTACTCTACCCTTGGTTCATCCTACCCTGCTCCTCAGATTGTCATTTCTCTTTTTCTTTTTTTTTTTTCCAAGAAACTTCATGAAAATTTTCCACATTCTTTTTAGAATACATATAAGATGCCATTCCTAATCTTGTCCTAGTTGTTCTCCTGGATCAGACTTCTGTGGGCATGTGTTTTTGTTGCTCCAGGAAATCCATATCTTCTTACAGCATTGATATTCTAAAGTCACCTTTTAGCTGCAGACTTGCAGTCTCTCATAAAATCTGGGTTTCTCTCATGCTCAGAAATACTTCATACCATTTTTTCGCTGTTAACCTCAACAACTAAAATATTGTATTCTCTGCTGTAATATTTTCAAATACTTTCTTACTCTCACACCTTAATTTCCAAATTTAATCAACTTAAGCCCAAACTGAACCCTAATTCTAAATTTCCACAAGGTTCCAGAAACATTTAAATTATTTTCAGTGAGAAATCTAAAATTTTATCTAGATTTCTTCTGGTTTTGCTTCAACTAAGCATTTATTGTTAGTCCAAGGATTGGGTCACTTGATTGTCAAGATGTCCAACACCAAATTTGTCAATACATCTCGTTACCTTTTTTTTCTGTGACATTATTATTACACAGTCACAATTTTTAGTTTATTAAACCTTAAACTGACTTTAGGCAGTGATAAATTTTCGCTAAACTTTCAGCATTCTGTACTCATTTCTGGTCCTGTCTAAAATTTGTTGAACTTGCTTTTTTGTAGGTTCTGGTTTACATATATGAATGCAGATTCTTGGTTTAGACTGAGCATTGTAACTCCCTAAATTATTCTATTCCTCAGTTTATCTTTGAATAACTCAGTAATCATGGTTCTAAATATATCTTGGGATTGTCTACCAGTATGATCTCAATCCATTGCCACAGCTTCAGTGTATCTAAGTCATAATTCTAACCATATCCCTAGACAAAATGACAATCAGCATTCCTTATGTGGAAAGAGAAGAACTGAACCCCCAGTGTCGTAACTCCTGGAGTCCACTTCTTAAAAGTTAATTTTTAGTATAAAAAAACTTCTAAATACTAAGGGTAAATCCTAAACATGGTTACACTAAACCTCAACAATACCATCTTGGACATTATTTATCTTTTTCTGACAAGGAATCCTTTCTGTAAACTGCTTTCTTACATCATTTTGCTGTCAGTTCACACCTTTCACTTTATTAAACCCTAATTCCAACCATAGGCTTCCACTAGCTTCAGTGGTGCTCACCAAGGTCACTGTTAGTTTTCACAGCTAAGAAAGCCAAAAGCTAGTTTTCTCCATTTAATTAGGATTTCTTTTAAGGTAACTTTGGAATCAGATTTCAAACAATTCTCATTATTGCTATGTAGTTTACTAATATCTATTTTCATGCTACCTGATGGAAAGATTCACCTGGGTCTGTCCCTAGGTAGGTTAAATTTGCTGTCTCAGCATGTCTCAGATTTCATGTCTCAACATCAAAGGGCACTTTTACATCCTAACAGATAGGATGGTTGCTCAGTCCCAAAATTGAATGTGAGTCAGCAGTGCCCTGGCAGCCAGGAGGACCAAGCATGTCCAGGAGGGTTCGTCAAGAGCATAATCACCAGCCGGGCAAGGGAGGGGTTTGTCATGCTCTGCTCTGCTCTGAGCTGGGATGGCCTCACCTCAACTGCTGGGGGCAATTCTGAGTGCCACCGTATAAAGAAGATATCAAACTGTCAGAAGGAGTCCAAAGAAGGGAAAAAAGATGGTGAAGGGGCTTGAGGGGAAGCTGTATGAGCAGTTGCTGAGGTCTCTTGGTCTGTTCAGGCCAAGGAGGAGGAGACTTGAGGGAAGACCTTGTTCCAGTTACCACTTCCTCATGAGAGAAAGACGACTGGCAGAGCAGACACTGATCTCTTCTCTGTGGTGACCAGTGACAGAATGCAAGGGAATGGGCTGAAGTCATGTCAGGGGAAGTTTAGGTTGGACATCAGGAAAAGGCTTTTCACCCAGAGGGAGTTTGAGCACTAGAACAGGCTCCCCAGGGAAATGGTCACAACACCAATCTGACAATTCAAGAAGCATTTGGACAATGCTCTGGGGCAGCTGCTCTTTGGGCTGTCCTGTGCAGGGCCAGGTGTTGGACATGATGATTCTTGTGAGTGCCTTCCAACTCAGGATGATTCCATGATTGTATTTCAAGTCTGTCCTACAGCACAGACTTGAAATAGCATTAAAAAAATCCTATTAAGTTCCTAATTTTTTCACTGAAAACCTGGCTGCCACTTCCTGAAGATAATATTACTTATTTATTTACTTACTTAATTATTTACTTTAATCTACCAGCTTTATACTCAAATCTAGGAATTGCAAATTCAGGAGAGGAAACCTCCCTAGACAGATAGAAAGATAAAACTACCTGATCAGCACTTTTAGGACTAAACTCTCACATAAGCTTTCTAGTTCATAGACTCTCACAGCTGCAAGACCTAAATGCTCTTAAACTATCCATAGTCCCAAGATAGCAGCCAAAACTGAATGCATAAAAAGGCTAAAGCAATTATTTGATCGTACTATTGTCTTGAATTTCAGCACTAAATGTAGTGTAGAAACCGCTGCAGCTCAAGCTCTAAATTAATGAAGGTGGCTTATTAAAAGAACAGAATAATGTCAGCCCATTACTAGGAATTCTGTACATTTTTTTCCTACACCAGCAACAAATTTACAGCTTTTTGTGAACAGTTTAGGATTGCCTAAAGATGACAAAAGTAAAAAATTGAAGCAGACATATAGGTTTTAAAATAGAAGTAATAGGTTTCTGACAATAAAATTCATACTGTAGGATTCTGCAATCACTTCCAGCTTATTCTTTTCTCAGATGAGCTGTGGCACAGCTAAACCCAACCTTCACTGACATAGAGATCACCATATCTGACTTCAGTGTCCTTGAAAGTGAGTTACAAGTACAACATGATAAACAGTTTCAGTCCTAGAAAGTTTCCACTTACATTTTATTTCTTTTTGAGTCTTTCAGTACAAAGGTGAGAAATCATTTCCTAGTAGATTTAGGTTTATGATTCCATATCTTTATCTTGAGCTACCCTGTCTTACTCTCTTCAGTTTCTCCTTTTATGGATTAAAACCATTCTAATGAGTGACTGATAAAGGCGATCTAACAGTTAGAATTAAGGCTCAAAAGAAAATATGCAGCATATTTCATCAATTAATTCTACAATTTAGGAATATAAGACCATGATAAGTAACTACTTTAAACAGTTTTCAAGCAAATTACTTTCCATGATTTAATACATGTGAGCATTCCAAAAAAGAAAAGGATGATTTGACACATCTACCTAGTTTTCAGATAAATTGTTTATTACAATCTGTTCTTCCTTCTCCATTTGACCCTCAGTTTGCAAGAATCAGTATTCCTGTGCCACTGTGATGTCACTGTGAGATTCCTTTACATATTCAAAAGGCATAATTGTATGCCTTATAAGCATACTCATTATATACATTTAAGCATAAGTATGCGAAAGGCATATTCTCATATGACTGCAAGGAGTATGAAGTCATCACATGAATGATTGCATTTAATTTTCGTATCTATCCATAGTATTAAGCAATATTCTGAAAAGCAAATTTAAATTTCATAAAACAAAATTATTACACAGCACACAACTGATAGAAGAGCTCAGAGATTGCAGTGAGAAAAAGGTAGTTAATATTTAAGAAAGTTCAATGTAGTACGCAGGTGGCATTTGAGATGGGATAAGGATGATTAGTCTTGTCCCATGAAACATCACAAGTTTTAAGTTACTTCAAGTTTTACTTTGTAGATTGCCAATTTTTCTATTTCTATATGATCTGTTGTGACATAGGTGTTGTTGATTTTTTGTTTATACTTATTTATCTGCCTTTCTACAAATTTTTGGTATTTGCAAGTCTTCAGATAAACAGAGATGGTGCTCTGAACTACCTGAATAGAGAAAAAGGAAACCCATGGTGCAAGAAGAAATGAGAGATGGGAGTAAGGTTTCTGAACCACAAAAAGCATTCACATTTGAAAGTCAAGGAAATCAAATATTTCATCATGTTGTGTTATATATAAAAGGTGGATCTGAATACACAGTAACCCTGCACTCAAACTTCTGTTCAGTGGAAAAAGGAAAAAGGATGGAGATAGTTTTCTGGCTGTTAGCCATATTGCATTGAAATTCTGAGAGAAGTTCTGTGATGAGCCAAGAAATAACATGCAATGAATTCAAAGCATTCTATTTTACGAAGAAAGGGCTAGAATGTGTTCTTACAGTGCATAATGGTTTTCCTTAATTTCTTTTTTTTTTCTCACTCTGCAGGATGGAAAGATCTTGTATCTTCATCAAGCAAAAAATATGGAAACTTCATTCAAAGATTGATATTGCAAACTTGGAACAAATCCAAGTATGGTTAATTGTCTGCACTACACTTTGAAGTAGGCAATTCTGAAATTAAGTTGTGGTGTCTGAAGCCTATGCCAAGCTAACTGATTGGCTTTCTTGCATGCAGAGTCTTTGTCAAGGAAAGAGTCAATTGATACAAAAGAGGAGAGAAATCTCTGAAAGTTACTTGTTACTTTCCTATTATTTATCTGAACTTCTGTCAAGCTGTTAAAAATAAACCTTTATTTTTCATTACTGTGATGCTGGGGCAACTCCTGTAATGACATACTGAATAATTCCTTTCTGTTTCTGCCATTCAGCCAAGCTCCTCTTGTCTGTATCTTAGTGATCTGCTGCCGTGAACAAGAAAGGCAGCCTCCAGTCTCAGTGAACTACTCTTTACAGAGAAGCTTAGGGCCTTTTCCTAATAAGCAGCTCCTTACAGAGACTTGAAATTGAGTTATCATCAATTTCAATTATTTTTTATGTATTTTGTGCTATTCTGGTTTTAAAAGTTTTTTCCTGCTTTCCCTTTGGCTCAGTCAGCTCCCTTTAAAATTCATTATAGAGAACAAAAGAGTGAAACTAAGCATAACTATGCTAAATCATCCCACCAGTAGAACATTCAGAGATGAATTGGTCTCAATTAGTGCCTTGCACATTTCTGTACTGCCCAAGTGCTCTTGTCCTTTCTTTTCTTTCTAAGGAGAACTGGAAAAAATGCATCAGAGAGTACTATCACTAGCAATAATTGTTACTACTAATGCAAGCCATTTTCATTAAGTATTCAGCTTTGGCAGAACATGGCTCGCCTAATCTCATATTCCAAAATAATAGAACTCAGAAGTAATTAAAAATGCATATTTATTTTTAGTCCCATTATTCCCATTAATCACTGTAGTTAAAGCAAAAAAAAAAAAAATCTCAACCAGGAAGAGGAAAGGACCATATCAGAGAATATTTTAAATACTCAGATATTTTGAAATAGCTTCAAGAAGATAAGTACAACCTTAGAATACTAAAAATGGTCTATTAAACTGATAGAATCACTAGAGAGTCACTCTGAGATCTCCTAGGGAATGAATGAGAATGGAAGAAAAGCGCAAATATGCTTTTTTTAAAAGGAGACAGAACTTAGATAATTAACTTAATTGGAATACCTGTATACATTTGAGAGTAAATTAGCTATTAGTAGGCAAATGAAACGACCAACACTATGAGTAACAGCAGAAGCAGTTTTAATTACCAAAAAAAGAAAGCCGTATGAAGGTAGTTTTCTCACACAACAAAAGAGAAATTTGGTGGTTTTTAGCCTGGAGAAGTCTCAGAAGGATCTTAGACGTGTATATAATAACCTCATGAGGGTGGAGACAGACTCTTCTCTGTGGTGCCCTCTGGCATGACAAGAGGCTACAGGCACAAGTTGAAATATAGCTGAAACATATGAAATCCCACTTACGCAGGAGAAGACATCTCTTTTCTGTGAAAGTGGTTAAACACTGAAACTTCTGTCCCTAGACACAACTGGTTTCATCTGGACATGACCCTGCACAGCCTGCTGCGACTGGCCTGGGTGGGACTGACCTATCTCCACAGGCAGTGGCCCATTTCCGCCATGCTGTGGTCCTGTGTCCTGATAGGATAAGATGTTTTACAAATTTTAGTAAGACTTCTGAGTCTTATTTTATTTTTATAAACAAATTAAAGAACAGGAACAAAATAAAAATTATGAAAAATCTTACAACCTTAGCACAGATTCAGTATTTCCAGACCTAGTAGAAAGTTGCTAAGGTTCCACTGAATCAAAGAACAGGCTATTTAATGGGATTCTGTGGAGGCTTAGTTTGGGCCTGTACCTGCTTCCTATATTACCAATTAAATGAATATGAGACAAGCAGAGGTTTTTATTACATATTAAAACATATTGATATAGAAGTTAAATATATTTGCATGTAATATATTCTACACGAAAATAATTACATTCCATATTTGAAAGGAAAATGAGCATAGCTGAAAGATTAAGACTGCTCACCAGATCTCAAAAGATATTGACAGTTTAGAGAAACAACAAAAACCAAAAATATAATTCATTATATTTAGCCCCTTAGAGGAGAGGAAACTGGTAAGCAATTCTTCAGAAGAGAAACTAATAAAATATATATGACTGTAAAATAGACTCTAGTCAACAGACCTGTTCTCAGGTAATGTAAGTATTAAGTGGGAATGTATAAATAGGAGGACAGAATGTAAGTTAAATGAATTAACTCTTTCACTCTGCTGCAAATTGGTAGGACTTAATCTAAAGCATTGCAGTCATTGATTTTGAAGGCAAAAAAAATCTTTTCCCTGTTAATTTCCATGACACCTTGATTAACAGGGTCGCCAAAATTATTTGCTTTTCTTTGTTATGCAAATAAAAAAAAGTATGAACTCAGCAGCAAGGAATTAGTATTCAAGCAATTCCTTCCTAGAATCTACAGTGTGAAAATGTAAGCCTTATAATACTGTCTTTAATGTCCATATTTTGAGCCTCCACAAGAATAATGGATTCTGTTTAATAAGACATATGTCATTCTCTTAGAATGATGCTACATGGATAGGACTTCAGGGGCTTTACGTTCAATAATAATTTATTCTGAATATGTTTTGCATGAAAACATGATAAATTTCTTGGGTAGAAAAGAAAAAAGTGCTTTCTGGAATGTAGAAAAAAATAGACATTCTAATTGAAAAAAATGAATATGTTTTTAAAATAATATATAATTCACTGAAAGAGGGGATTTAGGAGTTTTTTATACCACTGACATCATTGTTCAATTGTTAATAACAGTGGGAAAATTGAATCTTTTTGCACATTTTGTCTCAGTTTTTGCAATCTAAGCTAAGAAATCAATAGCTTCTGATCACAAGTTGAAAATTTCTGATGCTTTAAATTTTGCTACACCTCTTTTCCAAAAACAGTTACAGAGCATAATAAGCTAGAAAACTGTTAATTAGAGCTTACCCAATTCATGAGTATTTTCCATGCAGATATTTATCTCGACTACTTTAAAATTAGGCAAACCCTTTCCTTTAACAAATTACGCTTGCTGTTCTTTATTATTCATCCTGAAACCCAACACTCAAAGAGAGAAATCAAAGATTTTTTTATACGTGGCATCCAAAAATCCCAACAAACCAACCAACCAGACAACTACCCCACCCCCTCAAAAAGGAAAACGAAACACCAAAACTTGCTCTGTACTTTTTTGTCTATTCTCATTTTTTAAAGGATTGTCATATATTAATTGCATTGCAAGGATATAGAATTCTTGTAAAGAATAATTTGCATATAAAATTCAGTAATATAGTTTAGTCTCATGGATAAGTAAAGAAAGGATTGCTTTCACCTCTTTTTCTTCTCTGAAGTTTTACTTGTGGGAATTTAAAATCTGCTGATGCACTGTCAATAGAAATTAGAAATATCTAATAAAATGGTCTTTGTGAGTACAGACCAGCTGCTGGAGCTGTGTAATATAATCAGAATCAGCAAGGATGTGGAATAAAACAGCTGTGCCTTTCAGTTGTTTTACTCAGCTATTGCTGTTAACATCTATAACAGAGGAAACAAGCACAGGCACCATTTGAATTTCTGCAACATAACTATTTGCTTGATTTTCGCTTCCCTTTCTCTGAAACTGCTCCATGAGTCTCATGGAAAGATGGGGGTAGGGCATGTTCTATTTTGTTGCTTTTATTCTATGCTTATCTTTCTTTCCTGATCCACAAAAATGGAGGATACATCAATCCTTTTCTTCCTTAGAGTAAGGGAAAACAGACTGATTTGTAATATTCAATCAGTCTATGTGCATTTCTACATTGCACAGGGAGCTGTTTTGGATCCCAGAAGGCACAGTTCCATCTAAAATTTGAAATGAATTGCCAGAAAAAGGAAGAATATTGTGATGTTTTCAACCTAAAAATCCAATCTACAGCTAAAGAACTAGAAACAAATGTTCCATAAACAATAACAGGAAATTTGTACTTGAGAAAAAAAAAATCTGAAGAGCCTCTTTGTGAGGACACTAATCATTCCTAGTGATAAAAAGAGCCATCTGAGAACGAGCACTGGAAAGGCTGTCCATGCAATGATTCTGAATGCTAATGAGCATCACTTTACATAGAGGACAGTGCTAACTTCAGAAATGAAGCAAATGATTCCTCTCCATTGCTGCTGACAAATATTTCAGCCATAAGACCTGATTAAGTACTAATTGCTGCCTGGCAGTGAATGCTTTCCGTGGCATCTTGAAATGAAAATGAGGATGTGTAACCAAGCAAGAAATTCACTAGCTTGGCAATGACCTGTTCAGAGAATCTGATGGACATTTAGTGATACATTCAACTGTTTTCATGCTGCAGTATTTTTTTTATTCTTGTCATTTAAAGAAAGGATTCTGTAACAGAAAAACCACTCTCTGTTTGCTTAGAATTTTCATATAGTAAATTACTTTTTAATTTGGCTTATTATTTTAATCCATATTTTGACATATGCAGCATGATAAGAACCAATATGGCTTGAATAAAAAATATTAATAAAGCATTTTTTGAACATGAACTTACTAAAAATGCTGTTGGACAAGTGAACACAAATAACATTTAATCTCAAAATATGAGACCTTTATGAGTAGGTTAAATTACCTGCTTTAGATTATGCATCTGACAAGTGCAGTTCAGTTTTTGTTCATAAATCATTCATGAATCCACCCCAATTATATATACATAAGTTGGGAAAGATTCATGAGTGATTATAAATAGATATTAACCATCCATAGGCATATCCCAAACAGATTATGCAAACAAATTTTGGCTGCTGAGTCGTTCACATAATGGTGCCTCCATCTGTTCCAGGCATTTCAGTTGGTTACATGGAACGTGGGGCTATTGTTTCTGCTTTCCCACAAGAGGACAAGAAACCACTGCAAGCCAATAAAAGAAAACAGAGAAAGCAAATATTTTTGTTCATTGCAAAATAATCTGCTTCCACCCACCCACTTTAGTGCAGGAAGCTGTAGTTCTTTGAACATTTCAGTGTGCACTCCTAAAATTAACCAAGAAAAAATGTATTTATGTAAACATTGTGGAAGCATGAGAATTCTTACATAGAGAGTTATAAAAATCTGAACCTTTCTAGAACACAAATAGGTGTATAAACTGTACAAACCAACAAATTGCTGGGCAATGATTTTCATTATTTTATTTTCAACCATCATAACAGCTCCAAATTTCTCTTCCTGTTCATCCCTTTCCTTATAGCTGTGAAGAAAAATATTTCATGATACTCTGTTATGTATCATTTGGTTATAATCCTGCCTTTCAGCCTTGGGGAAAAAATGCATAGCAAAATGCACATGGCTAAAGCAGATACATCGTTTTTTAATTTCTGAGGAGCATATATAAGAAAGTGGATTTCTTACTTCTCTAAGGTATATTATTCTTTGGATCCTAGCATTTTAATGTTAATCTGTTTCAGTTTGTAATTTCTATTTTAAGTGCTTCTGAAGCTGAAACGCCTTCCTAGGAAAGACCTGTTGTTATGTTGAACTGATGTGACAATATTTTTGCCCAACTGCGACACTGGTTGTCTAAGTAAAATTTGGATCTCTGTGAAAAAGCAAGTAAAAACAAGCCCAAAAACTACCTATTTGTCAAAATGACTCTGGAAAGAAGATAAAGAATAGGAAAATTTTAAAATTTTTATTTTGCAGAGAACCCTGACCATTCATTTCCCATCTAGTTCTGACATGACTGTTGGTCACTTTTATCTAAGATAAACTAGAGGGAATATACAGAGGGATTGAATTGGTCTTAAAACTCATAAGCAGTTACAGATGACTTGGGCAAAAAAATTTTTCACAGAATCCCATCGTAATTGTAATTGTTTAAATGCATATAGTTTCACTGACATGTTATGATGGAGATAAATGTGTCTGAAACTAAATGGACAGCCCCATATTGTTGTAAAATCTTATTTGAATGTTTTCCAGCCTTGACCAGAAACAGTTGTTCCTGCCTTGATCTGGGGTGGTCTCTTGTCCCACCCACAGAGGGTGACTGGAGAAGGTACATCCCAAAGTTTCTGCAGTTCCATAATACTGACCACTGTTTGCTGTTACTAGTCTCCAGGAGTTAGCAACCAGGCTTTCAGCTGAGACAGTAAGTCATTGTGGAAGCACATTTCAGTAAAATAGACCCATGTAAAGTGTAGCTGGGAGTAGTTTAAGCAAACCTGTTCCACTTTGCTGTGAAATGGACTTAGAAATGCTCATGTCATCAGATATCAGTCCCCACAGCTGAGGCTCCAACAATTTCAAACAACTGAAGGGTATTAATGACTAGCCATAGGGTAATGACATCTTAAATTGCTACATCTATTTCAACAATGAATGTATGACTGTGCCCTAAGGTTCTCAATTTCAAAAGGACAGATTATGAGAAATTAAGAGAACTGTCTGATAAAGGCAGCTGCACTGACAAAAGTGAAAAAAAAAAACCAATCTAAAATTTATACTCCAGACAAGCGAAAAAACTTCTGTGGAAGGTTTTCAAACCTAATTAGCTAAATAATAACCTTCAAAAGGATATTAAATGCAAGTGAAATTACTGTAAAAGTTGACATAAAGGATTGGTTGACAAAGAAACACTACATTTTAGTCATTGGAAAGCACTGAGAATTGTTGAAACTCAGGTTGACAGAGTCCAAAAAGGAAATAACAGAAACAATTGTTTATAGAAAAGGCACGGAATCTACAAGAAAAAGTATTCTGTGTATGTTCATTTTTTTTTAAGATGTGGCAGAACACTTGTTAATTTCATTCTTAGCTGTACTTTTGCACTTAATGTTGCTGACCAGTTCTAGAAGATTAATTAATTTGTAAATGTTACTATCACTTTGCAAGTGTACTAAGGAAATGGAAATAAAAACGGATTGTTATTTCTATGGCAGATCTAAATATTAATGCATATTTGTAACTTTGATATCAGGAACCTAAAGCTGATGGAAACAGACAGCTGAAATGGCTGAAAACAAATTTATATCCCTTACTGTGGGTATCTTGTACTTCAAATGTGACAATAAAAATCAAAATGCTTTCTCATTTGAATATTATTCAGCAGAAAGTATAAAATGAGTCAATGTATCTCAGTCTGTTTTTAAAGGCCTTTATCACTGCTGAAATTTTTTTTCAGAAATATGAGAGATGAATTGCCCTGAAAATTATATTATGCTGCAGGCGTAAGAGGCAATGTTTCCACCAAATCAGTAATTGAACTGTGTTTTTGATTTGTGTACATTTCAGGTCTGACTGTCCAATCAGTACTTTTTAATATGACTAAATTTATCTCTATGTAAACAGATTCCATACCTGCTTCCCTAAAAAGTGTATGTTTGCACTCTTGGAGATGATACACTGATTTTACACATTAAAAATGTTATGATACGTCTCTCAAGCAGAGGTAATGCCCTTTTTTTTCAGAAGCTGTGTTCATATTGAGAATAAAGTACTAATCAATATCAGTGTCCTCTGTTGCATTTTTAATTCCTTTAACCAGGTATTCCACTGAAATCTAGCTGTCCCCTCAGGGAAAGGAGACTCACATGATGCCAAAAAGCAATAGAAGTCTTCTATGGCAGCACATATAGGAAGAACTTGCTGAAAATAAGGAACAGGGAACAACAGTTCCAAAACACCCTTCTAAACATAAAAAACCTCAACCAAAAAACAAAACAAACAAACAAACAAAAAAAACCAACCAACAACAACAACAAAAAAACCCCAACCAACCAAACAAAAACAACAAAAAAAAAGAAGCAGAAAACTGAAACAAAAAAAACAAGAGTAAGCCATCAATAAAAAAGCAGAGAGAAGAAATGGGATGAGTCAAAATCAAGGAGAAGAAAAAAGTCCCTTTTTGTCCTTTACATTTTTGTGCAATCATTAACTGCATAATGAATCTTAGATGGGAGCATATTTTTAATCAGATGTTTTTTGTCAGAACGGGGATTGAGCTGGGGCACAAGGTTGTGATTTCTAGAGACCAGTTGCTAAATGTCTGACTCAGGTCATATAAATGGAGATAAGTGTGTTGACCTCCATGCTAATGGCTGCTTGTGCATGTCAGGAAACCCATCCAGCTGATAGAAATTACAGTCACTAGTCAAGGGAAAATTAGCAACTGTAAGCCAGATCTGAATGGCATGTGAAAGAAGAGATGAAAGCTTGCATATTATTAAACTCACATTATAGCAGAATATCACGAATGTCCCTTTCTATGATGTTTAAATGCAGAGCTATTTTTAAAGAAATTGCATGAGAGTGTTGTAGGTAGGGATGGATTCCTAATATTTCAGAGTAAATTTACATAAAAATGAAGTTTTATGCAGGCATGTTAATTTTCTGCCAGCAACCTTTCAGCATGGTATTGGGAGATCCACCACCTATAAGGAAATGTTAGTACAATACTACACCTCACATGATATTTATAGTAGTTGACCCTTTCATCTGCATTAGGTTATTCAGACATTTCAAAACAATGTTAGAAGTGTTTGTTTAGGTCTATAACACCTGAGCACCTGGTAACACCTGTAACACCAGGGCCTACAACACAAATAAATGTTTGAACATACCTATGTACTTCTTAACAATGATTCCAAAGTGGTTTAATACTATTCTAGAAGTTAAAGTAGCTAGCTGTGTTACGCAGTCTGTGATTGAAACATTCACATAGAAATGGAGTTTGCAATGGCCTGTAAAATAATTAATTAAATATTTCTGACTAATGGATTAAATTAATTTTGTTAGACCTTTTATTTTATAAGCATTTTGATAAACATTTGATATTCACAAGATATTTTTGAACCCAACATGTCTTCTCTACAATGATAACCTCATTGCTACCACTGTGAGGGTATGTTTCTGGTCTGAAAATTCATATTAGATATCTTGGAGCTGCAGGCAAATATTAGCCCTTTACTAGAACCTGGCATGAGACTTCACTAAGAACACTGAAAACAGATTCGACATAAAATAATTCTGAACATAACAGGCAGCAGTTGAAAAGCTGACATTTTACAGGCAATGCCATGACGGATGGGAGGATCTCCCACGAAAATAAAAAGTCAATGTGCCAGACTTCTCAGAGGTATCTGAAGGGGAGCCCAAAAATAGAAATGTTACTATGTCAGAAATAACATATAAAGCCAAGAATGCCTGGATAATTATATGAGAAATAGCAAATTTGGACAAAGATATATCTGAACTATGATCATTTAAGAATAATTCAGTCTTTTTTACTAAGAAGGTGACTAATGTGGAAAAGGAAGGTACAAAGGAGATGCAAGAAGGCCAGAAAAAAAGGCAGAATAAGGTATGCAAATCAGGAGTGCAGCCTGAGTTTACCTATTAGAAAGCCCTGAGCTTTGTCACTGCAGTTGGAGGAAGAAATTAAACCAAACCCACTTCTCTGAGTATACCCTGAGAATCAATCCATTTCCATGTTCAGCAGAACAAGAATAGTGGTGATCAGGGTGATTTTCCTGGCCAGCAGGGAACACCCAGAAAAACAGTTCAAGCATCTGATCTTGCCATAGTAATGTCCATTACAGCTCTCACAGAACAAAAAATTCTCATCCATACATAACAATTATTTCCTAGTTGCTATTTAAAAGTCTTCAGTTCTCTGACAGGAAAGCCCAAGCAAATGATATCAGAGGAAGTTATTCAAACATTTATCATGTTGAAGAAACAGTAAAAGACTGAATTTCAACATTCACAAAATTAATTTTAAAAATATTGCTCATTCCACACCTCCTAAAACAAAACAAATCTCCAGTAAACTGTGCAATTCTACATGGGACTAATTTTGAAACAATACTCAACTCCAGCTGACTAACATTAGTGTAGGATTCAGGACTAGCAGAAAAGTCTTGCCTGTCGCATGAAGATTTGAACCAGGATCTGCAGAGATTTACTACAATTCTTACATAAATGTAGCTATTTTGCTCCAGATTTATATGCCTCTAAAACAAAGACTATCTGAAACATAGTGGACAAATTTTATAAGTCTTTCACCTCTCTACTGTGGTGTTAAGAAGGTAAAAGAAATGCAAAAGACAAACTTTATGTGCTGCTATGGAATTTTGTTCTTACTGGAAAATGATAAAGCTAATGCTCCTTCCGATAAAGAAGGAACTGTACTCTTTCCAACTGTCAGCATACTTGAGGGAGGGCAAATATCCCCCCCAATTACAGCAGAAGCTCTTTTGAAGCAGTGCTCCATGATCGCAATATATTTGTCTCTGTAAAAAAAGGGGATATGGAACTCAGTTGACAATACCAGATAGGTCACTGGGGAAGTGGAAAGACTGGTAAATAACTTAGACTGGCAGTGAGAATTCAATGCTATTTAGAAGTGAGGCAAGGCAATTAAGAAAGAAAGTGACTAGTATTTCAAGTGTGCATTCAAACAACTGAGGGAGGTTCCCATTTTCCACCACCCCACCTCTCTCTTTTCCTCTCAAAGACTTCTGAGGGTTTGGGTTTTTTCCACACAAACGCCACCCTTTTCTTGGAACGTTGAAGACAATATTATCAAAGAAACACGGGTCATATCTAACCTTTACATATCTCTATGCAGATCTCAAGGGAATGAGCTGTAGCAACAGTGGCAACAAACAATAGCTATATTTATGACTCCAAAGAAAAAATGTAGGAAGAAGGATTGCCATGACTGGACTTTCTGTGCTTGGTAAAATTCATAAGTAGGAATAAAAGGTGCAAAGAAGCCCTACAAGCTTTTCAGAAAGACGATGACCTTTTGTGGCAAAAGCAATTGGAAAGTATGGAGAACTGTTTGACTCCACACGTGTAATACAGGTATTACTTAACAATTATATAGTGCATCTCAGCTGCACAAATAAATCTCTTTTAAAATATAGGCATCAATATCCTAATTTTGCATTTGTGGAATGAGTATTTAGAGAGGTTAAGCCAAAATTTTAAGGTTTGTTTCATCTGGGAGTTCTGGAGGGGAAGAAAAAGGATCTGATTTTACAGCCTCTAAGAATGCACAGCCTCAATTAGTGTGACTGGTAGCTGCAGGTGCTCTGTCTTAGAGTGGGTGATGAATGAGGTGAGAGTTTATGGGTTAAGACTAAGGGTCAGACTATTAAGTGTGATGCTGTTGAGAATGTTTGCAACAGGCCACTTGATGAGGAGGAGGAAGTCAGTGAGGCCTTTACAGGCAGCTGGAAATAGACCTGTAGCCACCAGCCCTGGTTCTTGTGGTGGAGATCAGCCATTCTAAAATCTGCTGAAGAAGCAACACAGTGAGCCACAAAGCATCCAGGAATTTTTTGGAAAACATGGATGATAACTTCCTTACCTAGGTGTGAAGGAAATAACAAGGAACAGTGTGCTGCTCAGCCTCATATTAAAAAACAGGGAAGACCTAGTTGCATATATGAAGGTTGGAAGCGCAGCGGTCTTGGTTGTAGTGACCACGAGATTGTGGAGCTCAATATCAGATGAGGAGGAAGCAGGTAAGTAAAATCACAGCTACACATTTCAGGATAGCTAGCTTTGGCCTCTTCAGGGATAAGAATTCCATGGGAATGTGCGGTGCAGGGAAGAGGGTCCAAGACAGTTGATCAATAGTCAAGTATCACTTCCTCCAGGAGAAAAAGGGCACACCTTGATAAGTAAGAAATTGAGGAAAGTGGGAAGAAGGCCTGTATAATTGAAAAAGAAACTCCTGTTAGTATTCTAGCACAAGCAGGAAACACACAGGAGGTGGCAGGAGGGACATCCCATTTGAAACAAATATAGAGAGGTTTTTCAGAGTGTGTAGCAATGAGACAAGGAAGTCCAAGAATCACTTGGAATTAATTCTGGACAGTGATGCCAAGGACAACAAGAAGGGCTTTCTCAAATACTTCAATAACAAAAGAAGAACTAAGGAAAGCAGAGGATTGTACTAAATAAGGGTGGTACCCTGGCAATGGAGCATGCAGAGAAGGCAGAGTTACTGAACACCTTCTTTGCATGGATCACCACTGACAAGACCAGGCCTCAGGAATTCCCAGCCTGGGAGACGAGGGAGAAGGAAATGTGGAAGAAAGACTTTCCCTTGGGCAAGAAGGATGGGGTTGGAGACAGGCAAACCAGGCATTCCCTAGTCCATGGACCCTGATGATGGACACCAAAGTTGGGCTGCTCATGGTCATCTTTGAAAGCTCCTGGTGATCAGGAGAGGTGACTGAGGACTGCAGGAAATCAAATGTCACCTCAGTCATCAAAAAGGGCAAGAAGGAGGACCCAGTGAACCCAGTTAGCCTCACCTCAATCCCTTGAAATTTGATGGTGCATCTCGTTCTGGAGGCTATCTATCCACATGAAAGATAGAGGATAGAAGAAAGTCTTTAGATCTCATATTGGTATTGCTGCAGGGATGGTCCAGAGCTGGTGTTGCAAGACAGAGAAAAGAGGAAGAGGAGAAAGAGTGAGGGGGCCCAATCTGTGTCATTTTATGGTTAACCTGGTGCATGCCTCTTTTGTAAACAAGGCTTTTTGTACTGTTTTGTTCAGAGGTGCATAGCCAGCTCTTCTCCAGAAGGTGGGCTGCAAGGTGAGAGCAACTGACCTCAGCTCTCAAGACAAAGAAGGAAGTTGGTTCAGAACACTGAGCCACCTCTGCAAGTCCCTCCCTTCCAATCACATTTTTCCTGTCCCAACAATCTGAGGCAAAACATGCTTAGATCTGGTCCTCTACAGCCACCAAAGGCAGAACAGCTGCACTAGCAAGAGACTAGTATACCCAAAACACAGACTAGCTCGAGTAAAGGACTGAATTAGTGGCACTATTTTTGCTCCAATATTCAAGCCAGTTTGAGAGGAATTGGATGGGATTTGTACGAATATCATACATTGTGGCATACAGATGTTGCTTAATGATTGCAACAACTACCTCACTATTACCAGAAAAAGAGAGAAAGAAAAAATAACATTTTCCAAAAATTAATGGAGCTGAATTCACTACTCCCCTCTTAGATTAGACTCCCAAGTATCTAAGGGGTTTGGGAAAAAAAAAAAAAAAAAAGATGCAAATATTATATAGAAGGCTGAGTCCCAACAAAATTTCCAACCCTGTGCCTATAATCACTTCTAATGCCCTTGCTACAATTTGCATCTGCTCCACTGTGCAGATCACTACAGAAAAAACTTCCTCTCGAGAACAATCTCATAAGGCAGAAGCAGCTGCTCTTGTTCCTCCTGGTCTCCCTCTTCGATTCTTTGAAGTCATGTCACTAAATTTCAAATTATAAGTTTGCTTTATTACTTTAGCTTTCAGTGGAGTTTAAGAACAAGTTGGTAGCAAAACATAGACTTGTACTATAATCCATGCGAGGACAGCTTCATGGTCAGGACCAAACCCTACTTCCCTCCAACCTTGTTTAACTAACAAAATTAATTTGCCTCTTTAAAATTTAAAATAAACATGTTTTGATTTTTTCAGTAATTGACATTGGCAAAATTGAAGGGATGTTGTTTGTACACCGATTTGTCTGTTGAAAAGACAAACTGCAGATAGTTTGGCCTAGTGCCAAGTCTGAGTAGCTTCATTTCTTCTTTTTCCTGATGTCAATACAGGCAAGATAGCTAACATGCACCAATAGCTAGTCAAAAATTCAAAGAACTGGAAGTATAAGAAACAAAGAAGAGTCAGACAGCAAAACAGCCATCTTGTCACAGTTTAAACAGTTTGTGTTTATGTCTGCTACCACTTTTTCCAGCTACTTATCGGCAAGAACAGTGGAGAGTTAATAAATCTATGTCTCCAGAAAATAGCAAACACACAACAGATTAATCCTGTAACACACTACCATTTCTCAGCTTTACAAATCAATAACTGGACTGCAGAACACAACAACCATGGAAAAAAATAACACCGTAACTGTAAAGTTCTAATCTACTTTCCTAGGAGTATATGTTAAGGTCTCCTAGTCCAATCTTTGAGGTAGATGTGTCTAGCCATGGTCTTAAATGAGCCTCCCAAGATGAGGGTTTCAGAGCCAAAAAGCAGTTATATATTTGAATAAAAATCAGAAAGATTAGCTGTGTGAAAGATAACAGGACATGGAAGAGTTCATTTTTCAGCTCAGCTGTTCATATTGTAGCAAGTGTGCACAATGCATGCATTTGTCCTACCTCTCTTACAGCCTGACTAGCCACTCTTGACACATTGGGTTGTTTCTTCAGCTCCGTGTTTCAGTCACAGGCTTTTAATTCCCGGTGTAACTTTTTTCATTTGCTTTTGTCTGTTGCATCCAGTGCCCTCCCAAATACTCTATTTCTGAACAAATCAAATATTTTTTCATAGTAAGACACCCTTTTTTTTTACATGACACTATTACTAAAAGAAAAATATTAAAACCACAATTAATTAAGGCATTGTCAATCACAATAAAGCAAATCACAGAGGAAAGACATGACGCTCAACAGTTTTAGGTAAAGCCTTTGCCTTTTGGTCACAGAGCTTTTGTCAGGTGTGCTGACATTATTGATTGGTGTATGGCACAAAGAATGGATTGTGCTTTGATTTGCTGCAATCTGCAGCATTGCCAGGACTGCACATTTACATTGCCTCTTGACCAGAAATTAAATTTGGGCCAGTATCCAGTCCTCTGTGCAAATCATTCATGCATATAAAGTAACTGCTGAGGAACCTTGTTGCAGCCATAATTCCTTCCCTGATTTTGTTCTTCATTCCAGCAGGACACAAGTAATTTTGATTGTACAGTTTTTTTAGTTGTATGCCACAATATATACATAAAGCAAAGTTTCATCTAAAAATTTCCATTCCAAAATTCAAATTCACTGGGACATAGGGAATACCCAAGAGACTAGGCTACAAAATCTCTCTGGTCATACAAACGGAGGGAGCCAAGTCTTTTTGTCACAGCCTTGCCTCTTTCCAGAGTACTTGGACACCAGGAATCACGATTGAAGAGGGTAAGGTTTTGGTAGTGGAGAGGCTACGAAAGTGGCTTCCATGAGAAGCTGACAAAAGTTTCCCCCATGTCTGATGGAGCCACTGCCAGATGACACCAAGGTGAACACCCTGACAGCCAAGGCCAAGCCATCAGCAACAGTGGCAGTGCCTGAGGATAGCTTTTTTAAGAACAGGGTAAACCTGCTGTGCTGAAGCACCTGAAAGTGAGGACTGAGAATGTGGTGGGGAAACAGCTCTGCAGATGCCAAAGTCAGTGGAGAAGGACAGGTGGGATGTGCTCCATGGGCCAGAGCAGATTCCCCCGCAGCCAATGGTGAAGACCATGGTGAGGTAGTTTGCCAGTCTTCTGCTGATGGAGGTCCATGGGAGAGCAGGTATCTGCCTGCAGCCTGTGGTGGACCCCACACCAGAAGGGGTAGATGTGCCCAAAGAAGGCTGTGGCCATGTGAGAAGCCTGTACTGAAACAAGATCCTGTCAGGGGCTGTGGCCCTGTGTAGAAAGGGACCACACTGGAATGGGCTTCCTGGCAGAACCTGTGGCCCATGGAGACTCACTCAGGAGCAGGTCATTCCTGAGGGACTGAACCCCATGGGATGGATGCATGCTGGAGCAGGTCATGAGGAATGGCAGCCTGTAGAGAAGGTTCATGTTGGAGGAGTTCATGGATGACTGCACCCTGTGGGAGGGACCTCACACTGGAGCAGAGGAGCGGTGTGGGTAGGAAGGCACAACAGAGAACTGTGTACTGAACTGTATCCAGCTCCCATTCCTCATCCTCCTGTGCTGCTGTGAGCCTGTGACAAAAGAAGCTGTGTGGGAAGGTGTTTTAACATTTTATTATATTTCCCATTATCCTACTGTGATTTGATTGGCAATAAATTAAATTTATTTTCCCTAAATCAAGTCTGGTTTGGCAATTATTGTGATTGGTAATTTATCTCCCTACCCTTATTCTGACCCTCAAGCCTTTCATTGTGTTTTCTCTCCCCTGTCCAGTTGAGAAGGGGAGTGACAGGGTGACTTTGGTAGGCACCTAGCTTCCAGTCAACATCAACAACCATGAGATGACCAAAGAGATCACATTCATGTCCTGATATAGTAATGAACACAGTCTGATAGGAAATCCACAAAGAAATGCATGTTTTGGAAATCTAAAGAGAGAAAATGGGCCATTTTGCTGTGACAGTCCAACTGGATCAGCCCCATATCCATCTATCTGCCTGTACTCAAAATCCCACACTCAGAAACTTATCAAAACTCTCTGGTGATTCACTCAAGTATTTGGGTAAAGATTTCCCAAATGCTTCTTTTAGAGGAGAAACAGATCTAAGGCACACACAACTTCTCTGAGCTCTTATGTCACAGCTTCTCATCAAAATTTGATTCTAAGCATTTCAATATCTGAATGATTTCCCCACATAACACAGAATGTCACTTGCTCGCTGTGGAAAGTGGTCAAGCAAGACACTTCTATCAAACTTTTTTTCTAGCAGATCTCAGACAAGGTTTTTAAGAACTTCTGGTTGAGCACCCTGTGGAGAAAAACAGCTGCTGCTGAGGTACAGCCTCTCAAGGGAGCAAGAACATTCCAGCTAGCCAAGGACAGAAGTTCAGAGGGGGAAAAATGAGATATCTCAAGCAATTAATACACTTATCCCTTGAGGAGAATTACAGTCTTTAATGGCTACACATTGCTAAGATAATAGGTCTGGACAAAAACAAGCATGAAAAAAAAACATTTGCAAAAGATAGATGCATTGCAAAGCTCTGAAATATTACAGAAACAGCAGTAGTACAGATAAATAGCAGAGGCAAGTCAGCTTCTGGAAGCTTTGTTATTTGAGTAACTATTAATTGTAACTTTTTGCACTATATGTGTGTAATGATCTGTTTGCTACTACCTAATATAAAGCACTCATTTTTCCTTATGTTTCCAAAAAAAAATACTTATAATTTACCAAGTATCTGCAATGAGTATTTATTAATTTTAATTACAGAAACATCATATTTTCTGGGAAAGAGGTGATCCATAAATATAAAACTAAATATATTGCTGAGTATACTGGAAAGGAAGTAGTATTTAATTACCATCAATTGCTAGAAGTAATTGTCAAGGGCTAACTGTTACTGCTACTGCTACAAATCTCATACAAAATAGAAAAATTTATGTGTTGCTGCTAAATAATTTGATTTATTAAAGCTACAATTTTGCACTCTCCTTAGAAGAGAGGATAGAATATATGCAATTATTCCATTATGCAATGGAAGCTATGTACTACACACTATAGTACTATAGTACCTCCAGGCTGCAGAGTCAGAATAAACAACACTGCAGCTAAAAATTATACTCTATATAAAGCTTGAATACATGCAGTCTCAAGCAGTATAAACTGATCAGTTTCACTGAATGTTTGAACAGTGAAACTCATTGTACAGAAAGTATCATAAGATACTATTAGTTCTCACTGGTTCAACACCAGAAAGATAACAGCAAAAAAACAACAGCAGCAGCCTCTGAATATTTTATTTTTAGTACATCATTTCAGCTAGAACAAAAAAGTCTATAAGTCTATATGAACTTTCTCTCACTTTTTCTTCTGGAGTTTGAAACAAGACAGGATCAACACTGCGAAGAATGTTTCCACCTGCCATGTTACTAGAAATACTATGTAAACACCCAGGTGTGCCGCTGATGTGAAAGGAGATGAGTCACAATCATGAGCTTTTATTTCAGAAGTTTAATTACATATGCAGTCAAAATCCTAGCAGCCAATAATTTCATCAGTTACATTATTATGGAAAGGCTTGTATTTGTGTGTCCTCCCAGTCAAATTGCTTTTCATGTATACATTTTGTGATGGACAGGAGAAACCAGATGGAAATGAGGAGATAAAGGGAAAATTGTTCACAGTTCTGTAAATATTATGACACAAAAGATATCATCTGGAATAAAAAATAGATTGAAAGACAGGAACCAGATGGAATGCACTGATGAAATAAAAGATACTTCTGCCTCTATGTCATTGGTTGAAAGGCAGCCACAGGACCTGTGACTCCTGAAGGTAAAAAAAATTACTAACTTTTATTTACACCATGTCTGGAATGCCTATGAATTTATCTCATGTTCTGGATTTCATGATTGTGTCCGTGTTGTGAATTTCAAGCCTTCAAGAGTTGTAGGAGCTCTCTAACTTTTCTTCCACAGAGAGCACTTTCAAGCCACCACTGCATACATCATATAATATATATGCATATACATTACAGTCCATGGTTTTTCAATTTTTTTTTTTCTCAATGTCCTTATTTATATGATCTTTTAAAGACATTCACAAAAGCTTTTTTCTAGCTATATTTCTGTTGGGGGTTTAAGAATCAACAGAAACACAGCATCTGATTAGAAACCAATGCAAATTCCTTTTCCACGCAGTCAAGGCAGTTTACAAAACAGAGTCTGAACTTCACCAGCCCAGAAGCCCTTTTGAGCTTGGTGACAGATTTTACAATGCATATTCAATATCCAGTTCCTCAACATACCTAAACAGGTCAAAGTAAAAAATGTTCTTTCATGCGTAAGTACAAGAGTACTGCCTGTTTGGGGGAATTTCCAAATCAAATTATTGTATACCAGCATAAACTGCATAGAGGTTTCTGAAGGGGAAAAAAAAAATCTTCCATCAGTTTAAAGACATTTTCCTAGTCTTACCTGTATTGAAATGGAATAGTTATTTATGCTCAAGCAAACAGATATCATTAATCACCAAGAACTTAAATAATTTGAAAAATATCCTTACATGTATAGTATTTAGGGAACTGAGAAAAGGAAATGTTAAAATGACAATATTGTATAGCTCTGCTATTTCTGCAGTGACGGAAATTCAGTTTTTAAATAAAATTTGTAGCCTGCTAAGCCTCTCTAAGAGCAACATGTAAATGTCAAACATAATTTTCTTTCTTTCCCAGGCAAAAGTCAAGGTACTGTGTGGAACAATATTTAATTAATGACTGCACTTGATACGACGATAAAAATATTGGAACAACTTATGCTAGCTTTTTTAGTCAACCATAGGACACTCTTCAGATATGCTTTCCATAATGTTTTAGGAAAAGGAGACACAAAACACTTTGTCTCTTTTCTTCTGAGGTGCTGTAAAGTTCAAACACTACAGTCATAATTCCAGGTCCTCCTAAATCTCTCTCGCTCCACTTGAAGAGAAACAAGAGGAACCTAAAATTAGGTAGTCATGCTGTATCTTTCTGTTAACTCTCTCCTCCCCATGAATTTTCAATCCAGAAGCCAATTTCAATCCAAATTTTTTAAGTAGAGCTCCCAAATATATTAACTCCCTGTAAATTTCATGAAAATTGGAAACTTGAAAAGAAAGGCACAAAAACTGTTGCCATAAAGGGAAAGACCACAGAATGGTTTTTAGTCTTTTTCAACATCTAATAATATACCCAAGAGAGCACCACAATCAGTGGTATCTGATCTGCACAGTTTGTACCTTATGTCAGGCTGACACTAGTCAATATAACTGAGAATTGCATCCGAAGCTCAGCAACTACTAGCCACAGGAGAATCCACAGCAGAGAGAAGTGCTGTGTGTTCCTTGACTGTGGCAAAGTCTCCACAGAGTTCATGCCATTTATCAGACTCGAGGGGATATGTATTCAAGATATGCTCATGCCAGCAGTGTTCATCACTGTGGAGCCTCTAGCATCTAATAAAGCAGCAATGCACACTGAAGCTCTTTGTCCACAGGATAATCACACCTCCTCTCTCTCATTTTTGCAATCCTTCCACACATTCTTCCAGTGGAACACTAGATATTTAATAAAGCATGAGCTACTCTTGCAATCATAGTATACTTGTCTTAAATTTGTCCTTGAGCTTAAGGAAAGAGCTCCACAAAAAACTTTACCTCTTATGGTTGCTTCTTAGGGAAGATGTTTTCAGAGACTTGAAATTACTCAAATCCTTATATATGAAATATTTTATAACATACTAACTTTTATAATCATTGAAATGCTATATTGGTAAATCAGACAACTTTTGTCTATCTTGTTTGTGTTGTTTTGTATTTTTTTCAGAGGCTGTGGCTGGCAACCAGTCCAAGTTCTTCACAGCACCTGCTTTTTTCACAGCTGCCTGGTAAGAAGATTAAGGGCTCTTTTGACATTATATAGCAAGTGTTCTGCCAATTGATTTTTTTGTATATATTTTAGACAAGGGTATCAATTTTGCTTATTGTGATTTCTGACCTCAAACTCGTTTGTCCTATCATATTTCTTGTTAGTAATATGATGAGTGGCAGAATGAATCAATCTTCTGTCATGGCCCTCTGAACAAGAGCTGTGTAGAAAAGACTTTTCTTCTTTACAAAAAATGTAAATCGTATGTCAAATTACGATTTCAAAATTTCTGAGGAACTGCAGTTCTCATCCTAAAAATACAGCCCATAAAACAGTCCACCCGGTTTATTGTCTATTAACTCTATTAATGCCTCTGCAAAATGCAGTCCCTAGCAAAGTATGATCTGAATTTCTTCTTACCTTTACATTTTGGTTTTTTTAATCAGAACACCATGACAACAATCAAATCACTCTGTTTCTCAGGGGAAAAATCAGGTACATGTGTTCCTATATTGGGTTCATAGAACATATTATTCATACAATAATCTATGAGATTCAATATGATTTTAGCTGCGTTGACTATAGAGTCATGCTGCTTAAGAAACGCAACCTTTTTCAGTTATTTGTTATGAAATTTATGCACTTTCTATCTCGATATGGTGAACACTTATACTCTTGCCAAGCTAACTCTAACTTCTGATAGATGTGCCAGTTCAAGCAATACATTCTAAAGCTCTGCCAAAACCCTGAACTGCAGAGAATGCAACTTTATGCTTAGAAGAATTCCATTAACTTTTGTCCTCCTTGTTTCGGTGTTTTCACATTTCTTTTTCGGCAGTACTAATAGCAAAAATTACAAAACAAATCAGGAAAGACTACTCTCTGAATATGTTTGAGTTGATTTAGATCTGGAAAGCACTTAAAACCTTCCAAAAATCTGACATTTCCCCAGAAGTCTTGCTTTTATAGAGGAAAGGTAAATAAATATAATTCCAAATTGTATTTCTGCGTAATCTCAATTGCCATTGGAAAAACACATAGCCTTGCACACTAACTAAGGGCAGAAGAGAACTTTCCACAGTTAGGTGCAGTACGTATTCTGAAGTACCCGAAATTTAAGTATCCATTACAAGTCACATATGTCCATCATATGAAGAAAATATTGACCAAATATGACTTCTGTTGTCCCTTTTACGATACATAGAGATAAAACTGACAGGATAGTGACCTAAACCTAGCTTAATATTTTTCATTTCTTTCTGGAAGGCTGAAATAAAAAGAATTATGAATATTCATTATACAAAGTTAGTGGTTGTGGAATAAGAGATTTGGGTTTTGGATTTCAAAATAAATAAACAAATAAATAGATTGATGGAAGTTGCAAATTGTTTTGTTACGTAACATGCATGCCAAGGGTATTTTGAAACTCCACCACAGTGCTGTGTAGCAACTTGAAGAGCTTCTGTTGCCTCCAAGCCAAAGGACTTGATATTTTAGCACAAACACAAAAGTTGGCAAATTAAGTCAAAACACTCACAGCCTCTGTTCCCAAAAGAAAATACAGTAGTTCTTCCATTTTCTTGTGTCGGTAGAAGACATTGATTAGTAAATCCCTGTACAAATCCCAGCCAGGCAATAGCGCATGGATAGGTTTCACAGCACGTATCTCCTACACTATTGTAAAAACTAAATGGATTTTAAATCAAAAAGGTTTGTCTTCAATCTTGTGCTGATAATCCACTACTGAAAGTAAATCCTAGCATGCTGTGCCTTTGCTGTGAAAATACTTGGGATAAAAACGTTTTTGAGTAAGAAGTGTTTTACACATTGAAGGAATGTAATGGATATAGCGTAGAATGCTCTTGGCTGAAATAATCTGGATCATTTTGGGCTGATCATCTTGAGGATCATCTGGTTCCAACCCCTCTGCTGTGGGCAGAGACACCTTCCACTAGACAGCTCACTCAGAGCTCCATTCAACGTGGTCTTAAGCACTTTCAGGGACAGGGCATCCACGACTTCTCTGAGCAACCTCTTTCACTGTCCCACCACCCACACAGCTAAGAATTTCTGCGCAATATTTAATATATCCTTCACCAAAATATTTTGCTTTAAGCTACTGCACTGGACAGTCAAATCCTGTACTAGGCATGCCAGAACCAAGGACAGGGTAAAAAGCAGTAAATTCCAAGAGTGTAATGACACGTTATCAATACAAGCCCCACCTTTCCTACCAGCTAATGGCAGTCACCTCTCATAAGCAAAGGCCAAAGATCTTCCATTCTCTTTGGTCTGAGGAGGTCTTAGCTATGATTTGTAAACAGCCCAGAACTGACAAAATTTTCATAGGATTTCAGGATATACCTATGTAGCATAATGAATCAAGGTGAGCTCTTTGTTTGACCTATGATTTGATCCACTTATGTAGTAGAACTTAAGTGGTATGAGGTAGACATGCCTTATACTGCTCTGGACTGCAGCAAAGGCCCTCTGCATGGTGGCTCCAGTTATATAACCCCCAGGAAGAGCAGTAGGACCAGGCAAAGAAAGCATACAGACTCATGGTCATTTTTTGGTCCAGGCAATATCAGATTGAACATCTGGCATGTCCAAAGAATAGTCACAATGGCACATCATGATGAGGAACAGCTGGGGTCAAACAGCTGTCTGTATAGTAACTAGAATCGCAAGTGTAAGAGATGCATATATATATATATATCCTCCTGTTCTGAACCAGATTCTTCAGAGGCTTATCTCCTTCCATACCCAAAAAAACTAAAGAAATGAATCTTCAGAGTTTGGAGCCTTATGTTACAGAAAGATGAACACACTTCTCAGATTTGTGAATTATATCCTTTTCACTAAGAGAGCTCCCATCATGATACTCAGAATTCATGCAAGCAGGATATAAGTACTGTAATTTCTGGAGATATTTGCTATTTTTGTTTTGCCTCTGTTTTCTGATGTTTGCAAATAATATTCTATGCTGACATTGTGTCTGAAGTTTACACAGATATATAGACTTATACTAAGATTACATGTATAAAAAAGCCCAAGTTTAGAATAGACAAGGTATCAGTTCTGAGTTGTGAACCATGTACAACCCTCTGTGTCCAAAATGAGACTGTGGTGTGTGTGTGTGTGTGTGTGTATACACGCACACATATATGGACACACATACAAGCTTGACAGATTTCCATTTTATAAACTTAACTGGGTTTTGACCCGTTGAAAAAATTCACATTGAAACATGTTGAAGTGTCCAGATCTATTTACAACAGGGCACATCTGCCTGTTGCAAAAACTGACCGTGCAAATGACACTCAGTGAAATTTTTTGTTTCCATGATGCAGGGAAGACAAAGTTGACCCATAGGCAGACTGATATGGTGCAGAACTTCCTAGGAAGAATGTAGTTGAATTATTTATTATATGGTGTGATCTTGAAATCAATCTATAAAAAAGGAATGATTAATCAAGCTGGAAAATCACTGGTCCACTGGTCTACACTTTCAGATATATGCCAGGCAAGGTTGCAATGTCAAATAGAACTTAGGACACATGGAATCCACATATCAGAACTGATGGCATGGCTTTATAGAATCTTTTTAAAATTACAGTAGCAAGTTTCTTTATACATCATTTGTCTTTGGACAAAGAAAAAACACAAAATCCATGAATCTTAATGTGTTTCCACAGAGTTAATGATTCTCTCAAGTATTGAAAAGAGTTTCAAAATTATCCTGCAAAGGAGAAAAATGGAAAATTATGTGCAAAATAGATTTTAATCACTCAGAATCAAGAATTTCCACACAATTTTAAAAAGCAGCTTGACATACTTATGGGTATATCAAGCAAATATGTATGGGCTTTTCCTAGTCGAGTTGACATAAAATTAAAATAGATTTTCTAGGGGAATAGCAACACAAGATTTTTATTTGACCAGTCTACTCTGTTTGACACTACAGACAAATATTAACTGGAAAAAGTAGTAATTTGCATATTTTGCAAAGCTGATATTTACTGAGCTTATTTCTGATGAACATCTTTGATATGAACTCATTTCATCTTACAACATAGTCTCTGATGGAAACCTTCAGGTTTTGGTATCTGTAATAAACAAATCTCAATGCAATTTCTTTCACTGTCTTAGCCTTGCTTTCTTCCCCAAGTACTCTGATCCTTGGAATGCGTTTTCCAGGAAATAGTTTATAAGGACAGAAATTAATTCAGGTTTTCAAAACCCATGTTCCACAATGACAGAAAGGAATTAATTCCATTCTGAAATAAAAGGACTTCAAGGAATATTAAAAAGGCAAAACCACAATAACTGATGGAGAAGTGCTACACAGTCTCAAAGAAGAGAATATCACCTATGGCTCTTGTATTTTATAGTCTCCAGATAGCTTTTACGCGTTAAGTTACCTTAAATTAATTTCTTAGTGGTTGTAGCAGTGCTGTAATTTACTGACTTGCCACGCTTAACATTTTTACAAATTGCAAGTGCTCATTACAACCCAGTTTTGAAATAGTTTTTTAGAATAAAGGTCAATATCTTGAAGCTGCCCTTTAATGTCCTGGTCAGTAGGAAGCCCTTGACCTAGGAATGGATTTAACATCAACCTAACTTTATTCCCTGTATGTGCTCTAGATTTGAAGGTAGATGAATGCTGCACTGGAAAATGCCCTTTTGAAGAATTTTAACACATCCCTAGATCTCCTAGCTTACAAAATACCAGTCTAAGTAACTGTGTTTGGAAAGATGGACTGAAGCAAATTTTACAGT
The DNA here is from genome assembly GCA_034336665.1 of Luscinia megarhynchos. Classification (NCBI taxonomy): domain Eukaryota; kingdom Metazoa; phylum Chordata; class Aves; order Passeriformes; family Muscicapidae; genus Luscinia; species Luscinia megarhynchos. The sequence continues at coordinate 27,654,784 of CM067592.1, read as the reverse complement.
GACTGGGAAAGACAAGGCTTGTGTATTTTGTAAAAGTGTCTCATTTTTAATGAGCTATTCACTTTCTGTACTCATTTTATTTAATAGCTTAACCTCCTAACTCTTTCTTCTCTATGGTAGTGAATTACTTTCCAGAAATAATAAGGAATTTTAAGCATCATCATGTTGCTGGTATTGTCCCTTGAAAATGTGGGTTGTCATCACCTCATCGCCCCATCCTCGTCTGCTCATTAGTGATACTCTGTATGGAAAACCTCTAAAGATCATTACCGCTGTAGTCTAAAGCCAATGTGCCAACATAATGAAAAACAATTCAGCAGTTCCCTATGCTCTGTTAGTTGTGTTTGTCATAAATGAGTTGTGGAGATTTGGAGTGAATGATCCATATCATATTGAACCGTCCTTTTTATCGCTGACAATTGAAGGTGACTGAAAAGCTGGGTCAGTGTCAGACTGTATCTAATTGGAAACCTTTTCTCATTAACGCTTGATGTTGACTTGTATTAGTTGATGAAATTAGAACCACAGTGGAATGGATTTTATTACACAGAATGAGCTGGTTGATCTCTCTTCCATTTCAATGTTTTTTTAACCCCACCCCTGACTGCTGAGAAAGGAATCCAGAAGCAAGGGAGCTGTGAGTGATGCAGCATTAAGAGGAAATTGAGTAAAAATGTCAGTGCTTCTCAGGAAATTGAAACCATGTGCATATTTGTGCCACATTTGTTTCAGCAAAACTTTTCTGAAAATACTTCCTTATTGATCATCTGAGGCTTTTTGTTTGAATCAGGAATGGAACAAAAATGTTTCCCAGTTAAAAGGAAAATGGTAAATTTTCTGGGGGAGGAGGGGAAAAGAAGTGCTTGTTTTCTGGAAAGAAATGAGGAGATTTTTTTTTATAGCTTAGACAATTGGTTTTATAATAAGAAAAACATAATTCATTCCTCAAAAATGCTCCCAACCCTGAATAATCAATTTTCCTGTTTAGCAAAAGCTGATTAAAGGATACCAAGACAAATACTTTATAATTATAAAAACTTTATAATTCTACAGAAAATACATGAGTCATACTATGAAGACAGATAACATACAATGTCCTATACATATAATTTTTCACAGGTGTTCGACAACTTTAAAAAAAATAGTATCTACAAATTCATTTTAGGAGCAAATTATTTCAATTAAATTAACAATAGGACAGTCTGACACAGAATCATGATGCCTACAGACAGTGAGATTGAGATAAATTCTGTGATTACAGAAATTCAGTCCTATAAGATAGGTGGCAAGGGATATCACTAAAAAACTCTCTTTAATGATTTTGTCTTCAAACCCACAGCTACTCTCAAAAGCCTTTTTTCATCAGAAATTCATTAAAACTGACCACATAAGGGATATCTTGCTGTCATCTCCTTAGGCATATCCTTAAAGCCCATAAGTCCCAGCTAATTGTGGACAGAAATCTCAGAAAATACTGAAACTGGAAACTTTGAGATCAGATCTAAAAAAGAGCCAGGTATTTCTTCCCAAGCCACGTCCATGAATCTCTCAGAAGTTTTTCACTTCCTTCCAACTCATGATTCAGGATTTTTGCCTCAGAATTTTTTGAAAAAATAAAAAAATATGTAAGTTGACCCAAAACTTCACTTATTTGTATAGTTCAAAAGCATGCCAAAACCATCATGTAAATAGCCTAAAGTCCATGATCTCAAAACTTCTGCTTCTGAACAAGTTAAACTGATTTCAACTCTCAAAAATTCCTGTCTCATTCCAATAGAAGAAAGAGCTTGTTTGCCAATGGCCCTCCTTTTGAGTTTAGTCAGAAATTGACACCAAACTCATTAGATTTGTAACTACTGTAATTTGTAATCACAGGCACCATATCATAATCACAGATGCCATATTATAAGAAGATAAAGAAAATTGGCAGTGTAAATAGAGAAAGAAAGAAAAAGAGAGTAAGAGAGAAAGAAAGAAAGAAAGAAAGAAAGAAAGAAAGAAAGAAAGAAAGAAAGAAAGAAAGAAAGAAAGAAAGAAAGAAAGAAAGAAAGAAAGAAAGAAAGAAAGAAAGAAAGAAAGAAAGAAAGAAAGAAAGATTAAATATAGCATAATATCAAATATTCTTTCAATAACACTTCTGTAACAGATTATCTTATATGTTGTTGAAATGCGTCACATTTTCACTATGTTTATTTTTTTTTTAAATTAAGCTTACAAGGAGAAGAGATCTCTTCTCTAATAGTGACCTGATCTCTGATGGATTCTCTGATCTCTTCTCTGTGGTGACCAGTGACAGAATGCAAGGAAATGGCCTGAAGTTGTGTCAGGGGAGGTTTAGGTTGGATATCAGGAAAAGGTTCTTTCTCAGAGGGTGGCTGAGCACTGAAATGGGCTCCCCAGGGAAGTGGCTACAGCAATAAGGGGGCAGAGTTCAAGTGTTGGACAACACTCTTAAACAGATTCTTGAGGTGCCCTGTTTAGGGCCAGGAGTTGCATTTGATGATCTTTGTGCTTCCCTTCCAAGACAGAATATTCTGTGATTCTATGTTAAAATTTGGTACATCTTCCAGCACAGTTACGGATTTGAATTTTATACATGTATTGTTGTTTGGGATTTTAGAATGAAACAAAACTTGTTGGTGTTATTGGAGAAAAAGTAGTAGGAAGAAAACACAGAAACTTGCTTGCTATTCAGAGAAACCTACGTTATAAAGCAAGAAAATTGGTTTAACCCAAGAAATAATTTGTATTGAAATGACAGTCTTGTGGGTTGTGTTTAACTACCAGTGGACAGAATCACTTACACTTGTCTTCAGTCAAACATACTTTGATTTACATAATGCAATGCTTTCAACTCTCATTTCCTACTCATGTATCATGAAAGTATAGTAGTTGCTACTTTGCTTCTAATTCTATTGCTGCTGGGCTTAAATGGTTCTTCAATTCAAATTTTGAATGCATATGGTATAACATGAAAGCTTCATCCCTGCTTAGAGAGAACATGTTTGGCTCAACATAAAGAAGCAGAATAAAAAATCATACTACTTTAACCTTCCCCACCCCCCCAGCCAGCATCTGAATAGTGATTAATATCTTGCAGTATCAAGGTAGTGCTTGGAAATAAACTGTGTTGCAAAGAAGTTGTTCTAAACATCTCAACTTCCATACGTATTTTTAAAAACTATGGCTGCATTTAAATTCAGATATATACAAGAAAGAAAGTAAGCTAGAGAAAATAAGCAGAAAATAAAAATAAAAGTAATATGAATGTGTGATGACATAAGTAGGTAAAAGTGAACAATTGACACCAAGGCAGGAAAGACAATTAGGCTATTTTTGCTTAAAAAAATAAGGTGAAATCCAAAGGAGATTGGCTTTACCAAGAACACCAGTGTTTTATATAGTTTTTTTAAAAGCATTTATTTGGAAAATGCAAGTACAGACAAATCTGTTTTGACTCTTTATACCTTTCAAACAATTCCAAACTTAATTTGGACATGACTGTATGTGATGTTTACACACACAGGGTCAACATAGTTGGCTTCCTCAAATTCATTGATAATCTTGCCCTGCTTTACTTCCACTGTATTTATGGACCTTAATTATTAAGAAAACATCAGACAATAACATCCAAACATGGGCAGTTACTGGTTAAACTCACATGGCTTCCTTCCCAAACTGTCTTTCAATGACCCTCCTTCTGAGGTTTTAAATGCAGTTTAAGAAGAGCTGCAGATATTTTGTTGGCACCAGATTTGAAACTCATAATGGGCACATTATTTGGCCACATTATAAAATAGCTTCATCCATCTAACAAATGAAAAAAAAATTAATGGGTGCACTCTTAATTATAATAATTTGGAAGAGAAAGACATCAGCCAAAAGTGGTGTGAGAAGGTCAGTCAATGAGATTTGTGACTTTGGAGTCCCTTTTCATGTTACAGTAGGTAATTGGACTCAATGATCTTACAGGTCTTTTACAGCTTAAATGATTATATAATTCTATGATGCTAATTCCTGCCTACAGTTCCTGTTTTTCTTGGAGTTTATGACAAATTCTCCTTTTTCCTGGCATGTAGGCAAAAGCAAGACATAGCTACTTGTTGCTTTAGTTATGTTTAGATTTTCTTATTGGCACAACAGTTTCTAATATTGTTTAGAAGTAAAGCGAATTTCTGTCACTAAAGGTCAGCAGAAAGGAGAGATATACAGACTGATGCCCTACCAATGGATGTTTGTCTCAACCAAGATGGAAGACAGAAAGGGCATGGAGAAAGAGCAGAAATTCAAATAACTCTTTACTATCTCACAGTAGCTGAGTCAGAAAAATATGTCACATGCAGCTCTTCTAAACTGTTGCGTTCACAGCTCTCTCTACTGCACAGGTCCCTGTAAATCCACAATAAAATACACATTGAACAAACGTACTGTTGTTTTTAGCACAGGGTACACAATTTGCAAGCTTTTATTCACTTTGCTCTGGGGGTAATTCCTACTTCTCTTTCTCAGAAAAAAAGATGGTGCCTTATTTTCAAGAACAGCTCATGCCTTGGACCACTAGGACCCATGGTGAGACCTGTGCTCTCCCTCCCCTCTGCAAGACCTGTAAGTGGCAAAGCAGGAAACTGCAAGAGCACATGTAGTAGACATCACGTATCTGTGTCACACAAGCAGATGTCATAGATAAAAGATATAATTGCCAGAGTGATGGGACATACACCACTTTCTTGATTCACTAAGTTACTTTCCACCTGAGGTATGTTCAGTAGGCCAGACTTTTGGAAGAAGGAAACAAACACAGCAATTACTATAAACTTTTTAATATCATAGCTATTGACACTCACTTTTAATAACGTAACTTTTATTAAAGGCTAAATATAAATTCCATTTTAGCCAAGGAGTTTGACTGGCTGTTGGCTGTTTGAGAAATAAGATAAATTAATACTCTGTCTCAGCAAAGGCAACAGTCCATTAATACAAGTTGATATGTGTGACCCTACACCAAACTGTCTGTAGGAAAAAAAAGCCCTTTGACACATAGGAACACCAAAGCTAAATGGCAGACAACGCATATGAGATCAAGACTTAATGATATATCATTATGACTGAGAAACAATCTGCTTAATGCAAATAAGTCACTATTTAAAAATGAGCGAACACACTAATCCAGCTTCAAGGGTAATGTCAACAATATTGATAATGCGCTAACAATAATTTACAATTTTACTTATTTCTTTATTGTCTTGGTTACAGTGTCTGATGGATAACTTCAGAAAAACATCATAATCATATTCCTGTGCTGAAAATCTAAAAATAGAGACTTTTTTCCCCTTCTTTTTTTTTTAATTTAATTTTTAATTGAAATGTTTCTTGGACAAACATATGCTGTTGTAATGATATATTGCAATGGAATGTAGCTTTCCAGGATTTTACTCAGAAATATGTATTATGCACTAATCTGATTGCAGGAAACAGGACTCTATCTGTATGGCCCTTCTGTGGCACATAAAGATGCAGCTGCTATAAATCACAGAAATGGTGACATTACTGAAGGGAGAGAGAGCTGCATGTAGCATTTTTCCTGACCTCTTTGCAAAAGAGTCAAGTCTAGAGTTTAATGAAATGAAATCTCTTTCAAGGGAATCCGAATGAGGCTGCCTCTGCAGCACTGTTCCAGGGAAATTATTTCAGCTGGCCTCTGAGAAGATTTACACCTAGGTCTTCAGTGTCAGAAGTTAAGGCAGGCTGCATTCACTACCTGGAGACCTCCTTATCACTTCTTATCCTAAAGCCAGGAGCTGCCTCTGAAATTGCTCGAAGTAAAAATGGTTTAGGTACAGAAAAGATATAAACAAATTAATAAGAGCCCAAGATCACTATAACTTTCATATCAAAAAGTATTAGCCTACCCAGAAATTTCCTGACCATAGCAGGGAAAGAGATTAAAGTTATTTTTCACTCAAAAAAAGGGTCAAAGGATGGAGTAAGTTATTTTCTTCTCATTAATAGTAACAGTTATTGTCTGTATTACAACAGTTCTTATACTAGGCACAATATTTAGACAGAAAACTGTTTTTCCTGTAGTAAACTGAGAAAACTAACATTTAAAATTTGTTTTCATAATATTGTTCTCTTTATTAATTTGGATAATTTTTCTTCAAACTACTAACCCCATCAATAAAAGAACAAATTTCAGTACAGAATTTGATAATTGTTTAACACCATTTACTACAGAAATTATACTCAAGTAAATTCCTTTATTACTTAAGCAACTGAACTATTAAAATAATTTTATATTGATAAGCCGCTGCTGTCTCAACAAGATAAAGCAACTGGTGCTTTTTTCAGATGTTAGCAAATACTAATAATATACTTAAATTAAATGTTTTTATGTATGTCCCAATTTTCTTAATATTAAAGGTGTGTGAACATATATTTGATTTGCTGATCTTTAAAATCACACATATAAACAGTTTGGTTTAAGCTGGGAAAAGATAGTATTTAGGGTATTCAAGCATCTAAATACAATGATTTAAAAGGAAACTACCAAACTCCCTGATTTCTAATAAACAGAAACACCCATTCTTCTGCAGTACTGTAAATGGTCTGAATTCTTCACCAGACATTACAGGCAGCAAGGTCAACAATTATGCAAAATAAATGATGGGTTTAGAACAATCACTGTATCCAGCTGTTACAAAGTAAGCAGGCTCTCTAAGCCTGCCTGCCAGGTGCAGGCCTCTTTTCCCTGCGGGGGTGATCATAATTTCAGAAAACGATGCAGTAAACAGTATCACTAGACACCCAGGGAAAATACCTGCCAGTATGTTTGGAAACCTAAGGTCCCTCTATGTAGATACAGGGAAAAATATTTTGTCAGATCAGTTTTATTAAAAAAATTAATAATTTTTATGAAATTTATCTGTAGAAATACTACAAAATTATAATCTAAAAATAATTACCTAAAAAATTCAGGGCTCCTCTTTGTTGGATGTATCACATTCTGCCACATTTACCTCCACTATTCAATGGCCTGCATTCTTGTCACTGTCTGTAAAAAGTCATCTAGTTATAAGTACATGCATTGAGAGAATTAAATGCAAGTACCATCGCATTAGAAATGTTATTACCCTCTTTGATGGGAAAAAGGTGGGTATTTTGTGACTTCTATGTTCAAAATTTCTCTGTATTTTGAAGGATCAATCTAACAGAGAGCTCTTCATACTCATCTGCTGCTTTTAAAATTTGCCTAGAAGCTCCATCAAACTCTTTTGAATAAAAATATTTCCAAAGAAAAGTGGTTCAATTAGGAATTCAAGTAAATAGATGGTGTTACTAAGATTATTGGATCTCCATGCAACACAGTGAATCTTAAAATTGGACCCACTCCGCCTAATAACAAATGACTTCCTGAATAATCATTCCCTCTTTCATTTATATTTTTTTACCTTTTTGTACTCAGAAAAAAAAAAATTAGGAACCATGGTCAGAGCCTAACATATGGTACATGGACCACTGCCAGTGTTTCTCTTTTCTAATTTGAAATATCCTTCCTGCTGTTTAAATCTTTGGTCAGCCTTAAGAGTACTCAGCAGTCCTCAGGAATCAGCTGTAGTGCTTTAGGAAATGATTGCTAAAGTACCATTAAAATCAGTGCAGAAATTCACCAGCTACATTTTCTTCTATTTACTTATTGATGTCAAGGATGTATAACCAGGAACTACAAAAGAATAAAGCATTCCAAGGACCTTCTTGTCCAGGAATATGACTTGAAATGTCTATAGAATTAAAGAAGCACAGAAATATAACAGCAGGTTTGTAAGCCGTGCTTGTGTCTTTCTGCATCTGCCAAGCATTACTCAAAATGGGAGGTGAATCTAAAGCAGGAGAGAAAATTATTAGAAAATATTTTCCTGATCTTTCATGGCTTGTCCTGGCTTCACTGGCTGCAGGGTGAATAGTGAATAAAAGACCTGTAGAAAGCCAGAGCCATGTATCTAATGTGCCTGGAAATTCCACATTCTTTGGAATTCTGGGACCAAACTTTTGTTGCACAAGAGGAAGAAGCCTTATCAAGGATGAAATGCTGAAGTATCATTTTATTATCATCCTAAAATAAAAATTAAAAAAATAAAATAAAAGAGAGAGAGGTGGAAGCAACACAGTCTAAGGCAAAGATTCAAGTTTGGATCAACATCTAGACACATGGATAAGTAAAGTACTTCTAAGCAGAAACTTACCCAAAATTGTGAACATACCATTTATTCAATAAGAAGTCAGTGTTCTTACTGGGTTCTTGTAGTGTTTTTACCCTGCAAGCCAAAGCAAGCCTCTGGTGTAGCTTGAGCCTATAGTGCAAGCACTGGCAACAGACCGCCCTATGCCAATGATCAGTCAGTCTGTCCTAGCAGCCTGAGCTGGTGAGACCCAGTATGCAGAGAATCACAGGGGTAGATTTAAAGGCTCTGAGGGAGTGCAATGAGGAAGTTGCATGGTTTCTTTTCTTGTTAGGTATCTCTTTACAAATCTGCATGCAATGCTTGTGGATAAAGTCACTCTCACATTCACTGAAAGTAGTGGTCTGTAATATTCCCATGAACCAGGAGGAGCAGCAGGCACAGCAGTTTCCTGAGGGGAAGAATAATCAAGGGTAACCCTGACTTCTTTCCCTTTTAAGCAATATCATAATCTCTAGAAGTAAAATGGAGGATCAAAAAAAAAAAGTTCGCAGATGATATTTTGGCAGCGTGACTTTCCCCTGGCTTTGAAATGATGACAAGAAGCTTAAATGCAGCCAGGTCTTTTTTTCCCCTAGCCAGAAAACAAAGGTCTCAGAGCTAAAATGTCACATTTCTTCTTATTTTCAATTTTCAGATTGTAGTCAAAAGCTGAGGCTGACATTTTGTCTTTAACTCTGATAGTTGCAAGAAAACAAAGGAAAAGCACAAAGGTGTGAAGAACAAAGGACAAAGTATCCCTCAGATTTGCTTCCAGTTTCTGGATTTTGGTCGTCATGACTGTTACTGGGCCTTGTGCCACCCAAGTCCTTTGGAGTACACACTGTCCATGCTGGCTGTAACCAGCCTTTTCTGCAGTGCCATCAGGGTGGGGAGCACTGTGGGTTCCTGGCCTTCCACCATGTGCACAGATGCTTCTAGCTGCTGTGTCAGCTTCTTCTGCCATCAAAGCTAATATGCTTTTTCTTATCAGAAAGGACTAATATTCCCCTCTAACTGTCCCCAAGGTATGTACTGAGTGTCTTGTAAAGTTAAATTAAATTAAATGCACCTTAGACAACGTGAAAATTATTTTCCCATCAGTTTTAGAGTACTGCACATGAATATCCAGATTAGACAATAATTTTGTCCCTGAAATAAACAAATGTATGACAATACTTTATATAGATGTGATTTTTTGCATAGATAACTGTACCAGGACCAATTTTTTCATAAGCTATTGCAGTTTTTGTTAGCATAGGTATTATTTGCAGTCTGCATTCCTCAGTTGTTTGAATCTTGCTCCAGCCTACTTGAGTTTTGTCATTTCTGTTAGTGAGGATGTAGGAGAGAGTTAACTCATGAATTCAAGCCTCTGGTGAAAGCACAGTGACAAGTAACACACTCACACTGATCATTCTGTGAGTATAAACAATTTACAAAGTGTCAAAGGCATTATTCTTAACAGCCTTCACTCTAAAACCAAGATGAGACATTGTGGCAACTATTCCTATTGCTGATTTACTTCCTTTTGGGGTACAGAATTTGAACAAGTCAAGAAATTACAATAGAAGAGATTGTTCAACAGCTGGAACAGCTGTTACAGGGCTGGAAAACTGTATATCATATATGTAATCATATATGGAGGAAGTAATTTTTTAACTATCAGTACAAAGTTTACCTGCTTAAGGCGGAGGGATGGAATTAGATGATCTTTAAGTTCCCTTCCAAACCAAACCATTCTATGATTCTTCTGTCAGTAAGTTTTTCTGTCCATTAGACACTATTTAGTTGCTGTTAGAAACTGAATGGAAAACCAAGGGGTTATGCTAACATTAAAAATTTCCAACATAACTTTTCATTGTTTGAAATGTTTCTCAATGAAAATATGAAGATTTTAGCTTAGATAGCATGAGGAAGAAGGAAGAAGACAGAAGCTGCTTAAGTTCTGTTAAATCCAGATACCAGAGAACATAAGAGGATAAACCAATAGATACAGTGCTGGCATATTTGCTCATTATTAAGCATAGGCACTTCATAAAAATCACTTAGTAACTGTGCTTGTGCTGCATGTCTCCACCATTTCCTCCCATTTTCTCCTTGCCTCAGTGGAAGACATCACATACAACTCTTCTATTACTCTCTCTTTTCTTTGTTTTCTGCTTTTCTGAAAGCAGGTTTCCACATAAAGGTAGCATTTAAATCTGACTATACAACATTATAGGAACACAGAGCACAGAAATGAATGTAATAAATGTGATGTATAGCACAAGGCAGTCGTCTGTCATTTATTTGCCATCATGATTCATTAGGGAAAAGCAGGAGAATAAAAAGAAGAAATGGAAAAGTGTTGTCAAGGTCACCAACACTTCTCTGGTGCAGGATTTCCCCAGGTGAAATTATTTTAATTTACAAATTTGCAAAGATAAAAAAGGCCCTGCTGTGAAAACCACAATATTCACTGTAGCGTGTGGTGTTGATGAGCTCCACCAGATGATAACGCAAATTGAAATCTCACATTTCTAAGGCCTTTCATTAGTGGGGGAGAAAATCATGTGAGGAGTTATAATATAGTTAATGGTATTGCAGGGTTGATCTCACTAATTTTACAATTCTGTTACGTGCATAGGTTATCATACTAATTAGCTTCATCTGGAATATTAGTCATCTTAATAGAGGGCTTTCATGTTTCCTTTTACTTCTCTTCTAAAGCTTGTAGTTGAATGGTTTCAGACTGCAATAAAATTCAAAAATCTCACAAAAGAAATTGAAACTGGATAACAATAATTTAAACAAACTATGCTGCTCTTGGCATGCCACCGAAAAGAAACAGCACAAGAGAAATATCAGATTCAAGTTATCAGATATCAAGTATATGAAAGATGAACCCCAAAATAAGAAGAAAATCTAGAAGGTGCCATATAGTGCTTTCCATATTTTTGTCGAGATTTTTGGTTTTGTGATTTTTTTTGTAATCTCAGATTATCCTGCAGTGTGTCACAGTGTGCCTTGGGTTTGCCAACCTTAATATATTTAATTTCTTTTAGAGACAGGACCAGGAGTAGACACAAGGCAGGCTCAAAACTTAAAAAGGTACAAAAACAAATTTATTAATAACACACCACCTCACCCCCTGGGAGCCGGAAACCGAAAGACCCAGCAGCCAACCCCATCCACTGTGATTTGTGACAGCGAAATAACTTTTCATTGGTTTCCCGAGCTGTCCATCACCAAATCAGCTCACTGATTGGTGCCAGCAGCTCACAGGGCAAGCTTCCAGAGACAGGAGAGTCCCTCCCACTCCCCAGCCTCATGGAGCTGTCCCTGAGGTGAATCCACTCCTCCTCCCCAGCAAGTGAAACCAGTGCACTGTGACGACCAGTAGCTCCAAAGACCAGATTTAAACTAAAGAGTTAAATTTGAAACAAGTCATCTCACCAGCAGTGAGCAGCTCTGGCAGAAGATAAACACTAGATCTAGTTCTTCTCCTTACTACTAAAGTCTGCATTTAACATCTACTCAACAATAAAACACCTTCACTGTGAAAAACAGAATCCTGGAAAAAAACTGAAATAAATTCTACCACCAAAAAAAAAAAAAAGGGAGGGGTGGAATGGAGACAAGGGGGAGGGCAAGATGCCTTTGAGGGTTTTATTTAATTCCTTGATTACTTTGCTCCCTTTATTCTGTTGATCCCAAGAGTATTATAGCAAATATGAAAAGGCAATAAGTCATTCAAAGAAATCTCACCACTTTTAGAAAAAAATTTTTAGGACACAGAGAGCTTTTATAATTGAAAATTAAGTCAAAAATTATGAATGGAAATCTTATCATATGCTTGAGTTCATTTAGAAGAAAGCAGTCTTGAATATTTACATTGACCCATTGGCAAATTGTCTTGTTCCAAATTAGAATAAATGGCAGTTCCAGATACTTTTTCTCTAAGCATTTTGTCACAACTAGAGAACCTCTTCTTTATTTCACTTTTTATTTGCTCTTAGCCCAAAGCTTAAAAATGCCAAACCAGAAAGTCAACACGAAATGAAAAAGTGATCATAAGTGATGTTGTTAAAATTGCATAGACTGTACTGACAGGAAGAATAGTTTAAAAAGATAGTAACATTCTCTACACAAATAGGCAGGATACATGGTATTTTTTAATAAAAATCTTTAATTTGATAGAGGTTTGCCTTTCATTTTGATGGCTGCAAGTTTCATGGACTCCAAAGAGTTTAGAATTGCCTCAGCTTCAAGGCAACTTACTTGCTGATCTGTATTCTTTATTGAAAAAAATGTTTGAAAGAAAATTTTGTTCATTGGGCAATCACAAACACAACAAAGGCAGAGTTCTGAATAATTTTTTATTAATTAAGCAGAAGTTTGGAGAGAATTTGGAAATTTTTCCCTTAGTCCTACTGCTTTGCTAAGACCACTGTGAAATATCATTTTACCATTTTAACATGATTAAAAAATCATAGTGTTGAGGGCAAAGAATCTCCAAGGTGCTCTAATCTGAGTTATTTTTGTTAATGGAGATACTCTCTCATAATTATTTTCCCAGGACAGGAAACAGTCATTTTCCAAATCTGTATGATTTGGTTTTGTATTTTCTTCAGAAAAGATGGTGACTTTAGGATCAGTTTAACCATTCTGAAAGTGGAGTAATTTAAATGGGCAAATATGCATTTATGTATTTAGTATCCATATTATGAATATTATTTGCTGCTTTTAAAAGGCTTGAGGAAACTCAGACAGTAATATTCTGCACATTCATGGCAAATTTGGTTTTCAATGTCCCTTTTAGTGTCACTGTCACAGTAGAAAGATATTTTCCAGCTAGAGAAAATACAGAAGGAAACAAAACCTCTCTAGCATATCCCAGTGATCACTCTACTAGAGCTGAAAGTGAGAAATGCCAAATATGGGTTAAAAAATATTTTCATCTATGGCTCCGTAGAGGATGAGACAAGGGAAAAATTATAAATATCTTCTTTGATCTTGAGAGTATTAAAATCTTTTGAAAGGACAGAAAACAGCCAGTCATTTAAAAATATTTTTTTCCAGTTTTACCTATGGTATTCTTCATTTGCATAATTTTATACACAGGTAAAAGAATCAAAAATAGTACTTAGTTTGGTTTTCCATTGAAGGTTTCTAACGGGGCACACATGCTACTTTTGGACTTCTGATGCAGTCCGTAAGAAAGTATCTCGATTAAGTCATAGGAATCATTGCATTAAAGGAAAGACCTGCAGGTATATTTTTAATTACAAGGAGAGAGTTATTTTCATTGTTATTGGAAGGTTTCCATAAAAATTTTGTCTGAAGAACACAAAGGTATTTAGTTATGGTACTACAAGAAAATGTTTAAGCTTCTGCTAGACCCGGAAGACCATAAATTTAGTACTTCATAGTAAGTTATTTGATCATGTTTATGCTGCATGTTGAGAAATTGTCCCTTAAAAAAAATAAAAACCTACTGATTTAAAACGTTGTCTGTCAGAAGTTAATTGTTTTATTCTGAAAACACTGTATTTTAAGGGACTCGTATTTTAGGCTGGACTATACCAACAAAACTGTGTAATTTATTCTCTTGAAATGGTATGGAAGAAAGTCAGTGAAAACAGGAGCAAGGGAGTAAGACGCAAAAACAAGTCAGTGGCAGTTCCCTGCTTAAATGACCTCTGTGTTTTCAGCTATCTATCAATCCCTCCTTCAGGGGATATTGCACAGTTTTCTTTGAATAAAATAGAGTGAACGAAAATGTATAACCCTGACTCTTGGAGTCCTAGATATTTCTCAGCTCTATTTAAAGCTGCTAATGCAAAGTTCAGACTTAAAATATTTTGTTAATAAATCTCTCCTTCTTAAGATTTGTGAAAGGGTGAACACAGGAGGCTGAGGTTCCAGATATTTTTACGCGGAGTGGTAAAACAGTAAATATTTATAAAAGTTGGACTGTTCACCTTCTTTCTCAGCCCTGTGGAAGAAGATTGTTTTTTTGGATGATGGGTAAGATATGCTCTTTACACTCATACTAGTTCAATGTGATCAAGTATAGGAAGATGTCTATCTCTGCAAATAAAAAGAAGGGAATAGAAAAATTAGTTTGTTTTTTGTTCAAAAGGCCTAACCTCAAAAGATACTCAATGTCCTTCACCCTCAGGGGACTGGCTTAGCACACTGCTGAACCAGCCACTAATTGCTTTGTTAGATTATTTAATTAACCCTGAACAAACTCTCTTAGGGGATGCAACAAGAGACATTTAGCCAATCTCCCTCTACATGGAAACCTTGACTGGTGAAAGATGAGACGGTAGAAAAAGCAGCCCCACTAGAAATTACACTGCTGACATTTTGCAGAGCGAGACCTACCTAACATAGTATTTAATTAGTACAAATATCATTTCACGCACCTATTTTTAGATTCATTTTTAAAACTTGAGAGTAAGACTTGTTTTTCTTGGGATTCACTTTGGAAAATGACATTGCTTTCCTGTCTCTTATCATCCCGTCTATTTCTTGGGTAAGTCATTGACAGTAGGGGGTGCAACAGCTAGAGAAGGAATGAGGCTACAAATGGTTACCAGGACACCAGTCCATTTGTTTCAAGGGGCTTCCTAGGACAGCAACAGTGGCATTAAACGGTCCACTCAAAAATCTCTAAAAACTGTGATGCAGAATGAGATGGTATGACAAGTACCAGCCCTGACAGAAGACAAAGGAAAATAAACCTAATTGCATTCTATCATATATAAGGTATATTTAGATTGTGCTAAATAACTGGTTTAACTGTAAACATCAACAAACAGCATACACTTTAGCACAAATCAGGGCTGAGTCTTAATAGAAGCTCTACCAAAGTTAACTGGTTAAGATTCACGACTGGAAGGAAAAACAATTTGGGTTAAGAAGAGATGCCTCATCTGAGCAGCCTCATATTTTATTGAGGAGAAAGAAAAATTTATAATAATGTTTTCAGTCTAACTTTTGGAGGTTTTGGCAAAGACTTTGGAAATTGCTTCATAATTTAAGAATTATTAAAATAAATATGATATCATACTATCCAGGAAAGCTACTGCAGGATATTTTATTGAACGTGTCTGGTCCAGCTGGGATGAGCAATTATCAAACACTGATGTCCATGCAGGAATGAAGACCTGCATAACTGGCAGTTTGCACAGCTGCATTTTTTGGGACTCATGACATATCTGCTGAATTGTAATATCCAAGACATGGCTCTTTTTAAAATATATTTATTAAGATATTAAGTATACCAGAATACCAAAAAATGGCCAAGGCAGCAATGAAGTGTGCACTTCGAAACTTTAACTGCTTCCTGCTTGGGATTCTCTTTCCCTTCATATATTTCCACAGAAGACAAGAAGTGTAGCATCCCATGGACCCAGAATGTAAGCATTCTCATGTGATTTTGAAAAGTATGTTTTCATAACTATATTTTTTAAAGACAATTATAGCGCTGTGAATAACATCCTCAATGTCTGTTAGACTGAAAATACTAGGAAATTTAGGATTAAAGTTTACATTATTTTTAAAAAGGCTCCCTTTAATTGCTTGCAGAGCCATGAAAAAGTCAAAAGAATAAGTATTCCATGGGTGAGTCAACCCAATCAATGGCGTAGCATGAAAGCAAGTATTTGGTGCAGTACTGAAATATGAAATCAAGGGCCCCTGACTCTACCATCATTTTCTGTTTCAGTATAAAGAATGACAGCCCAAGTACCTCAATTAACCTCAGTTTTTATGGCAACTCTCAGACCAATCTGCTACTATTAAAATCTAACTACTTTAGAGTTTCCATGGTAAAAATAACTACCTTAATTGTTTTCCGAAAATCAGTTGGAAATTAATTTCAACAACTGGATGGAAACCAACAGAGTGATCATACTGTCGATACATTGCAAAACATGTTTATCCTTGCATTAAAATCCTGTCCCTATGGGACTCAGATGTTGCTGGTGCCAAAAAGCATGGAAGCAGTTGAGTTGTAGCTATGCCAACCAGTAGACAGCCAGACACCATGACAAATGGCATTCCCTCATGCATGAAAGAAAGGGAAAAACCAAGCATGTTATTGGAGTTTTTCTGATGTCCAGCCATGGCTACGGGCTCATGTAGGCCACCACCAGAAGTGTTTGTGAGGATACCAGATATGCCAATTCAGCATGAAAACTTATCTGTGTTTTGCCAAGGAGCATAAATTCAAGGCCTAAAGGTCGTCTTGAATTCTGCTGGCAGACAACCCATGGACAGAAAAGCCTTTAGGGCCCTTTTATGCTCCCTTTCTCAGCATTCAATTGTGCTTTCCAGCCAAGATCTCCCAGGTAACTTATTAAATGGGAAAATGGTAGTCGGTAATGGAAATAATTTTTGGTAGTTTGGAATGAGATCTGACAACTTATTCCCTCATTGGAGTATCTTTGGCATGCTGTAATTTACAAGAAAAGTTTGTATTATACAGTAAAACGTTGCTGTGGTAATTGATGGTAGTGTAAATATAATTTCCTAATTTATTCCATGTTTCTGCCAACCTTATTTTTCCAGCTGGTCTTGTACTTTACTGGCTATTAGAATAGAATATGGAGAGTGTCCTTTATTATTCCATGAAGAAAGATATTTCAAATTTTGCAGTTTAAATCCTCTGCTTTTCTAATGCTGCTTCTCTGCTGCAGCTCAGTCATCAGAATAAGAAATAAGCTTATGCCAGTGTTAGGGTTTAACTAGCAATGAATTTAACTTTATTGCAATATTTATGAAAGCTTTTAAAATTGTGGTTAAGAGGAAATCTTCCATGTCGTTTCAGTCAATATTTTCTGAGAAGGAGAACTTTAAAAAGCTGTGAAGTTATAAGTTTTTTCCTCATACCTCAGATTCCTCTGCTGTTCTCCTCTTCAGCTCTTTCCCCAAGTGCGTCCTTAGTGCCCCAGTGGCCTTGGGAAATTGGGGTTTTTTGTGCTCAACTGTATTTTTAGCAAAGACGTATCCATATTACCTATAAGATAAGCAAGGAATTTAAAAACTGGGACCTAGAAGCCTCAGGCAGTTTCCAGGCCATTGCAAGTACAGCAATTATTACCAGAGGTACAGTAGCTGTGAGAGTTGAAATTTGACTATATTCAATTGCACTTGGAGGTCTTAAGAACCAGTTTGTAAACTGCTCCTTTGCTGAGGTATGCTTCTTGGGATTGACAGGAAACTGGATCTTGAGCACAGTTTTCCAAACCATTCCTCCTCCTTTTCAGAGTAGAAAATCTAGTCTGCAAAGAAGCTAGATAATATTAGCATGGCAGCAGAATAAATTGTGTTTGATTAATGATCTATAAATGCAATAGAGACTGCTCATTTGGGGCATATTCTAAGCTGTCTTCCACTGCCTGAGTATTCCTGTGTAGTCAGTGAAACTCAAAGGTGTTTTCCAGGGCAAGATCTTCAAAGGTTTAAATTATTTTTCTGGAGAGGTGAAGTTCTGATAATCTTATGTCTGAGGAAAAAGGAAATTTTATTCACAGACTGGAATAGGTAACAGTTTTCTCTTCCCCTGTCTTGGTTTCATTTAGGTTTGCCAATTTTAATATACTCAATTTCTCTTTCAGATAGGATTTAGAAGTAAAAACAAGGCAGGCCTAAAATTTAAAAGGGTATAAGGAAGAAATTTGTTAATAACACAGAGAAAAAAGAAATTCAGAATAAGATTTTTCAGATCACTCCCTCCCTCCTTTTTTAATATTTTTTAACAACAATATGCAGACACATTTCAGTCAGTTTTTCACTTAAATGATTACTTCAGTTTAGTCTACAGAGAGGAGTTCTTTCTTGTTTTGGCCAAAGGTTCTGTTCCAAGAAAAGAATAAAGTTCTCTTGTGTTTACACTTTCACAATTTGCATCTACCCAGGAAAATCTGCAAACCACAAAACTTTTCTTATCATCACAGTTTTTCTAGAGCTATATTATGGGTTATGTCAAACACATGGGGTATTACTTTTAAGGGCAAGCTGTTTAAAAGCAAAAGTTCTCTTTCATTTCTTTTTTTCATCAAATGTCTCTGTTCATCTTTTCAGTCTCCAGAACGGAGACCCCCCATTCCCTCAGGGCAAAGGACCCTTTTCTCAAACACTTCAACCCCCGCCTCATGTATTTTTTCCACAATTTATAGGAATTTCCAGTGTAGTCTAACTCACTCTACAGCTTACAAAAAGGTTTTTTAGCCAATATATTCACAGAGTCTCTTCAATCTCTTCCCATCTTACTTCAGTAACTTTGCTATACCTTCTGCTTTATTCCTCTCATTCAAGGGAGGTCAGGAGATCTGCAGTCTTATCCGAGCACTGGAAGGGTTAAAATTGCGCACAGGAGGTGAAGGAGCCGTGCCAGGCCAGCAGGCTCCATGGGGGAGGCTGGATGAAGCTGCAGAGCCCAGCAAGAGAGCGCCGGGGGGCTCGGCTGGAGCAGAGCCCGGCTGCATTTCCCCAAGCCGTGGCAGCTGCAGGCTTCGCCTCCCCACGGCTGCCCCGAGACAGCGGTCACGCTGGGGGCGGATCTAGGATCTTAGCAAAGGTCTGTCTTTCCCTGGCCATCATGACCCCTAGTTGACAAAAGGGGAGATCTTGGTGGCTCCCCCGCCCCCGCCCGGCCAGGCCGCATAGGGAGGGGGCTGGGCCGGGCCGGGCCAAGCCGGCTGGCCTTACCTCCTCAAGAGCTGGAAGAGAAAAGGAAAGGTTTTCACTCCTACCGATGTGATCCGTGGAGGTGAAGTAGCTTTTTAATTAGTTTCCCAGTCTGACAATTAATAAAACAGCTTTCGGATTGGTTCCAGTAATGCACAGAAGAAGTTCTCGTAGAGAAAAACCCCTCCGTGTGTGCCTGTGCTCTGTGCTCCTCCCTTTAGGTGACTTTTCATGCAAAACTAGCACATCCCTCAATAGCTTTCTTAGTTGTAGCCCACTTGAACAGTCCAGAAAAACAGGATTTTCTTTCCTAACCTTTGTCTTCCAAGGATTTTATTCTCATAACTGGACTTTATATCCTGCTCATTCTTACCTGCTTTCCCTGTGCCCTACACATGCTGTATTTCTCCCTGCATCTGAGGAGGCCTAGACAGTACCAGCCTACACTTCCCAGGAGCTGCATCATTAGAAAACTCTCCAACAAACAGTAAGGTGTGAATGAGAACCCCTTGGTTCTGCGGACTATATTCAGAAAGTCAATATTTATACTGGAAAAGAAAGGTTTAGCTGTTTGGTTTATGTCATATAGTCATGGAATGTTTTGTGCCAGAAGGAACCATCAAGATCATTTCATTCCAAACCAGGAACACCTTCCACTGGACCAGATTTTTCAAGTCCCTGCCCTTGAGCACTTCTAGGATAGGGCACTCACAACTTCTCTGGCAACCTGTTCCGGTACCTCACCATCCTCACAGTAAAGAATTTTTTTCTAATCTCTAACCTAAACCTGCCTTCTTTTGGTTTATACCCATTACACCTTATCCTACCACCACACAGAATAACAGAATTACCTGAGTTTGAAGAAACCCTAAAAATCATCTAGTTCCAACCCCCTGCCATAGGCCGAGAACTTGCCACCAAGCAAGCATGTAAAAGTGCCAGGGATGGATCCTCTGCAATTTTTGTGAGCAGTCTCACCACCCTAATGTGGCAGCTTGGACGACAGGGAAAAAATCACAGGATTTAAGAGTGACTTTGGTCTAGCCTTGTTATATTTGCAATGCTAGTGAAGCTTAAAAGCACATAGTAAGAAGTCAGATATAGGTGAAGAAATAACTTTGTCATGCTACATACTCAAAATCTTTGGAGTGCTTATCAAAATCTAAAAATTTCCAAGAGGAAACTACATATAAAGTAGTTTCCACATAACCATAAACAGATAACTGCACAAAAGAGATGCAGAAAAGAAAATGAGACAGATAAGAGAGGCAAGAAAGGATCCACAACAACCACTGTCTCTTCTTAGAGAAGATAGAATTTCCAAATAATAGTGATCAAAACAACTCTAAAACATGGAAACATCAAGAACAACTAAATATTTCAACCGTGACTGAAAGCTGAGCTATTGTGGCTAATAAGCTTGGAGGAACAACTTGTCTTCGAGTAATTTCTTCTAAGTTTGGTCTTCTCCATAAGCAATAGTTCCAAGACAACGGATAGATAATTCTATATCAAAGCATATCACTGCAGGGGGGGTCAGCAATGTCAAGGAAATCTTCTGCAACCTTATATAGAAGATACCTGAGCATATACAGTAAGTAATTTTATGGACTATAAAACAACATGAAACAAATAACAAGAAAACAACTACCACCATTTTATTATCGGTGACAGGGACTGAAATTAAAATTTCTCATACATGCTTTTCTTCTCTGAATCCGCTGGGATGCATTGCAGAAAGGTGGGGAAAATCTGCTTATTGTAAAAACACGTTCCAAAAAGTGTGATGAACTTACGTATTTTCAGAGTTGTTTTATGACAAACACTAAAGCACATTTCAGTTTATTTCTGATTTAAGAACACAAATAAAATATCAGTGACATCTACAAAAAAAAGCATTCAAGAGCTTGCTTCCCGTATGCACATTTGGATTTCAGCTGTTATCAATGGATTTTGGATTCAGTTTTTTTCTATTTCTAAATGTTCCTAAATGAGACAAATTAGTTCACTGCAGACAAAAGTTAGGATATTTAATTGCACATGCTTTCAATAATATTTGGTAAACAAACAGAAAAATGAATCTTGAATGGAAGTGCAATAAAATGGAAACAGAAAAGATACAGGTACACATTTATGAGCAGTGAAACCATCCAGGATGCCAGTGATGGTGTGAGTATTACAGATAACAGTAAGGAGATAATTACATAGCTGAAAAGATAGTTGCTATCTCATATCATGAGGATATTATGAGGGAAGCTTCTCAGTCTCTTTCTTTCCCAAAGGAATATGCAGAGAAATTGGAACTCACCAGGTTAAGAACCAAACAAAAGCCTTGCCTCCCATTTTTAACTTCTCCTCTTTGAGGTGATCACAGTGACTTCACCTTCTAATCTGGTGAGCAATTATCATTACGCAAGAACAGCACATTCTTTAAAATAAATCATTGTTCAAGTGATTTTAGTTTAATTTTACTAATCATTCCTAACCATATCCTGGGATCCAGCCCTTTAGCAATGTAGTCCTTTCCAAACACTGCTGTAATTGCACTTAACTGCAATTGTTATTCTTCATTTTTTCTGGCATGTTTTTCTTTCATTAAAATATATTATTTGCTCATTTTAAAAATAAATAAATAAATAAATAAAGCAGTAGGCAAAGCAAGGTAGATAGAATAAAATAAATTTTTTATTTAAACACTGTTCTCCAAATATCTGTGCCAGGTGCTTTCTGTAACATTACAGTACCCTGGAGTCTAGTTGAAGACCATTGGTTGAACCACCAGACCCCTTAAAACAATTTATTTCTGTATTGCTGACAAAAATTTAGTCATAAAGACAAAAATATTCTGCTGCTCTTTTAACTTGTCCATAAAGATGCACATATCTGGAAGACAAAAGCACCTGGATCTTAAGCTATAATGGCACAAAACTGTCTGGATGAATACACCTTTGTGGACAAAACAAAAGAGATACGATGTGTGTGTGACAGATATAGACTGAAATAAAACACAGCTGCTAGGAAAAAAAAAAAAACAGGGAAAAATGTTATTTTGAAATGGTATTTTAAAAAACACCTTTCTTTAAAGGGCTGTGAAATTAAGTGCTCAACTTTGAAGTGCTTTGGGCAAATAATAAAAATTAGAGCCTCATGCTGCAGGAATAGGATCTACAATACAATAGGCTTAAGAAAGTCTGCAAAAATAATTCTGAAAGACAGATTGATTTTGTGTCTTTTGAGCAAGAACATATTTAAATTCTGGAAAAACAAAGATTGCTTCTTGCTAAAAGACTATCATGATGAGTGAGTAAAACCAACAATTTTTATTCCTATATAACAGTGGAGGGAGCTCAGCAATTGTGAAAATATTGGAAATTACATTTAAAGTAGGTCTCAAAGGTGCATCTTTTTCCTGGGTATACATGCTTGCAGCAAATACAAAAATAGTAGAGCAAGTACTTTGAGAAGCATGTATGATAAGAGGAGTAGAATGTGATCAGGGACCACAGTTCCTGTTTGGTGAATGCAGAGTTGCTTAGGCTTTGAAGCATCCTGTGTATTTATTCTGTTCCAGCAAAGAGGCTCTTGTGCACATCCACTGGATATTCTTCACAACATTGTTAATTTGCAGAATACTTTTATCTTGCAAATTCAACAAAGAAGCAAGAGTAAAAATTTCCCTTTGAGGGATGGACTAGCTTTTCCTATTATTCTTACAACAAAGGTTTGTGGTTTATATTTGTATTTTCCTTCTTTGGGGTCCAAATGAGAATGCCATTTAAAAAAAAAAATCTATACAAAAGGTCACACAATAAATAGTTAGAAAGTGGTCTTTGAAAACTACCCAGCTTTTTTGCTTGTTTTGTACTGGGAGTCAAGGAGATTGAGAAACCTCCTTCTGGCTAGCTAAGTCTCTGATTTTTCACTAAGCACAAGGATGCTTGAGTTCTGAAGAAGCAGAGAAACTGTCAGAAAAAGTCTTTGTGGTTTTCCAGATCAAACTTACACTGTCAAAGGTGAGTCAAGAAGGGACAACTTTACTTTACAGATAGAGAGGATCTCAAGAGTTTTGCTAAACTCCTGTCCCACTGATTCACTCACCCACCCCTGCCCTAGACATGCCATTTCTGATACTGACATGCAGAAGTGATGAAAAGGCTCAGATCTGCAACCTCAGAGCATATGGTCAGGCAACAGTACTCTGCATTACCTAAGGAAAGTTGTAGCCTTTACAAGCAAACCAAGGAACACCTCCTTTAAACGCTTGTAGTAGAACGAAGGTTTTCATCTCAAGGATGCAGATTACTTACTGGTATTAATAAAACTTATTTCACATTTTTATATTGGATTCAGAAATACCCTGCATTTCCTGTAACTTTTCACACATGGATGATCTACTTTTTTCTCTGATCAGAAAATATTTCTAAACAGCAAAATTTCAGAGCACACTTTCAATTTCCCTTGAGAAGCACATAGTAAACTTTCAGCTTTCAATTTTAATTACTTTATCAGAGAGAGGAACCAACGGGATCCCAGTATTATCTTTGCTTCCATCTAATTCCCCTTTCTAGCTCCTACATTTTTCCAAAAAGCTGTGGATTGCTCTAGTAGTCATTTTCAATCGTGTTCTGGGTTTAGCAGGAGGGATTTGCTGCACAGCAACAGAAGATGAGGACAGGAGCACATGCACTGGGGAAGCAAAGAAAATTAGAGCTCTAATGCAGAAAAGAAAGGTATTTCTTCTGCATGTTTCTGCCTCAGTATTTAATAGCTGATAACACTTGTTAAGATACCCAAAATATCTATTGGAACTTAAATGTTTTCCAGAGATGCAAAAACAGGTCTTTACATCAGCAGTAAAATTTATTATTTGCACAGTTTCTCATGTCATACAATCTAAGGGGGTTTCTTTGTTTTGGTTTTTTTAAATGTTGTTTTAATTATTAGGGCTGGCCCGAAAACTATTCTGTTAATTTTTAGTCAATTATATAATTTTCTGTTTACTGCTAGTTCTGTTTTCTGCTAAGATGGATTAAAAAAAAAAATCAACCAAACACATTATACAACCATTTAGTCTGCACAATAAAGAATGCCTGAAAAACTGAATGATCTAATTGGCTAGAGTGTAAAACAGAGGAATTCACCACTCTGAGTTTATTAGTCTTTTCATTTAATTAAGATTATGCAAATTCTTAGACAAAAAGTAACATTTCATTTAAAAATGCATTCTCTTATTCAGACATTTCACTGTTTGAATTGTACTAGAGGATGTTCATTTAGGACAAGCAGCTTTGATCATAAATATGCACTTATTCACGCCCTGCCATGTCTTATTGATTAAACAGGATATTTTCCCTCTTGTTAGAGTGAAGTTGCAGTTCAAAGGTTTTAGAAACACATCCACTGTAAGAAATTGGCAAAGGAAGTGTGTAGTGCACTACAACCTCCAGAGAATTGGATGATGTTCCCTCTTTCCAAGCTTCTGTGTTTATTGCTGAAAAAAGAGTGTGTACAGTTTGTGCTGCAGTTGAAATTCAATAAATATTTGGGGGGAAAAGGGTGTGCTTGAAGACAAACATGAGCTATGTTAAATGCCATTAAATCAGCAGACATGTTTTGAACTATTCATTTATTTAAACATATCATGATATATTTCATCCAAAATTTGCAAGTTACAAGTCAAAGCTTTGACTCATATCTCCTAAAAGAACTACTTCCACTATGTTATAGAAAAGCAATCCCAAAACTTTGTAAAATTCTTGAATCTCAGAAATCTGTCATATGAAGTAGGGAGCTCTCTGATAGTTTTTGTGCATAAATTTCAGTCAAGATGTCTGTGGTCTTTTTGCAGCAAAAGAATGCAAAATCTTTCTCTGTTTAGACAGAATAATTAGGTTTGGGGGGTGGCACTTTTAATTTTTTTCTTTCTTCCTTTTTTTTCTTTTTCCTAAATCTCTATGTGATTTAATAGTTCTCTGAAACTCACTAGTAAGTCCTCCTATTGTAAGTTTCAAAATGGAAACCAAGTATCTCCTGAGCCTCAGAGAGAGTACACTGAATAATAGTATAAAATAAGTCTTTGTATACTCACACAGCATTTTATGAGCATTTCTAAATATTTTAAAAATGCATGAATTATCACAGCAAGGTGAGCGAGAATAAGAGATGACAGTGAGATTATTATCCTCATTTTGCTAGTAGAGATACCAAGACAGGAAAGCTGAACAACGTGCCAAGCTTGTGGTTCTCACTCAGGAGAAAGCAGATCTCCTAACCCCTACTTTGCAATAGAACCAAGGCCATTGCCAGTGGCTACCCAAAGTTTGCTAACCTCAGGACTTTGCAAAATGTCCCTGAGATATCAACAGCAACCAGAAAAGGCGCAGTTCTAAATGTATTAATCTGAATGGGAACTTTCCTACTAGAATAAACACAGTGAACTCTGAAGATTTTCCTGAGCCTAGTCACCCCTAGTGCAATAAAAATGGAATCAGTTCTGGCACTTCCTGCCACACTGCTAGAAAGTAATCTAGTAATTGTCTTTTTTGAAGGACTTTTGAATTACTTTCTTTGAATCACTGTTTAACACAAGATAGCAGAGCTCTTGATAGCATTTATGTTCCTGTGCCTGGAAGGACCAGCTCCACCCCAGGTGCTGTGGGTAGGCGGTTCTTAATCTGGAAGGCTGCAGGCCATGAGAGATGTTTTCTTTCAGCATTGTCTTTGAATACAAAGAAGTACTGTTCATATTGTTAGCATAGATGTATTAATTTTTTGCTAGCTTCTGTATGTGACCACCAAATAATGTCTTTCCACAGAGCAAAGTGAGTGCTACAAATTAAGAGAAAACAGCACTACATTAGCCCTGCTCTGCACCATTCACTTTTTAATATAAAACTCCTTTTTGTTTTGGCTTTCTTCTACTCTCTCTCCTCCTAACAACATTGCATGAGTCCAGCTCGTGGGTAAGAGTGCCACCTATTGAGTGCCTGCCTATACTTGTCATCATCTACCAAGGAAACAAAATCTTACGTACCATTTTTATGGTGCATCTGTAAGTGACAAAAAGACAAATAATGTCTTCCCAACTAAACCCAAGACTGCTGCATATGTAGTGGGGGAAAAAAATTTAAAACTGGAGAATTTGAGAAGCAGTATTACCATAACAAACACATCTTCAAATATTATTTTTCCCCTTAGAAAATCAGGAAAGGGGAAAATAAATATACAGAAAAAGGTCAAATACTTATGATAAAAAAACAGTGTCTCTAATAAAAGAGCAGTTTGCTTAAAACAGTTCAGATATAGTTCAGGGTAAGTTTGTCTCCTGACTCAACCCAGAGAGGATTTTTTTCCCTCATCATATTGGTTAGTCATTATGCTAATTAAATACTTTACTAAGCCAGGGTGTGCTAGATGTCACCTTGGAACCACTTCAAACAGTATTGAATAATATAAAAGCTGAATATAAGGCAACCACATTACAGGGTTATATTACAGAATGAACTAGCTTTTCTTTCTTGGCAGCAAAATTGCAACGACAGTGCATGTTTTTTAAAAATTGTTGGAATCTCTAGAAAGTGAGGAAAACCAAAAAGACTTACAAGAGCACTGATGATTTTTCCACTTTATTACACTTGCATATGAATTGCATTTTCCTGGCATCCTGAGCAATGATGACATATGAGAAACATGTATATTTTTAGAAGATTTGTATTACTCTTGACTTGGGTATATATACTGAGTTTAATCAAAAGAAATCTTACTTATGTTATATGCTGGGCTTAATGAGCACTAGCTAGACAAACTACCCATTTCCTGAAGTGTGCAGAAAAATAATCAGAAAAAAAAATTATCAGAATTTAATCAGTACATGAACACTTATCTCCAATGTGTGTACTTCATTTTAACTTTCACTGAAGCAGCCTTTTTTTGCTTTCATTTTCTGAGCCATAATGCAGTAGCACTTACTCTTGCTCCAGAGCAAAGTTTGTGGACACCACTTATGTTGATGCCCAGCAGATTGGGAATGGGGAATAAATAAATTCCTTTAATTTAGCTACAAACAGCACCCTGAATTAACCATATCCTCATCAATCTATGTAAGAGCAGTAATGTGCAAGAAATGACAGAGGGTGAATTCTGGTAGTGTTATTCTGGTGTCAGTGTGAGCATTGTTTCAATGAAGCAATATCAAGAGGGCAAGAAATACCTTGAGGAAGCCCTAATGGAGAGATGTGAGTGAATGAGCACATAATTATTGCCTCCAAACGACCACAGTGGTGATCAGATAGCCCCAGAGTACACAGGCAGACACAAACAGCTGTCACAAACTCCAGAATCTAAAATACCACAACAGCGGAGCGGATTCTTCCTCAGTATGCAAATATATGTTAGCACAGATAGAGATACATAGATATACTTCCTGAACACAGGGATATAATTTTCTTAATGTTACTTAAGCTAGTCTGCAATATTCCTAGGAGATTTGCAAATCTGGCCTGTGAGCTGTGCAGTCAAAAATCCCAAAACCCAATCAGTATACTTTGTCTTCATATGCTTGCTTTATTCCCTGCTTTTCAGAAGCCAGACTCCCCCAAACTGTCTAGCAGTTCTGGAACATAGCCCTTTCTCATGCTGTAATTCGTTCTTTGGATTGATGAACAAATAATAAAATTTAATTCCGTCAGCTTTTTTTATGTCTCAGAAAGGTCTGAGACTCGTATGAAGAGGCAAGAAAATCTGACTTCATCCAAATTGCTGAAATCGTTCTGAGGAATATTCATCTACCAAAGTCATGCTAACAAGTCCCACTGGAATGGTGTGTCTAAAGGTTTGAATCCACAGTACATCCAGCATGGCAAGATCCTGCCTTTCCATACATTTCTAGTTTCTGTATCAGTGACATTCCTCTGGACACAAGATGTATTTGTCAACTCTCCACACAACAGAGTATATTCCTAGCGATCCCCACTTTCTGGATGCCATGCCATTTATGAGCTGGACACTGATGTTAAGAGGATAGATTGAAGAATGGTAGGAAATTTAGAGCATTTATTGCCTCTGATATACAGAATACATTCCTTTCTCCTGACTGAATTTTGAGCTCAGGTTTTGGCAGCAGTCACAGCAAGGTAAAAATCACAACAAGCAAGAATGTAAAGGGAAAAATAAAGGAAAGAGAAGGAGCAGGAGCATGTCAAACAAAACATGTTGTTTTAATTTAACACAAAAGTCCTTTGAAGGGCTCAGAGTAAAAAGTTCCTTCCAACTAAGGATGTAAGAAAAAAATAAAAAAGTAAAAAGAAGTATGTCGAAAAACAGGCTGCTTTATTTTAAAAGAAAGTCTTTTGAGAGCTCAAGGCCTCAGCCTCTGTTAGGGACTGCTACACAAGCTGGATGACTGCCAATATATCAGGTTGCAATAGGCCATTAGAAGAGGCTGAATATGGATAATCTTCCCTAAGGGCTGAGTAGAGTCATACTGCCTTGATTACTTTTTTTTAATTTAGATTAAAAATCCCTGTAACAGTTGCCGACTAATTGGAAAAAGACTTTAAAGTAGCTTTAGGAAATTAGGTAAGAATAGTTTTTATTATTGTTGTGAGTAGCAATTGCTGCAAACCTCCTCCTTCTAAAGGATGGGAAGTCAATCATGAGAAACTCTTATCGGAACAGAAAACCAAACCTTGTCCCTTATGGGATTTCATCCTTTGAAAGCTTGTTTTACTCTGACCAGTTTATTTCAAGTCAATGTCAGGGAGCAAAACAAGTGTTGGAAAGGCCAGTCTCTTAGCAATCCATGCACACTTGTACAATGCTTTCAGAAAACAAGTTAGCTTGACATGTGGGTGACTAGCCACTGCAACCATAGGCCCAAGTTATGATTTCCTGAACTTTAACAAAAATGTTAAGACCAGCATTTTAATTAAAGTAGAGGATGTTTATGATTTAGTATGAGCATTCTCCCACATTGACCATATAAATTGCGATACTGATTTGAACTCTGGAACTCAAAGATCAGCTACAGCATTTAAGACCACAACAGTCATCTGACTTCTAGGAAGAAACATAAATATTAGTCACATGCAACCGCAGCAGTACATTAATGCACAAAAGCCAGGGTGTGGAACCCCTGGTTCCACAGAAATTAGAGAAAATATCACAGTCAAAAGTTGCTAAATACATACATGTAATTAAAATCCACATGTTTGAGAAATAAATCAAACACTAATATGTAAAGTAAGTTAGCAGAGGCCTCTGTCCATTTTTTTTCAAGTAAATTTTCATCTGAGTGTCATGATAGCAGTGCCTCTGCCGGCACTGTCAGTTCCAAGGATTTACAAGATTTAGGCTCTGAACAATACTTCTTTCAGTCACAACCTTAATGAGAGATTTGCCGAAGTAGCCACAGCATCCATGTGATTAATTCAGATATGCAATGCTCTCAGGAAAATACATTCTGGGGAAACAGACTGATACATTGGGATTGTTTATTTTTGCATATAAGGGGTAGGTTTTCAAGTGTCCAGCTGTCACAGCTGGGGTGACATTTTTAAAACGTTGCTGAGAGTCCATTAGGGCTATTTTAATTTCTTCAATCAGATTTTTTTCTATAAATATATCTTCACATATGTACATATATGTATGCATGTATTCTTAAAAAGCTGGACACAGCTCATTCATTCAGTCTGTGGACATAGACCATCATTCATATCTGCTGCCTAAAGGTTCTCTAGAACTTTCTCTCAACCCAGTATGCTCACACTACCTTTATTTTTGTGCATGTCATACAGAAAAACAAAAGCTAACTACTCCCTTGTATTTCCAAAGAACATCTAAAGCACCTGGAGCCATATTCTAAGAAAAGATGCCAAGAAAAAATAAAGAGCACTATGTATGTATTAAGATTGATTCTGAAATAATATAAAGTCTGTTAAGGGATTTACTGGACAAATCATAAGAGGAAGGCAAATTCTTTAGACATACTAGATTTTCAGAGCAACTTGGTCCCTGACCCAAGATAGCTATTTACAATTCTTGGCCCTTGCTGAAGGTGAATATGTCTCAGCAAATGCTGCTCAGAGTGTCCCCTATAGCTAAGCATCTGGCTCCACTGTAGACTCATCTAATAAAAAATGAGCAAATGTTCACAAATCTGGAACACGTATTCAAACAGACTACAGCCAGCTTTAAAATTAAGCAATCCTCTCTTAATCTATGTTGCACATATTTTGGAAAATGCTGTGTTTCATGACAAATATTAGCCATGTCATTTGACTGAATTCAGCAATGTAGTCTCTTTGTATGTTTTAGATTACTTTTATGGTCTCTAATACCTTATATCAACAAAAATAAATTAACCTACTTTCATACTACCACAAAATTATACTACTTCAAAAAATAAATTGCAACCAATTTAGAGAAATTTTTAAATCTCTGCAGTTAACTCCTGTTTCCTTTAAAAAAATTGTAGATGATCAGTTATTAAAGAATGATAGACAGAATCAACATGTTTAAATTCTAAGTCTTAATACTGACTAGAGGAATATTTAAAACTTTGTTTCCTCTTCTGTTTCTGTCTTACAATTCAGTCTTACAATTCAGACATCAGGCATCATAAGTCTAGGGAAAAGCATCAGCGCATTTTTAGTCTATAGAGCCATTGTAATTACATTAAGGGAGTGCTTACAGAGAGGATTTGTTTCTTAAACGTATGTATTCTAAATAGTCTTGGTCAAGCAAGATGAAATTGATGCATTTCAGAACCCATGGCAGCCCAGGAACATAATTCTTATTTTCATTCTGCTTTGAAAACATAAAGGACTTTCAGAGAAAAAAAGACTTGAAATAGTATGAATTCACACTGGAACCTAGACATTTCTCACCGTGCTGTATCAGATTTCAATTCTGGTGCCTAATCCATAGCCAATTAATTTTAGATAGGAAAAGAAAGCCTGATAAATGCTTAAAAATATTTTAAATGAGACATAGCATATTGTAGAAGTATAAATATTCAGAAGTATAAATTATATGCAATTTTGAATCATGACACTCTCATGCCCAGGGTCCCCAAGAAGTAAGGAAGGATTTCTAAATAAAAAATATTCCTCAAAAGCCAGTAGTAACATTCTTATATGTTGCTGTTCTACAAATAATATCTCTAAGAAATCAAAAGTCACAAAGCCTTTGAAAGGAAAGAATGGGAGGCTTCTACCACTAGCTGATTTTAAGCCCATTTATTTCTGTGTACAGCTCTGAGTCATTGCAAGCAGAATAATCCAGAAATTTGAGCAGATTATGCACCTCAGTTGCTTTGGTGTGGTGCTTACTAGGAGGAATGGTCCTCCAGGACAGTCCCACTCCTGAGACAGTGCGTACAACGTGCCTCCAACACTGGTTAACTTTACTGCCCCATGATAGGATGTATTTTGGACATATTTCCATTTCCTTCTATAGTCCATTAAGACACAACCCCTCTTTCATTTTCTTCAGTTGTAAAAAAAGCTTTCACTAGTTTTCTTCTTTCCAGTTCCTGTATAGGAGGGGAGTCTGGTTACCTGGGTAACAGAAACACAAAATCAGATAAAAAATCAGAATTTGTTTGGCTTCCTGATTAGGCTATTCAAGAGCAAGGGGCATCTTACACATAAATAGGCTTCTGCAGAAAGTCACTAACCATGTAATAATGGATACCATGTTAGGTATACAAGTAAAAACTGAAAGAAGAGAACATAAAGTAGCCATGTAGGACGAAATCACAGAATATGGTGAGAAGTTCCTAGGATAATTCAGGATCTCTTAGGTTTCAGGAGGTCTCCTGACCCTAGTTCAGCTTGCTGCCTGTCAGGACCCAGTGCCACCTCACCAATGCTTCTGCCCACCCCCTGTTCTAACCTGCATCCTTGAAAAACTCTGCCTTCCCAGGACAGAGCTTGGACAATATTCATGTTGAATTTTATAGCATTCCTGTCAGCCCCTTTCTCCTCTGCTCCTACAACTTTTGAATGGCAGACCAGCCCTTAAGTAAACCAACCAGTTCCCCTCATTGTCATCTTCAGCCTTGAGCTGTTGCCTTTTTCCTAACCTGGAAATGAAACTTGACATAATTTCAGTTAGGAGGTAATATAAAAGAGGCTCTTTAATGAAGGCCTTCCGGACCAGTTATAGAAAGATGTCTACAAAATCCCACCCTTGCAGGGATGAATATACATTTATAGGTTTTAGGAAATCAGCATAATTGGTTAAAAGCACCAGTTAGGAGGACAAGTGATGAGGCAATTCCACCCCAGGTCAAGCCCCTTCAGCACTAGTTGTACTTTGTCTATCAGGATTTAGAATGTCTCTCAAAGAGTTGTTCTGAGACTTGGTTCCCAGAAAGACCCAAGACAGCACAGAGCTTTGTACCTCCCGGGAATTGGAGGTCTGGAATTTGTTTTGTCTTTCTGCTTAGGGAAAGGCCATGGGAAAGTACTGGGAATACTAGCTACTAATACAATAGGTGACAGAGTTACAGATACATGTGTGAAGAATACAGAGAAAGTATAAAAGAAAACAGGCAAAACCCAAATGACATCAGAGGCATGAATCCTCCATCTCCTACCCTGGATCTCTGATAGAGGTGCAGAACTAAACAAGAACAAGCAGAACAGCTGCCAGAGCCTGTGGGACCCCAGGTGTTACCCATCTCCACAAAGGACACAGCCATTAACCATGATCCTCCAAGCCCTGCCATTCCATGGGAGAGGTTGTGGGGTACAGGCCCATACAGCCTAGTAATGGCTCTCTAAATGATGCCAGTGGTGCTTCAAGGAAATAATAATGTGGAAAAATAAAACTTGCACTACTACAGTTTCTTAGTTTTAGCATCTAGAAACCAAGTAGTTTCAATACTTGAAGGAGTGCTTGGTGGAATTTTATTTTCTAAATATTTTCAGTTTCTGAATGCATCTAAGAATAAATCCTATAGTGTCATTATGTATTGTGTGCAGGGAAAATATCTTCTCTTGTTGTAAACATCCTGCCAAATAATGTCATTTTCTCCTCTTCATTCTATTGCAGGAAAGTGTGACTAATCAGTCCCTGTTCACTTTCTTCTCATCCTTCTTGGATTTATCTAGTACCCCCAGTCATTTTTCCTCCCAGACTTAGGAAGCCCAGTCTGTTTAATCTAGCCTCATGTGGAAATGAATGGAACATAGTTGTCATCTTTCTCTCTTTCTAGTTTTATTGTCCTTTCTGAGATGCTATAAGGAAAGCTGTGCTTAGTATTAATGATACAAGCACATCTTGGACTTGGGGCATAATAATGCTTTCTGGTTTGCTCTAATTTTCTTTCATAGTAAGTCCTAAGAGTTGATTTTCATTTTTACTGTCTCTGGGTATTAGGCTGCTGTTTTCATAGAAATAAACACAATCCCTCCACAATTTTCCTTATGAAAAGTAATCGTTCATTTAGAGTCCATCCCTGGGAATGTATACAGCCAGTGTACATATAGGTAGTGGGGTTTTTTCCAGATGCATTACTTTTCTGGAACAGAATTTATCTTTCACTTTATCACTGAGTGGCTCAGTATTGTGATGTCCTTCAGCACTGGCACAATCAGCTTGCATTTAACCAATCTGAATGTTATACTACCAGCAAATATTTTTACCCTGTCTCTCAATACTTATCCACTTTCCCAATAATTTTAGTGAATATGTGAATTAACACATATTTCAACTCTACTCTTAATGTTATAACACCTGAAAGTTATTTCTTCTTTTTTTGCTAGTGGTAGGAGGAAGAGAAGGAGCAGTACTAGGAGTAATATAAATATTGGTTTTGCTACATTTATATAAAAACCACAGGATCTTGTTTGGCCATATAATCTCCATCTATAAGGAACTCTAATAGATTTTCAGGGCATGACCTAGTTCTTCAGACACCACATTGAGTGTCTCCCACCATGTGGTACTTATGCATATGCATTACTGTGTCTGTATTATGGCTTTCTCCAGAATGTCCAGTACAGAAGTCAAATGTACTCATGTCTTGTGCTCAGATGTCCTGCCCTTCCTAAAGACAAGTTTCATATTTTTCAGATTTGACTCTTCTGGTCTCAGGGTCATTTTAAATAGTAAATTGTAAACCACAGTTCATAGGTCAGCAATTTTGTTCTGATTGCCTTTGTAACTCTTCATGAAATATAATTTGATCATGACAATTTATGGCCGTTCAATTGCCTTTATTGAAACTCCTCTACTGAAGAGTGTTGTGATGGATTCTGAACCTTTACCTCACCATGCCTGAAACCTCTCCCAGCTTAATACAACCATGCACTTCAGATGAATACTGTCTAGCCCATCATCTGCTCTTCAGATAAATAGTTGATGAAACGAACAGGCCTGTAACCTCAACAAGTTCCTGATGTAACTCACTTGAGAAGGTTTTCTACATTGATAGTCAGCCTTCAATAACCACTGCCACCATCACAATTGCATTGGGTATCTACCTCCTTCAGGAACATAGACAGTTATCATCTCTGTCTTCAAGTATTTGACAATAGCAGTAAAAGCTATCCAGAAGGATATAGTATATTTTAGTTTGGATTCTCTATTGTGACTTTTAGACTCTTGTTACTGAAGGCAAAAGAGCTGGAGGATCTGAGCTCTGCATGTTTGACTGCAGTCAGGGATATTTGCTGCATATACACATTTAAAGAGACATCTAGACACAGATTCATTGCTCTAAATATCTGTCTGTCTTTGTTAGCTCTTCTTTTGGCCTCTATGGTACTCCTGATGCTTAGTAAATGACTGCCTTCAAGTGCCTGCCTTGACAACTGAGCTCTATATAACAACCGCCAGCAAAACTCAAGTTGAATCAAGGGGCTGCCTGAATAATTTATACAAGTGTTACTTTTACAACTTCAACACATTTACAACTAAATCCAATACAGATGAACTGCTGTATAACAGTCTATCCATGGCAAATTGGGCCAGAGAGAGCGTACAAGTCCATGACATAAAAAAACCCAAAGAATGAAAGGACAGCAACTGAATTCTACTGGTGCTGAATCTATATTTTCTACTTATATATAGATTCCAACAAAATAGGAAAATACCAAAAATGGTTTATCATAACAACAACGTAAGTTTGTCCAGGTGAAAGGCTTTAGCTCACCTCCATCCAGATCTTTTTTCCTGGATTATGCAGGCTACAATCAGAATTACTGAATTACTTGTTAGATGTGGTCTTTTTTAGGTGGCAATGCAAAATATTATGCTTAAACTGGCATCATTTGATCCCTGTCAAACCATTCTCAATTAAAAGGACTTAGGCAAACTGTTGGTTTGCCTATGTCATTTTCCAGGCTGCACATACCTTTTAATTCTTTCTAATAATGTAACACTAATTATAAACAAAGTAATGAAGCTCAATTAAATTTCCATTGTTTAATTTACCTCATTTGAGATATACAAGGTAAGATATTTTGTAATTCATGTACACAGATCCAGACAGTAATTAAAATAAAGGGAGGGAGGGAGGGAGGGAGGCAGGCAGGCAGGAAGGAAGGAAGGCAGGAAGGAAGGAAAGCAGGTAGGCAGGCAGGAAGGAAGGCAGGAAGGCATAAGGGAAGGAAGGCACTAAGGAAGGAAGGAAAAACTGGTAACAATGGATAAAGAGAAGGCTGAGGAACTCAACAACACTTTTGCCTCAGGCTCCAAAGCAAGCTCTCTTCTCACACCTCTTGGGAAGGTGGACAGGAGGATGGGGACTGAGGGAGCAAAGTCTCTTCCTCTGTAAGTAAAGATCCTGTTCATGACTACCTGAGGAACCTGAAAGCACATAAATCTTTGGGCCTGACAAAATGCATCCCAGAGTCCTGAGGGAATGGCTGGTGTAACTGCCAAGCCACACTCCAAGATATTTGAAAATTCTTTGCAATTCAAGTGAAGTCCCAGGTGGCTGCAAAAGGGGAAACATTGCACCCATCTTTTAAAAGGATAGAAATGAGGACCATGGGAACTACTGACCTGTCAGCCTCACCTCTGTGTCTGGGATGATCATGGAACAGATCCTCCCAACGCTGTGCTAAGGCACAGGTAGGACAGGAAGGTGTTTTCGGACAGCCAGCACAGCTGAACCAAGGGCAGGTCCTTCTGTGATTGGGGGTCTGCATGAGTGGACAGGGAAAGGGTGACAGATGTCATTTATGTGGACTTCTGTAAAGCCTTTGACACAGGCCCCCAGGATATCCTTCTCCCTTCAAATGGAGAGAGAGGGACTTCATGGGTGGACTGTTAGATGGATAAGAAAGTGGTCAGATAGGGTAGTGGTCAGATAGGGTAGTGGTCAGATAGGGTAGTGGTCAATGGCTCAGAGTCCTGATGGACAAGAAGGACAAGGGGTGTCCTTATTGTCCATAGGGGGGCCAGAGTTATTTATACTTTCATTAATGGCATAGACAAGGAGATTGAGTGCCCCCTAAACAAATTTGCAGATGACATCAAGCTGTGTGGAAGGATAGGATGTTATTCAGAGGGACCTGGACAAGCTAGAGAAAAGGGAGTCTCATGAGGTCAACCAGGGGCCAGGACAGCCCATGGTATTAACAAAGGCTGGGGATGAACAGATCAGAGCAGCCCTGCCCAGAAGGACTTGGGGGTGCTGGTGGGTGAGAGGCTGGACATGACCCAGCCATGGGCACTGCCAGCCCAGAGAGCCAAACGTGTCCTGGGCTGCATCCAGAGCAGAGTGGGCAGCAGGGCCAGGGAGGGGATTCTGCCCCTCTGCTCTGCTCTGCTCTGGTGAGACCTCACCTGCAGTGCTGCACCCAGCCCTGGGGTCCCAGCACAGGAAGGACATGGACCTGTTGGAGGGAGTCCAGAGGAGGCCAAAAGGCTGCTCAAAGGGCTGGATCACCTGTCTTATGAGGAAAGGCTGAGAGACTTGGAATGCTCAGCCTGGGAAAGAGAAGGCATCAGAATGATTTAATTAATTGCAGCTTCCCATTGCCTAAAGGAAGCCTACACAAAAGGGGGAAAGGGACTATTTATAAGAGGGAATACTTTGAAACTGAGAGTAGGTCTAGAGTAGATATTACAAAGATAGTCTTTACTGTGAGGGCAGTGAGGCACTAGAACGTGTTGCTTCGCGAAGGTGTGGGTGTCCCCTCCTGGAAGGCGAGGCTGGAAATGGCTCTGAGTAACCTGGTCCAGTGGAAGACATCCCTGCCCAGCAGCAGGTGGGGTGTGACTAAACAATCTTTAGGGCCTCTTCCAACCCAAGCCATTCTGTGGTAATATACCATTTATTTTGAAAGCTGCATTTTCCTTAATGTAGCAACAGCATAAATGTGAGTGGGGGTTGTCATCTTAACCACAGTTTAAGGTGGTAGAAGCTGTGTAAATTGCTAGTTATTTGTGTAAGTGTAATTAAAGATGAATCATAAGGTGAAATATATAATCAAAAGAAAAACTACCAGTAGTTTTACAGCGTAAAAAAAAAAACAACACCGAATACTTGTCTCACTTTCATTTTCTGGATGGAATATTGCCATTAATAACAATCATGCTACCCCCTACTGAAAATTTTAATTGCATTGGTAATATTGTCGTTAAAAGGACATTTTGGATTCTTTACTCTGAAAGTTCAAGTAACAAAGTCTTACAAGTTTAAGATGAAAGATCTACATTACCTAATGACTGTGCCTTATTAAATGACCATAATTCCAACAAGAGGAGGAATTGAGGAACACAGATCTAAACTGTTCACTTAATTTCACTTCATGATCTGGGTTACATATAATTTAGGACTATATCTCGAGTTAGGTCTGATGACATATATACAAAGCCACAATGTTCATAGATGTGCCTGAGCAGTCACAGAAACAACCATGGACAATTGTGGAGTCTTTTAACTGCATGTCCTCACTTTACTCATTCAATGTGGTTTTCAAAGGAGCTGCAAGGAAGACTGTATAAATCAGAAGATTTTTTTACTCTGCTAGTTTAGGCAACATTTTTGTTCTCATCTTTGCAACCTTTAAGCAGAAGAAGCATTCAACAGATCTCAAGTTAAAGAGATTAAAGCAACAGAGTAGAGATTTGAAAAAGGCCTTATTAGTGATTTATTCAGAATTTAGAAAGCAGCATGAGACAGTTAACAAATATTTTCACAAAATTTAACGTTTACTTTGAAGATAAACACTATATGTAATAGTGCCACCTGGCGACTGAATTATGTCAAACACAATTAAATAAGCCTATTAATTTGATTAACCATTCAAGCATCCCTGAATAGAATGACATAAGTCCACACAATTAGCAATCTATTGTCAAGGTGCTATGGTTCAAAGCTTTATTTCAAATTTGACAAATTTCAAGATACAAGCTCTTTCTGAAAGCTGGAAATACCTATAATACTCAGTAACTCAGTGCAGCTGAAGGGTACTTAGTAGTATGTTAAAAAAAAATTTGCCTAAGTGAGTCAACAAGATTCTAACTTGACAGAACTAGTTTATATTTGAGATGTAATTGTGAAGTGTAACTGATCATATTTGCTCCAGAACAAATACAGAGTAATTCATTTAGCATTGATTCAGACATGTCCATGCTTTAAGTGACAATCCATCTTTTCCACAACAGAAACAACCAGTATTGGCTGAGAAGTCTTCAATTAAAAAAAATAATTAGCTTTTCTAAAACTCTGTTCTATTTTTGGTATTGTATTTTCAGTTAAGGAACTTGGAAGCAACCATCCACAAAAGTCTCACTAATAATTGTTCCTGATTAACACAAGAACATCAATAAAAAAGATAATTGAACACTTTTTTTTTTAATTAAAATAATCAAGTCAAGGAAAACAGCATACGTGACAGATTGCTTGTGTAAAAATAATTGACTCATTAATCTTAACCATATGAACATGTTCACATTAGCAGGGTCAGCTCTTAGAAAGGATGGAACCATAGTTACATATTCACAAAGGTGTGAAGTTGAAGTTACCCCAACTGCACACAAAATCTTTCCTTAGAAACTTAATGGGAGCTTTAGAGATAGCTTTACATAGCTATCCCATGCCAAAAGCAGAGAAACTTCCAGTGACTCTCAAATCATGGAATACAGATTAAAAACCTTTTTAGCAAAGAAATACCCTTCCAGCATACTAAATTATCAAAGATGTTTGAGTCACTGACTGGTCTTTATATACAGGAATATAACCTTCACCTCAGTGCAAAGGTATGTGTTAAAGCCTTTTCTTGGTCATAGGTAACTAGCTAAATAGCTCCAGAGCTGAATTGAGTTAATGTAAAAGGCTTAACACTTGCAGGAAAGATTGATAACAGCATATGAGACTACATAGATACTCAGGAAAAGTTTTCAGCGATGTGTGTATAGCCACTGAATGAAATTGGTCCCTGTGTTGATTACACATCATGTGCACTTATATGTATATATGTGTACATACATACAAACATCTGTAGCTACATTATGAGGGTGCTGGCAGCACCTGTAAAAGGACATAAGCTTTGCCTTAAGCTTACAGTTCAGGGCTTAATTCCCGAAAAGCTTTGTCTAGGTTTCATTTGGCCTCCCTGGAGATTTATTTTATTTCAGCAGAAAGAGCAATCACCTAATGACCAGGTAACTATTGTATGTTTTGTCCAGCTTTGAAAGTAAACTGTGTTAAAATAGCTATCACCAACTATGCAGAGCTATGTGTTTAGTAGATAAAAGCAGTAATAATGTTGTTAATCTTTATGGAGACAGATAACTGTGACTTAGAAAGAAACGAACCACAGATAAGTGGTGGAGTCAGATGGCATCAGGGGCCTTCAAGGCCCAAGCACAGAGCAGTATCAGATGCCCTGGGCTACAGGCAGCTAACCAGTCATTCCTGGTCACCTTGGGAGCCAGGCAAAACCGTTTCTCATGGTAATAAAGAGGAAAAGGGACAAATATCCAAACAAGAGTGAAACATACCTTGTATGGCTTTACATTGACTTGCAGATTAGTACAGGAAAAGCAAGTTGAAGAGTGTATTGCTAAGCATAAAATTGGCCCCTAGTATATCCCAGCTAGAAAAGAAAAACTGCTAAGATCAACTTCTCCTTTCCCCCTGCAAATAGGTTAGGATACTGGTGATGGACCATACCCCAAAGCCCTGAGACTGAAGCTACAATAACCTTAGGGCCCAGAAGGTTAGTGAAAGGCTGAGCACATCACCACCTGAAGTGTAGACTTCAGGAGGTTGGTGTTTGTGCCATTTTAACTACATGTGTTTTGATCTGTAAGCTCTGGTTACACAACAGTATCATTGCAACTGGGCTAATAACATTCTTCAATTAAACCATTAAGGTTTTCATTAGACTAAAAATGGATTATTGCTTTTCTGCTGCAAAAGAATTTTGTGTGTAAAAAGCCTGCAATATTTATAAGAGCTGTTTTGTAACCCAGGTAAGATAGATATGTAGTACTTTACTTTGGTTATTTGATGCAGAGGCTG
Source organism: Luscinia megarhynchos (assembly GCA_034336665.1). Taxonomy (NCBI): domain Eukaryota; kingdom Metazoa; phylum Chordata; class Aves; order Passeriformes; family Muscicapidae; genus Luscinia; species Luscinia megarhynchos. The sequence continues at coordinate 27,614,392 of CM067592.1, read as the reverse complement.
GCAGAAGAGCATGTCTGTGGCACAATGGTGCTGCAGAGTGTCTGCCATTCTGAAGCACCTGTTCTTTCACTACTGGAATTTCAGCCTTAAGTGAGTACAGAAGTTACAGCTATACATTTCCAAGTTGCTGCTTGATTGGACCTACATGGGGCATTTTCACTTGTCCTCTATGCTACTGGACCATAAGATTTCTGCACATGAAAGTCAGCTATAGTGATTGCACTGCCAATAATAATATACTATAATAAAATGGGATGCAAATAAGTGCTTGGAGCCCAGCCAGCTGCTGTAAATCTCAGCTAAGCTGAGAGGACAGCTCCTTGAAACTATCCAAGCTAAAACAATTGATGGCAGTTGAAGATCTGGGTCAGCATGTTATAGAACAAGGAACTATCTCCGCTTTGATTATTTTGAGAATAATTGTTGAGATAAGCTTATTACTCTGATCTTCTCAAACATCTGCCTTTTCAGTGTCCGTGATTGCCATCTCTTAATTCTCTTTCAATTTTTTAGTTCAGAGAGCACGTTAGCTCATTAAAGCCTACATTATTTTCTTAATATACTGCAGGGTTTCCCCCAGAATCAATATGGTCTATCAAGTACCATGTCTTTCACTAGGGACTGTAAATCAAAAGGCAAGCCTCAGCCATCCAAGCACATTTTTCTAGAGCAATATAAATAGTTTCTCTTTAAAGAAGTACAAATAAAATTGTATTTTGGCTTATGTCTTAATCAATGAAAGTTATCAGGCATTTTCATGCCTCCCACTAAAAGATTAATATACACATAACAACTGTGACTAGTGTCTGTATATGACTTAACCATTTCAACATAGTTTTAAGAATACTCCTTATTTCTTTTCTAGATGAGGCCTTCATAAACAATCATTTATACATGACTTCTAATAATGTCCTTTTAATGCTTATGGAAGTAGTCTCCATGACCAGAGCCAGTGAAAAATCTGGAAATATTCAGCTTTGGACACCACAATTTAAACAGCCCAATTGACAATGTTGGATTTCAAAATAATTAAATGGTGATCTTTCTGAAAATTTCTTCTCTTTCTCATACCCTACTCCAAACCAAGGAAAGCAATTTGCATCTCAGTTTTAAACTATCTGCAGTCATTAGGCAATTACTCAATCAACTGCAACTTCTTATATGAAATAAATAAAATTAATGTTTGAGAAATACATTGAAGAGAAAGAAAGCCACAAAACTAATTTGTGGGGACTAGAGGACAGTCACACTGCAAATGCAAACAGCAAATTCTACGAAAACAAGTAGGTTCACTTTTAAGTTATATTCAGAAGAGGAAAAAAATTATTCCAATGGAGCTTTTTTCCTGCAGCTGAGAGATCTAAGGAAGGAACACATCTTGTCTCGTACAGAAAGAGATTTGAAAGGTTTTTTTCACTGTGGGCAGTAACTTAACAGTGTAGAATTTAACCAAAACAATTTTATGAGAAAGAAATACTGGAAACATGAGAGAGATATTTTTGGTGTTTGTCTTGAAGGAAGGCATTATCTAAGCAAAACACATATGCACGCACACACACACACACACTCTCTCTCTCTCTCTCTCTCTCTCTTTCTCTCAAAGTATCCTAATGTGAGTTACTATTACCCTTCTTTATCCATATGTATTTTCATATCATTTAAATGACATATATGTCTTCCTCACTTTCTTTTCCAAATATATTCTAATAAAATTCATGATTTTTGGTGTACTAGAGTCATTCTCAGTTTGTTCTTTTTGAAATTCACTGGCATATAAATACAACCAGTGGTTTTAAAAAGAAAAGTTAGCTAGCTGACAGAGAAGGGACTGTGAGATTGACAGATGTATTAAACAAACCTGTGAGAAGCTCCCAGAAGACTGAAGTTTTACCTTGAAATCTAAATAGAAAGTTTAAAAAAGTTATTCAATATATTGTCTTCTGCGAAGATACAGTTATATCACTTAGAGGTGCAAGGTCCACTGAGGAAGGTCTGAGAAGTAAAAGACAGGGGAGGAGAGGGGCTGTGGAGTTTGTCATGGCAACTGTGTCTAGACATGTATTTAAACCCATCTTTGAGATGTCCCCATTCACCAACATTCCCAAATGTAGAGCTCTTTTCTACGGCTCTGGTGATTTTCTTCCAGACATTTTATAAAAATAAGTATTCATGAGACTATTTTCCCCTAAAGCTGTTTTTTCATTGTTGAGCAGATCAGATTTCCACTCAGTAACTCTCAGTTCTACAACCACGTGGCCTTGCCACGACACAGGCCTAGTGACCTCTACCTGCCCTCTCCTGTCTAGAGCTCACAGGGCAGTGATTTTCTTCATAGAATGTCTTGAGCTGATATGATGTCATTTCCTTTTAATCTTTCATTCCCTGACTTGTAGAAACACCAGGTTGTGGCTGCATAGACAGAGAGGAAAAAAAATACAACCCGGAGCTTCAGTTAGTATTCCTAATTTCCCCCTGCTAACATAAAATGAAGAGTAAATTTTCCATTAATTTCCTAATTTCCCATGATGTTTGATTTATGACATGATTTACAGTACTGAGGTGCTTTTTCAACAAAACAAAAAAAACATTGATGAAGAAAATGCATATTACTCTACAATAAATTTACTCATTCTTTATTTCACTATAGCCCACCCTTGCACATTTACTTCCAAATTCTCTCCAAAATTGATTTTTACTAAATTAAGAAGAGAGTGTAATGAAAGTCAAATATATTTATGCTGAAGTCCTTTTATATTCTGTTTCTCTTACAGATTTCATGTTTTGTCTTTCTCTTTATCTGCTTACAAGTCCTGGAAACTGTTTTATCCTCCAAAATGGTTATATCTGGGGCCTGAAGAAAAGCAGTAAGAAGAAGACAGGGAATATTTAGTTTCTCATAACAGGCCCCTTTTCCCTTCTCAATGACTTTTACAATGTTATTGTAGTATTATGTCATTAAAAAAAGGAGCCAAAAAATTCAGGACTGTGATTTTCTTAAATAACATCTTCAGATTATCATCAGAATGATAGCCAAAATTTTTGACAGAATTTCAGAACCAAACATGCTTGGTGCTCACTACATTTTTTTGCGTGTATGCGTGTATATTAAACTAGTGGAAGAAGATGAAGAACCTGCATGTGCCAGGGAAAAACTAGAAGGAAAGTCCCCTAGATATTTGTAAAAGTTTAGAATAATTTTGTTTCCATATAGTTATGTGTCACAAATATTTTCTGTTTTCTGTTTCATAGCAGTACTACGTATTTCAAGTCTGCAAAATCCTTCATGTACTGATTCAGATATAACAAGAGAAACTAACTGAAATAGAACAAGAGGCACTTGATGAAACTTGTAGAGTAGCAGAGTAGTACTGATGACAGTATGCACTTTTCACAAGAATGAACCTCCAGAACATGTGGCCAAAGGAGGCAGAGATGAGTATAAGAGCATGTTCAGAAGGATGTCAAATTCACTCATGAAAAAGAGATTTCAAATCAGAATAAAGGGAGTTAATAAAGAGGTGTCTCAAAACACTCCACAGAACCACAGAATGGGTGAGGTTGGAAGGGATCACAGCAGGTCATCTGTTTTAATCTCCCTGCTCAAGCAGGGTCATCCCAGAGCGCCTTGTCCAGAACTGTATCCAGGCAGTTCTTGAGTATCCCCAGTGAGGGAGACTCCACAGCCTCTCTGGGCAATCTGTTTTGGGTCTCAGTCACTGCATAGAAAGGAAGTTCTTCCTCATGTTCAGGTGGAATTTCCTGTGCACAATTTCTGCCCACTTATTTTAGTCCCTATGGACACAGTAAAAAGCTTGGCATCACAGAGCAGAGCCTGGCTCCATCTTGACACCCTCACCTCAGAAACTTGCAGACATTGACAAGATCCCCTTTCAGTTGTCTTTTCTCTAGGAGAACAGAACCAGGTCCCACAGCTTTGGCTCATAGGAGAGATGCTCAGGCCCTTCACCCATCTTTGTCCCCTCCTGCTGGACCCTCAGTGACCTCCCTTCATCCTTTCAGGTACTTTTCCATCATAGAAGGCAAACAGCTTGTTCAAACATGCCTTACCTCCAATAAATCCATGCTGACTACTGATCATCTTCTTGTCCTCCATCTGGACAGAAATGGCCTCCAGAATGAGGCACTCCATTACCTTTTCAAGCATTAAGCTGAGGCTGACTGGTAATTTCCTGGGTCCTTTTTTCCCTTTTCATGCCTAGTGTATGCCCATACCTCCTTCCAGTCTCCAGGCACTTCTGACCACCACATAATTTCAAAGATGATTGTGAATTGCCCACCTTGGTGTATATCAGCTCTCTCAGCACTTATGGGTGCATCCCATCAGGGCCCATGGACTTGTGGATGCCAGGTTTGCCTGACTCCAGCTCAGTCCTCCTTGAGCAAAGGAGAGTCTTCCTTCAATCCTTCCTTCTTCCTCGTCTCCTGGGTCAGAGATCCCTGAGGGCTGGTCTTGTCAGTGATGACTGACGCAGAGGCAACATTCACTAACTCTGTTTCCTCTGTGTCCTCTATTAACAGGGTCCCACTTCCATTTAGTAACAGGTCTACATTTTCCTTAGGGTTTCCTTTGTTACTGAAGTATTTAAAGAAGCCCCTCCTCTTGTGCTTGACCTCCTTGACCTTACATCCTTGCTCAGATTTAATTCCAGGCAGACCTTAGTCTTCCTTGTCTCATTTCTACTTATCCTGCCAACTTCCTTTTCATTCCAAGTGGTCTGAGCCTACTTCCATCTCCTGGGTATTTTCTGCTTACTGACAGAGCAACAGATGGAGTTCTTTATTCATCCTTATTCATTCATCACACAGATCTCTTTCAGTCTTTACTTAACGGCTTGTCCATTAGGATGCATCATTTCTGAGCTTGGAAGTAGGGCTTGAATATCAACCAATGCTCTTGGATCTCTCTTCCCTGCAGGGCCTGTTCCCATGAGATTCTTCCAAGACCCCTGAAGAGGCAAAAGTTGGCTAGTTTCTGCTGTAGCCATTAAAGATTCTGGCATAGCATGAGTGACTGTTGTATCAGGACAGAACAATTTTATTTAAAACCTCTATTAAACATTTCCAACTTCTTCCACCTATTCCAAAGTAAAGATTTGGAAAAAAAACCAAAACAGAAGAATTTAGAATAGAAGGATAATTCAGGCAACAGCCGACCTGTTAGTCTGACATCATTGAGGTAGAATATTTAGGTAGCTTTTTGAAAAGGTTATCCAATGAAATAACTCTCTTAAAAGGAGGGGAAAGGGTATTTTTCTGATTTTATATAGTTGCTCACCATTTAATGAAGAGGATTATGTCAAAATTTTGCTTAGAGTGCCAGAAGGCTTTACCTAAAGATGCCAAAAATTTTTGAAAAAGGAAAGCAGGACTGTTGACAAATATTTACTTTGAAAAAAATTCTATATTGAGATAAAACATGACTAAATCAAACTAGCTCGTTTCCCTATCCTCTTACCTTCATTTTGGGGAGAGGATTTTTGTTAGGTTTTGTTGAGGACCCTTCTTCTCTACTAGAAAATAAGGTAGACATCTTTATTTGGCAACATTTAGACAACACATTCAGTGTTGAGCAAGTGCTTAGTTCCACTGAAGACAAAATAACGTGAACTGTCAGGCAGGTATGCATATTTTCAGGATTAAGGCCATGGTGATTTCTTTTCCCCCTGTATGCAGTTTTGCAAATTTTTCATTCTACTTGTGATGTGAGTCCTAAACCAGCAAAAGCAGACTAATAGTGCAGTCTGAAAGTCAATACTCCTACACTGTTCTGAGATTAAACCTCTGACTTGCAACAGATAGCAACCAAGAGGAATGAGAGAACTGGTCTTGTCAATTCCTATGGCTAAGAAGGACTCCTTTTGTAAATGCTCACCATAACAAAATCATACTTTTAAAATTAGGGTAGATTACTCTAGAAGCAGAGGTACAGAGATTTGGGCTATTATAGGCAGAATGTGGAGCAATTTGACAGCACTGTTAACACATGGGAAAAAGCAAAGCTGAAAGAGAGAATTCACTCATTACAGCTTGTTTGCAAGCAGAGCCTATATAACCTTATCATTTGGGTAATCAAAAGAGATTTTTTTTCACACCTTTGGCAAAGTGAAAACACAGCCATTTAACAACACAGTCTATATTGTGACTCCTTGCAGTATCTATGGAATTACATGTGGTGAATAAAAAGTAAACATTCTCATTAATCAGCACATACAGCTGCCAAATAATCTTTAATCTTCCTCAGGTAAAGAGCTGTTTCAAGGGTGCTGGGCCTGCACTATGTCTGAGCTCTGATAGCAGTAGGAAAATTCACTGTGAACTGTATTGCTGTGGCGATATGGAGCACCACGGATGCTGCAGAACCCACCTAAAAACCTGTTGAAATGGTGTTTTATAAGATAAACACATTAAATTGCTCAGGAGATTTTTCTAAGGCTGGCAAGCTTCGAGGAGCAGTAATAACTAAGATATTGTCCTTAAAACTGCAGGCAGAAAAGCTTTACTGCTGCCTTTCTGCTCAGTGCTGCGGGGATGCCAGCTCCAAGCCAGCAAGTATCACCCTGCCTGACAAGCAGATCTGCATACCTCCTGATCCCCTTTTTAGGGCTAGCCCAAAGTATCCAGCAAAATGCAGCATCTTAACTTTGTCATTAGAAGTAAACAGCTCTTGGCCAGCAATACTGGCGATATTGTATAATACCTCAAATGAAAAGCCCTAATTCAATATTTCAAACCGAGTACTGGCTTTTTGGAGATGGATGGATCCTTAAAAATCACATTTATCATGCCCTAAAGCATCAAATTCAAGGAATAGTTTTTCCTTCCAGCTTTTTATAGTGTAAAGAATAAATTGTATCTAGGAGGTTTGTAGCTGTTTTTAATTCCAGCAAGTGCTTAGCTATGGGCGTATTAAGAAATGCTAGCAGAGGAAATGCTTGACATTTTCTGAGAGTGGCTCCTTAAGTTCCCAAAAAAGATGGAAGTTAAATAACCTTGCTTGTATTAGCTCACATACACTTAATTTTATGGGTTAGGATATGCATGATTAAGCCAAAGAAATTGTTATCTTCTTTTACATCTGTCATTATAACCTCAAAGGTAAAAAGCAGTCTTCTTTTACATTACATTGGAAAGTCTAAACTCAATTTAATGTTAGGGTTAAACGGAAATGGGGATGGGGAGTGTGGGGAGGAATTACTATTACCTAGCAGCTAGTCATTTAGGCAGATTCCTTAACAGGTCTCTGAAGAGTATTCCCAGTGTGGGAAATACTTGTTTCTAGTATTAGCTGGCAATGAATGAACCAGACATTGATAGAAATGATGAACAGCAACTAATAATGCCTCTTCATTAACATCTTAGTTCAAATCAGGGATGTTTTTGGGAAGTGACTTCAAGTTGCTTTGACTTACAGCACTTTAGTAGCTCCGACCAAATACATGAACTGGATGTCTTCTGGATGAAACCAAACTAGAAGAGGGGCTCCATGGTCTTACCTAAAATTAAATTATCAAGGAAATTTATTCTCAGTTCAATTTTATCCATACCTTCATTTTATAAATTTTCTTTTAAATATATATTTTGTTTATCAATAGATTAAGCATTTGAAGTGTGCGGAAATATAGGAAAGATTTTTCCTCAAATATCAAAGTTTCAACCCCTAGAAATCCTGAGGACACAGAAAATATGTCTCAACTTCATTGAACACACCAGGAAGCTCTCTCACACTGTTTGTACTCAGCCCAGGTCACTATCAGTTTTTGCAGAAAAGCTAATATAAAGAATACATTTATTATAGTTTTCAAAATCTAATATGGATTTCCTGTAGTATTTGAAGGTCTGGTTTGGTTAGTACACATCAATAGGAACTGACTAGCACTTCATAAGGTTCTTACATTCCCTCCTGCTATTGTCTGATCACAGATACCTGGCCATTAATTCTGTCAAGTTGCTCTTCTTGTGGCACCCATGTGTCCTGACTTTATTCTAGCTTGGGTAAAAGCAATGCATCTCACACTCTTGGCCTGCTATTGTGGGGCTGAGAACTGCTGGCAGCTGCTTCCTGTAACCTTCATTCACTCCTCTGCAAGGAATGGTTGATGCCAATTAGCTCAAACATGAGCCAAAATCATCTCTTCCTTAAATAGTTAAACTGGGTTTTGATTTTTGGAGTACAAAACTTCATAGCTAAAGGACTGCAGGCTGAAGAACACACTTCTGAGCCCAAAACCTGCCAGTCCATGTCCTCAGAAGCCCCTGTTTGACACAGGTCCCTTGCGTGCAACCATTTCAGAAGGGGCCAGAGCCATAAGCTCGCCTCTGACGTGACAAGGAGCCCTGCGACCACCTGAGCCGCCAGCAAGGCTCAAGGTGCAGCTTCAGCATCACAGCATGTGAAGGGAGCAGCTGCTTTTTCAGCAGCAGCTGCAGAAGCAATAGATACGGAAGGAGCCAGTCAAGCTGCAAAAGAAGCTTCTGTTCTTTAGCAGAAATCTGCAAGCTGATCTTTTCCTGTTTAGTGATACATGAGTAGTGGTATGGAAAAAGAACATCAAGGACATGGGAAAGAAATCACTTTAAAATCTCAAGATGTATTCCATGTCCTCTATGTCAATTTAATCTAAAAAACCATGATCTTTTTAAAATTTACTCCTAAACGAAGAGTACAGACTGTGTTTCCTCTTCTGAGCTGAGTAAACACAATGCTCTACAGTGGGTGTTCCACACATTATTGAGACAGACAAGGCAATTCTGAGCATGGCTTCTTCAGATATATTCTTCTTCTTCCCTAACCCAAGACACAGAGCTTTCACACCCACTTCTCACAGTAAATACAGGAATTGAAGGTTTATGGATAATCTTTGTATAACAACTGGAGCTCTGTTAACATTCTGTTCCTTAAGATTACATAAATTTACCAGAAAAATCTAACCAAAGGAAAAGCACAACTCCCGAAACCTCCACACACAACCAACAGGAAAAAAAGACAGGTTTGTGTTACAAGAAAATTCATCATTCCAAAATATATTATAGTTTTGTTTCCTGCTTCAGTCTACTCCTTTTAGGAAATAAAAGTAAAGAGCAATGACTAGTTAACCTACAGATTTTTATTTTTTTTTAACTAAAAAGGTAGAACATTTTCTTCATGGTCATCTTTATAAATTAACTTTTGTTCATTGTAACAGATTGATGTTTAATCTTGGTTTAGGTTAAATTTGTACATTTAAACACAAATGAATAATTCAAGCCATTGAGTTACTCAAAGAAACAGTCAAATAAAAGTGCAAAAAAAATTTCCTCATTTCCTTGGTTTATTCAGTTTATTTTATTCTTTCCTTCTTATCAAGACAATTTTTCTTCAAAGCCAGAAGATATTTATTTATCAGTCATATTACAATGTGCTTGAGTTAGTCGAACAACAAAACCTCACGTGTCAGTAACTCAGGAAAAAATTAAATCTATTGGATTCCCAGTGGCAATTCAGACTATAAGGATTCCATCCAAATTTGTGACCATGACTAGGAAAAAAGCAGATGACCAAGCACAATTAGGCTACACTAAGGGAAATATTTCCGTATATGAGAGGGCAATTTAATTTGTCTTTCCTTTTCATGAGTAGCAAGCAAAGATCTATTTGCACAAAAATATGTGGATATTTAAATGAAATTAATCAAGCATGCAATTTATATGAAAAAAATATTGTTGGACATTATCTAGGCATCCAATATGTACATGTCATTTCTGTGTCTTCTAATTTGTCGACATCATTTATTTTGATTGTGCAATTAGGAAAGTAGATTAATTAATTTCTGTCTTACTACAAGAAGCAAGGCAAATTCAGCAGCCAAGATGTCAAAGCTATGAAGGAAAAAAGAAAGAAAAATCAGGACACAAGACTCAAAAGAAAAGCTCCAGGCAAACACAGCTTCTACACACCAATATAGGGAAAATAAGAAGCCTGAATTTAAAGAGCAAAAGCTGGACTAAAATGTGTCATTTAGAGTCTCGCTGTGAGAAAAAACAGTTAATGTCAAATCTTATAAATACAAATGTAAAAATAAAGGGGGGAAGGTCATCTAGCTGAGAGCAACTTTGTGTTATTAGTGGCTCAGAAATGTTTTATGTGGCTCTCATTAGAACTCATTGGAAGATTTACAGGCAGATGTATTTTCATTAAATAAGTGTTTCACAGAGGCTGGAACACTTTAGAGAGGTATATTGATTTCAATATAGCAGTTTTCAGATAAAGAAAGAGTAAGAGACCAACAAATGCTCACAAGATTTGCAATCAAAAGACAAATTCTTCAGCACTATATAATGGAAAAAAAAAAAGATATATTTTGGTTTATCTCCAGTGCATAAGCTAAAATGAACTCAAAGACCTGGAAAGCAAAATAGTCATTCTTAAGCCCACACAGTTTTCCCCATTGGTCCCCTTTCCTGCCGTGAAAGCTATTGGCATTTTCAGCTCAACTGATGAGGTACACACCTGTACCTGACAGCACTCCTGATAGTCAGGCTGTTACCTTGAACTCTTTTTTTATGGATCTGCTGTGAGAAATACGTCACAGGAAAACACATATTTGCAAGAAGTGCATTGGTCAGTTTTGGAAGGCCTTATCACATTGTCTGAAACACGTCCTTGAAGTCCTAAAATATGTGCCTTCTTCAAACAGAAAAGATTCAAGGAGATGCTTTGGCAAGGCGTCCACTTTTCCAGGTTTGTGAACATATATCAGCCAACAGTATCCAATCTGTTATCTGTGATAGGTCACAGTTACTCATAGTAGTCTCAGCTTCTATTGTAAAGATTCAGAGAATAAGATAGTGTTTTGAAACACTAAAGATAAAAATCTTTAAGAAAATATTAGGAAGCTTTTCTCCTCCTCTCCCAACACCTAATGCCCTTTTGCTGAAGCAGTTTTCTTCCACATTTTCCTGTTAACTCTTTTGTCAATACCTCCTGTCTGGTAATCCCTTATAGCCTTTTTGACTGAATGACATCCTGTCTAAAACACCAGCATCATAACTTGTGCATGTTTGTGTGCAGCAATATTTAGCCCAAAGTGATATCTCTGAGCCTCATGTCCTATCATGAATGTTATTACATTATACCATTATAAATTGATTATATTAATGGCAAAAATTCTATCTTGAAATTGTGTTGACATATAGAAAGCACATCTAAACCAGATTTACACTGTTCTTAAAAAGAATATTCTTTTCAGTTGCATGTTTACTCATGACAAGGACTAAATGCACTGCAGTATCTTCTCACTAAAACTCTTACGTAAGTCATCTGTGAAAAAGATTCCAGAATATAACAGTGTGACAAAGGTAGTCAAGAGTAGAACTGTAAATAATTGATTTCTCTTTTTAAAAATATATGTAGAACTTATAGCCTTGGGCTAGACATCCTCTAGTCCAGGTTCCTGTTGCAAGAAGAAACAGATCACACAGGGGAAGAGGAGAAGGCTCAGGTACTTCAGGTGTCACTCGCTAGCAGCTCTCTGAAACTGTGGGAGTCCAGAGTACTCCTCTGGCTTCCCTGGGAGGTTCAAGACCCCCCTGGCAGGGTCCCCAAAGACCCTCGAATGAGACCCAGGTGTCTCAGGGGCTGGATTTACCTCCTTGGAACAATTTACCAACATTGAGAGAAGAAATGCAAGCTGCAAAAATAAATAGAGTGTAAATTAGACCGTTAGAATGTAGAATAAGTAGATTTCTAGAATGTTTATATTAGGGGTTTTGTGGCCAAGATGGAGGAATCGGGGTGTGGATACCTCTTCCTCCTTCTTCTCCGTGTCATCCGTGCTGGGTGACATGCTGGCACTTTCAGATTGGATGTGAACAAAGCTGGACCATGTTATAAGACTGAATTGTATTGGAAAATAATTGTAAATACCTAGTACATAACTTAGACTATAAAAGATAAGTCCTGCCTCTGCCAGGCAGATTCTGCCTTGGACGTCTAGCAAGCAGACTGCTGCTTGCTGGACAAAGCATTTCTGAGATAAGAAACAATAAACAACCATGAAAACCTCTAAGAACAGCCTCATGCAGTCTCTCATCAGTGGGCATCGGAAAGAGCTGGGTTGCAAACCACCTGCATGTCCTCCAGAGGTGATCTCAGGTCTAAGGAGGCACCTCAGGCAGTGACATGAAACAAAGGATCATACTTTCTGACTCAGCAGATGGGATCATCAATTATTGCATTAGATTCCTAAATTGCCTTTGTCTTGTGAACATCATTTCTGTGTGTTCAAACAGAGAATTAAATAAGTTATAGAAGTCATTGTGATTTATGGATTTATATGTTTAGTAGTTACTGTCTTGTTGCTTACCTTGGGTGCCTACAGCCTGAAAGTTTGGAGAAGAGTAGATATCTTTAAAATGTTTTGGATGAGTTAGTTTAAGAGGTGTATTTTGTGTTTTCAGATTGGTAACTATAGAGAGAAACATATTTTCAAAGTGCTTCCCATGAAATTCTATGCCATAAGTTTAGATCAAGTTTCTAGAGTTCAATATGCCAACTAGCAGATGTAATGGCACAAGTGAAAAAAAAAGTCATATGAAGCAATTAAATTTCATGCCATAACAGAAAGTACTTTTTTTAGATCTTTTATGCTAAAAAGTGTGTCATAAGTGGCTGGCTTTGACATTAAATGACCTAACATGAAGATCATTCAAACCAAAGAGAATTTTGATAATCTACACATAAATGTATTTAAATTGAAATGTGTGTTAATATATAAAAAACCAAACAACTTGTGTATTTCTGACTAGTCAAACAAGTTGCCTTCCTGAGTACTAAGCATGAGACAAACAGGTACATAAGGCTCTGACACAGATTTTGACACCCACTGCCTTGGATGTCACTGACTACTTTGATGCCACTGTCTGTACAATTATGGTATATACCAGGAAACAAAGATGACTCAGCGACCCTCTGCCTGCCCTGTCATGGCTGATCAAGTTCAAGGCAGGCTGAGTTCACAAGATATATCTCTGCATTAACTTTCTACTGTAATTGGGCCTGAGCAGGTCTTGTTAGCTGCTGTGCAAGTAACTTCTCCAATATAATTGTACAACTTCTTCATCAGAGGTATCTGATTATCTGAAATTATAATTCTTCAATCAGAGGTATCTGAAATTATAATGCCTGCACCCTCCCACACAAGCAGAGCTGCAGTGAGAACCATACACATTTTGTTAAGTGTAAGACAGACCCACCGAGAATCTGCTTTAGTACGATTGCAACTTCTATTTTTTATGAGAACTAATACTGTCCTGTGAGTAATCCTGTCAAGTGACTAGTGTTTCACAATGCCCCAAGAACACCTGAAATTGCATAGTCCTCGGCACTGACACCATCTCTTTTCTGTTTGTTTAGAGAAACTTCTTTTACAGAGCTCACCTTGTATGCTAACTACTAAAAAAAACAACATTGCTTGGGAAATCTGGTCTTTACTGAAAGACTGAAAATCCACAACAGGACATTTACTCTGAAAATCTGGATATTGGACAATGGATCAACTTTAAATTGCTGTCAGCTATTGGCTAGATATTGACAAGTGTTTGACAGCACACAGTAATCCCATATTCATATAAAATTAAAGCGATAACTGACAAGCAGAATTAACAGAGTAATTCAAATTGGCATGTGTCCAAGAAGGTGACTTTGCCATCTCTGCATTGAATACTCCCAAGGGATCTTTAACGATTTGTGGAAGGAAGGGATGAGTTTTGAGGGCCAGTGTATAACAGTAGAATACTCCTCCATTCCACAATCCGTGCCAAGGCTTTGAGTTCAGTGCTGGCTAAAAAAATTATCAATTCCCAAATCAGTCTCTGAAGCACTTCAGCAATAAGTGAGCCAATTTCAGCCTTTCAGAACCCTGACATAATATTCCAGTTTTGAGCATCTAAGGCAGAAGTGATTCATAGAATTACACATTTCCTCCAGAAGTATTTGGTCCTACAAACCATATATAAGCCTATCCCATAGAAAGCATCCATGCAGTTGATCAGTGCCCTTTTGACCTCTTTATCTACGAGCTCAATGAAAATGTGGATCCTCAAGCTAAGCAAGGACAAGCACTCAATGCAAAAAAGAAATCAATGATTTCCATATGTTTCTTTTGAAACCTGTGAAGTTTTCCAGGCATTCACAGTACAAATCTTATTTGTTGAGGCAAATACATGGGACTATATTTTCAATTCCAGCAGCACTAATTTAACCTTAGCACTGCTCATGAAACTTTGCTTAAGACCTGGCTAATTACCCAGTCAGCAGCTATGCCCCATGCAACCTCCTGCTCACACCCCCACCAGTGGGAACACAGAGAGAACTGGAGAAGTAAAAGGCAAAAATACTGTGAGCTGAGATAAAGATAGTTTGATAGGGAAAGCAAAAGCCACACAGGCAAAGTAAAATGAGGAATCCATTCACTGCCTCCCACAGGCAGGCAGGTGCTCTCCCATCTCAGATAAAGCAGGGTCTTATCATGCATGATGATGACTTGGGGAAGACAAATGCCATCATTCCAAACCTACCACCCTTCCTCCTTCTTTCCTCCATTTTATACACTGAGCATGATGCTGTATGGTCTGGAATATTCCTTTGGTCAGTTGGGTCACCTGTCCTGGCTCTGTCTCCTCCCAACCTCCCAAGCAGCCCCAGTCCCCTCACCAGCCTTGGCTCTGTGCAAGCCTGCTCAGCAATAACAAAAACATCTCTGTATTATCAACCCAGTGTTCAGCACAAATCCAAAACACAGCCCCATGCCAGCCACTGAGAAGAAAATTAACTCTATCCCAGCCAAAATCAGCACATTTGTTAAACAAGCATTGGCACAGTAAGTTCTGAGTTCCCATACCCACATGCTGACAAGATGAAACAAAGCTGGTAAAATCCAAACTGAAGTGGAGGGAGGACAGAAATATTTGAGAAAAAATGTTGTCATTTGTTGCAGAAGTGAAATCCAGTGTGTGACTTAAATTAAAAGACCATATTTGGTATTATAGCCCATATGCATAAGTGAGGTAAAAAGATACCATGGAAGTGTTCAACAAAAAGAAAGCACATGTTCACATTTAACCAGAGACAAGTCTGTCAATGAGGAAAGTAAATTTCAGAGCAGAGAAAAACTGGCCATGTCTTTCTGCTAAAGAGAGAAAGGAGGAGGAGTGGAGGTAAATAAATAAAAGAAGCAGAAAATTTAGCATGACACAACCATGAAAATTAATGCTTGAAGCAAAAAAGAGGGACAAAAAGGGTCTGAAAAAATACTGATAAGCTCAGGAGGAAGAGTTATAATAATGTACATGGAGGAGGAGAAAATAAGAGGAAGAGCTATAATGTAAAGAATGCTAAGCTGGTAAATCCTACTACTTTTTTATGACACTGGATACAAGAATAGATCATTTAGGATTCTTTTCAACCTCAGGAAAACAAAGTCAAATGACAGTCATTTCGTTTCACCTAAGAGAACATTGACATTAAAAGACACACAGAGGCAGAAAAGCAATCTGAAGGAAATTACATGGGTTTTCAACATGAAAGGAATTATTTGTACAAGCTTTTGTACATAACATGGAGTAATATCATAAGAGGAAAAATTAAGTACGAAATGGTATCATAAATTGTTCATTTGCTACAAATCTAAAGTTGCTGTGGAAGAAGAATGAATCATGTGCTGTTTTCTCTGCAGTGTGTTCTCTAAAACTTGAATAATGTGACAATTATTCAGGCTTACACAGAGGAAATCTTTTTTTTCCAAGGCTTCAAAGTAACAAGGGAATTAGATAAAGTGGATTCTGCAACTCCAGGAGATAGGAGGTGAGGTCTGTTTTTCCTGCTAAAGTGAAACAACTTTGACTGACCCAGGCAATGCAATGTCAGCCATTTGTAGTGAATAAGAAAGATTTCAGACCAAGCTTAGTCCCCATGTTTTACAGAATTCAAAAATCTCCCTGGTGAACATAATCCTCTCTGTGTACCATCTGTACCTACACTGAGAACCTCAGAACTTTTATAACAAAATAAATCAAGAACCAAAATATATATGGCATCAAGTTGTTCTGCATGGGAGCAGGGGGAGGTTTTTCTTGTGAAGAATCTAAAAATAAAGATACTAGTTTCCTGATTTTGAATGAATGGGTATCAGTATATTCAAAGACAAAGCTATTCTGCAGTTGTGGAGATGGATGGGGTAAGTGATAGACACACTGACTAAGGACACTACTTTTCTATGACAAGAGAAAGGAAGTGAGCATTATTTGGAGTCCTTACACTTCAGAGGCAGAAAATTGCAGAAGTCTATTTGTCCTATGATACACAAGTGCTATCATCTCAACGGTGAAGACACAGTTAAACACTCAGAACTCTCTTGTTCAATTGTAAGTGCTCCCTTTTACAAAGAATAGTATAATGAATGCAATAGGGTCAGAGAGAGAAGATATGGAAGGTGGATGCTGGCCTCAGAAAATAAAACTTGTTTACCTTATGTGTTGGTGCAATTTTCTTTCATACTGTTTATTAGGCAGGAAGAAAATCCACTTTCCTCAGATACACTCAGATGGGCTCAAATATAAGTTCATCCCATTTATTAAATCTTGCTGTATTGTAGGAAAAAATCCAACACATTACTTTATTCTATTAATTTTTTCCCAACATGGAGTAATGGAAATACTAATTGCATACTCAAGAAGACTTGAATTGCTTTTCTATTAAAAAAAAAAGTGGAGAATAGTTAGTCTTACCCAATTCCAATTTATTCATTTTTAATATATTATTAGAATTTAGGCATGGAAATTATGGGTCATAATCAATAACTAGATAATGGTATATCTCTGTGCTTAAAATGGATAGTGCTATGCACATATATTCAACTTATAATTGATGCTACCCGCATACAGCTTTCTAAACAGACCTTCTTGCCTATTTTTCAACACTCTGCTATTCAGTTTCTTGCATAAATTATTGTGTTTATGCATGGAAACAGGCTCAGCTGCTTTGAGTACTATTAAACATGAACATTTTCAAACTGTCTCAAAATGGTAGCCTTTTAAAACATTATCAAGATGTCTAAAGAAGAGAATTTTATGGTTTTTTATTATATGTTTTCTTTGTATGTTTTAAGAGTATCTTAGCATAGTATGGAAGTGTCACAGTGTGACTTGGGTTTGCCAATTTTAATATATTTAATTTCTTTTAGAGATAGGATTTAGCAGTAAAGACAATGCAGGCTTAAAACTTAAAAGGGTATAAGAAGAAATTTATTAATAACACAAAAAGAATTCAGAATAAGATTTCTAGACTTTTCCCTCCTCCCTCTTCATTCATTCCACATTCCTTAACAACAACATACGGAGAACACTTCAGTCAGTTATCTACTCTAATAATCATTTCGGTTCACTTTAGAGAGAAAAGTTCCTTTTTTGGTTTAGGCTCAGGGGGTGTTTTCACCTTCACAATCTGCATCCGCCCAGACCTAAAAAACCATGACTCTCCTCCCGTTTACACAGTCCCTCCAGAGCTGTGTTATCGGTTATGATGCACACATGGGGTACTACTTTTAAAGGCAGGCTGATGAAAAACAAAATTCTCTTCATCTCCTTCTCTATCAAATGTCTCCATTCATATTCCAGTCCCAAAACAGAGAGCTCCATTTCCCCGAGGCAAAAAGTCTTCTTCTCAAGCATCCAAAACTCCCCAAGTATATTTCACAGTTTAAAGGAATTTTAGTGTAGTCACAGTCCCCTTATAGCCCCTCAAAAAAGCGACTCATCAGTTGCATCTTTTCAATCTCTTCCCATCAGGAACTTTATCTTCATTCCGCTGACTTCTATAGACTCCATGGTTTATTTCTTCTCATTCAGGGGAGCTCAGGAGATCGAAAAGCTTATCCAGGCATTAAAAAGAGTTAAAATAGCATCTAGAACATGAAGAAGACATGTGAGCAGCTGGAGGCCTCTTCTCTCAGAACGGGGGAGGGGGGAAGGGAGAGCCTTTGGTGGCTGCCTGATCCCCCCTTCTTGGCCATGCCATTTGGAGAGGGGAGCCGAGCCAAGCCGGGACTGCCTGGAGCCAGGGCCGCCCGGAGCCGGAGCAGAGCTGAGGCCACGCGGGGCCGCATGGGGACCACCTGGGGCCGGGGCCCTGGGGGTTGCTGTCGGCCTTGCGGCCGGAAGGCTGAAGAGAAAAAATTAGCCTTAGCAATGTGATTTATGAAAGCGAAATAACCAAATCAGCCCTCCGATCAGTCCCTGCATCCCACAGGGGAAGCTCCCTGTAGGAGAGAGATGGGACAGTCCCTCCGTTCCCCCCAGTGGCTCCACCCCTCCCCCTCTTCCGCATGCAGCCAGCACAGGCAGTCATGGTGCCACTAATTCAGGATATAAGGGACTTTCCAAAATGTGTAGTCCATGAAAGTGGATTAGTTGTTTATTTTTTCCTTTATGGCTGCATTTTACAGATGGGAAGCTGAAGGAGACACAGAGAAATTCACCAGTCCAAAGCCACACCCAAAGTGTGTGGTAAAACCAAGGACTAACCCAAAGACTCCTCCTTCTTCTGCCCCATCATGTTATTGTCTTCCTCTACAATGACGCCTCTATTATAAGTAACAAGCCTGGAAATGAGTTAGAAAGCTCTCTGCTACACAGACTTCATTTTGTCTCCCTCTTCAGTCTATGGTGTTGCACATACCTATTGGATTGGGTCTTCATTGAAAATGTCAGGAGTCAATCCCTCTGTAAGAAGTATTTAAGGAACTTCTTTGAGATTCAGCAATACTTGAGTTTTCCTTCACTTTCTCTGTTTATGAGTTACGATGTTTGGGATTGAAATTAATAAAATCCTCTAAAGCCTTTCAATATGAACAAGGTCAAAGGAATATGACAGGTATTTGTGTTTTGGTTTTGTTTTGGTCATATCAGTCATTCATACAGTTTCCAGAATTTTCTCAGTGTCGGATTTTAAGAAAATGAGCTCCTCAGAAAACCCCTTTTCTTGGTTATTTCCTTGACAAATCATGACTAAACACTTCCCAAGCAAATGTTTATCAGAAGAGGGCAAGAGGCCAGAATTAGGTCATCTTGGTAGATGTCTTAAATTTGAGGTAGATGAGGTAGGCCTCAACAGAACTAAGCAGGAAGGTTAGAAGAAATAATCACACAAAAAGTCTTTCTTCCTTTAGTGCTCAATTATGTTAAGCAGCCATGATGCAAACTGCATACTTCATCCTCAGACATGACTCTCTCAAATAATTATCTTCTCTCTACAGGAGACCATTACACCACCAGGATATTTGTTTGTCCACATTTATCAATAAAAAGCATAAACTACACTCACCTATTCTTTTATTCTCCAGTTCAGCATAGATACATATGGAAAGTTTGTCTTCACTCTTCCACACCATAATCCACAATCAAAACATTTTTAAGGAAATCAACTAAAAAAAAATACAGTAGAAGTTCATCATCTCTCTTTGCTTCACCTGAAAGACACCCTTTTCCTGAGTGAGAAGATGAACTTTCAGCCTGAGTGAACCCCATACGTTTTGAGAACACACTGTCATAGAGTCAGATGGCATAAATATGTTAAAGGAAGTCTCTGGCTTCAGGATCCTGAAAGGAAAGCTTGCCATATGTTTTCTGGTGACATATGAATATTCAGTTTTGATTCCCAAGGTGCTTCACATTAGAAAGAAAGGCAGTGTTGGGGGAAGAGCAGAGAATATGTCTTCTGCATTTCATTTTTTCCTTTTTTTTTTTATATTATCACAAAATTCACAAGGAATACAGAAATTCATACTAGCTTAGGATGAAAACCATATTTGCAAATCTTTTTTAAATTAGCCAACTGCTCACACAAGCAAACTCATTTACTTCATTTAGCCAGATTGTTAAATTTTTTGTGAAACAGCAAAGGGAATTTC
Source organism: Luscinia megarhynchos (assembly GCA_034336665.1). Classification (NCBI taxonomy): domain Eukaryota; kingdom Metazoa; phylum Chordata; class Aves; order Passeriformes; family Muscicapidae; genus Luscinia; species Luscinia megarhynchos. The sequence goes on along the minus strand of CM067592.1, from coordinate 27,594,431 downwards.
AGCATGATCTTTACTCACATGTTAATGTTGCTACAGTGCTAGGTATGAGCACTGCCATTATATTGTAAATGTAAGAATAAAACTTTAAATTTCATTTCAGGAGGGAAGAATAGTATTTCATGCTTTGTTCATGATGCTTTGCTTTGCTGTGTTGCAAGTTCTATTCAGGGAATAAGTTTTGCACTAGGAGAGCCCATTTACTGCCCTCTTTTGTTTGTCCGGTCATTTTGAGCACAGCAAAATCCTTGAAAGTGGACACAACTGCTGAGATTAATATCTAGGAAAGGGCATAATGCCTGCTTACTATTTTCAGGCACTGCTATTTGTGAACAGGTAGGCATACTGATGAATGAAGATAATACTCAAAGAAAATAATCTGCTCTGACACTATTTTTCCTTTTTCATTCAACATTTATTTGAGTTTATTTATGCATTTGAAAGACAAGAGACTTTGTCAACTTAGCTTGTTAGATAAAATATTCAATTTCATCCTTTAAATAACATCATTTTCACCAAGAAATCAATTTGTTGATCCTAAAAAATATTTTAACCCCTTCCCAAGGTAACAGAAAAGAGAGAATGGTAAGGAAGCAACTGTTTTTCAGTGTATAGCTTGTTCTCAGCAGCTATAACTAGCTTAAACCTCTGTCTGGCAGCTGTTGTTATCTTCGAGGTCCTCCATAAAATATGTCTAGAAGATGGTTTCCAATTTCTTTTTATTTGAGTCTGTATATCAAAGGCCACACCTGAGTGATTTCTATAATTAAGATCTCTGAAACTCTGATTCATGTTGGTCTTTCAGCCTCAGACCTTTCATGCTTCATAATTTCTTTCCTAAAATATGGTTTCTAGAATTGAACATGTAGGCTCCAGCTATGCTCCCCCTAATGCTCAGCATTAACCAATTTATAATTCCAGCTCCTTTGAGTCTCTTTTTACTCTTGCCAAAGATTGTTCAAATAGCTTTGGTGTATTATTTACGATTAACCCTGTTTCCCAAGGTGATTTTTTTTTTTGTTCCTAAAATTCATGCATTCGTTAGGGTCCTTTCTAAGCGTACTAGTATAACTTTCTATCTTCAGTCAAGTGGATGACCTAGATCAGTTCAGATCTAACGTTTTGCTGTTTTCTTTATCTTTTTGCAACAAATCTGACTTCCTGGTTAATATAAAGTACATTCTCCTTCTTCATTTAGCTATACGAAAGATTAATTTCCATGCTATATACGTTGCATATGTGTACATCAACAGTGACACTAATCAGATTCACTCTGCAGAACCAGTGAAAACAATTTTTTTGTCATATTAAAGTTTGCTGAATATAAAATAAATCTGATGTATGCTTGGTCTAAAGGAATAAAGTGTTTATACAAGGTGACACTGACACTTGGCCAAAAAGCAATCAGTGACCAAACATTGTATAAAAATTGATATAAATAAGCTAAGAGATTTTTTTTCTTCAGTGAAAGCAAGAGAATTGCAGCTAAGTTAGAGAGTAGTAAACCCAAAGAACTCCCAAAGCAACCAAGAGAGGAAAGATCTGTGGTTTCAGCCAGATCATGAACTGAAGCAACCGGAAATTCTCCTTGATATGTCTTTTACCATATGGGAAATTAGAAGTTTAAATTAACATCAGGTTTGAAATACTTTTTTAAAAAAACATGTGAAACTCTTATAGCTCTTGGTCTTACAAATGGTGAATTATCTTCAAAAGGGATCAGATGAAATTAAAGGTTGATGTGGAAATGGACTTTTGGACATCATCTGATTCAAACAAGGCTACCTAGAAAATCTTCCCCAGCACTTTGTGCATAGGTGTTTTGAATATCTCTAGGGAGGGGGACTGCAATGTTTTTGGGCAATCCAAGCCAGGGTTGAATAACCTCACAGTGACATAAGGTTTTTTTAATGTTCAGGAAGAACCATGTCTTTTTCAGTTTGTGCCCCTTGCCTGCTGTCCTTCCACTGGGCATCACTGAAAGGAATCTGACCCTGCCTTCTTCACATCCCTTCTTTGAGTATTTGTAGGCATTGACAAGATCCCACCAGAGCTTTTCCTTCTCCAGACTTGACAATCCCAGCTCTCTCAGCCTTTCATCAATTTAGAAATTCTTCAGCTCCTTAATATTCTTTGTGGTCCCTTGCTACTTTCCCTCCACAGTACATCCATGTGTCTCTTCTGGTGAGGACAGAACTGTACACAGCACTCCAGGTGAGGTCTGGAGTAGTCAGAAGGATTCAGAAACAGACTTTTCTGAATCCTTCAACCGTGTGTGCTCCACTTTGAACCCTCCACCAACCCATTTTTCAATCTTTAGGTTTCTAACAGCTATCAAGGCTTTGCTGGCACTTATTTTAATTATCATGACATCAAACTATGGAGCTCATTGTTTCTCTGAATAGATCAAAAGAGCATATGCTACACAATCTTTATCTCCAAATGATTCAGAGAGAAAATATCAACCTCAATTAAAATCATTAACATGGTCTCTTTTGCTTTATCACAGCTGAGAGATAAAGACCAGATGAGACACAGATTTTGGATACAAAGTTTGGGGAAAAAAGTTCAAGCATGTTCAGTTAAGAAGCAAATATGAAATCAGTCTTCAAAGAATGTGGAGCCTGGGAAGAAATGAGTGTCTGTTTCAAAATATGCTCAAGATACTTTCCTTTTTCTTTTGTTATAATTTTCCATTTAAAGAAAATAAATTAATTGCAAAGTGTAGTTTCATTATATTAAAGTTTAAAGAAAAAGGTAAAATGAAATTTCATATCAAAAGTACTTAGAGCACAGAGTCTGAAATAGTTTAATTACAGGTAGTACAAGTGCAGTGAAGCTGAGTTTCATTACCTTAAGGTAAACAGCTTTTATTGTGTCAAGACGTTACAGGCTCCTTCAGATTTTAGGTATTTGCCTCAGGACAAGTTAGAAGTCAATATGCCACTTACAAGTGTAATGGTAGGAAATAAAGAGGCCAAATATGGTTCCCAGCTGGCATTTGTTGCTCAATGCACACTATCACATCAGCATCTATTAATCCATATGATCTTTAGAGCAATATGTCAGACCCACACCTGGAGGATGATTGTCTCTGGAACAACAGCACAAGAACAGAGTGAGGACAGACTGTGAGAGATCATCCTGGAGATGTAAGTCTGAGACTAATTGTGTCTTCATGGATAGACACTAGTTCATCATTAAAATTTCTATGACTGTACACAAAGTAGTTTAAAGTTGCTTCTGTTTTGAAGAGAGTACCAGGCAGCAACAGCCTGAGGCACAACTGCTTGTTTGCCCCTGCACAGAGCATCCGTGACACTGCTGTTTAAACACTATCTTTTCAAGACCAGATCTCAACAGCAAAAACAATGTGAAAGCCCTTGGAAGAGAAGCGTAAGAGAATCTGAATAACCACAAATAAGCATTGGGAGGAAACTTGTTCCTTGTGCTGTAAGCTGTCATTTTACTACCGAGTGTTACCATGAAAGGAGTAAACAGCTATGTAACAACTGCAATGTGATGAAAACATGACAGTCAAGTACAAAAGTGTATAAAACTAGTCTCTGCTAACAGTGAGTATAATCAGAATGAATCAGTCTGAATCAGATCAGAGTACCTTCTAGTTTGGAATCAAGTCTCTGACCAAAGTTGTTAGGAAATACTTTGAGAAAGTCTAGGAAAACAGAGGAAGAATATGGTGTGTTCACTAGAGTACCTTTTCAGGTGCCAGTGGATCTGTGCAACTTCAAACACATGACCAGCATTTTTCATGTAGAGGAAATGGATAGGTATTACTCTACAATTTCATAATGATACATCCCTGACACATCCACTGGGACATGGAGAATGCTGACATAAAATCTTGGAGAGAAGCCTTTGATGGGAGGAAATATGAGATTCCTGCATGGTTTATTTAAAATTTTAAAAAAAATTAAGTTTTCTAGTTCTGTTCCAGATATACCTAAGGCAGTACCTAATATAGAATCTGATATTCATTAAATCAGTTTTAAAGTTTGGCTAGAAGTTGTAGCCTTTTTTTCCCCAAAGAACACAGCTAGGAATACCAGTTTACATCATTATGAAAATGATTTTAATATTCAAGGTAATACTTTTTCTGCAGACCATTTAGAAAATTATACCTGCTTGTTAAAAAATGTAATTGTTTGAATTTGTAGACAGGTCCTTTAGAGAGGTCTAACCCTAGCAAGCAAACAAAGCCTACACACATGTCCCTTCACTTGATGTGGTGTCACAGAGGAGAGATTCAGAAGGGTAAAAGCAAGAAAATTTGTGGGTTGATGCCATAGCAAGCAGTGATTTAATTCCTTGTTTTAATCTGCTTATGCATCTGGCTTTTGCTTTCCCGATTAGGCTGTCTTTGTCTCAACCTTGAGTTTTCCATCTTTTATCCTTCTGGTTCCGCCACTATCCAAATGGTCAGGAAGTGAGCAAATGGCTGCAAGAGATTAATTTTATGGCTGGGGTTAAAACAAGGCACTTGAAAAGGCAAACACCATTGATTGACTGTCCTTCCTTCCTTCTTCTTTCCCCCTTTTTTATATGCTAAGCATGATGCCATATCCTATCTTTGGTCAGTTGGAGTCACCTGTGTCTCCTCCCAACTTCTTGTACACCCCTAGCCTCCTCACTGATGGGATGGTGCAAGGAGCAGAAAAGGTCTTCACTCTGTGGAAGCACTGCTCAGTCACAACTAGAGCATCCCTGAGCTATGAACATTATTTTCACCACCAATTCAAAAGACAGGCACTTACCACTTCCTATGAAAAAAACCCACAAACCTCTGCTAGCCAAAACCAGCACAATCTCATTGTGTCAAAACTTATCACAGATGATCTTGTCTTATCATGCATACTGAATACTCTGCAATAACCTAAGGCAACCATACTACTAAGAGGCAGCATACATTTGGGGAAAAAAGGGAGAGGTGGTGGGTTTGATGCAAACAGTATGCCTTATGTTTGTTTGAGAAAGCATAGCCTTGCATGTTGCACAAAAATGATCGTCTGAAGAATCTCTCTAATGCTGTGACTTCTTCAGACCTCTCAATTCCAATTTATTTAATGTCTATAAGTTCAGGAAAAGATAATACAAATTTGGAAACTTTTCAAGTAAACATTGAATCCAAGCCCATAATCTTCATGGCACTAATAAATCAAAATTACCCGTTAGTGTATCCAAAGAACTTCACATTTTATTGTAAATACAGAAACATGTTTTTCCTGAATATTTTTTGAAAAGATGCACATAAGATATAGGAGGGGTCCACATAAAACATGCAGAAACAAAAATCATTTTGTTCTTCCTCAGTTTTTATCAGTTATGTTTCCAGTCATTAAAATCTATCTGTTATTAACAGGGGAATAACATTCATCAAGATTGCACCGTCCATGCTATCAAAAGGAAGCAAACTCCTGGAGGAGTAAAACACCTTTTGCTTGATTCCATCATCTCCTCTGGTACCAACATCACAGACTTCAAAGAGTTTTCATTTATATTGGTGTGCTCCAGAGATTAATTTGGCCTTTCAGCTTTCTGTTTCATTTTCAAATACAAGATGCTGAGGATGAAATCTTAAACAGACGGTTTAAATGGTGTTCCTAAATACAGCAAACAAACTTTCAGAGAATACACATACTTCCTGCTGAACTCAATCAACTTGACTTCATCTCTAACTTGCACAGATTTTGTGACAGTGCAATACTAATGGCAATAATCCTGAGTGCCCTCAGTGAATAGAAATAAAAGTCATGCCCTTTTATTTTCATCACTAATTCACTTCCAAAAAAAAGACCTTTGATTTAGCAATTTCAGCAACAATTTTCTTTCTTAGTTCCATGATATGAAGTAAATACATGACTCTAATTTACTCAAATTTTTAAGAAGTTTTTTTACAGAACAGGGTAGGTAATCTTATGTGCACAGGGTAACCTCATAAGTTTGTGGACAATGTTTATATATTGATTTTTTCAAAAAGGTTTAGGGGGTTTATTGCATATTGCGTATGAAACAATGAGCTCATCAAACTTTATGACTTGGTCATGCATTCAGTGAGAGAAGAAAGGAAGAAAAGAAGGATAATGGTAAAAGAAAGAAGTGGTAGCAAAGAAAAGCTTGATCTCAGCATTGAAGTGGCCTCAGGTACTTAATTTGTACCTCTGGCTGAGAGAAAATGTCAGCCTACCTATTGTGCTCTGCAGCTCACACTGAAACTTAAATCCAACTGTAAGGCTCTTGCACAGAAAGGAATCTCTTGGCTGCAGTTATTTTAAGTTTTGTTCACATGAAAAATGAATGTAAATACTTATTTTGCATGGTCACTGATATATAACACTCAATATTAAGTAAAGCAACATGGCAAAACAAAGCATAGGTGGGTCAGGCTTACATTTGAAGAACAGTCTGTCATGTACCCATATGTGGGGGTCCAGGGAGTCCCTCTGGACCTTCCAGGAGAGCGGAGACCCCCCTGTCCAACCCCTGAGAGACCCCCGAGTGAGGCCAGGGGGGTCAGAGAGCTGGATTCAGCTCCTCAGGGACATCTGCTTTCCTGCAGAGGAGAAATGCGACCTTTGAGAGTAACTAGGGTCTGAATTATATATTTAACATGTAGAAAATGTGGTTTTTAGGATTGTTTATATTATCAGTCACAAAGCCAAGATGGAGAATTTGGGGTGTGGTGTCTTTTTTCTTCTTCTTCTTCTTACCCTCCATGTTGGTGTGGGATGCTGGGAATCACAGATTGGTTGGGGACAAAACTAGACATAGTAATAAAACTTTGTAGTATTGGAATATTATTGTAAACATAAAATACGTAGCATAGAGTATAAAAGATAAGTTCAACCCTCGGTGGGCAGACTTTCGTCCTGGACACGGTGGTGACCAGACTGCTGCTCGCGAGCAAAGAACACTTTATAGATAACAAATAATAAACAGACCTTGAGCCCGGACGACTGTCTCCTGCGGTTTCTCTTCGGTTGCTTCAAGAATTCCCTGCGCCCTGAACCACCCTCCTATGTCCATCTGAGTGGTCTCGGCCACAAAGAGACCCCCAGACAGTGACACCCATACAGAACAGCAAATTAAACACAGGCTTTTTGTTATCTTGTCCACTGCTCAAAAAAAATTTAAAAAGCAAACAAAAAAAAAACCAAACCAAGCATTAATTCTTCTGATCATGCATGCAGAAACTCCTTCAATAAAGCCTTTCAGGCAAATAACTTACCCCTGTATTATAATACTGTGGGCACAGGTTCCCTGGCTGGTGTTGCAAAAGTATTACCCCGCATTCCATTAAACAGTAGAGATGGTTGTATAAATTTGTGCTTCTTTCAATGGGCACTGATAACAGTCTCTCTGCATTTTTAACAAGATGCACATCTTCAAAATAGAAGGTTTTAATTTGAATAAGTTACTTTGGAAGTAAGAGGTAAAAATCATCACAAATTAATTAAAATGTCGTCCTTTGTTTGTGGTGATTAATAATACATAAAGAATCCAGGTTTTACATAATTCATCAATCTGACGTAAACTGGCACTTTCCAGTTCACGGAGTGGAAACCCAGCTACTCCGTGACACTTGAAAAACAGCTCTGACTTGATGCACTGCATCCTTCTGCAACAGGCCTTAAAGTCAAGGGATCCAGTTTGTCACATACAAAATGAATTTTCTAGGATTGAGGCAGTAAGAATATAATTTTAAAAAATGTGTTGAGTTCCCAGCATGATTTTTTTCTCTTTCAAGCACAAAAAGCACAAACCAGAAAAGCAACACTCTAGCAATTAAAGATGGAGAAAATCTCAGGTAAGAGAATGTAGCTTATGCTCTTATGACTAAAGGATTATTTTCTGAGGAACTTGACATTTCTAAATATATTGTTCACAAGGTGATCTAGCACCAAGTAAAAACACCACAAAGCTCAGTCTGTAAGAGAAGAGCAGCAACACTAGGATTGAATCATAGTGGCAGTAGATCCTGCTTCTTTCCAGACATGCAAGTTAATATCAGGAAGCAGTAAGAAATAGGCAGGGAAATACTTCCTTATCATAATTTTTTCTATCATGGACAGATTTTGAGTCCTGAAGAAACAAGAAAAATTATACTGAGCTGCCTCAGGTCTTAGTCTTGATCAAGCTGTGTACTTTTACCCTCTTTAATCTTCTTTCATTATCCTCTTAACCCTCTGCCTAATTGCATAGGCTCTGTAAATCTTTTTTTCTCAAAATCTTCATAGACGCTATAGCTTCTTCAGTTATTCCCTCTCTGTGATTTGAGTTTCTTTGTGATTTATCTCTAGGGATCATGGTTTTTTTCCTAACATGAAGAAGCAGCTCATAAAAATCCACGTCCTCTTATTGATGGGTAATGATAACCCTTCATTTGTACCTGTGCACAGTACAGCAACACAGTCAAAATCATTGGCACAGAGTTGTGGCACCTGAGGGTGATGCCAGAACTGTCAGCATGCACTGGCCTGCTCAGTGGTATAAGGAGTTTACATTCCTGCTTAGCTTCAAAATTCTGTGTCAGGCATTTCTACCATAGGTAGAAACACTTATTTTAGTGTTTGGTAAACCCTGAGGTATGCTGACCAAACCAAAACTTCTGGCAAGATTTCAGCTGATTATCAGTGGGTTTGAATCGAGTATTTAAAAGTAGGAACCAAATTATCAAATGTATATATCATGATCAACTTCTTTACTTACAGTGTGTATGGAAATAGTATTATATTGATCTCATTTAATTAACAATCTTAAAACTTCCAAATCTTTTCAGTAAGAGTTATTCCTTATAAAATACTTCTTTCTACGCATAAATCAGCCATTCTCTTCTTATCAAATACTTTTTACTGGGTGTAATTCACTTCATCTTGGAACACAAGTAATTTGATTGATATTTTAGGGATAAAGGGCGTAACATTTATTTTTCTTCCAGTTTTCAAACCAGTCGTATTTTAAATAATGATGTGCTATAGAATAAAGTCTGGAAATTAAATCTTTTAACATCTTGAATATTTAGAGTTCTTGCATTGGTATTTTTCAATGCAGATATATATTTAACATTAATATTATTTATATTTAAGTATTACATCAAAAAACAAGAGCAGAAGAAATAGAATGATTCTGTAAAATCTGAAGCATATTGAATAAGCTCCTTGTTTTCTAATGGTTTATTGGTTTGTGGAAATAATCAAAACCCAGGGACTACTGCTATTAATTAACAAATAAATTAATTTTCCAATATATATCCATATCTTCAGTTCTTAGGTCTAGCACAGTCTTATGCATCTACCTGAAAATATAATGAAAACAAAATTATTTCTAAGTAGAGAAGTAGATACAACTAGATATCTTTTTCTTTTTTTTATTTTAAGAAAGCAGTATTTGCAGTTAGACTGTTCTATACTCTAATACTTTGGTTTTCCACATAGTGTCTTCAGCTTCAGTATATTAACTCCTGAAGGAATCTTTTCAGTCTTTCTTTAGGCTTTTTGCAATAAATAATCAATACTTGCCTTAAGGATATCCTACAGCAGTTTTGGTAAAAATAAGCTCCTGTCTCAAACGGTTGGAGTATGAAACAAGCTCCTTAAATAGGAAACCATTACTGGTTTTCCTAGTGAAAAAAGGAAACGCTTTATCAACTTCCATTCATAGTAGAGAATGGGTTCATGCATGGATTTGAAGCATTTATCTATGTATTTCTGAAAAAAAATAAGAAGTTTTCCATTTATTGCTCCTATTACTTCTCTTCCAGAATATACTGGACTCATGTATTACACCCATTAGCCTAAAAGTGCTCATGCTAACAAAAGACTTTTAGGTAGAAAGGGTCATATACCAAATTAAAATCTGCTAAAAATTTACCTCTTTCTTTCTAATTGATTTAAACACAAACTGATGTTTATTCTTCTTTTCCATTAGATGGTGAACTTGATAGATCCCCCAGGGTAAAGGTATAACCTGATATACAGAAAGCTTAAGCAACTTTTCCTGACATTTACCAAACTTGAACAGTTTTCCCCCTTTTCTTTGATTTTACTTACAACAGACAGTGTCAGAATACAGAATATGAAGCTTATTGATCTTCTAAGATTAGTGCAGCAGAAACTGCTTCTAATCCTCCATCATCATCAAATTGACTAATCTGACACTGTCAGTGCTGAGCACTGCATGTACCAGCAAACACCGGAGGCTGAAAAAACACTTCATTTTAATCTAAAAGAAATTTATCTGTTACTGCATAGAAGTTGTCTGTATCTTCTCACAGAAGATACAGAGAAGAGGAAATTAACTAAAAATCTATAATTGATTGAAAAAGAGATGTTTGTAAAATGTTTTGAGTCACTATCCATTTCTGAACCAATATTTTACATGGCAAGCCTAGCACATATATTTTATACTATTGTTCAGCAAAGATGAGTATTTTTTAAACAGGAAGTATTTGCAAATTCAAAGAACATGGGTCCAAGCCAGGACTCTGAATCAAAACAGATGGCAGGTAACAAAGGCTAGTTGAGACAAGGCTGTTGATGGCAAAACCCAAATACTTTACTGGCAAGATGATGTAGTAAAAAAATTTCCAAGCTTATGCTGTGTTTGTATTACAAACTAAGAGATTCCTTGTATCAACCTTCACTTAAGCTGCCAAATCCTCCTTCGAAGAGCTACCCATTGCAGTGCATTATTTTATCAACCCTAATGATAATTTGCAAAAGAATAAAGTACCAAAACCAAAATGAAAAAAACACATCCAGAAAAACCTTTTAAAGTATAGATTTCCCCATCTGTTCTACCAGACAACACCCACCCACATTCCTGTGTTGACTGAATAATCATCTTTTCAGAAGTTCCTAGAAAACCTGAGCATTGTTGATTTACAACTTCCTGGATTTAAACTAAGCCCTGACTAACAAAAGATTGTAAATAGTTAGTGCTCCTCTTTTCTGAAAGATGTCGAAATATCCATCAGAAGAGGAACCTTCATATCTTTTTTCTAAATGCTCTACTGTCATGAGAGAATTTAGGAGTGAGGAAGCTGAAAGAACAGAATAACCCAACCTGAGAGATAGATTATATTTTTTTACAGAGAATAACAGGTAATCAGTGGTGGTATCTTCACATTAGGAATGACAAGAGGCGGTTAACTTAACAGTTGTGTTGTGAAATTACTCACTGAATTAAAAGAGAAAGCTGTCATTTATTGACACTTTTTACATATGTTTTTCACTAGTTTTTGATGCATTACATGTTTCAGACATGTCAACAAATTAGGCTGTAGACTTATGTAGTAATACTGTAATTTGCATTCTTCACCAATACAACTTAAAAAGCAGAAAAATTAATAATAATAACTACAGAGAAGATTATTTCATTAGTCTCACTCTGAAAAGCCATATCTAAGCAGCAACATACTGATAAATTACTTTAATCCTCTAGATAAACAGTCAATAAATAGTCATTGTTGACAGTACTGTTGATTTCTAAATTAGAGAAAAGAGTTCACTGCAGAGTAAGACTAGTTACAGATTAATTTTCAGAGACATATCCCACATTTCAGAGTCCTGAGGATGTGTTTAGCACTAGATCAGAGGCAAGTTGCAATCTAAACCTTAATCATTCTCTTAATCTCTCATTGCTTAGATGTCTTTCTGTAGATTTTGGAAAAGGTGGCAAGGAGCTTCATGGCAGGACCTAGAAAAAGATGTAGAATGCAAGACTCATGAGACAATGACTCTATTACCTCTGAGCTCTCCTTCAGATTAACAAAGTGGCTAATGATGATCCATGAAGTAATCTGAAATGAGTTATTGGCGGCTTCTCCAAAGCTGATTGAAGGAATGCCACCCAAGCTTCTACTCTCCAGAAAACTGAAATTGAAAAGAAGAGGGGATTGCACTAGTTCACAGTGAAGAATCGTGTTTCATGTGTCTCTGCAATTATACAGTCCTTTTAGGGAAAGAAATTATGGGGTTTTTTTCTTAGTTTGGGGTTTTGGAGATGAAAAGAATCTTGGGGAAAAAATGGCCTGATGAGTACAATGTACATGACCGTGACTCTGAGTAAGGCAAATGTGCTTCCTAAGAAGAGGAATCTAGGAATACAGGAGATGCAGATTGTAACTTCCCTGGAGTCACTAGGTAATTTTCAGTAGGCAGAAGCCACTGCTGAAATATCCCCTTACAAACAGCAAAACAAAATGACAGGACCTTCCAGCAAATACTGGATTTTGCAAAACCCGCATGAATACTGTTCTCCAAAAGGAGTCACCCTCACTGAAAGTGTTAATAGCAGAAAAAACTACAAATAAAGCAAAGAACAATTATGTTCTAAATCCATCCTTAGTGTCAGCTCATAGAGGTAAAAAATTTCACTGATTCTTTTACCAAATCTGTTTCATGCTGAAAAGCATTGATATTTCATAGTTTGCAGAATATACACATAGTTTGCTTTGGCAGTTGCATCAGGTCTTATTGAGGGGTATGGAGGCTCTCCAGTAACAAAATCTGTACTGCACAAAATTGACATTTTGCTAAAATTGGTAAACACAAAAATTGGATCATATGAACTGAAAATTTCACATATATACACAGAATCACATTCCACAGGACAGCAGGAAATCTGCAGACAATGCATATAAACAAAACATTAAACAGTCATATTACCATGCCTGGGACTAAGCAGATATGAAAACAAATATTTTTACTTTTTCTCTGCCAAAATGGCATTATACACTGTGCAAAAAAATCTCAAGGACTTTAAAACACAGTCACCCATGCAAAGGTACTAGACAAATAAAAAACATTCATTCAATATCATCTGTGGCAGTCGCAATGTTTGACTTTGTACCATGGCAAAAAGTATATCTTGACAGATAAAAACTGTCAGGGGTAAAAAACAAAAACATATCTTTAATTAGAAATAGTATTTTGATGTGAGATTTCACATCTTCTACTCAAAGAATGTTTAAAATTTACATTTTAAAGACAAAACACCATTCACTAGTACCATCAGCTAGCTGTTAAGATGGCAATGTAGACGAGGGGCTCAGGGATCAGCAAGTTCAGAGCCTGAGCCTCCATGGCTGGATGTTCTGGATGTGCTCAGTGCATTTTTCAAACAGTTTCCATTTCATATATCTCATGTGTTTAAACAGCAGGACACTCTGAAGTAAAGTGAGACATATCCCAAGAGTTTTCTGGTGGGTAGAGAGAAGAAATGAAAACTATTTTCTTTTGAAGTGAAAGCCCAAAAGGAGTTTGCTGAGCCTTTCTGTTTCACTTTAGATATTTATGTCCTTCTCTGGGAGGAGACTGCACACACACAAAAATACATCTCTTCACGCTGTGGCAAACAAGCTACTTTTTTTCTTATGAGCATACCAAGGAATATCACCAAGTAGCATTATAATACAGTCTTTAATCACATGGGGAATGCAGTGTGTCCCCTAAGAAAGGAGAAATTCAGACTCAAGCAATATTTACATCTGACCTCCCACATAGTAGAAACCATAAATGTCATCCAGCAGCTCCAGCATCAACACTATAATTTCTGTTCCAGTAGCAACCTCTGCTTTTTGAATGCTTTTTCTTCTTGATTTAGAGATAGCTTAAACAATTTCAGAATGCATGGTAAGAGGAATTTAATCAGGACTGAATAGTCAGGAATTATTCACTTCTGGCTCAGGAAGAGACAAAATAGTATGTTCATGATCTCAAGCAGTACATCTTAACACAGTCAAAAGAAGAAAGACTACCCAGTACAGTGACATCTGTTCTCTGACTGACTTTAAAGAGCACTACCCACAGAAAAGCCATGAAACCCAATACATAAGGTCTTTTTTTGGCACAGGATACAAAACTAGCTTTTCTAATTATAGTGTTTCAAAGTTCTACCTCTCCTTTGAACAAAGGAAGGAGAAAGGCAACCACAGTTAACACTAGCTTAAACGTCTTGGTCTTCCATTGTTCTTCAGATATTATAAAGCTGTTTATAACAAAATTAATTACCATTTCAGCATAGATATTTACAACAATATGGGGCCTATGCCATCCTTCTCCCTGACTTGAAGCAATAGGAGAACTAACACACTATTTAATACAAAGTACCCATATTTTAAGCAGGTTTCAAGATACATTCCGTTGAAGGTCAATGTCCTGTTAGTTGAAAACACAATTTAATGTGGGAGAGAAAATATATTTATGAACTAACCCCCTCCATAACCTTTAACCACTGAAATTCCTTCAAGATATTATACAGTTTAGGGGCTAATTAATATTTCCAAAATGACAAGACTCTTATAGACCTAAAAATGCCATGTACAAACAGCTGCTCCAGCACATACATGTATCAATGTGATCTGTTGAAAAAGAGAGTGGTAGAACAACTACTTAAATAAGTGTTTCATCTGCTATAAGGCTGATTTGAAACAGGCAAGATAAAATAACTTTAGGAAGAATTGCTTCGTAAAAATACACATTATTACTGAAGTATCACATGACTTACAGTCTAATATAGCTGAAGTAGCATTTGCATTACAAAATGCTGTCTTGAAATACTGGTAGTTTTCATAGAATGAGGTAGTAAATATGGCTGAAAATTCAATATATGTTTACAATTTTCATGCATGTTTTTAAGATTTCTCTATATTTCCTGGTCTAAGAACATCTAATACAAATTAATCTTCAGTTTAAAATTCCACTAATGTGGTTCAAAAGCTGTAAACACACAAACTCATTACGTTCCAGGAATGGGAGACTCCTGTTCAAATGATAAGAGGTAGAATAAATATCTGCTTCCTTTTATCCAAATATATATTATAATCTCCCTAAATGTCCTTCCTGAGAAGACAGAAGAATTTTTCCTCCTGAAAACAGACAAAATCCATGTTGTCATGTTTTCACTGAGTTCTCCTGAAACTGCTTTCAAACTGGGACCATAAGCAAGGCTTTTACAACAAAGTGAGGAAAAATTTGCCTAGGTCTGACTTTAATTTCATTATTCCCCAGCTGTATAAATCCTACTGATCTGAAGAACTGTCTGTATGGCACAGGGACAAGCAGAAGTGTTTCCTTCATGCTTTTAGAAAGAGGAAGGATTTATGTGGCAAAATAAATAGCAGGGGTACTACAGGTGTGCCTTCTGTGACAAGATGCCAATGTCTTCACCCATATCAGACAGAGAAGTCACTGCCAAAGCAGAGGAAGAGCATGAGAAGGAAGGAGTGAAAGAGAGAACATGGAATGAGCTGATCCAAGCCCCCATTCTCTATTTATTCCCTTGCATCACTTTGGGAGGACACAGAGAAATTGGCAGGGAGGTTGAGTTCATGAAGAATGGAGGGCTGCGGGAAAGCCTTTGAAGATTCATTTTTATTTCTCTTTATCCTACTTTATCTTTTGACTAGCAATTATTTAAATTAATTTTCCCAAGCTGAGTCTGTTTTGGCTATGACAGTCATTGTTAAGTGGTCCTCCTTTGCTCTAGTCTTGACACATGAGCCTTTTGTTATATTTTCTCCCTCCTGTCAAGCTGCAAAACAGAAGTGGTAGAGAGGCTTTGGTGGCCTTAGGCATCCAGCAGGGATAGCCCCCCTCAGCACTCTGAAGCATTTACAAAGGATAAGAACAGCTAGGCTGCAACAAGCATTTTCCAGTGTATTAAATCAGGGGTGGACATAAAACTGCCTACATGAGACAGGCAATAGAAAGTATCTGTACCTTGTGCTGCACCTCCACATCACTGTGCAACTCTGCTCCTACCATCACTGCTAAAGGTAGCATTAATCTGGGAGTCTGTGAGTTTAGCATGCAAGACTTGGACTATGAAGTCAAAAAGTTGCTTTTCACATCCAATTTGAAAATTACTTTGTATAAACTAAAAGTGTACAGTAGAGAACCAGCTCTGAGTAATTATCATGCTATAAATACCTGTTCTTCAGAATTCATTTTACTCAAAGTTCTATAAAGGGAATTTTTATATGTGCATTGACACTTAGGCCTGTATTTCCCTGTCAAACAACAGAAGCCTCAATACACCTTTAGCAACATCCTACAGCTGTGGGTGATGGAACAACAATATGAACATTTCACATGTCTGAATTATGTATATGAGCAAAAAGTGAAGCTGATTCATTTAGGCTATTTAAGAGAAGTTAACCACAACTCCCTATGTTCATATCTGTGCCAGAAGTCTTTCCTACATATACAGGATAAAACAACTTGAATTTTCACTTCTCTTCTTATACAACTCATCCAGTCTATTTTAATTAATGCTCTAAGTGACCTGAGCCCTGAAGAAAAGGTTTGAAACAGAAATTTAGAGAGGGAAAGAGAATGCAAGAGGCATGCTGTATTTATAACAGTACATTCACGGATATCACCAAGTAGGTCACCCACCTTTTTGCATGACAATCTAAAAATACACATGTGCTTACAAACCTGAGCAAATAAGGACACAGCTAATGTTGCTGCTTCTTCCTTTACTCCAGCATTTGTCAGCACAGCAGTCCACAAACTGGGCATGATAAAAGCAGTACCAAATTTCTCAGATATCTCTCTCTAGCAACAAAACAGAGATTTATGTGATTAAACCCACAGAAGAAAAAGAAATAAAGTCATCCCACATAACTAAATCACAGTTTCTAGTGGGTAGCTTAGTAACTGAACTCTTTATCCCCTGAAGGACTACTCAAACCATTTGTTTTCATTTTCTTGACATGCTGTCAGTGTAACATAACTGGATGTGCTGCTCTGCTTGTTATTTTCTGGGATGAAAATTACTGTCTTTGCTGAGGAATCTTAAGAAATAATGAATAATGAGTTAAAGGAATATACTCAGCCATGTGATCTCTCAGGAAGGAACATTTGCTCTTAAGCCCAGAAGCCCAAGCTTGCAAACCACAGAAGGCAGTGAAGCAGTGAAGATCTCAGGACCTAGGCCACAGAGATTTGGGTGGAAGTATGACATATTCTCTTTATGTTCCCTGATTTTTTTTTTTTAATTTTAGCACTTTTTGATGCTGATCCTTTAAGAATCGGTGCTTTTCTTTGTTCACAAAGTAGCTGCTCAACTGTTTAATATCTTACTACTCCTATGCTTTAATTGTCCCTGCATTGCCAAGGATGTGGCAGTCATTGTGGCAATATTAAAGACTTCAGGAAAATAATATTGGATAAGGAATATTGGCAGTGTGGTGCATTAAAACATTAAGATACCTAGACCTTCAATTCAGTTAGAATTTTTGGATTAGGAAACAAGTGAACACAAGTCAAATGATCTCACTCTAGCCTCTAGTGGACATTAATCCACACCACAAAACCATCATGCAACTTGTCAGAGTAGTTACATTTTCATCAAAACATAATTTAAGACTAGTGAGTTCTGAGCATGGATAGGAATTGCTGTTTCTTTTCATAAAGCATTTGCATGATGTTTGATATTAAGATCTTTTCTTCCAATCACTTTTACTAGATACTAATTTTCATCCACCTGTAAAAGTGGTATGTGATTCTAAAGGACATTAAGATGAAAGTTAGGTACATTGACAACAAACCAGAATGCTTGTAAAAAGGGTAGAGATGCAGTCTATTGCACCTTAATTTTAGAGCTACAGTCTCCCAGAGATGTTATTTAGATCTCTGAATCCTGCCAGGAAAAGATTTCCACTCTGGTTCCTCCTTACTCCCATGGGATGGTAAGTTACTGCTAACCTATCTGCACAGCTCCCCACTTACACCTTCCGTGGTAGCTCTGCTGCAAAGATCAATAGAAAAGCGGCTGCATACAGTGCATTTACTCATCCATTTCCTAGTCCCTGTTCTGGTAAGGGAACAACTGAGTGAAGATCCCAGATTCTTCCAAAGTGACAAGACCAAATAACTTCTCAAAAGATGAAAGGTGGCTGTCACAGCACATTATGTCCTTGAAATGACAGAACAGCCCAAACAAGACTCTAGAATTTAACCATTTCCTTCTATGTAGTTCTTATGAGAGAAGGACTGGGAAAAATTAGTACCTTATTCTATAAATTTCTAGAAGCATTCTTTTTATTAAAAAGTACTAATGGGAGGAAACACAGCAAAACAAAGCCAACCACAATTTTGATGGGTACTTTTTGCACTACTACTTGGCAATTTTATTCCTATCTCCAAACTACTTTCATCTTTCAGGAATGAAATAAAAGAAATCCTGCAACCGAGAATTGATACCTATATAATCAGACACCTGAGTAGAATTTTGTTCCTTTACAAGATTATAATTTGTTGTTGTACCACAAATTTGAGTTTAGCAGGGCATTTCACCAGAAAAATGGGTATATTTAGCTACAGCTATTTTTAAAAGGAACAGTACTGTTTCACTAAACACCTATTTTGTATAGTTCTTTTAAAATATATTTTTAACACTTTTTAAAGATTTTTTGTAAAAAAAACCAAAGTTCTCCATCAAATTATTCTATCTCTTTAGTATGGTACAATATAATTCCAACAAATAAGATTCTCAGGAATGCCTACTGGAACATCACAAGAAGTGTAAAATAAACTGAGATAGCAGATATGTTAATGCACATCCATCAAGATCAACAGAGCAGATTCATCATCGCATCATTAGTCCTGCCATTTGTGCATGACTTTGGATCTGACTGGACTCCCGGCTTTTCTTCCAGGAATCCACATCTGTGATGTACTAAACCATGTTTTATGATACAGAATATCCAAGACATTATTTTTTTTTTTGTCTTCATCCCAACCAAAGCTCTTCTCTATGTCCTCCCTATTTCACATGTAGACTTTTGTGAATCATCTTAAGAAATGTTGTGTTGACATTTTCACAGAAAGTTAAACGTCTCACTTTTTAACTTCGCACCTGCCTGCTGCCATCTTTTTTTCCTTTTCTCAGAATATTAGTCAGCAAACTCCTGCCTTCAAATACTATTAACTATTCTTATCTACTAGTTTTTTGAGATACAGGAACAAAATCTTGGCTCCAATGTCTAATCTGAAGCTGCAATCACCCTGACAAGTTATTTACAGATCTTCCACTTCCTCCTTCTCATACTTGTGATGCATTTTTAAAATCCACTGCTTCCATATAAACCATAATATCTTCTACCACAATGAAAAAGGTGTTTGCCTTAACAAATTATTTTTACTATCTCCCTGTGTACTTCATTGATGTCTGTTTTATCCATCTAATGTAACTCGCCCTATTTGAGGGATAATCTTCCTTTTGCACAAGTACTTCAAATATTTACACCTATCCACGACCTCCTCCTGGTACTCTTTGGTCACAGATATTAAATAGATGTTTGTCTGGGATTTATGCTGAGACCTCATTATGCAACAAAGAATATTAAGGCTCTAAGAATACTCCACTTACTTGTCTTCTTGTATGTCGACACAGTTCAGGAGTTGCATAGTATTGTTACAACCTCAAAAGAAGGAATCTGCCAAGCTTTCCAGCAACACAGTTGCAATTGGATTGCTTTTAATATCAAAAATTTACTAAACATTACACGTGCCACGTGTTAAGGCAATCGGAAGCCCAGTTGTGTCCCAGTAACCTGAAACTAAGCTAGTCTACATTAAAGGACATGTCAGAAACACAGCAGTGGCACCTGAGGCTGGAAGAGGTCTGGAAAGTCCAGGCATGGAGGGTACTTGAAGCTTGAGGACCTGTCACACATGTGATGACATACACATGTGATGACATACAGCTGTGTAACAACCTAAAGAAGCTGCACTTAAGAGATAGCATAGAGCTGCCTTAAAAGAGTATAGATTACAGCATGAACAGTCAGTTGTCACACCTCAGAAAAAAATTAACAGAGGTAGTTATCCTAGCACTCTATATTGCATGGCTGCTTTCCTGACTATTGCCTTTTCAACACTGAAGTGAAATTATATTTTAGTAGCTGGTTTAACGTGGAGCTAATTCTACCTAGTAAGTCTGGCTTCCATTGTGTCTGCAGATACGCTATATGTGTATGATGCTATATGTGTATGTAGCATTACAAATACTTGCAGCCGTAAGAACCAGTGGAATTTAACCAATGTATATAGTCGTTGTTGTCTGATGGAAAAATGTTTGCAGTTTTTGTACTAGATACCATGGAAAATCCCCTAATATCCCACCATTCCAGAGAAAGATTGGGAATGTATGGTCAGCTCTTAGAAAGGCACTTGGATGTCAGACTTGAAACCATAGGGGCGATGACTATTGCAGAGAAAAGAAATAAGAGACGGTCCTGTGGAACAGAGAAAGAATAACTGCATTGTGAGGAGCCAATTTAATCTTGCTTTCTGCCTCAATACTGGTTGTGAGAGGCTCGTGCAGCAAGGGGTGCACGTGTGCCACTTGCAGGAGGCAGCTAGGAGAAGATGGGTGAACACCTTGTCTCTGGGGAATCTTTGCCTAGCAACCATTTGGTATTTCACATGGGTCAGGCAATCAGCAGGAGACCACCACGGACCCTCTACTCCCCAGAGAGGTTCTCAAATCAGGTGGCAAAAGGTCTCCACCAAAGCACTGCAATGTTGGACTGGGCCAATGGTCTCCTGTCAGCAGCCAGATTTTGGGAGGAGCCAGGGGGCATAAAGATAACTGCCCCACATTCTCTGGGGACTTTTTGGCTTGGGCTTTTTGAGACTAGTCTTTTGGGGGGTTTTTAGCTTGGGCTTGTTTGAGTTTTGTTCTTTGGGGGCTTTTTTGAGTAGAAGCTTTTTGAGTCTGGGGGTGTTTTGAGTCTTGTTTTTTTTTTGCTTTGCCTCCAGCCTGCTAAGATCTGCTTCTTACCGTAGCTCTAGCCTGTTCTTTGGCTCTTCTGCCCTTGCTGACCCTTGCTTGACCTCGCTCACTCCTCAATTGACCTCTCACTGGGCACCTGGCAGCACACCAGCTGACCTCTGAGCTTCATGTGTAGCCTGTAGCCCTCCCCATTCTGGTTCTCAGATACAAAGTTGTGTCAGCTGACTTAATTTCATTCTAGACCATCTATTTTTAAAATAACTCCTTGCAGCTCCCCACAATGGAACATTACATCAGTTCAAAACAAATATTTAAATCAAAACTTATATATCCAGGGTAGAATAAGGACAGCTAGAAGCGCTCATGCAATTAGTTAATGGGTGGCATTTTTCATGGTTGTTGTCTGTAAAGTTCCTAGGATTATAAATCTTAAACATTCAAGACTTCACCCAAAAACTTTCATATTAGTGAATCTGTGGGATGATGGACAACTAAGCTACAAAAAACAAGGTGGTAAAATCAACAATTGAAGAGTAAAATGCTGCCAAATTATTGAAAATAATTAGAAGCAGCATGCTGACTCCAAATTTAATTAGATTCATTCAGAAATTTATAATAGTGTTGTTAAAAATAAGAACATGACTGTGGAAAAGAGTGGAAGCTCAATGATACCATCCATTAAACCTCAGAACCTCCTGAGAAATGAAATCAGATGTTTCAGTTCAAAAGTGCTTTTACTTCCATTATTTAGCCATGGCTGGAGAAAAGAATGAGCACAAAGTAAAGCACAACAAATCAGACCTAAGCCTTATGCCTTAGCCAGTTCTTGAGCAAGGCTGTTAAGTATTAATGCATATAATCTATCCAGCCAGCTAACTAGTTTAATCCATCACATAGTGTGTGAAAACATAAAAGCAACCCAGCTGTGACAAGTTAATAGCAGGGTGAGGCAGTAAAACAGTAGCAAAAACACACTTTGATTAATGATACTGAATTGTCCAGCTCTGGTATAGATGGCTTTTGTCTAGGTCTATTTAGTGGCCAATCAATGCAAAATAAATCTGGTGATTTAAATCTTTATACACGATCAGAAATATTGCCCCAAAATTATAAAAACTGGAGAAAACACCACATTTTCATAGGAAGTAGAAGTAACAATTCATATAACTAGACCTGCTTTAGAGGAAGAGAAATAATTAAAACATGCCAAACTCAGGGATTATGCCAATAATGCCTTCAGTGGAAGGCATGCTAATAATTTGAATAATGTCAGAACCATTCCATACTGCTACTCAAAGAGCAAGAAAAACTTTTTTTGACCTTTAAAATGTGGGAGATGCTTCCCTTTCCTTGGATCTCAGTTTCCATTTCCACAACTCTACACTAGCAGTTTACAAACAGGGTCAGGAAAAAAAAATATAAAATGTCAGATTGCATCTCCTAAATCTGTGGTGTTTGGGAATTCCAGTTGCATATAAGATAAGCACACAAACTCTGGGGTATATCACAGCACTAAACAGTCATCATACCTCTTCTTTCAGTCCACAGAAATCTTTCCTGTTAAAAATACTATTGAATAAACACACAAAACAGTAACTTTGAATCTCAGGATATGGGAAGCTTGAGGATATGCCTCTCAGTCTGAGGAATTCAGGCACTGCTTATATCCTAAGGGAATGCACCAAACTCTGTCTCTTCTTACCAAATTTTTCTTACCAAATAGTTGTCCTACTACTCTACAAAATACCTTTACTAGAGTAAATATTATTCCTAAGCATGCTTCCTGTGGGAACTGTTTGGAAATTGAACTTGTAACAGCAAAAAGGGCAACAAAAGAAGATAAAAAACTATCCACAAGATCCTCTAGATTTGTTGAGCAATAAGAATGACCAAGAGAAAATCTTCTACATACCTGTAAAGTGAAAATAAAAGCTAGAACCAAGCATCCAGAAAGTGAAAAGAAATCTCTGATTTCTGCATAGCAAGTAGTAGCATGGATTTTGCTGCTGTATGATGATATGCGGCATGACTTGGGCAAAACACTTTTCTAGCCTGGAAGATCAGACTAACAGGAGTCTGTTTCTCTTGCTTGTGCACAATGTCCCGTATAGTAGGCTTTCAGGCTGAGGTATTTGGTAATGCTAACCCCTCCGACCTGCACAGCTGGTCATTGTGAGAACTTCCGTGTGTAGGGTTGTCACAGTGTGACTTGGGTTTGCCAATTTTAATGTATTTAATTTCTTTTAGAGATAGGATTTAGGAGTAGAGACAAAGCAGGCTCAAAACTTAAAAGGGTATAAGAAGAAATTTATTAATAACACAAAAAGAATTCAGAATAAGATTTCTAGATTGTTCGCTCCTCCCTCTTCATTCATTCCACATTCATTAACAACATACAGAGAACACTTCAGTCAGTTATCTACTCTAATAATCATTTTGGTTCACTTTAGAGAGAAAAGTTCCTTTTTTGGTTTAGGCTCAGGGCATGTTTTCACCTTCACAATCTGCATCCACCCAGACCTAAAAAACCATGACTCTCCTCCCGTTTACACAGTCCCTCCAGAGCTGTGTTATGGGTTATGATGAACACATGGGGTACTACTTTTAAAGGCAGGCTGATGAAAAACAAAATTCTCTTCATCTCCTTCTCTATCAAATGCCTCCGTTCATATTCCAGTCTCAAAACAGAGCACTCAATTTTCCCATGGCAAAAAGTCTTCTTCTCAAGTATCCAAAACTCCCCAAGTATATTTCACAGTTTAAAGGAATTTTAGTGTAGTCACAGTCCCCTTATAGCCCCTCAAAAAAGGTTTCCAGCTACTCATCAGTTGCATCTTTTCATCTCTTTCCATCAGGAACTTTATCTTCATTCTGACTTCTATAGACTCCATGGTTTATTTCTTCTCATTCAGGGGAGCTCAGGAGATCGAGAATCTTATCCAGGCATTAAAAAGAGTTAAAATTGTATCCAGATCATGAAGAAGCCAGGCCAGGCTGTTCCTGGAAAAACTCTGAGCCACGTGCATCATCTGGGGCCTCTCTTCTCAGAACGGGGCGGGGGAAGGGAGGGCCTTTGGTGGCTGCCCCTTCCCCCCACTCTGCCATGCCACGTGGAGAGGGGAGCCAAGCTGAGCCAAGCTGAGCCAAAAGCCGCGCTGGGTTGGGCCACTCGGGGGCCCTGGCCACAGCCACCTCACCTCCCGGTAGCCGTAAGAGAGCAAGTTAACTTAATCCAATGTGATTTGTGACAGCGAATTAACTTTTTAATTGGTTTCCCAAGCTGTCCACTACTAAATCAGCTCTCTGATTGGTCCCCGCAGCTCACAGGGGAAGCTCTCAGAGATGGGACAGCGATCCTACTTCCCGGCGGCGTGGTGCTTTCCCTCAGGCAGTTCCACCCCTCCTCCCTTACATTTGAAACCAACACAGGGGTGCAGGGTAAAATGAACGTGATAAATGCATCTTGCCAAAGAGGAGCAGTCAGAGTTATCTGAAAGGAACACAACATCCCATTTCCCTGAATGCTGAAGGAATCACAAAACTGGACTTAGTTACTTCAATCACAGTTTCAGGTGTCCTGACTATCTACTGCACAGCACACTGAGCATTCCCTTTGCTGCAACCCCATGTGTGGTTTCTGTGGTTGCTTTGGCTTACTGCACACTCTCTCACCCTTCATTGACACCTTCTCCATTTGCTGTCATACAGACCTCTATCCAAACATGATTAAATAAATTGCATTTCAATCTTCACTCCTTAAGTTTTGAACATCTCTCATTCTTGTCTTTGCTGTGAGTTGCAGTGAAGTGTACAGTGACACTGTAAAGGGGATTTAACACTCATAAGTGATATGATCAATAACAGTGCTGCACAAAAAAAAAAATGCATCAGAGTTCACTTCTGGCAGCACAATGTCCAATACAAATACATTTAAATGGTCCTGCTGCAGTGGCCTGTAACAGGAATGGCAAGTGCATAAACTCAAAACAAGAATTTGTTTCCTAGTAATTGGTAGATATATGAATATTTTGGGGTTCACGATTGTTTTTAGGCAAAATAATAACAAAATTCTGTGTGTAAAAAGTAAAAAAATTCAAACTCGGAACATATGGCAATTTTTTAGGAGAATACTACCACAGCTTAATTGTCAGCACAGCAACTAGCAACATAGAAATGCTGTCATGTAAAGTGACAACATGACATGCCTGCAAGCAGTGTAGCTGTCCCAAAGAGAACCAAATTGGCCTGCCTGTTTATAGCTACCCATGAGAAACTGCCTGCTGTACTAAGCAAAGGCTGGTAGCACGATATTTCCATCTATTGCTTTTGAATGGGGAGTATATCTGTCATCCCATCTAACACAAGCCGACATCTAGTCTGGAAATGAACAAGGGACTTGCTGTGTTAGGAACTGATAGTAAATCGGAGTCAAGTGTTTTCAAAAAGGCTGTGTTAGGGAAGATTATAACCTGTATAGACTTGATTCCAAGAGAAGAGAAGGAGCACTTAGTGACTATTTCTGATAGTTGATGGTTCAAGACCTTTGTTACCTGACATATATTCTGAGCAGCCACATTCAGAATTAAATACAGAGACACCCATGTCTGATGATGGCTAAAGGATAACACTAGCCTAACAGCTGCTGCTAATCCTTCAAGCACCTTTTAGAGATAAAAAAGGTCAGTGGTCAACTTAACCTAGCCAGCTGTCTCCAAAAAAACACTTAGGAAGTCCTTTGAGATGTGTCAGATTACAAGCAGTGATTTGGAGCATCATCTGCACCAAGTAACTGTAAGTGCTACTGGCAATGTCCAATTACATGCTGACAGAAACACAAAACACCACAACCCTGATGTGATAAACCAGCTTGAAAACCCACATCTCCCAATAGAACATGATTGAACATTCTAACAAATGAAAACAGCTAAATGGATGTGGCCCAGCTTGGCTGTTTCTTTATCTCGTTTTTAAAGGTCGGTTTCTATTTTGGCAGCTACATGGAGTGGACAGTCCTCATGGGAAAGGCATGGCTTCAGTAATATTCAAAGAATTCAAAGTACCCACATGGAGAGGAGGTGCTAGAAAGACTTTACTTTTTTTTTAAGAGGATATTTTGTTCTGGGCTTGATATAACTGATGGCGAGTCATCAGCGAGCAATTAGCACAATGATTATGGTTAAGGGAGCATTGCATATGTCTAGCTACAACAGCTCTTCCCAGGGTTTACCTACTAAATAGGAGCAATGTTCCCATAAAGGAAGGGACCAACATGCAGGATACTAATTCAGTTTCTGAGGAAAAATTGCCAGACAGAATATTATATAATGCAAGTAAAATCTCTAAAAAAATTAGTTTGAAGGGACACATGTTCAAGAGAACCTCAATAATACTGGAAGCAAAGAACTGGTTTTGAAAAACATGTGTCTTTTTGAATAGGAGTGGTTTTTATCTGCTCTCATAACTGCTTTAATTATAAAATTACTTTTAAAATACGGTAATTTAAAAAAATATAGAGGATAAGGTTGCTTTCTTTCAGACAAAGCATGAGGTGAATGAATGTGTTGCTTCTAATTTTTTTTTGAGTGAATAGGAATTAGGGGAAATATGCTAGGATGTGCTGCAATTGCAAATATCAAGACTAAAATGTTAAGGAGAAGCCTTCCTGACCAAAAGAAAGGAAAATTTCCTCAAGCCCAGGAAAAGCTTTTAAAAGAGAAAATAAAAAAAACCTTTAAGGAAAAAAATATTTTTTTTAAATTAAAACTTATGATTGAGCTTTTGTGAGGTAATATTTTTCTGAAAAGATTTTGTCCTTTCCTTGCACTTAACAAGAGTCTGTTTGTAGTTTGCATTGTAGTTTGCAAGACTAATAAGCTTTGTTTTCAGAGAAAGGGAGCTTTTTCTGCAGAGTAAGAATGTGACTGGTTAGTGGAAATAGCCTCTGACGTAATTTTTCTGTATTTTTCCTAAGAAACACCAATGAACTTTATTAAATATATCAGGTTTATGACAGCATATTCTTACTACAAGTTCTTATGAAATTCACAAATTACTGAAAAAACCCAGATATTACACAAATGAAGAGAACATTTCTGTGGATTATTTTTTTCCGCAAAGAAAGAGAATGATAATCTAAGCACTGAGGTGAGGAAAACTGTCAAGAAAAGTACAGAAATAAGCGAAAAAGAACATGCTCACATTTCATCAGGCAATCTGGAAGGGAAAGGGGAAAGGCAAGGAGAAGGGAAAAATAAAGGAAATATACCTAGCTGAGAGAAATTTCTGCCAGTGTGCTGGGATGCATGCTTTTGCATACATAATATTCCAAGCTGCCATAAATGAAAAGCTTACAATAGAGGAGAGGGGGGGCATTGAGGGCAGTGAAATTGACAGCAATGAGCTTACTAAAATAGAGCATTTGTATATTGCCTGAGGAATAAGATTCCGTATTACAATATATTTCAGTGGTTGGAATTGCCTGAAGATTTCAATCAGTATATTTATATTTTATGAGTTAGTGGGCAAAGAACATCTACCAGATACTGGCAAGACTGTAAAGGCCTAAAAGGAGAACAGCATTTCCAGCTACAAAATCAGGTGATATCTTGCTTGTGTCAATGAGACCTAACTTCTCATGTCATAACATTTCATTCACATTTTTTTGAATGATCCCTAGTTGATCCTTAGATTGGTCCTTGGTCAGGGATAGAGAAGTGAAAAGATAAATTTAAGTTCAGCTTGAGATCAAAATGATGATCTAACATGTTCTCCTTCTTACTTACAACAAGATAGATTACAAGTTTAAAATTCAGAATTTGAATGCTTGCAAGAAAGGAAGTAGGTACGTTGCTCAGAAGAAGGGGTAAACAGGCTGATTCAAGCTGGTGTCCTGTTTCGGCTCATCTAGCAATATAAGAAATGTATGCAAACAGTTCAGTCTAACTAGCAATTTATCAAGGAACAGCTTAAAAAATAAAGAGACAATTCTAAATTCAACATCAATGAATGTGGTTACTCTTAGGGCTGTTCAGTACCCCTAAATTACTATAGGCTGCTGTTACACACTATAATAGCTTGCTGAGCATTTGTTAACTCCAGCAGAGTATATGTGCAATTATTTCTAATGAACTCCCCAGCCCCTTAGGAAAAACTAAAAGTCCTTTTGAATTGGTTCTACCTGTTGGCTGCATTAAATTTGGAAACAAAACCCATACGTTTTCAAATCTCCCCATACGACAGGCTCAGAGCTAGATTGGCATGTTTATTTTCAGAAAACCTCCCAAAGCATTTTAGGCATGGCCAAACTAATACATCTCTCCGTGACAGCTGAAGAACTTTTATTTCCTTAGCTAGAGTGTAACAGATTGCTTGCAGTTTAAGTCTCAATGTTTAGGTTGCACTGCAAAATCTGGCTGCCTGCTGGGGTTGTAAAGAGGTCCCATGCAGAGAGGGGAATTCTGGGAACATCTGCCCACATAAACTTTATGCAGCCAAAGAGTCAAGGGAAGGAACAGCAATTGTGGAAGGTGAGAGAAAATAATTTTCCCTCATATATCAGCAGACTTTCTACAAATACACCAAACTTTAAAAAGTGTATCTGCTCTTGAAATTCCTGATGATTTAGCTGGCAGAACAATTTAATAAGAAAGATAGAATTCCATCTTAATGGGGACACAATATTTTTTTTTTCATTTTCAGAACAATTTTTATTTATATGTGCTTTCAGGTTTGCTTTTTTTAACTTTCCTTTTATCACAATATAATTGGAAAAATACAGTGTCGCATCAGAGGATTTCCATTTTCATGGCAGATTTACATGAGATTGCCTTTATCTGGAAGATTCTTGATCACCAGTCAAAGTAACAGCTGGTGCACTCTGCTTCAGCTGTATTTGGACATTGGGGAATGTCATGTTATCAAAATGTTTTAAGTGCACCTATCAAAGCTGACATAAACTGGAACCTGCGACATCAGCCAAGCAGACTGCAGGTTTATTGCATGGCTTCACATCACCCTGCAGAAAGTAAATTGTGCACAGGAAGTGAAGCACAGAAGTTATTCTAATGCTAAACTGACTTAACTTTCAACTTGCCTAGGCAATGTAATTCAGGAGGCCCTAAACCGCTTGTTTTACCAATATTTTATTCACACTGATGAACTTAAGTAAATAAAACATGCTTTAAAATTACAAGTATTCTGCATGTTTTAAAAGGCTCTTTTTACTGAATGTACTAAGAATGCTTTTGTCAGTGGATATCATTGAAACCCTTGCAAAAACCTTTATACAGTGTTAGATCAAGGACCATTATTGGCAGAGAGTTGCAGGCATTCAGAGAAGGGGTTTTTTTGGTATTTAAATCAAGATTTTTCCTCATAAGCACTTAATTATACACAGGGATTATGTTAGATGCATACAGTAATTTCCAGTTGCTTTAGCCAATGATGATTTCAATGTTTTTTTTCATAATGCTCATACTGTCACTATTATTTCATGGCACATTATTATTTTCTAAAAGAATAAACAGCGTACATCACTGAATGGTCTACAATGTATAAGATGTGCATATGCCAAGTGTTCTTTTCACAGTGGATTTTCAAAAGGCTTTACAATTCTCATTTTGGAATAAAATTAGGCCATAAATTGACTGGAGGCAGCTCCCAGACTAAGCTAGAGTTCTGCAGCCGGAATTTCTAGTTGCCAGACAGGAAGGGAAAAAGAACTTTAAGTGCAAACAACTCATATGTGCAGGAATAGATTATAAGGACCAGGTAGAAAGCAATGAATTCATAGGAATTGACTGCTGCAATGAGGGTGTTGCTGTTATTCCCAAAGAGAAGACAACGTAGGTGACCACTCCTGTAACTGTATTCTCAAGTCTATGTCTTCATGAATGTCCTTGGTTTGTCCCTAGTACATCCATCTTTAATCTCAATTCTTAGACATAAGAATGCATACTTGCAAAGAGTCTTGAAACGTTTAGGACTAAAAAGAAGCTTAAGATTAATGTTCTCACTCGTAGCTCATGAGTAGCTTGGTGAAAGCATTGCAGTCTCAAGAATAAACAGAGAAGGCTGAATTTACTGCTTAGTGTCTTGTGACCTTTTCAATTACCTAGAATAGTAATCACTTAGAACTTCTGAACAGACAACCCAGATGACGTTTGCTGTGAGTAACTCCATCCTCCGCTACAGTACATAGCTGGTGTCAAGAGAAACTTTTAGTGAAATTCACATGGATACAGCAGTAGTTTGGAATCTCATCCTAGCTGATACCCTTGGTAAACCAAATAAAACAACTTACTGTAAACCTTAGTGTATATGGGAAAGCACTGTTCCAAAATAAGTTTTGTGAAATATATCCTTATAAAGTTGCTACTGCTTTTCAAGAGAGAACTAACCTTTCTCTCTCTTTTTCTTTCTCTCTTTCTTTCTTTCTTTCTTTCTTTCTTTCTTTCTTTCTTTCTTTCTTTCTTTCTTTCTTTCTTTCTTTCTTTCTTTCTTTCTTTCTTTCTTTCTTTCTTTCTTTCTTTCTTTCTTTCTTTCTTTCTTTTCTTTCTTTCTTTCTTTCTCTTTCTTCTTTTCTTTCTTTCTTTTTCTTTCTTTCTTCTTCTTTTCTTTCTTTCTTTCTTTCTTTCTTTCTTTCTTTCTTTCTTTCTTTCTCTTCTTTCTTTCTTTCTTTCTTTCTTTCTTTCTTCTCTTTTCTTTCTTCTTTTCTTTCTTTCTTTCTTTCCTTTCTTCTTTCTTTCTTTCTTTTCTTTTCTTTTCTTTTCTTTCTTTTCTTTCTTTTCTTTTCTTTCTTTCTTTCTTTCTTTCTTTCTTTCTTTCTTTCTTTCTTTCTTTCTTTCTTTCTTTCTTTCTTTCTTTCTTTCTTTCTTTCTTTCTTCCCTTCTTCCCTTCTTCCCTTCTTCCCTTCTTCCCTTCTTCCCTTCTTCCCTTCTTTCTTTCATAATTTTTGAAATCTATGCTCTCTATTCAGATAGCTTCAACAAGTACATGCTTCTATTATTAAAAAGTAATGGATTTTCATGTTTTTACATGAAGAACCAAAGGTCTTTAGCAATGTTTCTTTCATTTTTCAGTTTACTCCAGGTTTATGGCACATCTTCAGGGCAACAGCTCAAAGTGTCTGAGCTGATGGCAGGTTGGGCTTGCACATCAGTCTGCACACAGGAGATGGTGAGAAATTGCCTTCATACCTACTTGTTCTGCTCTGTTTTCTTTTTTTTTTCTCTTCTTCCACACTCCCTTAACTTATCAGGTAATTTTTATATTAACTCATGAGTTTTCTTGCTTTCACTCCTCTTTTGCCACCCTACTGGGCATGGGGAAGGTGGAGAGAGTGAGGAAAAATCTATGTGATACTTAGCTACCTACCAGATTTAATCTACAACATGAAGATGAAGCACTAAGAATCTTTAAAACAGACAATCGATGGTAAATATACGGTAAATAAATAGAATTTTTCAGAGATGTGGATGGGGTTTTCTGTTTTACTGAGTCCACTATATATGAACACGAGCTATTCAGGTCTAGTGTTAAAAATCAGCTGCCTTTTCTCCTGGAAATAACTCAAGAGGGAAAGACCAAGCACACTGTTAAGTGTCTCCAGAGACAAGGTGACCTGTCACTGGAAAGGACTCCCCCGGAAAGTGGTCAGGGCACCAAGTCAGGGTTCAAGTTGCAACTGGACAACATTCATAATCTTAGGTTTAATTTTACATAGTTCCGAAAGGAGAAGAGATTTGGACTTGATGATCTTTATGGGTCCCTTTCAACTTGTGATATCCTATGATTACACAAGCCAGCAAATATTTATATATAAGCATCAAAGCAGACTTTGTTGAAGGGACTATCAACAGGTCATGTCATGGCTCTTCACACCATGACCTATGGTTGTTGGTCCTCTTCAAGCATATCTAAAGAATCATGAGAAAAAGTCTGTAAACTATATGATAGCCAGCATTTAATGTTAATCTGCACTCACATTGGAGTGTGGCAAGCTTTCGTGTTTCAGCCAACACTTTCTTTAATTTAGGCCACTCAACTAACAATGCAATGCACTCCAAATAGCTAAGCAGCTCTGCAATATGTACGCCAGGACTCAGCATTCTGGTACAGAACTGAATTATGTGGGCTTTAGGTGGTGCTCAGGACAAAACTGTCCTCTAGTTTGTGTCTTTGTGTCATCCAGTCACCAATAACCCTACCTGATCTACATCATTACCTGGAGCTGCTGAAATAGACCAAATTCAAAAACAGCTCGTCCATCACTTCCCTGTTATTTTCTTGCATTAGGTTATTGACCTATAGAAGAAAAACGTGCTCTGCAGGTAACCTCTTAGCTCAAAGGAAGGTCTTCCTGAAGCCACTGAGTTACCTTACCCATTACTACCTCTGTTTCTGACAGACATTCTTCTTCTTCACCAAAGCTAACCTGACAGATGGGCTGAAAGCCAAGCCCAGAGGCTGATCCAGGCAAGACTAAACATCTGGAATCTTTCGTCAGGTGGCTTCTTCTCTGACACCTTAGGGTAAATTTGTTCAATATCCTTTAGCATCTGATTAAAGAGGAAAAAAAAAACTAAAATAAAAACCGTAAAGAGACTTTACAAAATCCTGACTTTCTAAACTGAGCTTTGAAATGTGAATAAATCTTCATCTCTGTAATCACCATAGAAGTGCAAAAGGCAGAATTCATGAGGGATCTTCAGGGCACAGAAAATCAGATGTAGCATGGAATGTCAAAGGTGAAACAAAAGTAGTTATCACTCTTCTCACAGTTATAACTGTGAATGCATGCATTCTATACTCCAAGCTCCACTACATTGTAATCTTACTCCTAAACCCCCATGGACATATATACCACAGAGCTGTGCTATTAATTATATTGCTCTTCCTCAAGTCTGACGTAAAATTTTCTGTTTTGGAAAAATAAAGTAATAATTAAAATCTATGGTAGCCATGCATTTGAGCTAAATACAGGTAGTGGCACCTAGAAGAGAAAAAAAGATTCCTTCTTCTGCTCAATGAGCTTTAATAGAGCAACTAGGATCAACCTCTCCTAACATTTTATGCCAGTTAGAAAACTCACTTTTTTTCTTTCCACCAGTCAAACCTACAATAAATTAGTTCTGAAGATACAAAATTCACTGGAACAAGAACAGAGTTGCAGTTAGAAGCTCATAGCAGCAAAACAGTGAGCAGCCAACAGCTGGCTGGCACTATCCTGTCCATTTGAGGTACTTATGCTACCTGAAAGGACAAAGAGACACACTGTGAGTGCAAATTGATTATCCAAGGACGCATAAGGAAAAGTTCTGAAATAAGTGTTTGGAGAATTCCTGTTGAAATCTTTGCTTCATTTACTACCCCATTCTGCCATCGCTATAGATCCCTTAAATTGAAAAGTAACTTCTTTCATTACCCTGAACCCCAACATGTTATGAAACGAAGAATGCTGTGATTGCAAAAAAAATTAAAGGACCCAAATTCAAGTGGGTGGTTTGACCACATACATTGCTACACCGACTTCTCTTCAGTAGCATTTTTTACAGTTGTTGAGAGGTCAAAGAAGCTTGGTGAGTTGACAAGTATCTGTGTGGCAGGTCCCAGAGGGTCCTGATCAGTGGCACACGGTCTTTTTGGAGGCTTCTCATTAGCAGTGCCTCCCAGGGTTCAATACTAGTCCACAATTGTTTAATTTATTAATCAAGAATTTGGATGAAGGGGCAGATGCCTCCTCAACAAGTTCATCTGTCATCAAGCTCTCTGATGACAGAGAGCTGGGAGTAGTGGCTGATAGCCCAGAGGGCCGTGCAGCCCCTCAGACAGGCCTTAACAGGGTGGAGAGATTAGCAGAGAAACTCCTGAAACTCAGCAAAGGCAAATGCAAGGTCCTGCATGTGGGGAAGAACAACCCTGGGAACCACAACAGGCTGGGAGTTGATCTGCTGGGGAGCAGCTCTGTGGGGAAAGACCTCAGGGCCCTGGTGGACAACAAGCTGTCCATGAGCCAGCAGTGTGTCCTGATGGCCAGCAAAGCCAATGGATCCTGGGGAACTGGGAAGAGCACTGCCAGCAGGTCACAGGAGGTGACCCTGCCCCTCTACTCAGCCACAGTGAGGCCACATCTGGAATGCTGTGTCCAGTTCTAGGCTCCTCAGGATAAGCAAGACATGGAGCTCCTGGAGCAGGTCCAAACGAGGGGGAAAAGGACAAATAGAGGATGGGGCCATGTCCCTTATGATGAACGGCTGAGGGAGTTGGTCCTGTTCAGCCTCAAGAAGTATTAAAAATACCTTAAAATTATGTAAAGCAAGAGCCAAGAGCCGAGAGTCAAGCTCTTTTTTGTGGTTCTGAGCAATAGGATGAGAGGCAATGGGCAGAAAATAATGCATAGAAATTTCTACCTGAACATGAGAAAGAACTTCTTTACTGTGCAGTAACAATACACTGGAACAAACTGACAGAGAGGTTATGGAATATTCCTCATTGGGAATACTCAAGAATCACCTGGACGCAATCCTGTGCAGTGTGCTGTAGGATGACCCTGCTTGAACAGGATGATGACTCACTGTGTTCCCTTCCAGCCCAATCTATTCTGTGATTCTGTGAACCCCAGACCAAAAGATTTTGCAATTCATACAGCTATAAAAGCAGATTCAAGTTCCATTTTGTTCTGTTACATACAGCCTGTTCTGTTCCCTAGGTACTGTATTTGTAAGACAGATGATGTTCACACAATCCAGACTTTTTAGAAGGAAATTAGCACTGTAAGAGTATGGTTGTGCTATGAGACTCATAATCTTATATCCATGATGAGTGTCTAGTGTGCTTAAACAACCATCAGAACTGTGGTGTATGGCTGTTTAGAGGTGCATTGGAAGAGCAGTTTGGATTTTTAGAAAACTCAGATGAAACAGAACGAATCTGTATCCACGTTGGAACTGTAAAGGGACAGTGACTTAAAAGGAAAGAAAAATATATGGTTGGCTGCAGTTTTTCTTCCTACTTCTTTTTTGAATAATTGTGTGGCAGGGTTTCTACACCCTAATCCGTTTACAGAAATATTAAGTATGCATTACATATCAAAATAAATAATTCCCCCATATCCTTGTACTCCAAAATATGCAGTTAATTAAACTAATTTGTCAGTTTTTGTAATTTGGAAACTCTTCCCGTCATCCTCTCCAATCACTACTTATTTAAATTTCATCCTTGGCCAGTTTCATGATAATGTTTATCTGCTCCAGAGGGTTGGAAATGAGAGTAATACACTGCCATACCATTTAATTTCTTTCTTAAAGCTGGAAAAAGCAAAGCATCAACTGGTCAGTGAGATAACACAATGTCCCATGTAGGTTATTTGCTTATGATAGCTGGGGGGTAATTTAATTCCTGAGCTGCTCGTTTAATGGTTCTGAGTGGACTTCCCTACAGTTAAGAATGAATTGCACATAAAGTTTTTATAAAAATGGAATTAAAATTTTCTCATATCAGAGCAGGTTATATATTACTGAAACACAAATTTAACATGTAATTCTTCATTGTTTGTATGCATTTTTATATAGCTTTTGTCTTGCAGAATAGAGAGAAAAAAGGGAAGATCAAAACCATACCTTAGAAACATACCTTTTTTCCCCCAGATATCGCATTTGAGCTTTATTTCTGATTCCTATTTCAACTGCTTCTGAAGAGTCTAGCAAAGAATTAGTACAGATTATCTAGGTCAAATAATTTTTTTTTACATTTGCTTTCATGCTCAGTGTGCTTTATAAACATTCAGTTAATTCCAAAACCACTTCTGTCAGATGCATTGTGTGTGCTTCTGGTTTTGCCACCCTAGGAAATTAAAGGCTCATATGCAAATGAGTATTTTTAATGCTCTTTCTGCTAATAAGAAAGTTCCAAACTCTCAGATCTGTGAAAATCCAAAGGGGCATTTCTCTGTAGACAGGTAAAGATGTGTCCTGTTTCTGCCTTGGGGAGCACACTACTCAGTTAGAATACTTTACAGGTAAAACAGCAAGTTAATGCCTCAACATTTTTATCATACTGCTTCTTTTGGTGTAATGTTCCCTACAGCTTACCAACTATATCTTGAATAAGATGGAAACATGGAAACAACTATGATGTCATTCTTGCCTCTTGACTGAATCTAACTTTGAACCAACTTTGCTATCAACAGCAAAGGTATGTGGCAAGGATTTCCAGTTGCCGTAGCCTGTGTTTTTACTGATACTGCCTGCCTAGCAAAGCAAAGAAAGAAGACTACACTCAAGAGAAAGGGATAGCAACAAAGATACCATAGCATATACTGGGGGTTAGGTTTTCTTTTTTTTTTAGGGAATTTTCTTCCCATCTGTTGTCATAGAGATGGTCCTGTAGCCAGGGCTTTTGGCACACCACTGAAGAGGTCCTGGAAGGGGAGGAGGAGCACTGTGGTGTTCGGCAGCACTTAGATTGGGTGGGTCAGTCCTTCTTGGCAAACCCCTGTCTTTTAAGACAGAACAGCATATAACACACATGCAGCAAAAAACTCTGCTGTTTATAATAGGGTAGAAAACTGGAAAGACAGTAAAATATGTAGCAGCAGCTACTAATCAGTATGAATTCTGCCATATAAATGGAAAATCTGAATTTCCTAGTTTCTGATAGAAGAAGTATGGATGTTTTTTGCTTTTTATGAAGTAGATTTGGGTCACTGTCCTCCCTTTGCCTGTAAGAACCTTTATTTGACTTTTTTTTATCCTTCTCAGTCTTCTCTTTTCCTCTTGAAAAGTTAGACTAGGATGTTGAAGGGCCAAAAGCAATAAAAGTGGTCGAGTATTTGACCTACTTCCTCTCCTAGCATTCACTTGAGGATTTCAGTCTCAACTTTGTTTCCACCCAGCAGTTACATGGTAATAAGCAATAGCAAGTACCATTTTAATAAAAGGCATTTTGCCTTATTGTCACAGAGAGCACTTTTCCTTAGGATTAAATTAAATCTTTATTGCAATTATGTTTTTCTTTTTAAGATTCATGAGGACACCATTGTAACCAACCTTATGGAATTCATTTGCTACTGTCCTAGTACATACTAGCATACTTGTATTTGTATTTTGTATGTGTCTTCCACTCTTCCAAGTCATCTGATGAGGTCTTATCTCTCTATTTGAATGTAGGTGGGCATCCAGGTCTTATTATTGACATCATGTAGGAGGGAACTCACGAACAGTCCCTACAGTATCGTGATTCTGATGAAGTAACTCAGTCATTAACAGCTAACTGAGTGTGGAAGGGATGGAGATGATCTTCACAGGATTTGTATGCTGCTGTGCTTTGGATTTGTAACTAAACCAATTTAAATCATAACACACTGTCACGTTCTCTGCTGCTGAGTGGTGTTTGCACAGCATTGAACTTTCCCCTTTTTTCCATCCTCTCTCCTCCAGAGAACAGGCAAAAGGTTGGGAGGGGAAACAGCCAGCAGATTTGACCCCAATTAAGCTAAGGACATTCTGTACCATATGACATCATGGGCAGCAATAAAAGCTGGGGGAAAGGAAGAGGAACTCTGTACATTCACATGGGTTGTTCCTGTCCAATAGGTAAGGACAACACACACAATTCCCCTATCCTGGTGGATAGAAGAGAGAATAGAAAAAAGGAAAAGCAAGAAGGATTGTAGTCTGTGAGAAGGTCAGTTTAATGGATTAAGGAAAGCTCAGCATGCTAGCAAAGCAAAATTGATTTTTTTTTTCTTCCCATTGGCAGGGAGGTGCTTAGCCTGAAAGCAGGGCCTCAGAGTGCTCTAGTGTTTGCTTAGCAAAGTGAATGCCACAACTCATTACAACAGTAGGAATCTTCCAGGTGGCTGTAACGTGTCATATTACCTGACAAATTGTCTCTTACATTACTGTTTTGCTAGTGAGACTAGCAGTATTTTATAACATGTTAACTTTTGATGAACAACTTTTCATGGTATTTCTGTCACACTGACCTGTCTCACATTCACAGCTGAAAGAGTTCAGAGACAGCAGCCAAGAGAAGGATGGTATTGCTTACTTTATTTCCCACATTACACTGCAGTTTTCAGTGTAAGCACATGACCTTACCACTCAGGAATACTAAGTAACTATCAAATCGTAATGGTTAAGTCAGTGGTTTCCTCATGACAATCCTTAGCTTCATACTTTGATTCTCAACATTTCTGAAATTATTGTTAGAAAGTGGTAGGGTACCTTCATATTTGGCCTCTCCTAGGGTAAGAATTTGACTGGCTGTCATGGAAAAAAAAATAAAGAAGGAAATAGAAAAATATTCAGTTTATCTTCAATTATGAAATGAATGTGCCAGCTAATGAAGTCAGCTTTATGTCTATAAGATAGTTCTAGATCCTCCTGAAGATTTTGATAGCATGAAGCAGAGACAGGTATGAGGTTTTTCCTTTTTTTATGCAGATATGCATATATTATGTTTCTCTGGTATACTAAGTTTTTCCAGTGAGCTCATCCTAGCCTAAAAAATATGAATTGTACACAGTTTCATAACTCTGTGTTTTAAATATCAATCCCATTTTACTAAGGAGTCATCTAAATAATAGCACAGGATTTGTTTCTACTCAGAGTAAATAGAATAGGGACTTAAAAAGAGTAAATTTGAATTAATAGTTAACAACAATGTAATATTTTTTTTTCTTCTTAGCTTATCACAAGCTCAAATGCTCTCTATTTTCTTCACTTTATAGAGAAAACTTATGCATCTCTAATTTGAGTAAACTATCATCTAATTAAATAATTTAGATTGAATATGCTAATGTAAAGGATCATAAAAAAAGAATAATTACAAAGGGACTCCAAGAGGATAATTGCAAATGAAGAATGCAGGATCCAAATAAAATTATTATGTTCTTTAATTACTGAAAACTCATCTAAACAAAGAATTGAGAATATCTTATTTAAGCACTGTGCACAATGAATGTCTCTTCAGACCCTTGAAAAATATTAATATGATCATGTACTTATTAGATATCACTTAACAACTTTCAAAGCCTGTGGGCTCTAGCGGGAGAAAAAAAAAAGAAATTTTTATCAATGCTCCATTTTCCACAGCTCTGTGGGTAGTCTCAACACCATGTCTCATCCCAAAAGTAAGGCACGTCATGCCTTCTTCAGCACCATATTCTTGAAGGTATCAAAGAGGGAGTTCTACTTACCCAAAGTAGCTTCACACTAGTAATAACATTAAAGCTGCTTTGGAAGAACAAAACCATAACCATTTGCTTCAGCAAACAGATGCACCCATGCATGCACAGAGGACTGCACTGCAAACAGGCATAACAGCAGGCTCTGTGCATTTATATTCCGTTTTCTACAATTAATAGTTTGTTTAGCTCTCATATTTTGCCTCAAACATGTACTTTCTCATGCAGTGAGCTGCTTGCAAAGCTGATACATGGAAAGATTGTTGTTTGTTTTTCCTTTGTACTAAAAAAATCAAGATTTTGGGGAGCTTCCATGAGTTAATTGCACATTTTAAAATATTCTCACAGTCCATCCTACCCGTAACTTCATCAGTATCAATAGGAAGTCATCAGAATATTTCATTCAGCCTTTGGTGAAGAGAAAAATGTTTACGAGGTCATGTTGTTTAATTACACTAGTAAGGTGCTATTCTTATCAGTAGTTATTTCAGTATCTATATTTTCTGGCTTGCCTCCCTATAGTAGCCTCTGATCCCATTTCTATAAGCAGTCCCTGCAAATTTTCTTTAAAATGTTAAAATGAAGCTGCAGGTATGGGGAGAAGATGCAGTTCATAACCAAACCTTGATTTGTACGTGGCTTTTATTACATGACAAAACTATATAAGAAGCATTAAACTATTAGAAGCACTCAAGTATTAGAAGCTTTCCGTTTCATTTTAAGAAGCTGAGAAAGCAGCTAGTTAATTTCTATAAAAAATATGGGAAAAATGTTTGATGCAATAATTTTTCCAAAGGAAAAATACAGAAGAAACATTCAAGTTTCAATTGTATCTATTTGTTAGGTAGAAAACATTCATTAGATGAGAAGTGAAAAGTACATAAAATCTCCCTTTTATTTTTTAAAACCCATTTGGATCATACAGAAGCACAGCTGAACTACAAGTATATTTCTTAGCAATTTCAGCATAAAAGAAACACAGTGTTCTGGGGAAAAAAAAACCTGTAAAACATCTGTCGGTCACACCATCAGAATATTCAGCCAAATACACAGAGGTTACAAAGCACCCAGGCTGAAGACAACAAGTGAAAGACACAGATAGACTGTAAAAGAAACTGAAAATCATCTTGAAAAGCTAAAAATGTGAATACAGCAGTCTGTTTTCTACCCTGGTATGATTTAAGGGTATAAAGAATTAAGCCTCTCTTGATAAAAGGAAACTAAAATAACTTTGTATGTAAATAGGGGAATTTTGCATAATTGTGCAAGATCTATTTCATTCCCAGGGAAAAGACCTTGATTGAAGCCAGATTTGGTTTATTGTTTCTTTTGGTGTTTCCTTACATACATATTATTTCCAATTAATAAGTTTCAAGTTTAAGGTGCAGAGTTGGTTGTAGTTTCTGAAAGAATACTGCCAAAAACTAGTAAGATTTGTGTAGCCATAAGTGAAACCATCACAGAAATAATGACTCTGAGTTGACGACTAGCTAGAGAATTCAGCCTGCTGAACCTCGGTTTATGGAACAAGCCCTTCGTATTTCTGTTGAAATAATTTAGTAGAAACAGACTGAGTCGATTTCTAGGTTTCTCTAGAAGTATTTAAGGGAGAAAATACAATGTACAGATGCAATAAATATCTGAATTTCCTGGGCTTGGACCAGAACGAGAAGTATACATTGCACTGAAATTGTACTTGTGAAAAACTAAGACATGAGAATTTATGTAAATTTCAGTGTGTGTGTGTACACAGCAACAAACACACTGGGCTGCATTTCTGAAAAAGAGGCATTCAATCAGGGAAAAAGAAATCTGCAAACATACATATAACCCAACTGCAGAAAAAGAAGGTAGAAAAATAGAAAATTATTTTACAGTTATTTCTCGGCTATCATAACTTGTAGGAACTGAGATAAAGGAGAAATAGAACCTACTGCCTATGAGTGAGGAGACAGCCTGCAACTTAAGAAATAAACTTAAGAAATAAATCTCACTCAGCTACCTTAAAATTCTCTAGTTATATTTTTACTTATTTACCTCATTTTGATAGTAACTAGATACAATACTTCCCCCTACAGAGATTATTTTTGCCCTTAAAAAATGCAGGATTTTTGAAAATTGAGCCAGTCCCTAAGGCAATTGTGGTGTGATACGATCCTGTGTGAGCTGGTGAACAAAGGCTCAGGATGACTCAGATGCACCTTCATTGATGGCACCATACTGTTTTCCCCTGCCCAATTATCTAGCACTCAGGGTGAAAGAACTGCAGCTCCCTAATTGGTAGAATTTATGACAACGTTTTTCCCCTTTGAGGAAAGCTGCCCTCTGAGACATTGACTGAAACAACTCTTCAGAAATGGTAACACCACAACCCAATATAGCCTTGTCTCATTCTAATTTTGTAAAGCATATGTACAGTATGTGTTCTTAACAGATTAGATAAATCTTTCTATGAGTTCCAATAGCTTACTAGAAAAGTATTTTCGGACTTTGGTAGACTGTTGGTAATATTGCTATCAATCTATTCTCTATTTCTGCAAACCGCTAATTTAAGAATCTAGCTTGCCCCATCTGCCACAGCTATTCCTACAAAGTTCTGATAACACTTTTTGAACACTTTGAGAAGCACAAAGCCTAGTTATATTGCAATGTCTTTGAACACAATGTCTTCTGCCAAAGTTCACCCTTATCATAAGGGTGACACATAAGTAAACTATAACATCAAGGTGATTATCTGGGACATAAGCCAGTAGATTATAGCTGCATAAAGAACAAGTAGTGACACATGCAGTGCTCCAGTGAAAGCACTGAAACAGACAATCCTTTTGGAGCTAAATACAAGCATGTTAAACAGGCTTTTTTCAGCCTGTTTCAGGAGCAAAGAAATTAGAATCTGAGGAGGGGTGACTCTCTACAGCCTAGCCCAAGTCCCTTCATTACCAACAGAGGTTACCTTGCTGTAAAGGAGGTCCTGACTTTTAATGGCACAAACATGATCCTCATAGTGTGCAGCGCTTATGATTCTCAAGAAAACATAAGTATCTAATTCCTAAAAAAATGAAGACACTTGATGGCTGTTATACTACTTGCATGGCTAGCAATTACTTACTTCACCACAATTAGATAAGTACTTTCAACCAACCATGCCTCACGAAACTATATAGGTGTTAACTTGAATTCCAAAGGGAAAAAAGTAGAATTCCATAGATAAGA
Organism: Luscinia megarhynchos; assembly: GCA_034336665.1. Classification (NCBI taxonomy): domain Eukaryota; kingdom Metazoa; phylum Chordata; class Aves; order Passeriformes; family Muscicapidae; genus Luscinia; species Luscinia megarhynchos. The sequence goes on along the minus strand of CM067592.1, from coordinate 27,552,268 downwards.
AGATGATGATGCAAACCCAGACACAAAATCCTACCCTTCAAGAAATCTAGATGGTAAAATTACACTAATTTTATATATATATATATATATATGTGTGTGTGTGTGTGTGTGTGTATATGTATATATATATATGATATATATGTATATGTATATGTATTTATATTTATAATTAAATTATATTTACTCCAGCATAAACAATATATTGCCTACCAGCAGCAGTCTGTGTATCAGTTTCCGGGCAGAGAATCTGTTTCCATGTTCCACCTGCACATTCCTTCCCTATTCATAACCTTATCAAAACCAGATAAACATAAACTAAGTGCTTTGGAATACATTCTGCTGTCCTGAAAAATACCACTTAGTATAATGAAAGATCAAATTTTTGTCTTAAACCAAACTGTTTTGTAGAAAAGCAATATGAGATATTTAGGTAATTTTCTTTTCAAGCAATACGGTAAATGAAAATTATTGACTGCTTTACTGAATAACAAATATTTAAATATTTTAAATGTCTGTGGGATTATTGAAATTTTTTTATACTTTGACAATATTTGCTGCACATTAGTTGCTACTGCTTTACTTTAATGTCTATATACTTAAAGTGGACAATGTTTTATTTTCTATCTTTGGATTTGCTGAAATTTCAGTGCAAGGGCACCAAAGATATCTTAGCATATTAAAACTGTGAGTTTATGGCATGCCAAAATCACAGGCCTTTTTTATTTGGAAGTGTTATATTTGTAGCACCAGAATACAAATTACCATGAGTTCCACTAAACATGATTACATTATATCTAACTACAGGTTGTTGCACCAGAATAAAGATTTTTACAGTTCAGCTTTCGAATATATACAGAATGTATTAACTGAGGAGCTCCAGATGCCAGGTTACACCTACAGTTTTTTGAGAAAATGTGGCCACCCTGTGCCAAAATATACTTGAATTATCTTCTAAACCAACAGCAAAAGGTCTTCAGGATAGGTTTTGCAAACCAGTCTTTAGTCATTGGTGTGTCACGGTGTGACTTGGGTTTGTCAACCTTAATATATTTAATTTCTTTTAGAGACAAGACTTAGGAGTAGAGACAAGGCAGGCTTAAAACTTAAAAAGGTACAAGAAGAAATTTATTAATAACACAAAAAAAATATTTAGAATATGATTCCTAGATTGTTCCCTCCTCCCCTTAATTCTACATTTTTTTACCAACAACATACAGAGAACACTTCAGTCAGTTATACACCCAAATCAGTTCAGTTTACTTAAGAGAGAAAAGTTCTTTTTTTAGTTATGGCTTAGGGGGTGTCTTTACTGTCACAATCCACATCCGCCCGGGAAAATATTGCAGATTATGACTCTCCTCTCATTGTTTCACAGTCCTTCTAGAGCTGAGCTATGGGTTGTGTTAACAATTGGGGTACTACTTTTAAAGGCAGGCTGCTGAAAAACAAAATTCTCTTCATCTCCTTCATTATCAAATGTGTCTGTTCATATTCCAGTCCCAGAACAGAGAGAGCTCCATTTTCCCGAGGCAAAAAGTCTTCTACTCAAGCATCCAAACCTCCCCAAGTATATTTCACAGTTTAAAGGAATTTTAGTGTAGTCACAATCCCCTTAGCCCACAAAAAAGGTTTTCAGCTACTTATCAGTTGCATCTTTTCAATCTCTTCCCACCAGGAACTTTATCTTCATTTCGCTGACCTTTGTAGTCTTTATGCTTTATTTTTTTTCATGCAGGGAAGCTCAGGAGATCAAGGATCTTATCCAGGAATAAAGAAGTTAAAATTGTATCCAGATCGCAAAGAAACAACATGGGCAGCTGGAGGCCTTTTCTGCCAGGTGGAGAGCCGAGCGGAGCCGAGCCAGCAGGGCCGGGGCCACGCGGCCGGTGCCGTGCGGAGCTGGGGCCCCCAAGCCAGGCGCACCCTGCAGAGCCAGCGCCGGGCCAGGGCTGGTGCCCCCGCCAGAGCCCACCGCACCTCCCGCGGCTTAGCCGAATGACCCAGCCGTTAACTTAATCCAATGTGATTTGTGAACGTGAAAGAACCTTCCATTGGTTTCCCGAGCTGTCCATCACCAAGTCAGCTCTCTGATTGGTGCCAGCAGCTCACAGGGGAAGCTCCCAGAGACAGAAGAGCCCCTGCCACTCCCCAGCCTCATGGAGCCATCCCTGAGGCGAATGCGCCCCTCCCTCCAAGCACGTGAAACCAACAGTGTTACCAAGCAGCTTTGTCAGATTTGTTAACATACAGCTATAAATGACATTACTGCATTCTGTAGAATGGATATCCAGAAACAAGAATTTGCTTGATTCCCAGAAAAGACTGAGTACTTAAACCTGCTGGTATTCAAATACTCCCGTATTTTCACCTCTGATTCATGTAGATTGGCAAACTAGGGCTAGGTTTTAGGTAATACAGATCTTGGATACAATTTAGAATGACTGTATGCAGAGTGCTCTGTTTGTCCTCTGCTGAGGGATATGAAAACATGCCTTGGACTATTTTTACAGACTGTGATTGTCCAATGCATATGATTTGAATATAAACTTCTTTGTCCCTTTTCCAAGGTCCAGGTCTCCTCAAGCCATATACAAATTTTCCTTCTTGAAGCTACCCCTTAGTTCTGTCCTGTCTGGTACTGCACACCCCTAGTCCTCAAGCTAACTTGAGCTTCTCACAAGTCTGAGTAGTTTCATTTCATCATGTCCATTCTGTTTTGCTGAGCCTGCTGTGGAGATTATGAAACAAATTTCCAACTCTGGCTAAATTGGCCTTCCAAAAAAAAAAATCAAAAAATCATTTGGTTCTGCTCTTACTGACAACCAGCAAAATAAGCACCTTCCCTGGGTGGGATTTTGTCTGTTCTTCCATTCAATAGTATTTCACTCAGGGTGTCCAGCTGCAATGGGACCATGCTTCTCACAGCTCCTCTGAAGACAATCTTGCCCCCCTTCATTATCACACAGACTCCCACATGAGTCTCAGCTCTGCACAGCTTCCTCCCAGTTTGTCTTTTGGGCAACAAAGTCCATTAACACTAATAGCAAGGTGAAAATGACATTATCTATGAAATTACCTCAACCCCTTGTCACTCTTTAAGTGAAGAGTGTTTAAAGGAAGGAGTTAAATTAAACTCTATAATGTTCACTGAGTTAGATCTGAGAAGACTCCTGCTATTGAAGGGTGGATCTGAGTGCTGATGGGAGAGGCTCCTGACTGAGCAGGCAATAGAATAGAGTTTGTACCTCCTGTTCTGTTGCAGGGATCCACAGTCTGCTCCGACTCGGATCAGCTGTTGTTTTGTAATTTCTTTGGGCCACCTGCTGTCAGTACTAATTCTGTAGATAGCAATGCACCCAGAGGATAGGTGGGGCACAAATACTCTACTTCAGTTGAAGTAGGAAAGTATCAGAGACTAACACAATTCTTAAAGTTGTACTTTGCATGTGCTTTTCTTTCCTAGGCATTAAGTACAATAAATGCAGAGTTTACAAACCATCAAGTTTAATGTACTAAAAAACAATTAGTAAATATGATCCTCCAGAGAAGTTTCCCTCCGTGTCCTCTCCATTCAAATATTCCTTAAGCTTAGTAGCAAAACTGAGCATCTCTCACCTCATGCTATTACTTTCTTAGTAATTTGTGGATGGTTGGTAATAACACTGGAGGAAATCTTCCTCCCAGACTAGCACTGCAGGAGTGCCTATCTGCAATGCAGATGCCTGCTGTTTTCAGTACGTGACATCCACAAACATCAGTAGTCTTAGAAGAGCAAAGCGGAATAAAAGATGGAAGAAAAACCCCTTCACCAATTAGGTGCCACTTATTTATCCATGAATCTTACCTGTTTTCAAAAGCTTAACCATCTGATCAGATTATGCTAATGTATTTATATATAATATATGCTATATATATTTTTATAGCATAATAACCAAACAACTTTTTAATCATGTATCACATATAGTGAGAGTGAAGAGTACATAGCACAGAAACATTATAATTCACCAGTCTTTTAGGCATTTACTGATGCTCAGAGGAACTAGTTCTTAATTCTGCTCTTAGTACTTCTACGAATTGTGCTATGTAACTTCAAACAGGTTACTTCATCTCCTTGTTACTTGCTTGAGGTTATCACAGTCCCAAGGGCTGTACCAGTAATACAGAATAGAATCATAGACTCGTTAGATTAGAAAAGACATTTAGGATCGTCAAGTCCAACTGTAAACCTGGCACAGCCAAGCTCACCACCAAAACATATCCCTGAGTGTGAAAAGGAAGAAAACTCTCAGAACCTGTATGGAAACAAAACTCAGAATAGAAGAATGCAAGAATACAGATATGCAAGGACAAGAAACAATAAGGCTGAGTTCTAAGCCGTGTAGACATAGGCCTTAGAAAATATGTTAAGAAAGATAACAGAAAAATATGTTTAATAATGAAGCTTTATCCATTGTTTTTAAGCTAACAACAAGCAAGCATTGTTAAAAGCAAGGTGTACCTGTAACTTTAGTAATTGGCTTAAGCAAATGCCTGTAAGCTTTTAACAGTATCCTGCTAGCTAGAAATCTTTTAAAAAGACCTTGTAACAAAGAGAATTTCGGCTGCTGTTTATATGGTGGGAACCTTCACCATCTACTGTGCCTCACCATATAATGATACTGATGCACTGAAATAAAAGCTCTAACAGCTCCATACCTGCAGCCCCATCCCTTTATTACTACAAAGATTCAACAATGGGTAGCACACATAAACATTTTTAAATATTTCCAGGGATGGTCACTCAAGCACTTCCCTGGGCAGCCTGTTTGAAAGCTTGAAAACTCTTCCCATGAAGAAATGTTTCCAGCTTAAACATCTTGTCCTACCAGCTGTTAACTGGAAAAAGAGCCCAGTCCCCACCTGGCTGTAGCTTTCTTTCAGGTGGGTGTATGGAGTAAAATCTCCCCTGAGCCTTCTCTTCTGCAGGCTAAACAGCCCCAGTCGCCCTCACCTGCTCCTCACAGAATGTCACAGAGCCTTCACCAGCTTCACTGTCCTTCTCTGGACACGCTCCAGCCCCTCTGTGTCTTTTTTGAAGTGAGGGGCCCAGAAAGGAACACAGATTTGAGGTGTGGCCTCCCCAGTGCTGTGTCCAGGGGCACAATCCCTGCCCTGCTCCTGCTGGCCACACCATTGCTGGAACAGGCCAGGATGCCATTGGCCTTCTTGGCCACCTGGGCACTGCTGGCTCATGTTCAGCTGCTGTCAGCAGCACCCCCAGGTCCTTTTCCTGTGGCAGCTTTGCAGCCACTCTGCCCCAGCCTGTGGCACTGCCTGGGGTTGTTGTGACCCAAGGGCAGCACCCAGCACTGGCCTTGCTGAGCCTCACACCACTGGCCCTGGGCCATGATCCAGCCTGCCCAGATCCCTCTAGATCAGTAGTCCTGCCCAATTTGATGTCACCTGCAAATGGACTGAGGATACACTCTATGTCTTTGTGCAGATCATCAATAAAGGTATTGAGCAGAACTGGCCCCAGTACTGAGCCCTGGGAAGTGTCGCAGGTAACTGTGCACCAGCAACTTCTGGGCCCAGCCATACGGCCATTTACTCTGTGAGCAGCACACCCTTCACATTTGTGGGCTGCCAGTTTCTTCAGCCCACATGTTGAAAATGGTGTCAGAGTCAATACTGAACTGACAACATCCACATCCTTATTTACTAATCAGCTCATCTTGTCATAGGCTGTGATCACGTTGATCAAACAACAGGGTCAGGCTTTCACAAACCCTGTGGAAATTGAGGTGAACAGGGAGCTGACTTCACCTACTGGTGCAGGAGGCTTTGGCCTGAGGCCATGGGAGGTAGCAGGCTAATGTGGTCATTCTATATTAGGTTGTGATTCTGGATCTTGTTCTGGGTTGGTTCGGGACAGGTCACTTTCAAGGGCATGTTTCTGGTTCGCATTCATGACTGGACCTTTGCCCTCAGATACCCCTATATATTTTTGAGTTTCCTACACCCCTCAGTCTTTGAAGGTTGCCTTTCTACCATGCAGTTTCTACGTTTGCTGTTTTCACATTAAAAGTTCTTTGTTTCGAGGCAACTCCACCATTCCCTTCTCTCTATGTTTATGACACATTTCCCACCTGGCCAGCTCTGTGGCTGCACACAGAGGTCATAAAACCCCTGCAGGCGTGGCCTGATCCCCTAGTGCGATGTCACTCAGGGTCATCTGCTCCAGACTGAGAGGCCTGTAGCTCCCCTTGTCCTCCTTCTGACTCATCCTGTAGGTGGACATTGAATTTGTCAACCAGCAGTCACCCGGGACCTCCCAAGTCAGACCGGACTTCTGGTGAAAGAGGTAAAGTGGCTCCATGAGCACTTCCAGCAGCCTCCCCAGTGCCCCTGGAGGAGTCTTGTCTGATCCCCATAGACTATGTGTGTCTAAGTGGTATAGAAATTTGCTGACCATTTTCTCTTGGATTATGGGAGCTTCATTCTTCTCCCCATCCCTGTCTTCCAGCTCAGGTGCCTGGGTCCTCACAGAACAGCACTGGTCTTGTTATTAAAGACTGAGGCAAAGAAGGCATTAGGTACCTCAACCATTTCCTCATCTTTTTCACTACACTTCCACACAGTATCCAATAAGTATCCAAAAAGTGTCCTTTTTCCTGCCAATGTCTTTATAGAAATTATTTTAATGATGTTTTGTGGCAGTAGCCAGGTAAAATTCTCATTGGACTTTGACTCTACTAATTTTTTCCCTGCATAACTTTACAACATCCTTGGAGTTCCTTTGAGTTGCATGTCCCTTCTTCCCAAGGTCATAAACTCTCCTTTTTAACCTGAGTTCCAGACAAAGCTCTCTTCTCAGACAGGCTTTTCTTCTTTCCCGCTGTCTTGTCTTTCAGCATATGGAGATGGCCTGCTCCTACACTTCTAGGATTTCCTTCTTGAAAAACCTCCAACATTCCTGGACATTTTTGCTCTTCAGAACTGCTTCTCAATGGACTCTGGCCACCAGTCTCCTACCCAGCCATCTGGAAGTCCAAGGCAACAGTTCTGCTGATCTGCTTTCTTACTACTCCAAGAATCAAAATCTCTAACATTTCATTATTCCTATGCCTAAAACATCTTCCAACCATCATATCTCTCACACATTCCTCTCTGTTCACAATGGGATGCCTTCCCCAGTTGGCTCACTCAACACCTGTGTCAGAAAGTAGTCTTCCATACACAAGTCAGCAATGACTTTAGGATGAAAACCTAGCAGGACAGAAGGGGGATTAAGACTGTAGGCTGCTTTTAAAAGACAGCACAATGATTCTAGAGCTATTTGTACCTATTCTTCCATGAACTCTAATTTCTTTTTTCTTCTTAATCTAACATGAAGGACAGAAAAATTTAAAGAAAATTAATCCAAGGTAATCTTTGCAGTAAAATCTACTCCCGACTTTCACTTCTACGTGCTGTCCTTTCATTCATATGTCCTGAAGCCTAAGCTTCAACATGTTTTCCATTTCTGTAGGGACTTATATGTGCTTGGCGGTAGACTTGTTCACAGCTAAAGAAAAATTGTCTAGAGCATTATTTATGAGTATTGTTTTTTGAAACACTTGTGCAGAATTTAATACCAAGTTTCATGCTAAAGCATAGATATAAAAGTAACAAATCCAATTGCCCCACATTGTTTTCTTAAATTCAGGAAACCAAGCCAAGATGGTCTCTAAGGTATTTATGCTTCATACCAGTGAGGAAGATCCTCCAGAGCATTACAGCAGTATAGCAATTCCAGGATAAAACTCTCTCTTGATGTCTTCTTCCATGAAGAAAAAAAAAATTGTATATGCATTCACAGGAGTCAAGCTTTCCCTGAGTTTTCTTAGACTGTGGACAAAAGAGAACAGTGTTGATTTATTTTAAATAACACAGGGCACAAAATTAATTATTGTACAAGCTGAAGCATGTCTGTTACAAACAACCATTTCTAATGAAAAAAATGCCAGTTAAGATAATTCAGTGCTAATGTTGGTAAGCTGTTTCAATAGCTAATTTTATTTACTTAATACTTATGCCCCTAAATGAAAAAATTGTAAATTGAAAAAGAAATACAGACTTCTACTTACATGATTAGCATGTAAAAGCAGGCCTGGTCTATGACCTAAAATGCAATAAATTTGCTGCTTTTCTAAATTTGCTGTAAGTTCTGTCTTAAAGAAAATTGATAACAAATGAAAATGCAGAAAATGCCTATTATATTTTGGGAGAACACAGTGTGATAACATAAGAAACTTTCATGGTAGTTATAACACCACCAGCAGCTATAACTTGGGTACAAATTAACGAAGAAGTTAAATTTACATTCCATTTTTAGAAGCCATATTCAAAGACCCCTTTCCCAGTGTGTAGATGTGAGATGTGTCTCCTTCCCATCTATGTGAGGTGCATATGCCCAGGGGGTGCAGGAGCAGCTTGTGTGAGGAGGGGTTGGAGCTGCCTCAAGCTGGAAAGACATGATTTCATGTGGCTCCAGCAAATCCACCACAGACCAACATGGTGGGTCCTCTGGGTAAGAAACTTAAGAGAGGGCAAAAGTGCCAGACAGTCAGAAGAGGATGGGGGAAAAAAGAATAGGAAACAGAAAAGGAAACATTCAGAACAGAGAAGGAGGTGTTGCATGATGTTGCAGGTATTTCCCCATTGTCCATGGACAGCCAACACAGGACTGGGTTTAAACTATGACCACAGCCTGAGGACGGACCCATATTGAAGGAAAAGGAGGTGTCAGGAGGAAGGGATGTTAGAGAGGAATGTTTTGGATCAACCACAACTCCCATTCTCCATCTCCCTGCCCTGCTCAGTATTGGAAGAGACAAGCTGGCAATGGATTGGACCTGAGCCTGGGAAGATTACTTTGGTTTTCACTGTCTAAACCTAAGTTAACTAGCTAGAAATCAAATCACTCTTCCCTGTGTCAAGCTTGTTTTGTCCATGACAGAAGTTGGTAAATTATTTCTATGACTTATCTCAACCCAGGAAATTTTTCATCCTGTTTCTCTTCTTGTACTGTTAAGGTGGGAGAGTTGGTCAGCAGCTGGATAGACATTCGGCCACATACCATGGCAGTGGAAGACAGCAGAGCTTTAGGGAGACTTGTTACATTAAAATATGGGAAATTGGAAATATATCACAAAAATGGAAATACATCATGAAAGTAGAAAATAGTGAGCCAGTCATTGCTTGAGAGTACATTATGAGTGGCAGATTGACTCTGGCCAGTAGCTAAGCCACAGCTAGCCCCCCTTACATCTCTGAGCGAGCAGGGGAGGAAAAGGAAGAGCAAAAACCATGAGATTCATGGGTTATGATAAAGGCAGTTTAATAGGAGAGAGATATAGAGGCCATCATTCACCGAATCCCACAAGTTGGCCAATGTCCAGCCAGTCTCTGGACAATCTCTCTCTCTCCCCAGAGAAACCCACTTCTCTGTTTTTATTTTAAAGATGATATTATATAGATTGGAGTAAACCTCTTGTCAGTTTCTTTCATGTCCTGGCTGTGTTCCCATCCAACTTCTTGACCACCTTCAGCTACTCTCTGAGGGCAGAATGGGAGAAAGAGAAACAAATGCTGTACAAGCACTGCTGAGCATTTGCCAAGATACTGGTGTGTTATCAACATTGGTTTATGCACAAATCCAAAACAGTGGACCGTTTGGGCTGCTGTGAGGAAAATTAATGCAATCCCAGCCAGAGTCAGCATAATACAGCAGTCTTCATATCAAATAATTTCCTGGAGGTGATAAGACTGTTTAAGGGAGTAAAAATGAATCTTTTAGATTTATATTCACTTTGAGATTTGTATTCATATTGTCACCTGGGAGGTGATGATGGACTGAGAAGGAAATAGTTGAACAGGACAAGAGACAAAACAGAAAAATTCACACTGCGAGATCTGTTATTGCCAAAGGAAGGGGATGAGAGATTAAAAACAAGGTCATCTTCTGTGGAATAAAGCAGGCACACTGGTAAAGAAGAGGCTAGCAATATTATTAATAACAGGAATGTGAGAAATGAGAGAGAGATGGAGATCAACGAAGCTCTGAGAAACCTGGTCTAGTGGAATGCATCCCTCTCCAAAGGAGCTGGATTAGAACTAGATGATCTCTAAGGTCCCTTCCAATCCAAGCGATTCTATGATTCATGATATTCAGATAACCACAGACCATGTAACCCCTTCAGAAACATCTCCGCCCTTTTTTGCAACTGCAAAAGCAGGTTAGGGGAAGAGAGCCCTTGGAAGAACTCATAGCTGGATTGTGTACTTTGTCGCTAAATCCAACCGAAGTGAACACAGTTTAATCACTTTCTGATTCTTGCTTAGAGTAACAGTGACTTAAGGAAGAAATCTGGGCCATTATGGGTGTTTCCCCCTCCTCCCACCAGGGTCTCCAAAGACAAAGTCATATTTCTGCATTTTTATGATGAAGTTGAGTTAGGTCCTCAAACAAAAGCTCTGCCTTTTCAGGGTCATGGCAGCTGGAAAATGGCATCCGAGAAAAACATCCAGCTCATTTACCAGAAAGACGAATGTAGATAAAATAACCCCTGCCAAAAGGAGCCATAGTTCTCCTCAACTACTTCTATACTGACTTCAGCTCCTTGTTTTTGACTGAGTTGCAGCTGGAGTTTGAGCATACTCCCTGACTTCTTCAGTGCTAATTTCACAGGTGTCTCTTTTCTGCTAAATCCTTATAGAGCATTACCTCAATCATAGAATCATAGAATGGTTAAGGTTGGAAAACACCAAGATTACATAGTCCAACCTTTGGCCTACTACCATTATACCCACCCACTAAACCAAATCATGAATTGCCACATTTACTAGCTGTTTGAACTCTCCAGGAATAGTCTCCACCTGTTCCCTGGGGCAGCCTGTTTCAATGCTTAATCAGCCTTTCAGTGAAGAAATTTTGTCTAACCTCAAATGTAAACCTTCCTTGACGCCATTTCCTCTTGCACTATCACTGGGAGAAGAGACTGACTCCCCACATGGAGACAACCTCCTCTCAAGCAGACTGTGATAAGGTTCTCCCTGAATCTACTTTTCTCCAGGCTGAACAATCCCAAGCTCTCTATGCCACTTCTCAAAGGATTTATTTTCCAGGCCCTTCACCAGCTTCTTTGTCCTTCTCTGGACATATTCCAGCACATCAATGTCTTTCTTCCAGTGGGGGACCCAAAACTGGACACAGGACTCAACTGGACACTGGACATTGGTGACCTCCCCAGTGCTGAGTACAGGGGCACAATCCCTGCCCTGCTCCTGCTGGCCACACTACTGCTGGAACAGGCCAGGATGCCATTGGCACTGCCTGGGGTTGTGACCCAAGGGCAGGACCCAGCACTGGCCTTGTTGAGCCTCATTAGACCTTAGCAATGGATGGCAGCACTTCTCCAGGTGGGCACGGGTACCACGTGTGGGGTGGGCATGACATCTCCTACATCACAACTATTCTGACTGCAGGAGAATGACTCAGGTTTTGCTACAGCCAAACATTTGAGGAAGCTGACATACAGCAGCCTGACACAAATGGAATTGAGGCATAGTGACAAATTGATCAGTTAGTCCTAGCAGGATGCAAAGCATTCTGGGATGACAATTGAAAGTCGGTGAATTTAATGTGAGGTAGGGAATGTTGGGCCCCATTACCTTAATATGCTGTCAAGTTCACACCCTTTGCACTAAAACATAGGAAACACATTATCTGGCCGGTTAATTCACCTAAAGAGCTGCAGCAAGTAGAAGCAGGTATTTTCAATGCAAATAAATTAAATTTGGGGTGAATTAACCCCTGAGCCCCACTGAGATATTTATTACATGAACCTGTTGTCCAAAACTGGTGAGCTCATTTTGAAACATATAGGAAAATATATTATTAGTCCTTTTCCCCCACTAATTTTTATATTTCCATAGCATGCTAAATATAATAATTAAATTGCAAATTAGCATCAGTGGAAAAATGTAGTGAGACTGAATTTTTATGATGTTTTTCCCAGATATTTCCTCCTTTCTTCTACTTTACAATCAGTTTCCAAGATAATTGTGCCTCCCTTCACTGAAAATGATGACTGTACTTACGTAGTGCCCTGTAGAAAGTGAAACTGCATGCCTCAGTGAATTCTATCATCATTTCACCCCCTAATGAGTGAGATTGTTTGCAGGCAGATGAAATTAAATTGTAAGCTCTATTGACTTCAACAACAGGTGCCATTTGTGCAAACCCAAAGGGAACCATTGAATTGTCAAAAAGATTTAACTCTTCCTCACACACTGGCATCAGATAACATCTTCTTGGTACCTGAACCTCACTTAGTTCCTGGAACCAAAATTTATGATCTCATCCATAACATCACTGGCAAAATGTTGAGAAAGAACTGAATTAACTACAAACAAAGCAGCTACAGTTTCTGATTGCTGGGTTGTATCAAGCCTGCATAAAGTAAAATTAGGCAGAAAGAGAACAATGAAGCTGAAATAAATTCAACTGGAAAGCAGCTTCTTTCCATGAACTTTCCTCTTGGTTTAGGATTTTTTGTTTTTTTCTTAATCCTTGATAGTTAAAACAAACTTAAACCTGTTCTTGGAAAACCTTAGTAGGAAGAATTTAATTTACAAATGTTCCCATAGCCCCAGGCTGTGCCATTATTTCATCTGCATTTGCGAGTAAATCAAGATGTCACTGATAAGCTATGCAATAGAAATCCATGCAGAAGCAGGCTTTCACCCCTCTTTGAGCAAGAATGTCACCATTGTGATATTACAGAACAAATTAATATTTAATTCAATGACTGTTTTTTTGTGCAAGCACAAAGTATTGGCATTCTTAGTTCCAGAAAGAATGCTCAAACCCCAGTGTTGAAGAAAATAAGAGCTCGTGCTCTCTGAGTTACTTTCCTAATGCTGTTTCTTTCCCTAACGCAAGAATTCTGTTCTTGTCAGATAGAGAGTCAGTCAGTCCTATCTTGCAAGAGAATCCTCTCTGTTTCTGGATATAATTTGATATTTCAATGATGTGAAGAACAATTAAATACTTAAGAATTACATAACTTCAAAAGTCTCTTTTGAGATTAAAAATATGCAAATTATAGTGTCTAATATGGTTATGGTAAAATTCTTTAATTTTGACTTAAAAGCAAAGAGATTTCAAGACAGCATGATATATTTGATCCAATGCAATAATCAAACCAACTTTGTATCACTTTGGTGGCAATTTATCTTCTCTGCCTGAAGCAGAAAGATATTCCTGCTGCAATAATGGATTTATGTAGTTTCTCCCAAATCTGTTTCTTTCAGTTTTAAGTATTCAAAAATGTGAAGTCCTTTAGTGGGTAATAGCTCCAGGCATGTAACAGATAGAAGACTTCCAGGAGATGAAGTTTAGAACATTCCCTTGTTGGATATGGTTACAGGGCTACAAGTCAGCACTCTTGCTCTGCTAACAGGCCCTAGCATTCATTCCCTTATTGTGCCAATTGAAGAAGGGGAAGGAAGGCTCAGGGAGCTAATGGCCAGGACAGAATCCGTGTTTAAATGCCATCCAGCAGGATCCCAGCCTTCCCCCCACGGGCGCAGGGCAGCGGCGGCACCTGAGCTTGGTCCTGGCCCCGGGGCCACTCCGGCTGCTGGGCACAGCCGGCACTATTCCCGCCGGGAATAGCGGGCCAGGGACCCCGGAGACAGCCTGCTTCACTCGGGCAAGGAGAAAAATGTGCTGATGGCATCTTTGACATTTAACGATGTTGCTTTCATTTTGAACACACCATTGAACAGATATTGAATCCATTCATTCTGATAATGGACTCAGCGCCGCAGAGCTTTCATTTTAATAATAAATAAATAAATAAATGAAATGTAAACCACACACATTTTTCGGCGTGGAGTGAAGGGAGGGAAAGGTTTTGATACCACATATGATATATGTTAAGATTTTTTGAGTTTGCCTCTGTGTGCACATGTCTTTGAAAAAGAGATTTAAATTTCCTATTTTTGTCCACAGATTTCCAGTCTCTAGATCAAGCTGCATTTTATTCTTTATCAGACAGGCTATGTTATAAAAATGTTAAAACTGAAATATATTACTCATGTTTTTCAATTTGGCTGGAGAATGTTCTGTTTAAGTACTATTTTTGAGACAAAATTGTAGCATTTTTTCTTATCTCACCAACTACACTGTAGTTATATTTTTCCAGCTAGTAACAAAAAGGGGAATTTGAATTTAAAACATATAATTTGCAAAAAACACATGGAAATTTTAAGTTTTTCTATGTTATTTTATAATTGTAAGAGCATTGCTGCATTTATTTCCCCAAATTCATTTCTTTGTGCTTTCATGTAAAGTAATTCAACTAATGGTGTTTGGGCTAAACTAGGTGCCATGGTTTAACCCCAGCCAGAATGCCAGCCCCCCACAGCCTCTTGCTTACTCCCCTAGAAGGGAGTTCTCTCAGGCAGAGAACAGGAAGGGCAAGACACTAAAAACTCCTGGGTTGAGATAAAGACCATTTAACACGGAAAGCAAAAGCCTCCTCCTTTCCCCCACTTTGCACACTGACATGATTCTGTATGGTCTGGAATACCCCTTTGGTCAGTTTGGGTCACCTGTCCTGGCTCTGTCTCGTCCAAGCAGCCCCAGTCCCCTCACCAGTGTGGCAGTACCAAAGCAGAAAAGGCCTTGGCTCTGTGCAAGCCTGCTCAGCAATAACAAAAACATCTCTGTATTATCAACCCTGTGTTCAGCACAAATCCAAAACACAGCCCCATGCCAGCTATATACCAGTGAAGAAAATTAACTCTACCCCAGCTGAAACCAGCACACTAGATAAGATACATTTAAGGCTGAGGATCACTGTGAGCCAAAATATATACCAAAAGCCAAGTCCAAATTTTTCTCTTATGTTGGGTGAGCATTTTTGGCAACTGCACTTTCACGTATTTTTGTGAAGTCAAACCACACAGCAATTGACACAAAAGTATACTCTTGTGCTAAAATTTACATGTGTTTGTGGGAGAAAAAAAAAAAAAAGTGATCAAAACAGTTTTTCCCTTGGTGATAGATTCATAGTATTCATAGAATACTCTGAGTTGAAATGGCTCCACCATTGAGTCCAATTTCTGGTCCCAGATAGGATATCCTCAATAATCACATTATGTGACTGAGACCATCATCCAAACTCTCCTTGAGCTCTGGCAGGCTTGGTGCTAGGGCTAAACTGTTTCATCATTTAGGTAACAACCTGTTAACAAAGATGACTGAAGTAAAGCATGCTTTCAAGATTAATAAAAAGAGTGTCTTAAGTAATACAGATGAAAGAGTGGGATAGACATCCAGCATGGCTATTCTGTGTCCCATAAACTGGTTGTGACTCCATTTACTTTCACCATTTACTTCCTCATATATTAGAGGAAGGGCCACACTCCCCTGAATTGTTATTGTTGTTATTGCAAATCCACAAAAAAGAAGGCGCTCTGTGGTCAGCACTCTGTCTCCATTCTCAAGTTTGAACAATCTGAGCTATGGGGTAGTAAGTACACCCTTTTAAGACAGAGAAATTTGAGAATATTCTTGTTTTGTTGTACATGCAGGCATCTAACCTACTCCCTGCTGCTGATTCTACCAGTGAATCCCACAAGCAAATATTCCTACAGCCTTCTTTTCTAGTCAAGAAACTTCAGCATACAATAATGAACAAAACAACCTAACTTAAAGTTATTAGCTATGCACCAATGGGGATGTTTATAAATGCAAATCTCTCTCATTATGTCCTACAATAACTTTTCTGGTCATTTAAGAATTACCTACCCACGTGCTTTCAGAAGCGCCAAGGCTAAGCAGCAGCTACTGATTGCACTTCCAGATTTAGACAAAGTGGCAGGTAGTTGCCACTTTTTGATCTTTCTTGCTTATTGTCTCTATCTGCATTTTTTCAGTTTCATGATCCACACAAAGAGAAAAATGGATTCCTACATCCGTTTTCTGAAAGCCTAGATAGGTTAGAGATTAAAATCTACTCAGGTAATCCATCAGCACATGAATACTATTCAGATGTCAGAGACAATGGCAAATTCATTTTGATCAAGCCATTTAAAACTCCAAACACAAAGGGCCAAGTATTCACAGGGCTAATGAACCACCTGGTAATGAACAATAAAAATTAAGTCCTTATTTAATTTCCCTATAGTTGAAGGCAGTTTTCTGTCTCCTGTCACTTGGTGTATCAATGAGCAGGTTTCCAACACAGCTGAAACAACATTAGATTTGAAAGATGTATAAACATTGGTATCATCAAGAATATTAGCAGCTATGAAAGCCAAACCAAGCTTTTGCCAACAGCTGCAGCTAGTTTCCCTATTTCAGTACAAAGGCTGCAAGTAAACAGCAGCTCAGATTAAATCCTGGATGTGGCAGGAGGCAAATGAGGAGATAAGAGCTTCTTCTAATGCAAACTAACATTGTCATTGCTGTTTCTATGTGAAATCTAACTAGAACTTGAATTCCAGATATTTTTTCCAGTGCTTGATTAATCTGTGAACCAGTAACTTCAGATCCACCCTGCTAGAGTATGCAGATAAAACAGACTTAGAAACATGTCAAATATCCAATGGGTAAAATTATCTTTCTAATCAAGCAAGATTTGTGCAGCAGACAATATAAGTCAGCTGAAACCACATTTCTTGAACTGGAAAACAAATTTAATTCCTTACTTTCTACCTTGTGTGTCTGTATCAAACAGTTCTCAGTAGCCATTTCTGGCACAATATTAGCCCTGGCAGCCAGGAGGGGAACATGTTCTGGGGTGCATCAGGCATGAAGGGGCAAGGGAGGAGATTGCCCACCTTATTCTTCACTGGGATGACAAGTAATTTCACTAATTCTTAGCCTGAAATTGTGATGTTACACAAATCTCTATTCAAAGAGAATAGATTACCATTGAAACAACAGATCTGAGCACAGTTCGTTGTTGACCACTGCTTTGAGCTAATAAACTTAGCCAAAAATATCTGAAATTTTCTACAATTCAAAATAAACTAATTTCATTCTCTTAACCTGTAAGTCAGAGACGGTATGTTCCATATTAACAATAAACAATAATTAGTGAAAAATGCAAGCCTAAAACTTCCTTTTTTTTCTTTTTTTTTCCTCCCTGGGGCCACACTAAATGTGCCTCTGAAATCAAAATATGCACATAATTCTACAAAATATGTTTTGTGATAAAGCTAAGATGTTGAATGTTTAGGAATCTCTGAGTGGCTCAGCTGTGAATAATATATCACACAAGAGGGAGGCAACTACATGCTTGAAATACGTATTCAGTCATCCTGATACATGATGGGCAATTTTTAAATTGTTCTCTAGGACAGATAACAGTTATGAACTGCAGATTAATAAATACATGTAAGATACACACACACACATACACACAGAGAAAGCGTCTTGGTTTAAACATTTACTTTCCTAAGGGAAATTGATTCTTTAGTGGGAGAAGTAATCTACGGGTTTGCAACATTGCATTTTGGTCTCTGTCCCACAGATACAAAGCAGTCATTTAGTATCGGGCAAAAAAACTGTCTCTGTGGAAACAAGCACATACATAATTGTCTGTTTGTTAGTTTAAGACACATAATGGGGAACACATTTTAAATTGATTACACCCTTTAGGTAAAGCCACATAAATATGCAGATTGATCATGCATTTGAAATCGTTAGCTCTCAGTACAAAGTCAACATTTAAATACGTGTCCTCCAGTTATGGAAATTGTTTATTAGCCAGCATATCAAAGCAGGTAGAGAACTAATTCAGTTCCCATGACAGTAGCATGTTGCTGCTTCTCTACTACCAAAATTGTTGGTTTTCACATGCAGGAGAAATCCAAAGCCGTGTGTAAATAATGCAAATCAAGAAGGTCCTGGATCCATCTTCCGGGTGCCTGCCATTTATCTCTCTTCTGAAACACTTCTCTAAAGGGTTTTTCAGGTTTCAAGATCTTCCTGCATCTTGTCATGCAGACTTTTCAATATGAAAATGTCCCAGCCCAAAGCAGTTCAGTAAATTGAAAACATACTTCCTGTTTAGCCTGCCATGAAAAGAACTGATAAAGCACTATCAGTATTTACAGACCAATTATTTGGAGATATTTTGGGAAGACATGCTTGGATATTCAGAAAAATGCCCTAACACGTGGATTTTTATTTAGCAGAAGTATATCCAGAAACTGTGAAGGAACATAGCAAGAACTGCTCTGCTGTAACCCAGTGCTGTTTTCCACATGATTAATTTCCTTTTACATACCACCAATATCTTCCTTTTTTCCTGATGAATTTTTCAATATGGTGCCAATACCAGACTGAAAAGTAGGGACAAAATCCACCTACAAAGACAAATTTAGCACAAAAGACTCCAGTAATTCAAGAGTACTTGTCAACATACATACATCTGCCTAGCAAATCAACTGACACTAGGTAACCTGAAATCCTGGCTGTAAAAGAACTGATTACTCTAGGTTCTTAATATTCATGGGATTTCTCTTTTCTTTTAAAAGTCCTTTGGTAAAAGACCTGCCTAACAAATTCTAATCCAAGGAAAACTGGGCCCGATTTGGCCATTTGCACAATACATTTCAAAATTTGAAATTTAATACTCACAGGAGTAAGAGTATTAAAAGCTGGTTGATGCTAGCACAACTGTATTTCAAAGCATACAGGCAGTATTTCCCAAGTGAGTTACTGTAAACCCAGGGGAGCAGCCTCCCTTCCTGGTGGAAGGGACAACAAAGAATTTGGTAGGCCCAGACTGACCAAACGTTTTGGGGTTTTGCATTTTTCTCTCCAAATGGGTTTCCTGGTGCCCCTTTTCTGAGGGGCTGCCAGTAGTGAGTGCTTATCAGAAGATATCTCTGCCACTCAAGTTATACCCAGCTGCATCGCTTGATGCTGTTTTCTGCATCTGCATGTCTCTAAAGAGAAATACAAGTGCAAATGGTTTCTTGAGATGGGTGCTTTTTACAAAACCTCTATGCTTCCTGTAATGTGAGTTCTCTCCTTTGAACTTCTATTTTTCTCTATTTTTATTTTTTTCATCAACGTGTAAATATCATTAAGGACACAATACAAGTCAACTTTTTTTAAACTATATAGAACATTCTACCTGCCCACTGATAATAATCCCACTATTGCACAGTTTCTGTTAATATATTTTTAATAAAAGCAAATGCTCTTGGTTTAAAAACTTCAGGAAATTCTCTTCAATACTAAATTCTTGTGGTTTGAGAGACACTAGTTTTTCTTTTGGAGTACTTAGCAAACTTTGAAACAATTCCATTTTTGAGTCAGTGTTCTTTTTAAAATACATCATAAAACAAAGCTAGTTGCAGCTATTACTTAAAACTATTACTCGTTTGGGATGTTGGGAAGACTCAGAAACCCAAGAGCAGTGCCTTATAGCCACTTCATATATATATATGCATTATCTGCCTCCAGTCTTAAAAATTCATTTTAGCTTGTTCCTATTTTTACTGTCTCTACTACCTTTTTTCCTAAAATCTGATTGAATTATATTTCATAGTCTCTCTGATAAAATACTCTTAAACAATGTAAAATAATGTTTCACAAATATTTTCATAAACATGGTTAACAATTGAATTTGTTTTCATGGTCCAAAGCTTTGGGGATATTAAAGCTGTGTAACTCTAAAAAAAACTTGATTCAAAATGTTTTATCATTTGCGCAGTAGCATCCTTTTTTAGCATTAAAACACCATTGGGGATTGATTTCTTTAGTGAATTGTATTTACTTCCCATACTTGCAGTCATAGGGCCAAAATACTGAAGGACATATAAATCACTGGTTTTCTCTGTTGTTTCGGTTTGGAGGCAGAGTTATGGAAAACAACAAAACCTGATGTCCTGAAAGTTTAAAAATCTCTAAAAACCTCCTGAAGGTTTAAAAACCATGAGATTTTATCCAGCAAAGTACAGCTCAACATATACAGCAAAGAATATCTAATAATTTGCACAGTTAAATGCAACACCCAAGAAAAATACTGTTGGACAAAACAAATATAATTTTGTCCTCTTACACGCACATAGCCCTCTTTGATAACAATTAGCACTATGGACATGCATATAAAGAAAGAAGGTTACAGAACAAGCATATACAAATCTTTGCGTGGTAATTGCTCAAAATAAAAAAAAAATTAAAAAAATAAAATAAAAAAAGAGGTTAGATATGCCAAGCTGGCACAGACAAGTAGTCCAAGTAAAAGGCTGTCATAAAGTGTTCTGATAATACAAAATATTAAAACCACAAATGCAATACATAGGAAAATAAACACTGAAGACAATGCCTCAAAACTGGATAAGCCACAAAGGCCACAGAGAAAACAGGACTTCATGGTGCCAACAATATGCCCAATGCCAATTTGGGCACTTCTGGCCTTGAGCCAATGGCCATAAATATTTCCTGATCAACAAAATTTTTCATAAATCCAAACTCTAAGTAACTTTACAGCTTTTCCTGGAGCCTGAGTCCAGCAGCTTGAGAGAGTTTGTGAGTTCTAGGTACAGAATTTTGCTGTAAATTTTATAAGAATTTTGACTAGAAACAGTGAAGGATATCTCTAATTGAACTGTTATTTCCATGTTAACCTCTTTACAACTTACTAACAGGACTCAAAAGCAAGAATATAGTAAAGTTAATAGGGATAAGATGATCATGCTCCTTTGTGTTTCCACATTTCCTCCATGGTAGTTGCAGAGTTCCTGTTCTGAATCACAGATGGAGCCCAGAAGTAAAACAATGTCTGACTCCTTTAAAAAACACAGGTCATGTTCTAATGCAATGTTAACAGCACTTTTTGTGGTACCTACCTTACCAAAGGGAAAAGATCTTTCCAACGACTGGTAGAAATTAAATGTATTGTTTTAGTACACTGTGTGTAGTCCAAGGTGTCCAACCCTTTTGGGTATATAGAAAAGAGTGAGATACCTTGCAAATGTGATTAATTTCTGGCAATTCAAGTAGTTTTTTCCATCAAATTGAATCTGATACGTGAAGATAAAACTTGGTAGTTTTGCACTGGGTTTTTTTCTCATTTATTACATGAAAGGGCTAGCGCAATAACAATGAAATTCATGTCTAAACTGAACCACTTTCTCAGCATGTTACCCTTCAGTATTCCTAGATGGCTGCTTTAGAGAAGTGACATAGTATTCATGGATTTTCTCTGACATGGGTGAATAAGCTAGACTTTCTTCAAATAATCTATGGAATCCTGTAGTTCCTTTCTTAGTGGATTTAACCTAGTTAACTCATTATACACAGACCATTACATTGAACTGAATCATACACTGTGGCACTGCATGAACTTTAATGATGTGGTTTTATCAAAGCCCCAAAACACTTAGCTTTCAGACTTTTTGGAATATCTCCTGACTGTGCATTTATTAAAAAAAGATAACACCAAACCTTTTGGCCCATGTTTGTGGTGACAGGCTGCCAGCATAATGAAAAAATTCTTCTGATTTCATGAAATCCATTTCTGATAGATCTTCTTTGGCAAATTAGACAATCTTTTTTCCTGTCATAAAAGGCAGGCAGAGGTGGATAGGTTAACTAATTCATAGACACATTGCTAGAGTCAAATCTTTAAAAAGCAGGAGTTTTACATAAAATGGATGCTATGGCAAGTATGCTATTTCTCCAAACCAAGAGTTTCAATTGATCTGTCTTGGGGAAAAGAGTAAAACACTGTTTAATGCCAAGAGTAAAATACTGTTTAATGCCAAAAAAACCCACCAAACCCCAAAAAACCCCAAAACTAAAGACTGAGAACTTTGTAGCCATGTGTAATTATTATGGGAGAGATTCAGAGCCCATGGAAATCAATGGAACAATTTCAATGCATTTTGATCAGGCCCATAAATAGAACTGCTTTGTGAATCACTGTTTTGCAGCAATTCAATACAAACTGCTTCAGAGGATTTACTGAACTTCCAGAGAGGAAGTGTTGGTATTTCACATAAAATAAAACAAAATTCTCATAAGTGATTTGGATTCTTGCAGAGTGTAGCATTCAGAATGCAAGAGAAAGAAAGACAATGGTTGGTACAGTTTCAGGAATTAATTACTTAATTACTCCTGGAATATAGAGCTGCTCCCCACTACCAGGATCCATTGGTAAGATATCTACACTTTTTTCTCAAGAGCCAAGCTGGCTGCTAGACTGATAGTTCAGAGGAAACCACATCAGTCCTGTGTGAGGAGTGTAGGTAAAACCTCTGCTCACAGATGTCTTCTAGCTGAGATGGGCAATGAGTGAGTGGCTATTATTTACTCAGGGTTTCCGGGTCTCTCTTCAGGTTTCTGGACCAAATGAGAATTTACCCTAGCAGCCATGGCAGATCCCATGTGTAAAGGCCCTCTTCTGCTTTTCATGTCTCACTGTCTTTTTGTGTTTCATTATAAACCAAAGTCTCCTAGCATTAATCTTGAGGACAGAATGAACTTAAAAATGAGCAGAACTTTAGCCAGAATGGGGCATCTTCTCCTTGGCAACACTTCATAATCTCCCTGAAGATTGCAAATAGACAACACAGAGTGGGGACTGTGTCAGGGCACTATAAGTTCTTTGGTCTACCAACTTGAACAAAGGATACAACATTAACTATTCCAACACAAGCCTTACTCTCATCTCTCTACCTGCAGAAGACACCTGGAGGGAAATTCAGGTCTATAACATTTCTTTTTCATTTGCATTAATATGCTACTTATGCATACCTATTCAGATGCTCAAAAACCAACAAATTCGGTTATATTTTCCATGTTTCCAAGTTTTATCCCTTCTGCCTCTGGGTATTTAGTTGGTATTTAGTTTCCTTGAAACCAGATCTCTTGCTTCTCTACAAGACCTCTGAGCACAAAAGAAGCAGCAACAATGGGAACTTTTCCTTCTTTTTGCCTGTATTTGTTGCTTAGGTTTGATTTCATTTGGATTGTTACTATCATATTACATGGTTATTCTATAAATACTGATCTTCATGCTGCAGTATACCAATTAGTAGTGACGCAGGGCAAAGAAATATATATTCATTATTTTTTACATTGCTACCCAGGCAGGTTCAGGAACCAATTGATTTAGTTCGTCTTTCCCACTCCTCTTTCGTGTACAGATCTTCAAGAAAAAGTGAATGGTCTCCCTGTCTGGAACCAACATATAACATTCCTGTATTGGGATAGAATAATAAACAGTATAGAAAGCAAAGTGCGGCCATATAATCGGATACAGAAAAGGAAAAAAATTCTCAGTGCATTGCTCAAGTACTAGAAAGATGTCAGAACTACTCATGAGGGCAGCTGAAAGAAGGACAGCCTTCTATTATGGCACTATTACCTCCATAGCTGTTTCCAAAGTATAACCAGCAATACACTGAATGAACTAGTGCTACATCTTCTGAGAGGATGAAATGCTGCAGTCAAAGGAGAGTATGAAAAGATGCATCAGGGTTACAAGGAAATCCATGCCACTATATCAAAGGCAACATTTTTCCTTGCTTGTATTTATTGTATTGCTGTCTGTGTATGTTTTTTCATACTTTCTTATTGATGATTTTAGGAAATATTAAACAGAAAATGAAGCTCTTTTATCTTCTTTGTTTCTCTGCTATATTAAATCTAATGAAGCAAAAATCAGATAATATACAAATCACATATGTGTCTTTTGAGATTTTAGACACAGACCTAAAGAGACAAATCAAAAACATGGCCAACAATACATGAAAAGACTGTGCTTGTGTTGCTAGTCATGCATTCTAATATTCTGCAAAATTCTGTTGTTGGGTGGGAGGGACAACACACCGTCTTGCTGTGGAATTCCACACGCAAAGAGCAGCTTTTTCTTCTTCAGACATTTATTTTCTACAGAGAACAAGAGTAGCTGCAGCAATGCTGCAGAAATCGCAACAACGGTAAGGTGTTCTCTGTGAGAACGGTGTTGTGACCCCCACAGCTAGAAAGTTACATACCTGCAAAAAGTTTTAGTTATTTCCATTTAAGATAAACATGCCGGCCCAGCTAGAGGTTATATGTACAACACGAAACTCACTTTGAAAGACGAGGAGCATTCAGCCTGCACTTATGGCCTTATGGCCTGCACTGCTTTTCAGAAAAGAACAGAAGGCACAGCCATTACCTAACTGTAAAACTTCTTTATTACTTCTGCAAAGTATATTTATTGATTCAGCATATGCAAAAATCCAAAACCAAAACCAACCAAACAAAAAAAAAAACCCCAAACAAACAAACAAATGAAACAAAACAAACTCCACAAACAAAAAAAAAAAAAGAATATTACTTTATTTTTTTTATCCTGTTCCAGCAGATAGAGTATATTTAGGAATTCCCTGTTGGATCTCTCCACTAACTGACACATCCAGCTTCCAGATATCCAGCTTCCTCAAGGTTTAAATTGGAAAAACTTTCTGTCTGATAACATATTGCCCCAGGTCTAATGCACCTTTCTAATGAATCAGGGAGGAAGGTTAATGAAGTGATCTCACTGCATGGGCAAGAACAGAGAAATGCTCTCTGCTTGCCAGCAAATCAAAGATCAGAAAAGTCTGAGGCAGGACATTCAGTTGCATAGCACTGCTCTGGTTGGTTATGTCACACTAGGAAAAGGATCTGACATATAAAGGAAAACCTATATACAGAGGGTGTATGATGTGTCCAAATAGAAAAAGTGAAAGAATAAGAGATTTACAGCAGAGTTCAAAACAATTTTTCCTGTTACTATTTATTTTACATAGCTCTCTCAAACATTGCTAATATTTGCAGGCTAGAGGGGTTGGGTGGATGAGGAGGACTATGTCTTCATGAGTTTGTAATTATTAAATGGTTTATTAAATTATTAAATTATTAAATTATGAGAAGGTAAAATTTGAGGGCTTAAGAAATCATATGACTCAATAAATACATATTCTTACTTCTATGTGGGAGCCCAGAGTATTCCTCTGGCTTCCCTGGGAGGTTTAAAAACCCCTTGGCGGGGTCCCCAAAGACCCTCGAATGAGACCCAGGTGTCTCAGGGGCTGGATTTAGCTCCTTGGAAAAATTTAACAACATTGAGAGAAGAAATGCAAGCTGCAAAAATAAATAGAGTGTAAATTAGACTGTTAGAAGGTAGAATTAGCAGATTTATAGAATGTTTGTGATAAGGGACACGTGGCCAAGATAGAGGATTTGGGGCGGGGTATACCTCTTCCCCCTTCTTCTCAGTGTCATCCATGCAGGTGACATGGTGGCACTTTTGGGTTGGATGTGAACAAAGCTGGACCATTTAACAAAGTTGTATTTTATTGGAAAATAATTGTAAATACCTAGTACGTAATTTAGACTATAAAAGATAAGTCCTGCCTCTGCCAGGCAGATTCTGCCTTGGATGTCTAGCGAGCAGACCGCTGTTCACTGGACAAAGCATTCCCGAGATAAGGAAGAATAAACAACCATGAAAACCTCTAAGAACAGCCTCATGCAGTCTCTCATCGGCGGGCATCAGAAAGAGCTGGGTTCCAAACCACCTTCATGTCCTCCTGAGGTGATCTCAGGTCTAAAGAGACACCTCGGGCAGTGACACTTCTAGAGCCTGTCTTCACTAAATGCAGCCACGCTCATGTCCCCAGGTAGGGAAGAGCAGAAGAATTGTTATGATTAGTTTGGGAAAAACTGCATCATATGATAATAACAGTAATGAAAGAGTGGAACAAGATGTCCAGAGAGGTTTTAAATGTGCCATCCCTGGAAACATTCTAGGTCAAGCTGGATGGGGTTTGGAGCAACCTGTTCTAGTGGAAGGTATCCCTGCCCATGGCAGATGATCTTTAAAGGCCCTTCAACCCAAACCATTCTGTGATTCTCTGTGAAAATTAAATTGCAAAAATACTTTTCACAAAGATGACCAGGGCTGCTCTCTGATCTCATATATTTATTTCATAAGCAGTGCTGTAAAGGTTCAGTTCTCAAAGTATCAAATGAATCATACTGCCACTGCTTTTATTTAGAACATAAAAAGACATTTAGCACTGTGCAATTATTAACATTGACTTTTCTCCACCCTGCCTCCAGTAAAAGGCAAGTTTCTTCAGTCTTTCATTTCACTAGTGTTGCAATTTGTCCTACAGTGAGACTGCTACAGCAAGCAGCACTGAAGAGCAGCTCCAGGACCCACTCTCTGGGGTTGCTCGCTATCTTTTACATGAGGAAACGGAAAGGGCCAGATGCAGCTGAGAATCTCAGGTTGCAGAGATCAAGCTAGCCACATTACCATAATATTAATTTGCTAAACCATTCAGTTGGACTCGGACAATTCATTTTATCCATTAGAGCTCAATTAATTTGAAATTCAGGATAGTAGCATTGTATAGTACAGCCATATTAAAGTTGAAATATAATATCTCCCGTTTGTTTTCCTCTGACAGAACGGTTTTATTTACACTGAATCAATATACAGACATCTTCTTTAGCAAGACAGTGAAATTTTATAAACAAAACTTTGGATATTTCTAAGTACAGTCATTATAAACAGACTTCATTTGAAGATAAAATGGAAACTTATCTATTTTCTAAAAAAGGAACTTAATGGTAAATGCCTTCTTAGTGTTATTACTGAGAATATTTTCCTTTTCTGACCACAGAAAACTTGCTTCATAGTCCTTTCGCTACAATCAAAGCTTGCATACAATTAGCTGCCTTCAGTCTGAGGTTTTTGAAGCACCCATTCTTTTTACAGCACAAAACTGCAGCAGAAAGAAACACACCCCCTGCCTCAAAACAGGTCTATTTCTGAGCTATTTTAGATAGATGTTAATCTAAAATTTTCTTAAATACCTTCAGCAGCAGAGATTTCACAATGCATATCCCAACACTTTGTTCGTCATAACAGAGCTGCCCCTCAACTAGCAGGAAAAGCAACGGAATAAAATTGCATCTCTGCTGGGTCAATTGTCTTGGTAACCTGTGTGATTTCAACTAAAATCATCTCCATCCCCATTGGCATCTGTGTTTAGGACTTTATTGTGCATTTTATAAATCTTCATGTCGTTACTTTAATTAGCACAGGAACTGCCAGCAAAGCCAAGCCATGGCTATTAACATCCAGCCAGGCTTCCTTAGGAAGGATTCTCCCTTGGAAAGTAGTATTCCAGTCACGCTTTCCGTGATTAACTGCTCAGGATTTCTATTCACCCGGGGAACAAGTACTTCCTCATGCTAACTAAGTTTGGGTGAAAAAGTCTCCTTTGGTAAGGCAGCTCCCTCTGTTCCTGGTATCTTTGTAGTAACTTGTATCCAAATGTAGAGAACCACATCTTGTGTAGTGAGATGAGTTTGATTTGATGCCAAAATGCTTACAAACCAAAGAAGCTATTAAAAAATAACTGTAACTGGGGACTTAACTATTGAGTAGGGTCCGGTAGTTTCCTCCCAAATGCAAAGCTGTCCCTGCAAGTCTGGTGGGGAAGAAGCATTTAAGCTAAATGTCTGCTTAAAAATTATGTTTTCAGATACTTCTTTTTTAAAATGATGAAAAGCTTTCATATAAGGCAATGTTCCTTGTACTTCATTGAAGAATACATCCAATTTTACTAAATCCAAATGAGATTAAGGGGATATCTTGTTCATACCACCAGTCAACCAACAATCAAATCACAAGAGGAACAGAGAGGAGAGTGATGACAGGACACTGTGAGAAAGACAGCTTCCAATTCATCACCAGTACCAGCTACTATGATTTAAGCCTTAAACCCTTCACCAAGGGAGGAGATTTAACTTTCTTTAGAGCTTTACTGGGATATTTTCATTCCATTTTAACTGAAGGTATTTTCAACATGTTAACTGAAGCCACAAATTAACTAAATCATGTGTTTCCATATTTCCTGGAAAAATGAAAATAGGACTGGGCTTTCATTCAAAATTAGACATGCATTGATCTATCTGTTGCAAGACAACTTTTTGAAGGTGTGGTTTGTTTAGTTTTTGTTTTTTTGTTTTTTTGTTTTTTTTTTAAAAAGGTAGTTTAAGTACATACCTCAGGTTTTTGAGAGCTTAATTGAGATTACTGTCATTTTCTCAATTTTTTTTACTAAATCTACATGACTAAAGAATTGATAGTTGCATCTGCCAGCTGATCTAAAAGAAGAGAACCATTATAAATTGCTTTGCTTTATACTTTTCTAGAACGTGCATTTTCAATCATTCAAGAAAAAATTACTTTTGATTTATGCATTTGAAATGTCCAATTCTACTCTACAAAAACATGATTAGAAGAGATAGGGCTAAAAAACCACATGTATTCCCTTATTTTACTTTACTTCAAAAGCAGATAATCAGGATTAATTTTGCTGCAGAGCAGAGTCTTTTACGAATCCATAAATTCTAGTTAAAATCCAGTGAACATTTACTCCAAATACTTTGGTTCCCTGCTATGATCTATGCATTATTTTATTTCTTCAGTAATGTATGCTTGAATAGAGCCTCTGCTGTGCTATAAGATCTCCTCCTGTCCTCTTATTTCAATGCTTTCAAAAGCTTGAGAGCAAAAGGAGATACCCTACTTTGCAGGAATCCATTGTATTTTATTTGCAAATAGTTTTCTTAATTTCTGCAGCAGCAGGCTCTTTTTCCTACAAACAAACAAACAAACAAACAAACAAACAAACAAACAAACAAACAAACAGCAAAGTCAAATAAAACCTCCAAACACAAAAAAATCCACCTGAAACAAAGTGCTCAGGCATTGCCTTGCATGGTTAAACTATGCAGGTTGCTATTGAAGGATGTGTGTTACATTGCAGAACACAGCTAATTAAACTTATCATGTATCTCACATCTGACAGTAATGTATTGCATTTTACATGTACAGACAAATCAAAAATTAGAAACTGGAGCTAAATTAATGCTTTATTTCTGCAAAAGTGACCATTTGTCGCTAAGCATAATTCCTTATCTAAAAGGACTGCTAATGACAAAATCACTATCAAATGGAATGTCATCACAGCTTCCATTAACTCTCTGGGGTAGCTGCTAAAAGACTTTCAGTTCAAAAGACTATACTACTGATGAGTTTATGAAGTTCTGCGTTTTATCTGAAAATATGCACATAAAAGTATATTTTACATTCAGAGGCTGCTGCTCCAAATGTCCAGATACAGAATTTCGATTTTCTTCAATTACTCTTTTCTCATGAAAATTTTGCTTTAGAATTGGATCCTTATATGGAAATATGGGAATAAATTTGGTAAAATTAAGTGAAATGGTGTGATAGAAAGGAAAAATTTGCTTTTTCTAGGTATATTTTCATATCAAGCTGTAAAAATCAATGTTGGAAAAAAACCCACCTTTTAATCATACATGTTGTTTACAAAAGCTTTACGAAACTGATTTTTTACATAAAAATTGCCAAATAATCAGTTCTAATGCAGCTATGGATCTACATTCTTGCAGTATACACCACAGAAAGACTGAAAGTAGAAAAAGAACAGTATTCGTGTGCTGTACTGATTTAGCAAGGATTCTTGAGATACTGCCATTCTGGTCTGAACCTTAACCCCAGAACTACACCCTAGCAAATTCCAAAAGATTCAGAGCATAGTGTGTACATGTAATGCACATTTAAAATCTTAACTCACTATGCAGGAAGGCAGAAGAAAATCAAGCTCATGATGGAAACTATGGATGAGTCAGTCACAGACTCTACAGGAGTACGTACACAGCTGTATAAAAGATAAGAATATTTTCAGTCATCCATTCTACCTTGCCCTTTGCATGTTAAAAACTGCTGGGGAAGGGAGCACCAGACAGGAAGGGAGAGATCCTACAAGGAAATTATATTGGCTAAGGGCTATATGCAAAGCATAACACAAAATCCAGATAAAAAGAAATGGAGCAAAATGCAAAGCAGTATTCTTGCCATAGGGAATACCACATAATTCACTAGAGAAAATGGATTACATGGCCTGACAACAGTAAGGGGATGCCAGAGACTGTTCTCATAGCAGAACTAAGCTATAATTGCTGTATTGTTGTAATTTTTATTGGGCAGAAACTTGCAGATTTCACTCCGTCAGCTCTCACATTAGTGCTACACAGCATTTAATAAGTAATTTCGGCCCCCATTCTCCATTTGAAAATCCAGTATTACTCTCCATGAAAACTTTTGACCTTCCTCATTTAAAGAACTGTCAGACATGTCAAACAAATTGCTGCAATAGTATTTGCTATGGAGTCAGACCTGCTTTTTCACTACAACACCATGAAAAGAGTAGAGACATGCATGTCTCAGACTTGAATTATCATTTCACCCTTTATTCCTAAGGCACAATGCTGGCAAGAAAGGGGAGAAGACAAGACAAAGAAATTGTGAAACTGGTGATATTTCCCAGTGCATCTGATAAAAAATGGCAAAAAACATTTGTAACGTGCACCAACCCTTTTGATCATTCCTGGACCAGCAACCATATCCATGTAGGACCCTTCACTGGCCTAGAAGTAACATCTCCTTTTCAACTGGAAACTTTTTAACTTGTCACAAAGTTCATTTTTTTTAAATCACTGAGAAATCAATTGTGTTGATATACCAGTATTGTGTCCCTCCAGGGCCTCCTTTAGTGGCTATCATGTTCTTTCTCTTAAGACACATCATGAAATTAATAATTCCGATGGCAAGTGATTACCCTCCTGGGGTTTCTCAGTTGGTTTCTCCTGTCTTTTTAAAACATTACTAATTGACATGAATTTTCTCATTACTATCTCAGCAGTTTATTTGATGGGCACTTCACAAGGAAATATTTACTACAGAATTTTTTTGTTTATTTTTTATGAAGTGCCTACAGTTAAATAGCTTTGGGAGAGTGTCACAGAGCAAAGTGCTGAAACTTGAGAGTAATGCACTCAAAGGATGTTTATGCAAGGTGGAGGTAGTGATCTACATGTGCCCCTACAGTGCTGTCAGTATCACCAGCAGAGGAAGTCCTGCCAAACTGCAGGTGAATTTTCTGAGATAAATCTTCTTTGATTATTCCAGGACCTTAGAGTGCTGTAGCACAACACTATTATTGCATATCAGACATCCATCTTCTTTGGCAACAAGGGCCTTGGAAACAGTTGTTTTATATCCTCCTTTCGTGTTTCAAAATTTTGGGGAAGAAGTTCTGCATGCATGGTTGTGTCTCAGGGGTATCCTGCAGCTCAAAGTTCTTTCTGCAAAGATTTACCTCCAGTTACAGCAACTATTTCATGTAGCCTCTGCTTGACTTTCCCTTGACCAAAAGGAGCTACTGAAGAATTTCATTCATGTACCTCTTCATGTTGACAATTTACCTTCCAATTATTTTTCAAGTACTCTTACTGAACCAGCTTACATAGTCTCACATCCACTAACTTCTTCTTTCAAGGAAAGACATGATTTCTGTAGACCTGCCCAAAATCTAACAGAAAGATGGCTTCGGAGTTGTGAGCTCTTGTGCTACAATATGCTGTTCCGTGTTGCTTTGTTTCAGTGGATGACAAGGGTGAGAGTATTGAAAACCCAATTATTTCTGGTTTTAGGCTACAGCACCAGTTTCCTGTAGCTGTCTTTATTCAGTAGTCTCCAAAATCAGTAGTCAGTACACATTTTGTTATCGAGACAGCATTACTCACCATCTACAGACCATACTGGCATTATACATGAACATATTCTGCCTGTCTCCAGCCAAGTCTTAAGGTGTTAGATAGATGAAAGTTTACAGAGAAAGCACGGAGACACACTGGAGACACTGGACTCCTTCCCGTTCTAGAGATCTCTGTCCCTTGCATCTTGGGTCCACAAGGTTATCATAAAAAAATAAGAAGTAGTCCTTTTTTCTATTTGTGTGTTTGGATCTGGAAGAATTTTAGCTGACTTTTGACTGCTTTTTGGGGGGGGACTTTGAAGTGGGAGATACAAAACTAAATAAGCAGAGAACAGAATGGCTCCATCCCTTCTTTTGAGAGGACAGAACACTTGAAACAACGAAGAGATATTCAGCACAGAAATCTATCTTATTGCTATTTCAACATGAAATTTCCAATAGGAAAAGGAAACTGTAATCTGCTCCTTTCTCTTTACAGCTAAAAGATAATAAAGAATGAATTCATCTGTTCCTGCTTTTACTCTCCTATTAGGACTCAGAAGAAAAGACCAGGGTCGTTCAAGTCACCCTTGGTTGCCACACCTGGACTGGACTAAGGTTAGCAGCTTTTTTTATTATTTACGTATGCCCACACAGAAAGGAAGAGGTGGATTGCAACGTACTCTTTTAGATATGGAAGCTTTTCAAAGATAATTTTATTCTGTTACATTGTTCCTTGAGCCTTTTCTCCTCCATAATGTAGCATGACATTGCCATCAAATGTTAGTACTGCGCAAAAAAAAAAAGCCTTTGGGAATGCAGTGCCTCGTCTCTATTCTTCCTTGCTTATAACTCCTGTGCATAACAGAGGGTCATTATGGTGATTCTTTCCTACAGTTCCTCTAGTGACTGGATCTGTAAGGAACATATGAGGAAGTTTAAAGCATTATATATCTTCTGGGAAAATTTTGGCATTGGTTGTGTACTTAGATTTTGCATCCTTAATTCTAGCATAGTAATTTATAAGCACTCAACCACAAAACCTGCTTTTTTCTAGGAACCAATCTGAGAAAAAAAAATTAAATCTTATCCCATATAACTGACTTCCCATCTGTACAGAAGGACCAGATCCTTAGGAGAACAGAGATAACTGCTCCTTGAGTTCATTCAGTAATTAGCATCAGGAATAGCTGTTCCTAAAGGCAATCATTCAGTAATTTGCTGGTACATTTCACAGCCATTTGCTTATACCACAAGAAATTTGACCCTCAGGCATCCAGGGTTCTGCAGAGACTGTGAACAAATTTCTGTTCAGAATTTGGTCCCCCAATTTCTTCTCCTTCTAGCTCCATGATTTACCTCCAAATTGTAACACTTTTGTATTTAAGCAGTTTGGGGCTCGTTGTTTTTTTTTTTTTTTTTTTTTGGATCAGTTTTTTGATACAGCAGCAACTTTAGCAAGGCATTGAGAACAAACAAGAGCTTGCCTCTGTGTTCCACTGAAGTAATGGGTGAATGAGAAAAGGACAAAAGCCTCACCCAGACTGCAAGGCCAGTTCTGAGCCGTGGTGGCAATGCATGCACAGCCCAGTCCCTCACACAGAAGGGCACTATGGTGGAACAAGCCCTGCAGGTACAGGCTCTTCCAAGACTTCACATCAGAGCCCCAGCCAGAGACCAGTTTATGGTAGCTCAGTCAAATGATAGGAAACACTTCACAAACCTACTTCTAAAGTCTAATGGGAATCACTCTTCCAGTCATTCCCCTTTCAGTTATACACTAACCCAGTATAAAGAGACTCACTTCCACTTTTACTATATAAAGGAACCAGAGAGGTTGTAAAACAAAGGCCTGGGAAAGTTTGGGAGAGAATGAAGGATCATTTTTTTTTGTCCTTAATCCTCCTCTTCAAAATCCTTCTAAAAGACCAAACTGTTTGAGGTAAAATTTCCTGACAATTTCAGACACGAACCCACACATAAAAATTTCAGCTGTATGATATCTAAATTGCCAAAGTTTTTCATAACTCAAAACAAGCTCTTACAAAAGTTTTAGCAGCTACCAGCTCTGCCTACAAATCTAAGTTTAGAGGAAATATATTTCAGTGTTGAGAATAACAGCAGCATGGCTGTAGGACAATTCAGTCTGGTAGTAACAGTGAAGTTATAACCGAGTAGACTGTATATACAACAGCTGAGATGAACTCCAGTAAAACTTTTATGCCCTACCATAACATCATCATTTTCTTTTTGCTAGATTTGTCAGAGAAAAATGCTATCTAAGGCATTTAGAATTCAAGACTAGAAGCCCCAGAGATGACTTTTGAAATGTGAAGGTGTGCGATAAATCTAACAGATAGTTCTGCAATTTTTAAGAGATGGATATCCTTTCTGTGCATATATGCAGGAAAGATTCCTTTTGTCCACCCGACATAAGCTTTCTCTCCTACTAATATACTGTTGAACAACAGCATTAAATACTTCTATTGGCTAACAAGAAACAGAAAAAACACTACAAAATTTAGAGACTGAAGAAAAACCAGCATTTCATATCAGTAAGTGAAATTATAATTTTGCCTCTGTCTACTATCAAAGTTAATAGTTGTGACTATGCCACTAAACAGAGGTGGCACAGATAACTAATACAAATATTTGTTATTTAGCACAAATAACAAATGCTTTGTTATTATTAATCATTCAAGCAGAATGTGGATTATCAGTTATTTTTCTTCTATTTCTTCTATAATGTCTTCTACATTGGAAAACATTTCATAAAATCAGCAAGAGTGGAACTGCAGAAGAAAGGCAGCTTTTTCCTGACTCTATTTTGCTTATAAATATCAAGTTATCAAATTAAGCTCTTACCTGGCTCTATTTTGCTTATGAATATCAGGATATCAAATTAAGGTCTCTGTTACAAAACACTGCTGTTCACTTCCATCACAGTTGGAATGTATAAACAAGCTTCAAAGCAAAAATATTTTGTAGGAATTTTTCTATTACTCTCTTTAATTGAAAATTTTTAACCACCAAGGCACAACACAATATATTGCAGAACTCCTATTAAGCATCAACAAAATTGCTTTGCTACAGCAATACAATAGTAAATAGGATTCAAAAGAAGTAATCTAATTTTTATCTAATTCTAGTGATTTGATTTTATCAGACCTTACTTACAGCTGTGGAAATCAGAGTCACAGCATTAAAGCACTTTACTTCAAAAGCCAGCATAAATTGAAGTACTTCAGATTCTTCCTTGATATTTTTCAGATGATAGTGAATTAAAATAATTTTGATGTATCCCGACCAAACCGCTACTTTGTGTTCTCACCCATGACCTTCAGGACTTACAACTGTACAGAACTGCTACCACATTCTCATACGTAGAGCATGCTGTGCTCTCTTGCTATTAATATTCAATTTTTGTGGGGTTTTTTGGGTTTGGTTTTTTTTCCCCCCTTGGAATACTATGTCAATTCAGTTAGCCAGTCTTTATCAGGGCTTCACTCTTCCTACCCTACTGCACGCTTCCTCACACAGACACTGTAACTGAAATGGTCACAAATGCTGGCATGCTTTGTCACTAGAGAAGATGTATCTGTCTCTAACATCAGGAGAAAATTAACACACAGATGTTTTACTGGAGAGAAATTGGCTATTGAGAATTGGTTACATGGATAATGAGCAACCCTGTTTTGTTGTATGTCCACCTGATTCAGTTTTTGGCAAGCTCCTGGTTTCCCAGAGCATTCCACACCAACGTATTCTCTATCTCATGTACCTGAAAGGTCCGGAACAGTATCTGTTGTGGAAAAGAAAAATGCAGCTTTTCAGGAGTTATAAGGGAATGGGAACAGTCTTTCCAGGCCAGCTGTTTAGCCAATCCAGTTTGCAAAGACCATAAGTGCTGAAACAGGAGGCATGAAACTGCAATGATGACAATTACACTTCACATTTACTCAGTAGTATATTCTAGTACCTTACAAAGGTCGAAATAATTTCAGTGCCTTAGAGAACTTCCAAATTAAAGATCTTGATGAAAGCTAGAAGGGGAAACAAGCCAAATTCTTGCATTCATATTTTTTAAAAAAATTGCAACCCTTTACTCAGCAAATTTCAAGGATCTTGAAGAGAAAGACTCTACAGAAGTGAGGATTAATTCATGGTGTCATAACAGGTCATATAAGATCCAGGCAAAGAACATGCATTTGATTTCTAGTCTCTCTTGTACCACATAGCATCCATCACTTATCCAATCACAAAATACTTTAATATGTATTTAACCATTTAATAATGTCATAATTGTTTTGAACCTTCATGGAAGACTATAAAAGCTTTCTTACCACAGAACACAGTATTTTGAAATCAAGCATAAGTAATTAGATGTAGTGGATTGACCCTGGCTGAGTGCCAGGCACTCACCAAAGCCACTCCATCATTCAGCTCCATAGCTGGACAGGGAGAGAGAATATAACAAAAAGGTAATGAATTAAGGACAGAGAGAGTGATATACCATCTCAGGTAAAACAAGACAAACTGGGGATATTAATTGAATTTATTACTACCAAAATCAGAGCAGGAAAATGAGAAGTAAAATCAAACCCTAAAAACACCTTCCTCTGCATCTCCCTCTTTCCTTGGCTCTTCCTCCTTTCCCCCAGGGGATGACAGTGAATGGGGCTTATGGTCAGTTCATCACCATCACACATTGTTCCTACCACTCCTCAGGGAGAGGAGTCTGCTCCAACATGGGCTGTCTCCACATGAGACAGCTATCTATAAATTTCTCCAGTGTGAGCTCATCCCATGGGCAACAACAGTTCTCCATGAACTGCTGCAATGTGTGTCACTCTTCCACAGGGTACAATCCTTCAGGCACAGCCTGCTCCAGCATGGGTCTGCCTTGGAGCCTGACATTGGCTCTGCTGGAAGCTTCTAGCAGCTTCTCACAGAAGCCACCCCTGTAGAGCCACTACAAAAATCCAGTCACACAAACCCCATACAACATGATTATCAGCTGCACATAACTTCAGAAGGCAGCAGCAATCTTGCATTTTGCAAGTGTATCATTAGTTTTAATCTTTTCTTTAAAATACCAAAAAGAACACTGATACTGTGAAATATGCCAGACAGCATTCCAACACAACTCAGTGCCTTTAGAGAAAGTGTTACCAATTAGATATACATTCCAATTGTCACAGCTAAGCAACTTCTTAGACTAAAGGGATTCTGAGAGATTTCATGGCACAAGAAAAGATAGTTAACGTAACACAGAAAACTTACACTGTCACTTGAGGTGTCACATAGCAATTGAAAAGATTCTTTCTGTCCACTTGAAAAAATAAGAATAATCATGGAAGTGAAACAAAGTATGCCTCAGCATATAAAGAACTGGGGTTTTTTACAGAAAAAATCTTTGGGTCCATATATTCACGTTTTTTGCAAGCAGAACCCTAGAAACAGCAGTGCTTGGATTTAAATTGGATTTTGGAGGGCTCTTTTTCCTGTGGCAGACAGTCAGAAATCCTGCTGACTGTCCAATTTACAAGAAATAGATGATGTCACTTTGATATGCTCCCTTCTAGGTTCACACAAGTGTTCAGACAAATTCAGACTTTCTGCTTACTGAGAAATACCCAAAAAGGTCAAGATCCCAAAGACTGAAGAGAAATAGAAAGACAAAAAATGGAAGTACAGTACTTATCAGCTCTGAATTTTAACACTAAGCTATGTGAGTATCTGTATTTATATTCTGTCATGTTCAGGAAAATACAGCATATATTCCTAATTCCTATAGGTATGAAACAATAGGGTTTGAATCACATCAACAGGAAAAATGTTGCAATAGTAGTAAAGTATTTATTTATTTTAAAACATTATTACACTGCTAGAACATTATTTCAAAATAAAAGCCATAATATATTCATTCAAAACTAGGCTGTTAGGCATATATATTTCAACTTTAATTTTCATACACACAGTGAAAGAAATTAATATTTTACAAGTAGCTATTTTTAAGACTTTATGAAAAACATATTTAAAAATACCTGCCAAAATCTATCTCTTTAAATATACAAAATATCCTTGCTGTGCTGAAGATACCTCTCTTAAAAGCCAAAAATATCTAAGTCAATAGCTGAGTCCCCATCAAATCCTACTGAAAACAGTAGTGACATAAAAATGTAAAAGCACTGTACAAAGTAAATACAGCCTTTTTTGTCTCAGTACTGTACAAATCTTGTTTTGTTTTAAAATATTTTATAAAAGCTCCTATTTTTGAACTTAACATCCTTTCCTGTGTGCAGAAAAAAAGTGAGACACTGACATTATCTCTGTTTACTAAAATGGCTCCTCCTCAGAACT
Source organism: Luscinia megarhynchos (assembly GCA_034336665.1). Classification (NCBI taxonomy): domain Eukaryota; kingdom Metazoa; phylum Chordata; class Aves; order Passeriformes; family Muscicapidae; genus Luscinia; species Luscinia megarhynchos. The sequence continues at coordinate 27,514,225 of CM067592.1, read as the reverse complement.
GTGAATCAAAGAATTCAAAGGGCATTTTACCACTTATTTCAATGAAAGCAGGACTGAAACTTTTCTTCAGCGTATCATTTAGTAATCTCTCTTGGTTTTCCCCCCGGTTTTATAATGCAAAGTATTACAAATTCTTAAATACATTAACTGATGAAATCAGAACTCAAGTACTTCAGATTACAAGGCTGGTGTATGGATTAGTTCACTGTAAAACAGAGTTTTCAGTTAAACAAAACCCAACTGCAAATAATGCTGCATGAGTTTTAATCAAGAGCTCTCTCTCTTCTCTTGCTTCCTTTACAGTCCCTTCTGGCATTTCTTCTGGAATGAGCTTTTCAAGAAGGTGCGGTATCCTGGATCATCCACATACTCATTCTTAAAGCGAGAACTCAATACCCTCTGCCTTTTCTTCTCTCCTACGATAATATCCGCTCCATAAAATGTGTCTTCAAATCTCATATCAGAAGCTGTAGACTAAAACCAGACATTAATTACACATGTAAATAATTGTTATCATTCTGTATTTTACATGTCCTATTCAGTATTAAATTCTCTACATTTGCAGCATTCCTTGGAAACATATACCTAACAGCTGCTGTTAGTCTGGATTTCATCCAGGAATCACACAGGCTTGCTAATTCTAGGTGAGAAAACAGTGACATGGAATTGATGCAGCTGTTGGGCAGGTTTGATCCTAGCAGTATCATATAATATTCACCACCTTGTGTTATTCAGCAATGTTTTAAATGCAAGATACCATGTCATGAACACCTGAAAGGAAACCTGGGCACTGCCTCATTTCCAAAGGATCAGGTTTACTGTTTTGTCACTTATCAAATTTAAACCAGTTGGGAATCCCCACTAATAAAGCAGTAGAACAACAAACAGGAAGCTGTTTGGGCAAAATCAGAGGCAAAATATTTTGGACCAATTTTTGGACCAGTATTTGGAGTCATAGAAGAATTTCCAAGATTAAGAAAAACTCATTTAAAAGGAACTGGTGTCTTCTATTTCAATAGAGACAAACAGGATCACAGGCTGTCTTTAACTTGCACTTTGTTCAGCATGAGGAGGGGAAGGTAGTGTTGAGCATGCCTTTAGGACTAACATACATATTTCTAGAATTTAAGGCTCTACTATAAATCATGCTGAGGCCTCAGCAACAGCTATGGTGTGTTTTATTCAGCTGACCAAATGTAATGTTTTTATTATATAATTAACTCCCTAATTAAGTTAATAAAAAACCCAAACAAATAAATAAATATTGATTTCTAAAAAATCAATTTAAAAGACAATTCCATAAACCTCACTATTACAATTATCCTGAGAATGCGATAGTTTGCATTCTAAGCCAAAAAATGGCAATGTTATGCTTTCCAAGTACAATAAAATACCCCATTAAATATAATCAGATGGTTCTTTTAACATTTTCCAAGACATCTATATTAACTCTAGTCAGGACACCAAAGATTTGTGCATTTATCCCAAATTCACTGACATAAAGGTTTCTCAACGCAGAATATTTGACCAGTGCACTTTGCATTAGAAAGAACTGTCTTAAAACAGGTAAAAACAGTCATCTCCTCCAGATGCTTTCCTTTTCCAACACCTAAGAGTTATGCTCTCTGTAAGATTCAACACTTTTCCACTTGGCATGCATACATAAAAATGTAGCTGGTGGATGTTGTCCGAAAGAGAAGGAAACTTTAAAAGAGTAGTAAAATTCAGTTTAAAACCAAAGAGTAGTGAAATTATGATAAATCCTGCCAGCAACATTAATGAGTTTCGATCAGCCATATTGTTTCTTACAGGAAGTAATTGATTGTTTATTAAATCAAGGCTTTTAAAATCACAAGGCTCTGAGAAGCTGGGTAATTTTTTAAAAACTATACCTGTTATAAACATACTGAAAAAATAGAATGTCTGTCAATTTCCAGGTTTATTAACTTGATCATTCTTGATCTGACAGATCAGGCAAACACGATGTCCCTTTTAGGAGAAAAGAATTACATCTGACAACAGCATTTGTCTGTACTGAAAGAAAAACTAACCATATCACTAGCAAATGGACACATCTCCTAATTGGGCTGATTTAGCACAGGCATCACAAAACTGTCTGTTTAAACTGAAAATACAAAATAAATCCAAGTATAGTGTTATTGGCCTTTCGAGCATATGTATATACACACATACACACACATACATATACATATAAGCATATATATATATACACACACACGTATATGTATATGTATATGTATATGTATATGTATATGTATATGTATATGTATATGTATATGTATATGTATATGTATATGTATATGTATATGTATATGTATATGTATAACAAAGGTAGCATCAGCAAATACTCACTAAACGTGCTTTTACTCTCTTAGGAAGCTCCTCGTCCAGTGTATATATTTCTTCTCTCTTTATTTCTATTTGAGAACCATCTTCAAACTCCACCTAATTGAAAAAAATGAGTGAAAATAAAATAATAATTAACTCTTGCAGGAAGTTTCTGGAAATGTTTCCAGATAAAAATACATATGTAAGCAAAGAAGACTTACATACAGACATTTTGCAATCTGTTTTAGCACAAAATTAAGCTAAAACATAAAAAAAAAAATTTCTTAGGAACTGCAACACATACATACATTGAAAATAATATCTAAGGAAAGAGACTTCAAAAGCAACACTGACATATGTAATGAAGTAAATTTTTTTAGATTAGGAATGCTGAACAGTAACAAGACAGGCAACATTATATTGCAGGAGTGACATATTAAAATGTCCTTGTATCATTTTTATTTGTCACTATTTTTTTTGCTTGCTTCTAATAAATAAAAAATTAATTTTAACATCCTGCGTTCAAGGTTGAGGAAGACTATGTCAAAAGAAAGTGTGAGTGACAACTAAGGAAATACCAGTTAACAGAATTTTATTGAATCTGATGGAATTTCTTTTAAATGCTCTGTTCAGAAGATGAAAAGCTTTATCATGCTTAGGTTTAGATTTAATCCAATATGAACCCCGTTAGCAGAAAATGAGAAAAGAAATGTAACTAGGTGTGGGGAATGTTAAAATGCTGAGGCTTTGAAGCATTTAAGCTTTTCCAGTAGCTGCTGATTTTTCCTCTATTTTAATACTTCATCTAACAGTTGTGAATTTCAGCTATTATCTGTGACTGCAGTTTAGATCCCACAGAAATTATAATTTTAAGTTTCATATAAAATTTGAAGTCCCATTCTACATCCTTAGGTGATTTAATAAGACTATGTGAATCACAACAGCACACTTGACTAGAAGAATAAGCACAAATACAAACATAGGAGAATACTGACTTATCAAAAGTATTATTACAGACAAAACTGAAAAATCATGCATTTAATTTGTAAATGGACCGGATTTTTAGTTTCAAATTAAAAGCCTGCTATAGCTGCGTATTTCAAATTAATATGTGAACAGCTGAAAAATCCACATATCCATTCTCAAAAGCCAGGATACAGACTATGATCTACTAACTTCTTTAAAAACAACTTTTCCAATGCAACTAATAGGGCTGCACAAATCTAGAATGCATTTTAAATGTATAGAGCACACAAATGGATAAAAAAGTCTCAAGAGTCATCCTTACGCCTCTCTGCTCCTGCTACTAACCCCATAAGCCTACTCTGTTTGCCTTAAGCTTGTTTAATTAAATGATGGCAATCCAGGATGCAGGAACAGTCTTACTCCTAGTCCTGCTCCTCCCTGCACAGTACATTTAGTAATTTTTTTGCATAATAAAGTTGGTAATAGTGTTTTTTGCATCCCTGGTGAAAAAACTGGGTAGAAACTAACTCTGACACTCCATCAGTGCAGTAAAATCTCCTCTTAAATGGTCAGTATATTTGTTTTTACTCACAGTGTGCAGTGGGATGCAAATGCTTCATACCAGAGAATCTGTCATGCTTGCAGTATGAATATGAAATACTGAACATGAAATACATTTACAATTAAGAGCAAATGGAAGTTCATTGGGTATAATCCAGCATATCACACTGGAAATAATTTGCCTACACTTCATAGTAACACAAGAGATTCCCTAAGACTTTCAACAGTATCATGATTCATACAAAATATAAACCCACCATCTCTAATAGCTCCAATTCAAGTCAGATTGCAGATCCCACATTTCAAATAATTTTATCAAGTAAGTTATTTCAGTTGCATTCTTCCGCTGTACTGTGTCTGCACGATATGTTACTATGTTCATGAGATTTTTTTCTATAAGCACATCATAAATTAAAGGGAAAGCTGTTAGAAAGCAATTAATGGAGTGAATGGATAATTTAATAAATTCTAACTCAATTGTGAACCTCAATATCAGAAATCATCAAGAAATCAGATGTGGATCACATTAATAATTTCACTTGAGCACCTGCTTCATTTGGCAGATTCAGTTCTGCTTAAGGACTGTGTAGGATACTGGCTGACAAATGTCAAACTGTATGACAAATTCTGGTGCATTGTGCCATAGCTCCTGCATGCTCAAGTACTGCCACATTTTGTACAAATGTCTGATGAACATGAGGAAAATTCATATTACAACCAGAACTGCCTTATGAGATCTAAGAAATCACACAGAAGACTGGGTAAGAGAATCTCAAAGGTGCAACACAGATCACACCAGATGAAAACAAACCTTTGTATATGTGTAAGTCCTGGGAGCTTTCAGATACTTTAGAAAGACCATAGGAAGAACTACTAACATGTTGTGATGTTAATATTGCACCCTCCCTGTCATAAATTTTCTGTAATATGTGGCCACAGGCAGCCTCCTCCTTCATCCTGCAGACAAAATATTTGCTTGTCTCTATAGTTCTATGTATTGCAATATGGACTCCCTCTAATCTTTAAACTTCGTAATTTCTCCCCATGATAGGGGGTTGTTAAAGGCAATTTACAGGAATTTATGTTTTTTATGCTGAGGAACTCTAAATCTTGCTGAGCCTCCACATGCTTATCCATTTTCCGTAAGCAAAACTCGTTTCATCATGTTGTTCAAGAGGTCTAAAATAAGACAAAGTTGTTTGCTTTGACTATGTCAAATTCCTTCAAATATGAAAGACAACAACATACATCTAATTTACCTCACAGTGTTCCTCAGAAGACTAGTTGTTCAAAAGATTAAATGATTTGAAGATTAATGTCACTATAGAAAAATAATCTTCATACTTTATAAAGAACTTTCCACCTTCACAATATAATACAGCTGCTAAATATAAGGGAAGAGGTAAGATTTAGAGACTAGCTCAAGGCTTTAGGCATTTGAGGACTTGAATTCAATTGCAAGTCATTGGCAAAGTGAGAAGGTCAATGCAGCAAGTAATTTAGCTTCCTTGTGCCTTAATTTATCTAGAGATATAATAGTAAATTTGCCATTTTGGTACAGTAATGTGAGGCCCCCTGATGAAAAGAGTTACATAAGTGAAAATGATTACATATATATAGAAGAAATATATCTAGATGCGCATTCTTTCAGAAGTGCTATTATTATTGTGATTGTTTTATTGCAGTTTCTACCATTCACTTGGGTACTCAAAGCTGCTGACTGATTTTTCTCAAAGGCAAGCCCATAAAAAAACAGTAATTGTTATACTGAAATCAGAAGTCAGCTTTTTAGCTTTGCCTTCAATGCCTTCAAAGGCCCTTTTGCCTTTGCTGAGGATGAAACACTCCTTAGATTGATTAATTCAAAAATGCCTCAAACAAATGAATGTTATGCTCTTCTTCTTCTTACTGTCCTCCCTTCCAACCTCTTATGAAATGCCTCAGGTTCATTGTAGGCTCATACCAATACTTAATTAATTGTATAATTAGCTGATATCAAATGAAAGCAAATAACCTGCAGAAAATAACAAATCTTATCCTTCAATCTTAATGTTCCACCTGTTTACCTGAGCTCTTAGAAGACAAGTAACTTTCTTGATTCTGTAAGACCACGTGAAACCTCGCTCCGGAATAGTGCACAGCACTTGCTACTGGGTTAGAAAGTTTTACTCATTAGTTGAAGTGTGGTAACAGTTACAATGAGAGTTCACACTTCAGCCTCCTTCATCTTTGAAAGAGTGGCAGGCCACTCCAATGCTAGAGCCAAATAAGTAATTTACAATAAAGACATCTGAAAAGAAAGCATGTGTTAATAAACCTAGATACTCACCTGATACATGTGAGCTGTATTTGTCCCCAGATACTTTGCACCATACAGTTTTCCATCAGGCCATTTCACTTGGACAACTTCTCCCTCTGCAGGTGGACCCAGCCTTAGGCAATCTCTGCTCTATTTGCAAAGAAGGATGGATTCTCAAATCAGTGAGTGAGCCACTGCACTGAAACTACCAGTAAAATGCCTTTACAACTTGGTAATTGGAGAAGATTTATTACCATGCATGTTCCAAGTTTTATAATCCTGCTAATGGGCTAATGCTAATGTTAGCCCTTATGAAAATGAAATACTGACCAAAGAAACACTTTCTTTACAGCTTGATGCTGCATTGGCAAGACAACATAAGCATAAATCAGATAGCTATCAGCAACTGTGATACACTTCCACCAAAATTAATTTCTAACACACATTGAAAATAAGGATCACTAAAGTGCAATTGCCTATGTGCAGTGCTTTCTCTTTTACATATCCAAGTAATTCATGTTTTGTTAACACAGCACATTTTTTGCTGGATGCTATCTTTGCTGACGGAAACATATATGGATCAAACCATAAATGGTGAGAATGCCAATGAGTTTTTTGCTTAGCTGATGGAGAAACATAAAAGAATCCAAATGCTTACAAAATAAAATTTGGAGGAAATGTTTTTTTCCATAGGATATAAAGCATTTTTGTTCCAATGGTCTGGATAACTTCTGTGCCTGACTAGTTGAGCATGTCAGAACATCAGTAGCTGCAACATGTTCTTGTAATGGTTTCTTTTGTCCCATATGTCTCAGTATGACCTAAATGACTCATTTTCAGAGTACACCAACCACACACCCGTAACAGCAGCTGCTCACAAGGAAATAAGACAAAGAAACAGAAAATGATGCGACACATCTGGGCTCACCAATTCTCTGTTCAAATCCTCGCCTTGACAAAGGCATCTCTACTTCATAGTGACTACATCACAAGACCTGTCATGTAAATTAGTGCTGAGTGGTATTCTCCTGGGTGTGAGAAGACTTACTCAGTGACCACATTATGAGCCGCTCATAACTGGTCTACAGTGGTAAGAGAAAAGATAAAGGAAGGACTCAGGACTCAGTGGTAAGGTCCTGGAGGACCTGGAGCTACCTCAGATTGCCATAATACTATCACTGTTCTCTTACACTTACAGAGAATAACTTTGACAAATACTTGTATTTTGAGTTGAACAATTAATTTCCAACAGAGGCCAATGACCATCATGACAAAGAACTTAAAATGTGGGAGAAAAATGCACTCCAAGGATCCTCACTTTGACATTATCTGGAAGCAGTATCATTCTATTTATAAACTGATTTTAATCACATGTATCTTAATCCGTGAGTTTGATTCAACATGGGATAAAAGAAATTAAAAGCTGGATTTTCACAGAAACGCTTTCTACATGACAATATTGTCTCTGTCACCCCTCAGGTGCTGTGCAAAGGCTTTCAAATATGCCCTGTGTTTGCCCGGCAAAGGTTACTGCGCAAAACACAGAAAGATACATCCTTTCAACACCACCATAAATTTAGAGTGGGTAGAATTACTGTATTACACTTACCAATATTTTCAGGAGAGGCAGGAGGAAAGGGGAAAGGATGCAGTGGAATAATTACGGCGGACAGGGATTACAAAATACTACCATAACACTGACTATAAATGAAATTAGACTGTATTCTTAGTTGTTCTCTCCTCAGTGATGACTGTCAGAATGGTTATTGTCATTATGATACTTCTTCCACTATCTATTTATTGCAAAAGTGGAAAAAGGAGTCTTGACTAAGTGTCTTGAAACAAACTTCTAAAATGCATCATAGAATGAAGTAAATTTCCTGAAAACAAACAATCCAACAACAATGTCAAGTCTAACATTAATTTTCCAAGAACAAAAACCCAGCATGAATTACACTTTTGCAACTTGCACAAGAAAAAATATCTCACAAACTCTAGTCTAGCTAATGGAATTGCTCATTTGGAAAATTAGAGTCCTCATGCAAATAACGAGACAAATAACAACCTCATTCTTCATGTATCATCACAATGTCTTAGTCTATGGAACAATATTTGGGAAATTGGTACTAGTTTTTATTAATTTCTACCAGAGCTCTTACCTTTTGTTTTCACAGGATCGTAACCATTTGAGATTATCTTTTGACTGCACAAATAATTCTTACAGCTTTTTCTTGGGAATGATAAGACCCATTTCTTAGACGAACAAAATGGCAAAAATGCAGCCTCACTTTTTTCAGTCATATAACAAAAAAGTCAGACATGGCTGGTATAGCAATGCTTTAACATCCCCATATTAGCTGTAAATAGCATATAGTGTGGGCTCAACCTACATTATAAACTATGCACATTTCTAATACAATTACATAATGTATTTACTTTCCTATAGAAATGGACAAATCATGCCCATCAGTACTGAAAATACAATTAACTTCTGTGTCCAGTTCCACATTTCTACTGTTGCACAGCTGAGAGTTCCAACTCCAACCTGAACTAGCTATCTCTAAAGACGAATACTTCAAGGCCTCCTTGGGCCATTAATCCAGCACTCAACAACCCTCACATTGAAAAAGTCTTTTCTTAAGTGAAGAAAAATCCTGTGTTGAGGAATTTTCTGCATTTCAGTTGGTACCTGTTGTCTTTCATCCTGTCACTCTGCATCACCAAGAAATGTGTGGCTTCCCACATCATGTGATTACGCATTTGGATAAGATCCTTCTGAACCTACTGCTGTCCTGAACAGACCCAGCTTTGTCAGTCCCCTCATATGACAGATGCTTCAGTTCCTCCATCACTTTCATATCCTTTTATCATATTTGCTCCTCTATGTCCATATCCTTCTGGCACAGGTAAGACCATAACTAGACACATTACTGCAGATATGGTCTCCCCAGTGCTAGGCTTACAACCATTCAAAAAGACTGTTTAAGAGCAAAACCTGTAAATAATACTAATAATACTAATACTAATACTAATACTAATACTAATACTAATTCTGAAAGTTTTCTAGTTTATTAAAGTTAGTCTCTGGGTTTAGAAACACTTCTTTTGGAATTCATTATATACACTAAACTTAAATAGTAAGCAATCTATTTGCAATAGATGTTTGAAATACATGCTGAAATACTGGGGTGGTTTTCACTGTAATAAAGGAAATCACATGAAAAGCATTGCAGATAAAGAAGACTATTTTTCTACCTTTCTTCTTATATTCTGTTGTTTTTATCAGAGAGGTTGATTTGATTTATTAAGGTCAGACAGAGAATTTACAAATAACAAATCCAATTGCAGTGGCGGGTGATGGTTGACACAGACTAGGAATGTGGAGCCACACTAAGAAAACAGAAGGAAGCCTGCACCTGAAGCATGCACTGGAATCCAGGAACTTCAAATGTTGCAATATTCCCATAATTTGAATACAGCCACTGACAATTGAAAAAAATATTTTCAAGTATGTTCAGAAGCTTTCCTAAATTAAGGCAAAGAAGTATAGATATTCTGGTCTAAGGTGAACTTCTGAACTATTGAGACTCTTCTCCCAAGCTGTCAAAAGCTTGTATTTGAATGCCTACAATTTTATTTCAACACTTCCCTGATTATTCAGTTATTAAATCAGTTATCTCAAACTCAAGAATTATTTTTAAAATTGTAAGACTCTAAGAGCCTTTGACTTCCTTTAGATTTGATCCAAAGGAGCCAAATGAAAACATGTATCTACCTTTGAACTTCTATATGGGCTTGCAGGAGCAGTGTTCCTTTCACTGTAAACCAAGCACAGGTTTGTGTCCACCTGATGAAACTGAGGTACCAGTCTACAGGGCCTGGTGATATGCAACTCAGAGTCCAGAGGGCTGGTGCTTTTTCCAAGCCACTTTCTATCACATTTTAAAATTCAGAGCAGTCAGACGAAGTTCCTGGTGACTTTAAAAGCAAAAATCACTCCTATTTTTAAAATGAGAACCAAAACAAGGTACAAAATATTCCACTGTTTATTGAAACTGTTGTCAAATACCACTGATGGTATAATTGACATAAACAACACAGGTTAAATGTGGTTAAGTGTGATTCTTGCAACAGGTTTTGTGAACCGTTTCACTTAATGGTAATGGGTTAGAATAAAAATACACAGAACCTGACTGTTATTTTTCCTGGGATTATTTTTCCTGAGATGCTATGAGTTTGAAGATGGTTCAAATGTTAGCTCAAAAGTAGTATTTATGACAATTATTTTATCTGAGTGTATTTCTCATCTTTTAAAGTCACTCATTATTTCTGTATCATATAACATCAAAACCCTCTAGGAAGACATGTTTCAATCACTCAACAGTAATCTTCCAGAAAGACTGTGTAAAAATCCATTTCATTGTGTTGCTGCAGCTTTCTGTATTAGAAAGTTCTTCCAAATTCCAGCATGCTCATGTCCATGCAATCAGGCAAGCTGGAATGGCAAAAGGCAGAGGTAAGCAGAACCTTGGCTTCATCCTCGCAGCACGCCTCGTGAAACAGATCCTTTCTGTATTGTTCCATCCCTGCTGCAGAGGGGCCATGGCACAATATTTTAATCCTCCTCCTGGCAGACTGAAAGCTCATAATCGAGCCCTCAGGTTACAAAGATCAAAGAGAAGCAGATATTGAAAAGACTGACTAGAGAGAACTCAGATTCTGTAATTGCACTAAACTTGGCTTTCCTATGTACCTACACATAATTTTTACTCTAAATCATGTATTTGTTCATTATTTTATACATTCTGTGGTTCATTTTCTGTCATACCCTGCATTTCTTAAATATTTTAATTTCAGACCTTACTGTTGGTCTATCTAACCACAATTTTCACAGAGAAAGTCATTGTATTGACTTTTATCCTAGAAATGTCATGGTTTTTCCGAAACTCGAAACTCAAAAACACCTCTGTCCTCTTATATTTGAGAAACCAAAATTCATTTTATAGCAAACTGAATTCATAATACATTCATTTTAATCTAAAGCAAATGAGCATTCTTGTGGTAATCACAAAATTAACAGTAACTTCTCACAACATAGACAAAACACACTACCTACACCTGATTTTCACTGGTAAGACTTCAAATGGCTTTCCAGTCCCCAGAGTTAAAACATGAAAAAGTAAGAAAAATCCAGGCCTGATTATTGGCTTCTTCACAGAAGTCACCCTCATGGTTACTCCAGCTGAACTGCAGGATTAGTTTTTAAATTTTCCCTTTACGTTAGAACCTGGGTTAAATTTACTACCTTACCTCATTGCTACTGGGGTACATATAATGAGATAGTGCTCCCTGTACCAACAGAAACTAGATGAAGATGGTTTGACAAGGAGTGCAGAAGCAAGCACAGGGTGGCCATATCATCAAGAAGTGGCCTTTCCAAGTCCATTCAGCAAAAGAACTTGATCCAAATTTTGTTCTCTGCTTATACTCCTTCGGCTAATACTAACTTTCAACATGAATGCTAGTGATTAAGCTTCCACAGTCCTGCTCACTGGTGATTGTTTCATAAAAGGAGCATGACTAATGTGATTACAGCCAACACCTTCAACTTTAAAGCTGGCCATACAGACAAATACCACACAGCAAATGCAAAAACTGTATTCAGGGTCATATCTACCAACACCATTAATGCAAGTGGAGAAACAAATTGCAGAAATTCTCTGAAACAACCACTGATCTCAACAGATTGTAAAACTGTTTTTCTTTCCAAAGCTGATAGTATATGCTAGTTCATGCAAACTTTTAGAAGCACAAAATGAGATTTCATATGTTCCAAGACAATTTCAATGAAAAGGAGAGTGGTAGCTAATTTGTCACAGTCAGATTTTTATCTAAACAGCAATAGCAATTTACACAGTGCATTAGCATTTGAAAGAGAAGGCCTGATTCCCAGGAGTGCAGTTCTGGTTTTGAATTGGTATAAATTCAGTGAAATCACCAGATTAACAGAATAGTTACTGTAACTCAGCAAATTTAGCCTTGAATCATGGAATGGGAGTATAAAAATTCTTATCTTTAAAATATTACTGAATGTTCTTCTAAAAAGTGAATATATGCTTTTACAGAAGAAAACTGGAATATAAATAGGACCATGCATTCTCACATAAATATAAAAATTTCTTATTTTCTTTCCAGCTCAGAAAGTTACTATTTTAACCATTGCATTGCCTTTCAGGAAAGTATCAATAGCACAAATTCATGCATTATGCCAATTGATAGAAACTGAATTGCCCAGAGGACAAGTCAAACCGACATTACAGAATGTGACTTAGGATGTCCAGGGTGGTACTGGGCAGCACAATACGGTACAGTAAAGAGGCCACTAAAGGGTACAACATACTCTTATGGGGCAAAACCGAGTGTCAGCAGTAGGAAGCTGCCAAGGACACCCGGATGTCTAATTTGCTATGAGGAACAAGGCTTCTGTGGTGCAGCAGAAAATCCTATCTCATGCTTACATTAAAGTCAGATGAGACTGAATGCTACACCAGGGCCTTGATCCTGCTCACCTGTATATTGGCTTCCTGTAAATTAGTTTGAGTCAGACAAGAACAAAGACAAGCTGATGTGCTGCTCCTACCCCTTCCTCAGGATGAAAAACACATATGAAGGAAAATGCAAGTCTTCCAACACTTCCTCCACTGACCCCCAGGGAGTCTGGAAACAATCTTTTTCGGCACAACAATATTGTAAATTAAGAGATGAAAAAATCCTACAATTCCTGAATTACCTCAAAAAAGATGTGGGAGGTGAAATAATGCTCCTATCCCAATCTCAGCAGTCACAACTCATCACAAAGATTCAAAGTGGTATTTCACCATGCTCCATAGACTCATCACAGCTGTAAACATTGTGGTCCTGGACAAGGACACACATTGTCTTTGCAAACACAGGAAACATTGTAATATATTTCTTTCTCTCACCTTCCTCATTCAAAGTCAGCCATCTTATTAAAAACTGCAAAGTAATGTTTTATCTTCCATTTTGTTTCTCCTGCTGAGCTGTGAGCCATTACCTTCAACTCATCTAACATAATTATTCTTAAGGATCCATAAAGCCTTTCATCATAAAGTGGAAAGGTTATTCTACAAGGAAATGGTATAAAGATAATACTTATATCTGAGACTTTAATTTGCCTATAATCTGTTCAATATTAATTTTTTATTATTATCTACTAAGTTGCCTGTCTTTCTGCTGTAATAGGAAACAAAAGAGGAAGAACAACAGAAAAATTATTTGTGTTCTCCATAATGGAGTAAAGTGAAAGTTAAATCTCACTTAAATCAAGAGTCATAGTACTGGACAACAAGTCTTAGATTAAAATAAGACTATTATATCTGTTGATGCTTTGTAGCTTCAAGAGCTAAACAATGGAATAAAACCCTTCAATCTGCAGCCTTAGAACTTAGTCTTTGCTTTTGAAATAGCTTGATGTTAATTTATTAAAAGCACTGATCTAAAAACAGGAATTGATTTGTATTAATATTCAGAAGATGCAAACCATTATTCACATTAAAACCCCCTAGCATTCTGTGTATAAGCAAAGGTAAATCTAATGAAAAAGTTCACAACTACAAAAATGTGTTAAAATAAATTTTTGCAGTTCACACACTCAAAGTAAATTCTTCATAACATATATAAATTATTGGAGTATTTCATAGAACAAGAATGCAAAATCCTACACAATCTCTATAAATCCATCAAGGCAGAAAAAAAACCTAAGTTTTTTCTGGATGTCACGAAGCTCTCAAATTTGCTTTCCAACACTTTTCAGAGTTACTTGTCAATGATCACATCACAACTTGCTGAGTAGTAAGTTCAATTACACAGCAATTTTGTAACACTGCAAAAAACATCTGTAGCAGCCCAATATGAACTGCACATTATTCATTTTATAGAATCAATAGAGTCAATGTCACAGTTAAGAAACCTTTTAGAAAGTTGCTAAACCAATTATAATTCATTATGTCTCTTTTCCCACATCACAAAAACAATTCTCACAAATTTTGACTAAGTTTATACCAAATACAATCTTGCCTCTTTCTACCTTCAGAAATGCACTGCATTCCTATTTCACATTCTCGGAAACTGCTGGAGATGGTGATATTAGAGTGCACCCAAAATCTACAGATTGCCCAGAATATGTGCAAATTCAACCATTCTAATTTCCTTAACTATTTTTACAGATTTTTATGCCAACATAATAAAACTTGAACAATAAGCAATTATTGTATGCCAGCAGTCAAATGGATCTTTCACAAAGAGGCAGCAAACACTACTATTTAAAATTTTGATTTGAATAGGTAGACAAGCAGAAAAGAGTTGTCAGAAGACATAAAGAGAGAAAGGTATACAGAAGAGAAATCATTAGGAAAAAAAAATGCTGGAAACTAGTCAAGAGTTTAGTCATTGATAATGCCGGTCAAGGTTGATAGAAGAAAAGTAACATTTATCTTCTTTGTAAGACAGATTGTCAAAAGAACACAGCCCCTATTTACCTTCGGAATTTCCTGGGCTGGAATCAAAACTTCTATTTTTTTAGATACAGGTGGACATTAAATGGGCTCTCAAGACTTACGAGCTTGCCCAGTATCTCCAAATATCTATTATTCAAGTAGTAGAATTATGGTTTTTCAAAACAGAGGCAAATGTATTAACATAACAGGTACTGAGAAGCTGACTATCACATCTGCATACACACACATCCTGCACCAGTGGAAGTCAACAGTCACCGACTAAGTCATTAGAGAGAAGTTCCTGGAAGCAAGTAAGATTTTGTTCTTGAAACTACATCCTGAGCACTGACACTCATAGCTCTCAAAAGAAAAGCTACCTTTTCTAATCTGCACATGCAAAAAGTTACACCAAAAAAATGGCAAATTATGGTTTTCTATTAATATTTTCTTTAGCTAGGCTGGAGGAAATAATTTTTGAAAAACTGTCCAGCTAAATCCTATTTGTTCTGCATCTCAAAAGAGGATGAAGTAAATCTGTTTTGTCTCTCATTTGTCTAACAATACCCGATTGTCTTGGGACAATCTGCATTCACCCTGACTCCTTCACCTGTAAATAACCCCAATTAGTTCCCCTTGTCTCAGGTAATTACTAAGGTTATAGATGCCTTTGCAGTTTCGAACCCCTGCGAGGTATCTCGGCCAGGAAGGATCATGCAAAACCTCAGTAAGCCCATGATAGCCAAAGCAGATAGAATTGGCAGCTTTACATACACAGTGTATAGAGTAGAGTATATGTGTATACAGTAGAATGCATCTACAATAGGGTATGGGTCATGGGATGTCAAAACTTTTATTTCATAATTTTGTAGGATATTAAGTTAGCATTTGTTGTCTGGGATAGTAGAGGATTGCAAAGAAGTGTTTCACTGAAAAAAGGTGTGGGTTATTGTTAGGGGTTTATTTAATTAACAGATTCTTAAACTACATTGCTATCACACTGGCAGGTTTTTCTTCAATACTAGTAACTAAAATATGCTTTTTTTTTCTGTCCTTTTTTCTTTAACAAAGAAAGAAAGGGATAACAATTTTAGATGCTGTGAAATCCAGCTCCACACAGTAAGAAATTGTAGCCTTTGTAGTAATTTCAGTGAAGTACATTGGTTGTCAGAGTTCTCAAGAGCCCTGTTCCACCCTCTCCTGACAGTCGCAAATTTAAAGTATTGATAGACACAGAAAGACAGAGTTTAATCTCCTCATCTTCTCTTCACACTAAGGGCTTTCTTGGGTCCACTGCTGGAAGAAGGTACTTGCAGTAAGTATCAACAAAATTCTGTTAAGAATTCGTATCACTGTTGGCATGTTAAAAAATTCACTGCTTGGTGGTGCTTTTTTCATGCTTGTACTTTTCACCCACTTTAAATGAAGTGGTAGACAAAAAAAAAAAAATCAAGCAAAACGTTGGATGGAGCAACATGACTGTTGGGGGTTGAGTGTTTTTCTATTACTGTGTCAATTTAAAGAATTTTTCCCATTATCATGGCAATGGAGCTGGCCGGGTCACACCCAGGACCTTTGACGACTCTGGACAAAGGGGTAGGTGGGAGCTGGGCTGCCGGAGGGGCTCTCGTGTTTCCGGAGGGACTCTCGTGTTTCTGGGAGCTCGGAGGAGAACGCCCCGCCTGCAGCCGCGCGGCCGAAGGCAGGAGAGCCAGACCCCCTGCGATCAGCTGCCCTGCACCCGCCCCGCTGCAGCTCCTGCCCCTGCGGACACAGCTGATCACCGGGCACAGCGGTGAGCGAGGAGCTGCCGCTCCAGCCGCTCCCACCCGAGACCGGCGTGGCCGCTGCCGCCCCTCCCGCCCGCGCTCCCGCCTCTCTGCGGCTGCCGGGCTTTGTCTGTCTGCAGCACCGGGACCGAGGGCAGAGCGAGTGTGCCCACAGCTAAAGAGAGGACTGGGACCGAGTTATCTGTTCTGTGCTGTTGGTAATTTTAACAACTGCTGTTGTTTCTGTTTGTAAGGTTAGATATATTAGTAAAGGAGTTGTTATTCCTACCCCCTTATCTCTGCCTCAGAGTCCTTGATTCAAACATTTATAATACTTGGGGGGGGTGGAGTGGAGTTGGGGTCCCTACTTCAAAGGAAAACTTCTGCCTTTGTTGGCAGACACCTGTCCTTCAAACCAGGACAGATTTTGGCGCCCAGATGTGGGTTAGAGGGCACCGAGAGGAGAGTTAAGACAGGAGTAACAGCTCTCTTAAGTGGCAACATGCTGTCTGATTTAATCTGGTTTGGGCTCCATGTGGCCACAGATATCTCTCTCCCATTTGCAAGCCCTTATTTGAATATGGGCCCTCTCACCAAAGCTACTGTAGCTATTATCCGATTCATTTGGTGGGTTGATTATGTCAGGAATTCATGGTTTTTTGATTTTTTCTGGGAAGTGGCCACATGGATCCAGAGCTATCGTACTCTAACTGCGTGGTTTTGGGGTTATTTCAATAATGGTATTTACTGCGAGGTAATGAATGCAAGGGAAATTTTCTCCCAACCCATCACCCAGTTTTTTGAGGCTACCCAACCCGTTTTCAAGGATTTCAGATCTGCTTTAATAGCAAGTGTTATTACACAGTGGCTGGTGTTGCTGATAGGCCTGTTCTACTTGGCATTCAGAAAAAAGGGAATATTGGCTTGCATAACAACCCTGATACCTACCCCAGGAAACAGAGGTACTGCCCCAGAGCCTAACCCTGCCCCAGGGACTAGGGATGTTGTCCCAGAACCTGCCCCAGGGACTAGGGATGTTGCCCCAGAACCTGCCCCAGGGACTAGGGATGTTGCCCCAGAACCTGCCCCTGCCCCAGGGACTAGGGATGTTGCCCTAGAGTCTCCCCCTGCCCCAGGGACTAGGGATGTTGCCCCAGAGCCTACCCCTGCCCCAGGGACTAGGGATGTTGCCCCAGAACCTGCCCTGGGACTAGGGATGTTGCCCCCAGAACCTGCCCCAGGGACTAGGGATGTTGCCCCAGAGCCTACCCCTGCCCCAGGGACTAGGGACGTTGCCCCAGAGCCTACCCCTCCCCAGGGACTAGGGATGTTGCCCCAGAACCTACCCCTGCCCCAGGGACTAGGGATGTTGCCCTAGAGTCTCCCCCTGCCCCAGGGACTAGGGATGCTACCACAGAGCCTGATGCTGCCCCACAGCCCACCGCAGAAATGAACCACCCAGAGTGGGTGGGGGCTCTAGTGAAGGATATAGGCCAAATGTTGAAGGAGCAAAACCAGATGTTTAAGGAGCACAGCCAGATGTTGAAGGAGCACTTTTCTCCAGCTGGTGAGAAACCCTCCCCCTGCCCTAAAGAGGGAGAGTCAGATGGTGCTGCAGTGGAACCCGTAGATGTTTTATCTGTCCAGGTTCCAGCTGAATCACAGGGGCAGCCACAGCCAGCAGTAGTTGCCCCTGTGGAAACTAGGAAATCTAAGATTAAAATGAGGCACCTAGATAATGGGGATCAGCCAGGAGGGTCCTCACAACCAGCAAGGGAGCCAGAGGTTGAGATCATCACCGAGTCCCTCTCATACGATAGTCTCCGTAACCTGCGCAAAGACATTGCACGGCGGGGCCGTGAGCCTTTTACAACTTGGTTACTGCGGGTCTGGGACCTTACAGGAACAGGTGTGCAACTGGATGGAACTGAGGCCAGGAATTTGGGATCCTTGGTGCAGGACTCAGGTGTGGACCAGATATTCGTAAGGGAGCAAGGCCTCCTTTCCCTCTGGGACCGGCTTTTAATGAGTGTGAGAGAGAAGTTTGTCCACAAAGAGAGAATGCAGGAGCACTACTGTGGAATGCGCTGGAAGACCCTTGAGGAAGGGATCCAGCAGCTGAGAAGTGGCAGTGTTGGAGGTACTCTTTGGGAGGGATGGACAGCATGACAATGACCCTGACAAGGTCAGGTGCACAGGGCAGATGCTGTGGAATTTGGCAGCCCTGGGGCCATCTCAATATACCACCTTCATTGCAATGATCAATGCTGATAGCCACCAAGAGACAGTGGGTTCTGGTCCCAACAAACTCAGAAATTTTGAGAGCATGATGAATGGCCCAATGCAGGCCAATGTCTCTGCCGTGGCCAGGGACCTCCACGAGGTCCAAGATAGGATGGAGGAGATGAGGGAGGAGATGAGGGAGGAGACAAGGAAGATCAGTGCAGCACCAATGCGAGTCACAGGCCCCAAATCTGGAACCCAACGCCCCCCAGCTAGGGAGAGAGGGTACACCCCCCGAGCTGACCTGTGGTTCTTCCTGAGAGACCATGGGGAAGACATGGGCAAATGGGATGGGAAACCCACCTCTGTCCTGGCAGCACGGGTGTGTCAGCTCAGGGAGGGAAATGCTAACCAGGGGAACCGCGCTAAAATGAAGGTAGCCTCAACCTCCCATGGTAAAGGTGCAGGGTATTACAGAAGGGAGGATGATCTGTCAGATCCCCTGGAAGGAACCTTCACCATGTATGCCCAGGAAAGAAATAATAACCAGGGCTAGAGGGGCCCTGCCTCTAGCCAGGGAGAGGCATGGGATGACAGGATCTATTGGATAGTGTGGGTGTGATGGTCTGGCACATCAAAGCCACAAAAACATGGAGTGTTAGTTGATACTGGTTCACAATGCACCCTGATACCATCAGAACATGTGGGGAAGGTGCCTGTTTCCATTGTTGGGGTGACGGGGGGATCACAGGAATACACTTTGCTGGAAACTGAGATTAGCCTGACAGGGAAGGGGTGGCAGAAACATCCTACTGTAACTGGCCCAGGGGCACCACGCATTCTAGGCATAGACTTTCTTAGGAACGGCTACTACAAAGACCCAAAGGGGTTCAGGTGGGCTTTTGGAATAGCTGCTGTAGTGACAGAGAGCATTAAGCAGTTGAGCACCTTGCCTGGACCATCAGAAAACCCATCTGCAGTGGGACTCCTGAAAGTGACAGATCAACAGGTACCAATTGCCACCATGACAGCGCACCGCCGGCAGTACCGGACAAATCGAGATGCTGTGATCCCCATCCACAAGATGATCCGAGAGCTGGAGAGCCAAGGGGTGGTTAGCAAAACCCACTCAACCCTTCCACAGCCCCATCTGGCCTGTGCACAAATCTGATGGAGAATGGAGACTGACTGTGGACTAGCGTGCATTGAATAAAGTGACTCCACTGCTGAGCACTGCCGTTCTGGACATGCTGGAGCTCCAGTACGAGCTGGAGTCCAAGGCAGCAAGGTGGTATGCCACCATTGACATAGCCAATGCGTTTTTCTCCATTCCTCTGGCAGCAGAGTGCAGGCCTCAGTTTGATTTCACCTGGAGGGGCGTGCAGTACACCTGGAACCGACTGCCCCAGGGGTGGAAACACAGCCCCACCATCTGCCATGGGCTGATCCAGGCTGCACTGGAAAAGGGTGAGGCTCCAGAACATCTGCAGTACATCGATGACATCATTGTGTGGGGGAACACGGCAATGGAGGTATTTGAGAAGGGAGAGAAGATCATCCAGATTTTGCTGGGAGCCGGTTTCGCCATTAAAAAGAGCAAAGTCAAAGGACCTGCCCGAGAGATCCAGTTCCTGGGAGTGAAGTGGCAAGATGGACAGTGCCAGGTCCCCACTGAGGTCCTCGATAAGATCACTGCAATGTCTCCACCAACAAGCAAGAAGGAAACACAAACATTCCTAGGTGCCATAGGCTTTTGGAGAATGCACATCCCTGAGTACAGCCAGATTGTGAGCCCTCTCTACCTGGTCACCGGTAAGAAGAACGATTTCCACTGGGGCCCTGAACAACAGCAAGCCTTTGCCCAGATCAAACAGGAGATTGCTCATGCAGTAGCCCTTGGCCCAGTCAGGATGGGACCAGAGATAAAGAATGTGCTCTACTCTGCAGCTGGGAACCATGGTCTGTCCTGGAGCCTTTGGCAGAAGGTGCCTGGTGAGACCCGAGGCCGACCCCTCGGATTCTGGAGCAGGAGTTACAAAGGGTCTGAAGCCAATTACACTCCCACAGAGAAGGAAATCCTGGCTGCCTATGAAGGAGTTCAAGCTGCCTCAGAGGCGACTGGCACGGAAGCACAGCTTCTCCTGGCACCCCGACTGCCAGTGCTGGGATGGATGTTCAAAGGAAAGGTTCCCTCTACCCACCATGCCACCGACGCCACATGGAGCAAGTGGATTGCCCTCATCACGCAGCACGCCCGTATTGGCAACCCGAATCGCCCTGGGATTCTGGAGATAATTACAAACTGGCCAGAAGGTGAAGATTTTGGTCTTGCTGATGAAGAGGAGCAGAAGCAAGTGACCCAGGCTGAAGAAGCCCCATGGTACAACCAACTGCCAGCCGATGAAAAATGCTACGCCCTTTTCACCGACGGCTCCTGCCGCATCGTGGGGATGAACCGGAAGTGGAAAGCAGCCATGTGGAGCCCCACACAACAGGTTGCACAAGCTACCGAAGGAAAAGGTGGGTCAAGTCAACTTGCTGAGCTCAAAGCTGTTCAGCTGGCCTTGGACATTGCTGAGAGAGAGAAATGGCCAAAGCTCTACCTTTACACTGATTCCTGGATGGTAGCCAATGCTCTGTGGGAATGGCTGGAGAGGTGGAAAAAGGCTGACTGGCCATGTAGATGAAAACCATTCTGGGCTGCTGATGAGTGGAAAGACATTGCCACTCGGGTAGAGAAGCTACCCGTGACAGTCCGTCATGTGGATGCCCATGTTCCCAAGAGTCAGGCTAATGAAGAACACCGGCACAACAAGCAGGTAGATAAGGCTGCACAGATAGAGGTCTCAAAGATAGACTTAGATTGGGAACACAAGGGAGAATTGTTCCTGGCTCGATGGGCCCACGACGCCTCAGGTCACCAGGGCAGAGATGCCACCCGTAAGTGGGCACGAGACTGAGGGGTGGATTTAACCAAGGACAGCATCTCTCAGGTTATCCATGACTGTGAGACATGCGCTGCCATCAAGAAAGCCAAGCGGGTGAAGCCCCTCTGGTATGGGGGGCGATGATCCAAGTACAAGTACGGAGAGGCCTGGCAGGTTGACTACATCACAGTGCCTCAGACCCGTCAAGGCAAGCGCTACGTGCTGACCATGGTGGAAGCCACCACTGGATGGTTGGAGACCTACCCTGCGCCTCACGCCACTGCTCGAAACACCATCCTGGGCTGGAAAAACAAGTCCTTTGGAGGCATGGCAGCCCTGAGAGAATTGAGTCAGACAACGAGACTAATTTCAAAAATAGCCTTATAAGCACCTGGGCTAGAGAACACGGCATTGAGTGGGTGTACCGTATTTCCTACCATGCACCAGCGGCTGGGAAAGTCGAGCAGTGTAATGGCCTGCTTAAAACCACCTTAGGAAAAACTGGGTGAACTTTCCCTCCAGCAAAGACAATCCTGTTCGTGGGGTGATTTTTGCTCAAGGACCAGGTTGCAAAAGGATGGAGAGACCTGATGCAGGACACCTTGTTCTAGGGTGAACTATCTATGATACTATGCCTGTAACTGCATGCATGTATATGATTTAAAAGTTTTAATTTGCTGTAGCATGTTGGCATGGGAAAAATTTCGGGTGGATAATGGTGGGGCTTGAGTGTTTTTCTATTACTGTGTCAATTTAAAGAATTTTTCCCATTATCATGGCAATGGAGCTGGCCAGGTCACACCCAGGACCTTTGACGATTCTGGACAAAGGGGTAGGTGGGAGCTGGGCTGCGGGAGGGGCTCTCGTGTTTCCGGAGGGACTCTCGTGTTTCTGGGAGCTCGGAGGAGAACGCCCCGCCTGCAGCCGCGCGGCCGAAGGCAGGAGAGCCAGACCCCCTGCGATCAGCTGCCCTGCACCCGCCCCGCTGCAGCTCCTGCCCCTGCGGACACAGCTGATCACCGGGCACAGCGGTGAGCGAGGAGCTGCCGCTCCAGCCGCTCTACCCGAGACCGGCGTGGCCGCTGCCGCCCCTCCCGCCCGCGCTCCCGCCTCTCTGCGGCTGCCGGGCTTTGTCTGTCTGCAGCACCGGGACCGAGGGCAGAGAGAGTGTGCCCACAGCTAAAGAGAGGACTGGGACCGAGTTATCTGTTCTGTGCTGTTGGTAATTTTAACAACTGCTGTTGTTTCTGTTTTTACAGTTAGATACATTAGTAAAGGAGTTGTTATTCCTACCCCCTTATCTCTGCCTCAGAGTCTTGGATTCAAACATTTATAATACTTGGGGGGGGTGGAGTGGACTTCAAAGGAAAACTTCTGCCTTTGTTGGCAGACACTTGTCCTTCAAACCAGGACAATGACAGATGCAAAAATAAACTGAAATTATTTCTGAACAGAGAGATCTAGCTGGAGCTCGTGAAAGAAAGGAGAGTTTATCACCTTAACAAGAAGAGGCAGCCAGCTCAGGAGAACTACAAGGATGTTGCGAGGTTATGCAGGGAGGAAATTAGAAGGGCCAAAGCCCAGCTAGAATGTAATCTGTCTACTGACATAAAAGACAATGAAAAATGTTTCTGTAAACATTCACACCAAAAGGAAAGCTAAAAAGAATCTCCAACTGTGCGAAACATACTGACAAAGAATGAGGAAAAGGCTGAGGTACTTAACTGCTTTCTTTGCCTCAGTCTTTAATATCAGTTGTTCTGTGAGAACCAGTAGAGAGCAGAATGAAGCCTCAGTAATCCAAGAGGAAATGGTCACCAACCTGCTATACCATTTAGACACAGAGAAGTCTATGGGACTGGAGAGGATCCACCCAGGGGTACTGAGGGAGCTGGCAGAAGAGCTCACTGAGCCACGTTGCATCATCTACCAGCAGTTCAGGCTAACCTGGGAGATCCCAGTTGAATGGAGGTTGACAAATGTTACACCCATCTTCAAGGCGGGTCAAAATGTGAACTCAGGGAACAGAAGGCCTGTCAGACTGAGAGCCAGGGAAAGTGGCACTTTCCCTCAGGGCCAAGAAAAGTCATGGAGCAGATAATCTCAAGTGTAACAAACAGCATCTGCAATGACAAAATAAGGCCCAGCCAACAGGGGTTTGTGACAGGTAGGTGCTGCTTAACCAACAGGACCTCCTTCTGTAACAAGACGACAAGTTCAGTGGATAAGGAAAAGGTTATATCCGTTGTCTGCCTGCACTTTCGTAAAGCCTTTGATGGCCTTTTACACAACATTACCCTGGAGAAACTGGGTTTCCATGACTGGGGCAGACACATTGTTCACTGGGTGAAAAACCTTCTGGAAGTCTGGGCTCAGAGTGGTAGTGGATGTAATCATATCCAGCTGAAAGCTAGTGTTCCCCAGGGTTCAGTACTGGAGCCAGTTCTGTTCAGTAATTTCACTGATTACCGGGACAACAGGATCAAATGAACAGTCAGTCATTTTGCAGAGGATATCAAGTTGGGTGGGACTGTTGATCTGCTGGAGGGAAGATTCTGTGATTCTGCAAGGCTCTGCAGAGGGATCTGGACAGGCTGGATTGATGGGCCAAGGCCAGTGGTGTAAGGTTCAACCACGGCAACTGCTGGGTCCTGTCCTTGAGTCACAATAACCCCAGGCAGCATTCCAGATTTATATTAGGCCAATGGCATCCTGGCCTGTACCAAAAATAGTGTGGCCAGCAGGACCAGGGCAGGGATTGCTCCCTTCTACCCAGCACTGGTGAGCCTGCACCTCAAATCCTGTGTTCAGTTCTGGACGTCTCACTCCAAGAAAGACACTGAGGTGCTGGAGCATGTCCAGAGAAGAGCAACAGAGCTGGGGAAGGGTCTGGAACACAAGCCCTGTGAGAAGTAGATGAGGGAGCTGGGATTGTTTAAGCTGAAGGAAAGGAGGCTCAGTGGTGAACTTACTACTCAGAAAATGGCCTCAGGTTGCCCTAGTGAAGGCTTAGATTGGAAATGAGGAGAAATTTCATCAAAAGGGTTATCAAGCAGGCTGCCCAGGGAAGAGGCTGAGTCAACAGCCCTGGCTGCAGTAAAAAGACATGCAGATGTGGCACTTATGGACATGGTCTAGTGGTGGCTTCAGCAGTACTAGGTTAATGGTTGAACTCGATGATTTTAAAGGTCTTTTCTTACCTACATAATTCTGTGAAAATTAATTTCCAATTCCTCCTTTGACAGTTATAATCTGAGTGTCTTAATCAAAACTAATATATACTCTTTAAAGGGGGTGCTTTTTGGATTTTATCAGAACCTCAGAAAACTACCAAGTTGTGGTTATGCAAAAAATCCTCACAAACTCCTGAGTATAGGACCAATTGCTCTTCCAAACACATCTCTTTCATCAACACTTAAGATGCTCTTGCTTTTAAGGAATAATTACAGCAGCAGTCCATAAGCTACCATGTTAAAACAATGTTATTTGATTTATAGATTTTAATTAGTAAAGTTTTTGGGTTGTGGGTATGACTACCCACAGACCAATTTTACCTTCTCAGTGGATAACACCAACATTTATACATTTATAAGTAAACTAAAACAGTGTGGTTATGTCACGGCAGCAATTACACTCGTATTTGTTCACCTAGTTTTCTTGATAACCACAAGCTGAATTCATGACATCATAGAATTCTCTGTAAACTTACCACTGAAGGACCAGGGCACTTCTCAAGGAAGTGCCTGGAAGGATATTTACTATTTCAGGAGGTGTGTGCTCAGCTGTCTTGTAACCAGACCTCTTGACAGACTCAAAGCATGCTTCACTCTAGTTTTCTTCCCTGCAATCCATATAATATGGTGATATCTATCTCCTCCCTGTATACATGTATACTGCAAAGCCTCCCTGTTCTTCTGGGATTTTAATAAGGTAACATGGGAACGACTTCATCTAAAACCTATACATATATGTATATAAGGCATATTGGTGGCCACAATATATATAGAAACAAATAAATCTTCTAGCTATATACCAAGAATAATAATTACTAGCAAAATGCTAAGATATGCCAGTGCCATACCCATTAGATATTAAAGAAAACAAATAAAAAGAAATTGTGGGATACGCTCCCTAAACGATCAGACCAAAGAACTGAAAAACTTCCTGATGCATAATCTGTGAATTGACATCTGGCCTACTGGTCAGAACAGTACTGTTCTTGGTGCCATGCTAGGGGCTCTTTGACAAGTTACGGAGCACTAAGACTTCGAGAAGTGGCAAGTGGCACACAGACATGCTGTCTGCTGGTATCAGTTATTCAGGACAGCGGTGTATG
Source organism: Luscinia megarhynchos (assembly GCA_034336665.1). Taxonomy (NCBI): domain Eukaryota; kingdom Metazoa; phylum Chordata; class Aves; order Passeriformes; family Muscicapidae; genus Luscinia; species Luscinia megarhynchos. Next base: position 27,488,282 of record CM067592.1, on the reverse strand, counting down.
CACTACTCCCTAGCTGTGTGCATGCAACATTAAACTAACCGTGAAAGTAGTTATCTCACGTCCTTTAAGATATCATGTACTGTCCTCCTTACTGTAGTAGAATTACAAAAGGAATTTGTCCTGCTTCCAGGAAAAGATTGTATCCATATACCTCTTTACACTTCTTACACCTAATGGGGTGAATGAAAACTGATTGCTTAGCATATTGGACAGCTAACTCTTAGGTTTAAATCCTGTAATAGAGGAGTGGTTAGTCTATAAAGCCAGGTATAACACCCATGCAATAAATGTTGAAATTTTAACATCTAAATATGTGTTGATAGTTAACACACTTAATACCTCCCCACCTCACATACTTAGTAAATGCTAACACAAATCAAGAGAATTACATACAAGAAGAGAACAATGTATACCCTGATTTGGTTGTTATTAAATGCAAACAGAGTTTCATGAAGCCTCAGGACTGTATTTTCCCTGCTCCGTCTTTTCCTCCTTAAAAATAAATCACTGTGTCTGAACATTAGAATTCTGGTGTATTGTGAGCTGAGCTGAAATTATGTAGTGGATTCAGCACATACTGGAGGAGCAAAAACCTTCTGCTATCTTTGTGAGCTGTTTGAAAAGTGAAAACAGATTAGAAAAATAAGTTCTTCAACAGGCAGCAACATTGCTTTCACACCAGATTTGATGAACAAGTCCTCCCAGCGGCACTAACACCTGATACGCACATTGCATGGATTAGTAAGTTTTAGCCTGAGAAGAAAAAACATTTTTTTTTTGCAGTTCAGTAACTGTTGCAGGTATTTTATCTAATGAAAACACAAGAAGATTTCCCTAAGGAATGTGAAATTCATTTGGTGTTTTCCATTAAACAATTATATGTTGTTCATCCACTATCTGAGAAGCACTGTGGCATATCCAGACCTGATTACATTTACTCTTAGTTCCAGACCAGACTCTCCCACTAGGACAACAAGCAGTTCCCCATCTTCGCCTTACAGATCCTTGATGCAGGCATTTACAAAAGGGATTTCTAATAACAATACAGACATATTTACTTATATCTTGATCATCCTAAATCAGAATGTCTTTGATCATAAATGGAGACTTTTGCAGTGTTTCGCATTAAAGGATAAATGTTAAAAGACGTGTAAGAAAGGTTTGCTGACTGACTTCTATTCAGACCACTGGCGGTAAACAGCTCAATCCCCAAACAGTGACCACAAATGTGTCCTTTCAAATACCATATTTTCAAAAGATGCCACACTTTTAATAACTAAGAAACTTCTAAGAACAACAGTATCATTTCCACTGATATATCTGTAAGTTAATGCTACTTTCAGGAAAATATTAGGTCTCCAGAAAGCAGAAGAATTTAAAGACATTGACAGGAGAAATATGTGAAGAGCTTGTAGGAGTTGGAAACCATGAGCTGCAAAGCCAGTATTCTCTGGCACCACTGTATAAGCCAGGCTCTTCCCCTCTACACAACAAACAGGACTAAATGAAAAGCATTTTTGTATATCAGTGGTCCCTGGAGGCTTTAACTTTTAGAAGTTAGTAGGAGGTACACCAAAAGTACTGGCTTAGTGCATAAAAGACTCCAAGGACCATGAAGGTAAATGAGGATCAGAGTAAAGCACGAGAAAGATGTCAAAGGGCATTCGATGAACACCACGAAGCGTAACATCCAATGTTGCAAACATGGAGGGAAACAGAATCTTTCTACAACTGCAAATTTTGCTCATATGTACCAAGTGCAAAATGTGATCTTTAAAAGTTGTGAGAGCCATGGTAGTTTACGTAAGTGCACAAGGGAAATCAAAATCTCAGTTGCTTTTTGAAAATGTAATAAACTATACTACATATAGATAAACTACTATCTTCTCCCTGATGATTTTTATAATTAATAATGTAATCTCACAAACTAAATATCAGGAAGAGGAAATAAGTTATTGAACAAATTCTTGAGAGCTATTCTTCACATTACAGCATAAGTTTTCTATTCTGCAAGGAATTTTTACAAGTTATCTTTAAGTGACAGAGAAGGATATACAGTATTCCCTCTTTCATATGCTTTATTAAATATGTATTTTTTATTTAATTAGAAGATTTTCTAAGATTACTTTTAATTCATTTCATCAAATGGCAAAGACTAATTGGAACAACCAAGGTTTGGAAGCCCATTAGAAAACAATCATTTTCAGCAGTTAAAGCAACAAACATGAACTGAATATTTAGAAGTTACTTCCTCAAGGTTGTAAAAAGTAGTTCAAGAGATTCCAACTCTCTAATTTAAAAAAGAAAACCAATGAAATTCCACAAAAACCCACCCCCAAAAAAAAAAAATTTAAAAAAAATAAAATCAGAATGAATAGGAAGCTGAGAAAGTACTTACTACAATGTCTTCAGGAAAAGTATCCAGACTGAAGGAGCCATCATCAAACATGACTTCATAGAAAAGCTGAGATGTCACTCCTATGACTCTGCAACTATAGTATCGCGTATTTCTATGTTTTGTGATGACTGTCTGCCCAACTGTAATGGCTTTCTCACACACTTTAGCTCTCTTGAAAAAAAGAAGAATTTAAAATAAAAAATTAATAGAAGATAACAGCTTACTCATGAAAGAATTTGTCAGTGTAAAAGCAGGGTTGATAACAGCTCACCACCCAAGATAAAACTTCAAATTAATTTAATTTAATCCAATCATGTTAGCATAATTTCTTTTACATACAAAATTTCTCCACTTTGGGGGAAAACAAATGACTTCTGAATAATACTAGATCAAAGCATGTTTCTGCAACTGATGCCTTAAAAGTACTCTGTATTACATCATGAATATATAATTAGAAAAATTTGTAATTTTTATTTGTAGAGAATTTGTAAAATTTTCCTGAAGATATGATCAACCAAGAGTATGGTTGTGATTTTTTTTTTTTTTAATTATGAGATTTTGAAGTATTGGATGATTGTACGATTCTACAAAATAGAATGAAATTTTGCTCAATGAGATGCAATAACTAAATGCAGATCCAGCTCTTGCCAAAGCCATCTACAGCAGTGTACCTGAGGAACTTCTTAATCCACATTGTGCAGAACTTTTGCTTTAAAGCTCCAAACAGCACTGATCAGTCTTTATTAGTTATTTACATAGTATATCAGTAACAATATTTTTTTAACTTTTCACTCCTAATTCTCTAATCATATCAATGAGAAGACTAGCAGGGCTGTTAAACTATGCAAAAATTCTACATCCATAAATACTTAGTGGATTCTATAAATATAGAAACAATGGAACCTTGTAGGAAGGCAATCACTAAGAAGCTCACACCTTGAACCTTCCACTCTAAAAGCAACCTCCTTCACCAGGAAATATAAAATCAGTATCTTCTCATCCAAGTAACACACAGAAGGCACTTCCTTCTAATGAGCTTGACTATTAAATATTTCACAAAGGTCCACTGTTTTTATGCAAAGGGGAGCTATTGTGAGTTTGGCTACACCTGAAGAGTTGAAAATTTCTAGTTATGTAACATGCATGTGCACTGGAATATTTAAGGAAAAATATTTTTATTAGAAATGTTTATATTAACTGTACAAGAATACTTTTATACACAATCCACACCAAAGTAATAATCAAATTTCCTAGCACTGCTTTTGAAACCTTCAAAGGCAGTAAATTCTTCAGTCAATGTAATAGTCTTAAAATTGTCTTATAAAAATCTGGAAAATCCTATAGCTGTAGGATTTTTATTAGGAGAATTGAAGAGAATGAAGAACAGCATCAATTCTTTTAGTCAGATTTCAAGTATTAGCAGTAAAGTGAATGCTTTGGTGTAAGAGGAAAAACCCACCCTAAACTTGAAGACTTCTGTTTTTGTGCTGACTTCTTGTCACTATTGGGCTTCTTCCTTGAACCTATTTAGGGATTTAAAATTTTTAAACCTACCTGCTCCTGAAAACTAAGGGCATACCAAGAACAAATACTCTGTGCCATTTTTATAGGCAGTGCACTAAATCTTTGTGTGTCAGAGCTGCCTGTCACAGACATTTGCAGCATTTAGTTGAGGTCACCTCAGATAATAAAACTCAAAGATGTTCCTAAAACATTTCCAAGTTTACCTAGAAATAATGTTCTGAGCATTATATATATATATATATATATATATATATATATATACTCACGCATTATTTAACCATTACATGTATAATAAAATTATTACTTACTCATTTTATCTTTCTATAGATAGACTAAGTATAAAAATTACATACATAAAAAGCAATTGACTGATACTATCATAGGAGCATTAAACTGTCCATTAGCATGTTTTACCCAATCGTGAAACATACATAAACACACATGTTAATTTACCTTCCATTTTTTTATTTTATCCTATTCAGCTTTAATGGGGACAGAGAGAAGATGGAGGGCAAATTATAATATTTTAAGAGTCAATATAGATTAATTTAATGATAAAATTTTCAGAGAAGGAATGCCATTTCTCATTAGAAAAAGTAATAAAACCCAATGCATTCTAGCTCAAGAAGATTATTTTTTAGAATCTTACCTTCATAGGATTCTTAATTTATTTCTCAGAAAAACATATTCACAAGTACACATTGGAATTGATTGCATGTCCTGGAAAACATTTCCTGACAGAAAATCTTAAGAATTTATTGATGTTAAGAATGTAATTTTTGATCAGAAAGGACAGCTGTTATGTAAGGGAGTCTATTAGATTAAAGAAACAGCTGTGGTAGTTGCCAGATTATTGAGAAAGCTGTAGTTTAAAAAGCATGATTTTCTTTAATGGTACCAAAGCCAAGAATTTACTGAGATAGTGGCAGAAATACGGAAAACAACCAGATACAGAGAAAGATAATCTCCCCTTCTGTGTGCAAACTTCAAAAAGATAAAAGGGAAAATTACATTCTCCTTCATTTTCTGTATAGCAGGAAACAAAAACCTTAAATACATAAACTATGTGAAATGAATTCATAGTAACTATCATGAAGTAGGTATCTGATGTACATCTAAATACCTAGACACATTCTCTGGCTGCAGTTTTTAACAGGGGATCCTAAAAGATCTGAGACTTATTCCATACAGGAACTTAAATCTCATGTCATTGTTTACTCCTAGGAATTTCAATTTCAGCATAGAAATTTTCCATGACATTTCAAAAATAATCCAGCTCATAATTTTTGATTAACATGTCCTTCTGAAGGCATGGCTTAGTCTTTCTGAGATGTTTGCAGGCTGCTAGGAGTTAGCAGAGAGGGGCAGACAATGATACTTTATCACTAAGGTATTCAACAGAAAAAGGATCTACTGCTTCCATTGGACAGCATGCCTTCATTCCCTGTGTGCTACAGAGTTTAAGAACTTGCTGGTAATAGCAGAAGGCAATTTTAAGTAGCCCCAAAACCAGCAACAGCAGGTACTTGGATGTCCTGTCTTCACCTCTTCTAAAGATCATTATTCTTTCAAATGTTATTGGGGCTGTCTATATAGCCCCTTCTGTTCACAATTTCCAAAGGAAATAGCTGTGAGTATAGGTTTGTCTCCAGCTGGCTTTCTGTGATCCACAGGGCCTATGTGGATCTTTTGGGGCTGGATTTGGTTTTTTTTCCTGTTAAAATAGCTGCATACAACTCCTTTTTCTCATTTCCTTGGGTATGAATGAGTTCTTTTAATCAAAACAAATCCATCTGCAGCACCTATTCTCAAACATACTTCCATGTGTTCTTGCATTTTTGATGACAAAAATGTGTGAGGGATATATTCCATGCCCAGAGACAAGCACAGTCAAGGAGAAAAAAAGAAAAAACAAACCCAAACCACAACCTGTAAGTAGCAAATAATGGAGCCTTCCTTGCATATTGACAGTCAATTTACATAAAAATATCAAAGGCAATGACAGCAATAACCCAAAACACTCCATAGAGAAAAACTGGTTCAGCTAGCAAATTTTTGTGTTATTTCTAAAGCTATACCTTCAGCAAATAAAAGAGGCAGGTTTAGTCTTTTCCACGAACATGGAAGCATATTTTTGAAAAGTCACATCAACATTTAAAAACTCAGTTTTTAGTATTTCTGTATTTACTTAATTGTGCAGGACCAGATGAATTCAGATGATGGTTTCATCTGATGAACCAGAAGATGCTTTCCCTTTTGATTTGCTTTGGTAATTTTTCTTCAGAAGACCCCACCAGCGTTTCCGATGACTCACAACAAAAAGACACTCTAAAACACTGAAGACAATACAGAACTTCATCCCCAGTGAAAAAGACTTATGAAAGTATGTTGAAAAATTTTGCTTAAGTTCACAGGCATAAATAAGTTGGATGTACACAATAAGCCCTCACCTGAGGTGAAGAGATATGCTAATAATAGCAGTAATACACATTTATAGGTAGGCCTTTTTTATTGAGCATCCCTCATTGATTTACATATTAAAATACCACTATAGGTATATGTGACAATTTTTCTTAATGACCAGAAGTCATTCTTTGAGTGTTGAGTTTTTGGGTTTTGATGTTTTTTTAACTTGAAGAAAGCAGCAAACACCGAGTCAGTATAAAGATTGTGACTGAGCATTTAGATACAGCATTTAGACTATATACTAATGAAAAAACAGACCATTTAGAATTTTTTCTTTGAAATTGGGAGAAATAATAGTGTCCTTGCTTTAAGAACAATGTTTTCTGCTAAACACCAGAAGAGATTTTTTTCGTCCTGACTAAATAATCTATTTGACTCCTGTAAAAATTTGCTAAGTGAGTATAATATTTCAGTCTGCATGATTCCCTTTTCTGCTTCTAAGCAAGGAAATGAAAACAACAGGCAAAAAAAAAAGTTGATTAGAAGTAAGATACATGGCTATGCCTAATGGTGAAGAGCAATGTTATTTCTGCATGAAGGAATAGCTAATGGCTAAGAAAAGCATAACAAGAAAACCAGCGGTGAGAAAACTTCCGAAGGCTTAAATATGTGATTAGATTAATTATCCAAAAGACAGAGTATAAAATCAAGCATTTAAAAACATATGGCAATCTCCTTTGTCTCAGGAGCTAGCTAAGAATTTTACAACAAACCCATTCTTTAACAAAGTATCTGCTCTTTCCAAATTTTGGCCCATTGAAAACACAAAAGCATAACTTTTATTTCTCCTCTGCAAATCTGACTTTTAGCTGAGCCATGGGGAAAAAAAAAAGGTAAGATAGTGAATCTTTTCCAAAAAGTTAGTGCTGAGTTTCAGGAAAGGATGCAATAGTCTCATTCCAAGACACTTTCAATGTCCTTCACACAATCTCTTAAACAACAGCTATAAACAAAATGCTGGTTTTGTCCATCGTATATGTGGTTTCTTTTCTTCTGCACTACCTAATATACGTCAAGAAAATCACTAAGAAAGCATGGAATTTATGGGACTGATACAAATCCCACTACCTAGATTATAAATACTTGTCCCAAAAAGATACAAGAAAACATTTGGGAAATGTTTGCCCTATTTTTACTGACCATTAATTTAATCCAGCAATTTTCAATCAACGAAAATGCTTTCTAAAAACCTCAAGGAGAGTATCTTAGGTTGCCTGTACAGATAGAAGTTTAAGTTTGTTTGTTTTTCAAACCAAATTAATTTTCTTGCAAAATATTTAAAGAAATTGAAACCACATAAAGTGTGCTGGTTTAACATGCTCATTCATTTTGGAAAACAAAAATATTATAAAACTTAACAATTCTACAGAAATTTTGAACAGTGATAAAAAATCACCTGCAAATTGAACACTCAGGATTGATTACTCTAGTTGGGAGGCATTGCAACTTAGTACATTCAGAAGAAAATCCTACTCTTCAGTAGTCTTATTAAGACTTGTCATTAAGACCAAGGATTCTCTGACAACAACATCTACTATACAGACATTACCTGGGTTTACGTGTTTCACTTCCAATGCATAAAGGAGAAAAAAAAACCTTGCAACTTGACTAACTTACTAAGCTCTTTCCTTAATAAGACTATGTTAAGTCCTTCTGGTTTGCTAGGAAGCAAAATAGAGCTCTAAAAGCCCAAGATGAATAGCAAAAGTTTTCTCTTAACTGAGATACTAACCATTTATTCAAGTAAAAGACATCAAACTAATTCTTCACTGTGTCTCATCTAAAATTAAAGGCTCCTCCTCAGCACAGAATGGAAATAAAAAGGCAGTCATAACATGAATTTTCATGGCATGCCAGTGTTACTTTGCCAGATGACAGAATAATTATAATTTGATATTTTCAAGAGACTCTTTGGCTGCAAAACAAAGACTTTACATATACACCACATCCATTATCTCACAGGATCTGTGAATATCTGCAAGATATTGTGATCTGGGTATAATACACTTCAGGTTAACAAAACAGAGAATTCAGAGATTTGTTCTGCCTGTCAAAACAATATACTCAACAAGGACTTAAAACTTAAAAATGTGTTAGGTATATCAGATATTCTCCCAGTAACAGCATAAGGAAAAGTCTTCAAGCTATATAAGACTGCTATGCAAGAAAATATGATAGACAGAAAAATGGTAATACATAGTGTGGATCCTCTCCTCCATTTTCTCTGGAAACATACTTTAATTCTGCAATTCCATTCTTTAGCAAATAAGAAAATGTATTCCTTACCACATTTTGGTTGATCTTGTGCCTGAAACATGTGATGTACACAACATATGGCCAGTCATCAGGTTCCATCAGCACTCCTGCAGCATGGGCACAGGTAACATGGAAGGATGCTGGGCAGCGTCCATATGAACACTGAATGCAGGCACCAGAGATTTTTTTAACTCTCTGTCTGCAGAAGATACATTTCTGTGGGAGCAAAATAAACAGAGTATTTTCTGTATTATTCCAACTTCAATGATTCCTGCAAGTAACTCAAAGACTGAAAAGTTATTTGTGATCCAATGACTACATTTTTCACCTTATGCATAGTGAAAGGAACAGTATTTATGAATTATAAGGCAACTTAGTAAGATAATTAATACATAGTATTTTTGCCATTTTATATAAATGTGAACACAATCTGTTCCAATGCTATAGAAAGAAAAAAGATAGAGAGATAGAGATTAAGAGAGATAGAGATTAAGAAAGAGAGGAAGAGAGAAAGATTTAAAAGTTAAAGTTTAAATTCCATATTCTGAAAATCATTTAACTTAGTTCCCTACTATGAAGCTGGACTATATATATATGTAGACAGTCTTTGAAAAATGGTTAATCTAACACACTCAGGAAACAGTTTCTACAACATCCTCAAATAGCCTGTTACAGTGGATAAATCGCCTCTAAGTTAGAGACATTTTCTTTATCCCAAACCTTTGCATAATTCTACAGCTGAAGGCTGTTCCCAAGACCATTTTTATTTTTTAGCCTGGTTTTCACTGGGTATTTTCATTGAGTATTTAATAAAATGTCAATAGAGTAGGCTGTATTACCTCATGTCATATACTCAAACATATGTCAACAGCCTTAATAGCGTCAAGACACACTGCTTTTTTCCTTTTCCAAAATGAAGACCAAATCAAAATAATGTCACTATTTTGCAAATGACTCAAGTAATGACACAATAAGAAAAGAAGACAAAGGGATATAAGTTAACTAAGTCTAGGGACAAAGTTTTAATATACTGAAAAAGACAGTAAACTGTACCTTGCCACCACAAGGCATTAACAAACACACTAGATAGAATAATTACTTCAGTAACTTCTGCAGACAAATGTTTTTTATCACATATTATCCTCTGAGACCTCTCATCATGGCTAACAGAATGCAAATGTTATTGATGATCACAAAATTATCTCAGCTATTATAAACAGATTTTATGCAATGTCACAAAACAATGAATTTAATAAAACATACTCTTGGAATATTGCTTATTTCCATTTCTTCTAGATTTGCTGCCCACCAATTTGTTAAATACACTCATCTGCCTATGTTAAGAAAGAATACTTTTGGTAAGAGCTAGCCCTGTCAAGCTCACTGGTCCTAGCTTCTTTATCAACCTGAATGAAATACTCCAAGTTCTGCCTTCATGTTCACCCTTTGAAAGCAAACTCCCTGCATGGCTTGCACAAGCAGAAATTAAGAGCAATGCCTATCATCTGAACTTAGGGAAAAGTTTTAGCTATCATTCACTAAAAGGACCTGAATTCAGCTCACTCCACGGTAGCACTGTTGGGTTTGAAAGATTAGTAAGAGGCAACCTTTTTCCATCAAAAGAAATGGTTCAGAGACTTCTCTAATGCTGATAACTTGTTGTGCATTTGTATTCACGTGCATGAGGCAATTTTCAGGTAAGTGGAGTAACTGTTTTCCAAGGGAGCTTACAGATTTTATATATGTATGTATTACATATATATACTTTATATATACATACTCAGAACCTACTAAGTGGAAATTCCAGATAGAAAATACAATTGAAATCTAGTATGCATAATAGATACTAGATACTGGATACTGAGTTCATGCCAATAACAGAGCTCCTCTTGAATGCTTCTTCATACAGATATACACAAACTCATGAACCAGATTAATGGAAGAAGAAAGACCAAAGCAGTTATGAGTTTAAAAAAAAAAAAAAAATCAAAGAAAAAACAACGAATCAAAAACCCAACCAACCAACCAACCAAAACACCCTAAAACAAAGGTCACACACAAAAAAATCCCACATGTTCTGAAATAAACACCAAAACACAGTTCAAACAAAATGTAGAGAATGAAGAAAAGGAATAAAGGACAAAAAGGAATAAAAACCAGCTCAACTAGCATCAACCGAAGAAATTCTAACATTGCAGCAGGAAATGCTGGTTCCCCTTAAATTATTGGCTGCACATGCACAAGGAAGCAAATATGTAAACATTACAATGTGGTTGTAAGTTTTTCCTGTCTCTTACTAAAGTATCATAAAACCTTGGGAAATTTAAAAAATCTAAAACTATGCTATGTGAGGAAATCTTCAGAAAAAAAAATGAACTTACAACTCTATGTATTCACAATTGTTCTTTTATATTAATATTTTAAGGTTTACTACCTTCCAGAAGTAGAAAAATTAGAAAAATAAGAGCAATATAAGGACAGCAAGAAATGCTGAAAGAGAAGCTGGAAATGTAGTCAGGAAAACTGAAAATATGACAAATTAAATGGCATGGCCAAATCCTCGGAAATTGGGGTAAAACTTTATCCCTCCCCATAAGAGAGGCTGACTTCTGTTTTCTTCCAGCACAGGTTAAATTAATGAGAATGTCTGAGAAACTGGCATAGTATGAGAAAACATTTCTCACAATGTTTTACAGTTTCAACTTAAAAGTACTGAAAATAATTATTAAAAAACAAGCTGTCCAATTACTATTGACTATATTCTTATTTCATGATGGTGTAAAATTAGTGTAATTTTGATGAAGAGTAAAGTTGCCTCACATATAAAAGGAAAACTGCTTGGTTATAGATATTTCTGTGAATGCAAACCTAAGTCTGCATGCTGAAAGTGAAAAAATTCCCATTTTAACCATGCAATCAATCCATCTTACTACCAAATACAAGGAGGGTAATTGTTAGATCAATTAAGTCCAAACCAAATTAATCTTTTGTTCTAGACTCATACATTCTTCAGGTATCAAAAGGATTAAATCATGCATATGAACAGGGGGAAAAATGTTACTGTACATGCAGGAAAAGAAAAAACTTCCTATTTCTCTCTGTTCTTAAGGAATACCAGAAAAACTATGAAAACCATTCTTCTTTCAAGAATGCAGGAAAATAATCAAGATTTACAAATAAAAAAAATATGTTTCTTATCTTATGTAAGATGTCGTGTCCTTTGTACAAGCATGACACTGAGAAGGATGATACATATGTGTCTCAGCTTTACAAGGACTCTCAAACTGAGGCATGACTTTTGACAAGTACACACAAAAGTCTAGTATTCAAGCAAATTACAGCTTGCATAACTGTATCAGGCAACATGGCCCCATTCAGATGTAAAAGAAAAAGCCCTTTCATATTTGAAACTATACATCGAATAGTCAATCCACTTTAATTGATAAATAAAATCAGAACACATAAAATAAAAGCATAGCAAGCTATAAAAAATCTGTTTTACAGAGACATTTGGAACATTAGCTGAACTACATACCAAACTGTATATTAGCTATAAGTAGCAAATTGAACTGTGCTGTGTCTGGTCCGTATCGGCAATTCTTCCCCTCCCTGGCTTGTGAAAAATAATGCATTTCTCACACTCTAACTTGGGGTTTTACAACATATGAGTTTAAATTTTTTTCAACTTTTTTTTGTATGCTGGCATTATTTATTATAGTGTGGTGATACATGAAAATAAAAAAGGAGGATTATTAAATATACAAAAATTAAAAAATTTAAACAATCCCACTGAAAGTGACCGAAGGAAAAAAGCATCAAAATCTCAAGAGAAGAAAGGGAGCTACTGGCTGTGAATACTGAGGTTTCACTCTCTCCTCAGCTCTTCCCTGAAGTCTGACTTTGGTAAGTTTGTAAAATGAAGGAGTATGGAATGGAACCAATCCCAAACTATTCCTGCAAAAGAAAAGGTCAAAACACCTCTGTGGCAGGACAAACCTTATATTTACGTATGTAAGTTTGCCACTCAAGAAACAAACAAATTTGACACACCACGAACACATTTGCTAAAATACAATGCCCAAACGACAGTTTTTCAGTTGCTTGAAACTATAGCTGTTCATACCTGCTAAACCCCTTCTAGAAAGTTAGGAAGAATATAATTTTGATTTAATGATTGCTAGATATTAGTGCAAAGCAGAGCCAAGGGGAAAATAGCTGAGGATCAATCTTAATCAGAGATCCAGATGCAAAATGAATTGGAGAATAAAAAAAATTGTTTATATAACCAGAGATTAAGAATATAGGACAGAATAATGCACTGCAATTTTCTGGATTGTGAAATGACCTCTTTCTGCCCCCCAAAAGAAAAATGTTTTGCTGCAAATGAATTTCATTATCACGTAACAGCTCTTTAACGTTAATAGTCTGCAAATCTATAAACAGAATGGATTTTTAAAAACGAGTTTGAGGAAACTGGATGTCAGCATTTTGCAAAAGACAGCTCACTGGTAACTTTTGTAATAATTTTTATGCATTCTTATTTAAAGATTTAGAAATTGGTTCCCTCAAAAAAAGTAGTGTTTGCAAATAAAATTCCAGTCCCTAAAAGGATCATGAATTAATCACAGCAACAGTGTTTTCTGATGGAAGCATTTCTAAAAATAAGCACAAGCTGAGGTTGCAGCAAAAAGCCAGGGATGGATTTTAGGAAACAATTTTGAGCATTGATTTCTCTCCAAAATTATCGCTATGTCTTGGCAATCAGAACGACTTAAGTGAAGGAGTTCACTGTAGTAAAGCATTAAATGATACAAACAGAAGCTATTTCAAGACAGTCTCTAAAAATTATTAGACTTCCAAGTATTACTAAATATCATTCCATAAGAGTTCTGCTGCTGCTGCAGATGGTTAGTAACTACTATTCAGTGACTGATTCGTATATTCTCACCCGTTTTTATATATGTGCCAGATTTTTGATTTCTAATTTGAAATACTAGGACAGAGGTATCATTGCAAAATTAAGAAAATTAATGAAAAATCACCTTTTTTATGTAGTGCTTGCTTTATCATATCTTCATTTTGCAATGAACCTGCTTCGATTCAGAATTTACATTACCAGACAACCAGTATTGCCATCATGTATGAACACACCCTAAATAGTCAGCCTGACTGTAAGCAATAGTACCCACAGATATACACAGATTTTTAACACAGCAAAGATTTTAGAGAATATTGGCAGAAGGAGGTTCACAAGCCTATCAGCTATTATAATCTGAGACTTACAGTAAAAAATGCACAGTTGAAACTAATCTTTTCCTTCTCCATTCCAAAGTTAGAACATGGAATAAAAATGACAAAGATTACAGCAAGGGTTGGCAGCAAGGTACTGGCACAAAGATTTGTTAATGATGCGAAACGCAGTCAGAAGATGCATACTATGAAGACATTTGACACATTATCTGCAGATCAGTGAGCATGTGCTGTCTGAACAACTGTCTTTTAGAATACAAAGTCAGCACTTAATTTTGGCAGACAGCATAGTATGTCTCTATGGAAACAAACTCATTACTGTTTTTACATTTTATGTTTCCTTTTATTCCTAATTAATTTAAACCAAGATGAGTACTTGAGCTATGAAATTGACAGCATCAGAACATGCGAAGAAAGAGTTTGTTAGATGATATACTCTACTTCATTGTTCAGACAATTATATAAAATTAAGTAGGAATGTTGTTAAAGTACCAAGAGACTATTTTGCTTTCCTCTGGTATTTCAAACATAACAACCAGTACCTCAGGGGGAAAAGCCCTAGTGCTTGTAGAAAACAATTTGTGATTTCTTACTATTCACTAAGTCTGCCTATAGTATGAGGCTATGGCAAGTTAAAGATGGTAGACATTATCTAGGTGAAATTCTTCTAGTTGTAAATTTCATCAGAAAAGTAAACATAACTTATGCATCACTAATAATTAGAGACAGTAATCCTATCCTCCAATAACCCTGTGATAATGTAGTTTTGGGTTTACTCTCAGTGAATGAAATTGTAAGTTGTTTAATTTTGAATTGAACATGAAAAGTTACTGAAATCATGCCACATATTCATATTGATTTAAAATACAATTTTAACAGATCACAAAATCTACCAAGACTGGTCAAAATCACATATAAATACAATATCCATCAATTATTTCAATCAAACTGTTAAGGTACTAGTAGCTTTTAATTAATAGGGAAGAGAAGACCAAAATATAGTGCAGAGTTAAGAAAAAACTAATTTCTCCTGAAGCATGAATTGTGTGATTGTAATGAAAGAGTCATTAAACAGTAGATTAAAAGAGAAAGAAAAAGAATCAAAGAAAACAAAACACTTGGTGAAGAAGTACTTATTTTGAAAGTACATGAAAGGGTTTGTGCTTCTGTGATACACTCCACGGTCTCAGTAGCTGGTAAAACAAGTGTTGTAAGGCAAAAGGTAAGAAATAAAAGACTCTGTTAGAGTTTCAGTTGTCTCACAATCACTATATCTACAACTATGCCATATCTTGAGAAATAAACTGCTGTGTATTTATTTTCAGTATTCTTGAAGTTCTCAACTTCATAATGACATTTCAAAACCAAGCAGTGTCCTCAAGTCCCTACGTTTTTCAGGCGAGAGCAGTACCATTATCACTCTATACTGTCAGAGATACTCTGAAAGTACACAAGATGTCTCTAATCCTACCATAGAGATCTACTGATAAAAATACCATATAAACATATCTCCACTATCTCCTCAGTTTTATTTACAAGTACTAAAAGGAAAACATTAAATCACCAACACCTTCTTTAAAAAGAGGAATCCCTATATACATAGGGAATATTCTGCTAGCACATATTCACTGAACACAAGAATAAACTCCACTTTCTTCCAGATGTATATACATCAGGTCACATTGAGAATTTAGTCATCCTAACTCTTCTTTTACCCTTATATCCACCTGCCTTCCTCCCCCGTAGGTTTGAAATGTTGCAGGTCTTGTGTTTTTACCCACCACAGTTTTCACCTTTTATCCTCCAAATTGTGCTATAACAAACACACAGGCTTAAAAAGACCTTTTTTTTTTTCCTTGGGAGCACTGAGCCTGTACTCACTGCATCTTTCAGGCATCCTGAAATGAACAAGAAATGATTGATGCTAGTATAGGAAGAGCAAAATTTCAAGAAGATTAATATAGGAGGTTGGAAAGAATCTCCTTTTCTTTATTCTTCAGGAAGAAAGCCTTTTTATTAAAACTTTCCTTCTGATTTGCATAGACCAATTTGAACAGATTTGCCATTTATACAAAGGCTAAAATATGTGACAAGCTGTGAAATGCCATTTAGGCTGAAAAGGTGATGAGGCATCATTTCACTGCCTCACTGCTGCAGCCTCCAGGCATGCCACTATTATACTGTAACACACTTTTTCCAGCTGATTCCTATAGGCATTAGTGGAATTTAAGTCAATGGTCAAGTCCAGGTTCTTTTCTGCACTCTGGTCATTCAGCCACACAGCTCTAAACCCTAGTGCATGGCAGAGACAAAACAACTGTGCAAAACAAGGGCAAAACTATTCCAAAGAATAATGGAGGTTGGTGGGGAGCTCCAGAGCTCATGTAGAACAAGACTTAAATCAGGTTGCATAAGGCCCATCCAGCTGACTTTTGAACATCTACAAAGGCACAAATCTCCCAGCCTTGCTGGGCACCTGTTCAAGTGTTCAACTATCAGCTTTCATAACCAAAAACTCTTTTCACAACACTACCATATTCTGTGTTCTTTGCCTGTCAAGCTACTACCATGCACCTCCAGCAAGCATCCCTCTCCCTCTTGCCTGTATCCTCTGATTCCTTCAGTATAAAAAGCAGCGAAATCTTTGCAAAAAGGTGTCTCTTTTCCAAGTTGAACAGACCCAGTCTCTTCAGTCCCTTTGTACACATACTGCACTCCTGACCTGACCATCTCAGTGACCTTTCACTGGACTTGCTGCCATATGCCAATAAAAGGCAGACCAGCCCAGATGCTGTCTTAACAAAAGTCAAATAAAATGGAAGGATGGATCAATACCTAGGCCATACCATGCCTCGGATGCAGTTTGTCCCCTGCTGCAAGGGCACACTGCTGATTCACGTGTAACATCTCCATCAAGATTCCCACTGGTTTTCCTGCAAAGCCAATCAAGCTAAATTCCAGTGGCAGACTTTGTATTATTCAATTTCAAAAGAGACAGATTTCCCCCTAAAATAGAGCATGGATACACAAATTAGTTAGAGAAGGTATCTAGAATTTGCCAACTCAGAAGAGCCTTCAACAGACCATGAATAGAGAATTTTAAGAGCCATTTCAGGCTCCAATTCTTCATGAGTTTCCATTTAACGCAAAGTATTGCTCTGAGTAATACCATTATTGTACCATATTGTATATGGTACAGAAGTCAGCACTGTTTCTACATAGTTTATTTTTTAATAATTGCATTATGGTACTTCATATACATCCACAGAAACACACAGAAATTTGCCATTCTAATTAGATAGCAATTAAAACTAGACCACCAAGAATGCAGCATTGAAAGGATTATATTATTGGCAATATCCCAAAATCAATTTATGAAATGAAGAATTGCAAGGACAGTTTTTAT
The DNA here is from genome assembly GCA_034336665.1 of Luscinia megarhynchos. Taxonomy (NCBI): domain Eukaryota; kingdom Metazoa; phylum Chordata; class Aves; order Passeriformes; family Muscicapidae; genus Luscinia; species Luscinia megarhynchos. The sequence goes on along the minus strand of CM067592.1, from coordinate 27,470,982 downwards.
CAAAATAGAGGTACCACCATCTAATAAGCTATCCTTTTGAGAATGTTAAGTCAACATGGTAATATCCCCAAACTAAAAATGTATTTCCAAACAGACTCAAAAAACCCCAGTATTACTAAAGAGACAATTGTACAGAATTTAAGATACACCAGTTACAATGCTCAGAAAAAAGTATCTTGTCAGGCTCAAACAGAAACCTCTGACGACAATAGAAACAAACATACTCCATCTACCTACTAGCATGACAGTAATGTGTTGCTTTGCATCTTAAAAGATTAGAAGGCAGAATGGACTTCAGTGTATTCCTCTGGGCAAGAAGGGGTCATGGCAAATTATGTAAGTGAATGCACTTTGCCTCTGGGAAGGAAAATATTGTGCTTGTGAAGCACACTGAATGAGGCCACAGCTGCTTGTCAAGTTGTTCTCTGTTGAAAGGAAGCTGCTGTGGACAGCATACACTACTAGAAAATTAGGATAAGTAAAAACATTTAGTGCAACTTATGTTACTGGCCATGAAACAGCTGTCATCCCTACAGTAAATCGAGCAAACATGAGTCGTGCCATTTCCAGGTACAAATAATAACATATAAACAATGAAATAAGTCTGGGAACAGAGGGCTATTTCAGAGTTAGAGCTAAATGAGGTATTTTTTGTTTGGTGTGGGCTTCTTTTTTTTCATTCTTGTTGTTTGGGGTTTTTTTGCTTGGGGTCAAGGCACACATAAGCTTAACATGCACTGTATCACAGAAAGTTTACTTTTCGGTCTTAAAACCTTGAGGGACTCCATAGCTCACAAAGAAAAGATTATTTCTGACGCTTTCAGTCAAAAGGCAAAACCTATTTTTCAGCAGAGCTGATGTTACCATTATACCTAACCAGAAAATTTGAACAGACAAAAGTGATAAGGCAGTACAGAAAATGTATCCTTTAAGACACATTAAAATGTAGTAACTATAAGAATTTAAAAAAAAAAATTCTACAACCCAAAACGAATCAGGGGTAGTATCTTAAAAACAGAAAGCTATTTCTAAATATTTCCCTAATTTCTAAGTTCTGTACTAACTTCACTAAGTAAATATTCAGAAGAATCAGATGCAGAAGAGGCTGTCTTGCCTTTAGAGTATTTAGCCATTATAAAAATTTGAAAAATAAAAATAATTGTTTTCTCTAGACTGAAACATATTAGTTGTTAATATACTTACTGGTTAAAATAATTATTGGCAAAAAATGCAGAAGCATTATATTTTAAATTTTTTTCCCCCCTCCATCTTTATTTTTTTTTCCTGTTACTTTCCTCAAAAGTTTTAAAAAAATAAAAGAACAATATGATGTCTTTATTGTGGACATGTGGGCAAATGATCTTTTGGTTAAGAAAGTATAATATACTTTCTTTGGTTAAGAAAGTATCATCCTTCTTGCATAAACCTAAAAGTATGTCAGCATAGTTGCAAAGCATTCCAAGTTTGCCATGGAAACAACATTCTTATTTCAAAATGTTACAACTGCTCACTGCAGACTATTGGCATGAAAGCTCCCAATCCGAGCTCATTGACAGCTTCTAGAGTGGACAGATGAGGCATGGAAAATATTTTAAATTAGTTCATTTATCTTGCTCAGACATGGGAAGAGATGGAGAATTTTTCATATTTATAGAAAAAAAAGCAGAGGGAGAGAGAGAGAGGGAGAGAGAGGGAAGAGGGGAAGAGGGGAAGAGGGGAGAGGCATGGGTAAAGCTGAGTAAAAAGGTAGAGGAAAGAAAGGAAAAAAGGTAGAAGGAGGATAAAACTAAGGTAAAGGTAGAACAGGAATAAAGTGATGGGTAAGAGGGTAAAGGTGGAAAGGGAGGAAATGGGGAAAGAAAGCATCTTTTTCTACTAATTGCAACTAGTTAAGCCAAATTTCACACCTAATGCATTTTTCGTTCATTAGAAAATATATACCCCAACACCAGCCAAACCAGTAGATGATCTGCAATTACTGACTGCTTCTGCAGTATCAGTTCAAATTCCTTATATAAAGAGGCTTTGAATCCTATTTATTTGCATGCATCAAATAATTCAAATATATCTCTCATTCTAAAAGTAAACAGAAAAGTGAGACAATGCAGTTCAAAGAGAATCTGAACAAAAAGGAATGTGTGTCTTGGTTATTTCCAACAGGGTTATCACCTATGGATAACATTTTATTCTCTTTTGTACTGCTATTTCCTGTAAGCAACTCAATTTTTGTTTCACATAGAAACATATATGTCTAATGTTCATATTTGTAATTTATTCAAAATGTCTGGTCCTTTAACAAGCTTTTCAAATGAAGTGATTAGATTTGAACGAAGTTAGATTTTTCCTCATATCTTTATCTTCTATGTTAGTCATTTTACAGTTTTGTGCTCTGGGAAATACTTCGTACCCTTGTTGGACATGGAATTGATTTGTTTAGTGTAAGTATTGAGCAATGACTGTTAGGGAATGGAAAGCTGGTCTCTCTTCCACTGTGATGCCCAGTCCAACAACACTGTATTAGAGACAGAAAATTTTTAGAAGCTAACTGCGTGTTCAGGGTGTGTACTGACTCATGTATTTGGTTTAAGCGGACCCATTTAGCATGCAAACTATTTTGTTTGATTTTAAAATACCCTTTTTTGCATCTTTGCCATCTGGCTGCACACTTCTCTTTCCCAAAAAGCATAATCCATTTACCACTGCAAACAGAACTTCATTAAATTAATAAATACTAGCCTGGTCCTCTAGCCCAGTTGTCCAGTCTGGAGAGGTTCTTTTTTCTGCATTTGTATCACAAACATTTTCATTAATGCAGGACTCATTCACGGGGAATCAAGCTTCTAAGCAGCAATCTAATTTTAAAGGTAATTTTAAAAAATTCCCTGCCAAAGGATGTAAGCAACAATATGTAGAAAAGTATGAAAGCACAATATTTCAAAAATCACAGAACGGGAACAACATTTTGACACCAATTTTCTAAACTTCTTTTTGACTAGTTAGACTTCTGGAAGATATTCTTTTGCTCCTCACAGTGCAACCAACTCCTTTGTTAATGGACCACTGAAAGATGCCTCATTGTGTCTTAATGGCATAATACATTACAGAAGTCAGGTGAAGGAAGGAATTACACCTCTCAATCTGAAGACATGTCATATAAAAAGCAATAGCTGATATTTTCAGAAAGAAATACAACAACAATTTGCAAACATAGCACCGCCAAGTAACTGGCAAAGTTTTGAAAACATATCTAGCATAGAAAACATTCTTTATGACTTGTCCAGAATTCAGTTAAATCCTTTAATAAACTAATCTGACTGGAACAACCAACACGGATTTTAACATGCCACTCATTTGTCTAAGCAACTTGATAAATTTTTAGAGCAGGTATGTATAATATTTCAAAGCACAACTTACTTGTTTCAGCTTCTAAATAACCAAAAATTGATCCACTATACTAAATTTAATCCCTAAAAACATTTAAAATGTTTATTCCGGAACTCCTACAGCACAGAGAAGTTTTCAACCTATGCATTGTCAAATTGCTAAACACAATCCAGTGACTCACGACTAGAGAAAAAAAGATATGGATATTTGGATCTATGGAGTATCACAGTATAGAACAGCTAATACAGTGATATAGTTGCACTCGTGATATCTAAATTTTATGTGCAACTGTGAATTAATAATATACTTATTTCCACAGGCCTGCGCAATATTATGACTATGTCGCAGTTTGACACTGGCTAGAAGCCAGGAACCCAGAAAAATCACTCATTCTCCTCTGCCATAGTCAAGGAGAACAAAAATTAAAAGCCTCATGGAGTGAGATAAGGATTAGGAGAAAAACACATTAAGGACAAAACAGGCTCAAAATCTTAGAGTTATAAAGAAATAAATTTATTAACAGAATTAAAAAAGGATAATGAGAACTAAAATAAACCTTTAGAACACCTTTCTCCCTGTCAACCCCAGCCCTTTTTTTTCTTCCCAGCGACAGCACAGAGAGACAAAACATGGTTTTTTTAATCAGTTTGTCACTTCTAAATTATTTCAGTTCACTTAAGGAGAGGAATCTCTTTTGTTATGTCATGGTTTCCTTCCCATAGGACACAGTTCTCTGTGAATTTCTCCAATGTGGTTCAAATTTTCATGAGTAGCAGTCTCACCCAAACTGATGTCCTTCCCACGGCCAGAGCAGTCTTCCCACAACGGATTGTGTGGGTCATTAGTTCATCAGGTGTAATCTTTTAAGGCTGAGCTGTTCTGGTACAAAAGCAAGGGTCCTCTTTCTCTCTCTGGAAGCTAGGGTTCTCTCTCCCTCTGTGTTTGAGTTTCCCACCAAATTACAGCTTTTCAGCATCCACACACTCCAGCGTGAGCACCCTTTCTCATGGGATATGAATGGACCTCTACATCCCCCCATGGCACTTCATGAATTACAGGGAAACAGTTTGTTGTGTTCTATTCCTCACCACAGCTTGCAGAAGAATCTCAGCTCCAACACCTGGAGCACCTCCTCCTTCCCCTCCTTCCTTTTCACTGACCTTAGCATCACCTTGCTGTTCTCCCTTCGTGTTTTCACATTTTCCTTTTTTCTGACTCAGAAGAGAATTGGTGTCCACAGGTTCCTTTATTCTCAAGTTCTATCAACTGTAAAGTTTTTTTCTATCAACTGTAAAGTTTTTATAGAGTTCTGCAGTGCTGAAAGGTTGATCCCATCTGGGTTCCACATCGAGGAACTGTCTGTCACCCTCCTCGCTGTCGGCCACATGGTCCCCGCCAGCACCAAGCGGTGTCGGCCACAGCAGTGGTGGTTCCATTCAGCACCTCTCTTTATGTGGACCACTGAAAAGGAAAAGCTGCAACCGCCACTTCTGCCCTTCTCTTAACAGCAGGACTGGCCAGAAAACAGGTAAATTTCACTGCAAACCATGCTGAGTTGGCATGGCCGCTCCCGGCCCCAGCGGCTGCGCTGGGGCACTCCCCCAGCAGCTGTGCCAAGATGGCCCTCCAGCGGCTGCCTCTCCACACCTCAAAAGAAGAAACAGAGTCGCAAGCATTTTTTTCCTTTCTTAAGTATGTCATCACAGAGACATTACTAACTTCTCTAGTTGGGTTAGTAGCATGTCTATTTTCAGAGCCAGCCCATGATTGATCCTGTCAGGCATGGAGGAAGCTTCTAGCAGCTTGCCACAGAAAAATCACTTCCGTGGCTGGCTTCTTCCCTCCTCATCAAAAAATCAAGCCATGCAAAACCAACACAGACTAACAAACCCTTGTGATTCCAGTGGTGGGGGCACACATGGTATTAACCTTCGTATAGCATGTACTTGGCACAGCACCCTCAGAACAGTGTCTGAGAGGACCTTAGGACTCACTTCTGAGAGAGCTCACTGTAGCCTGAGATCACACAAGAGGCAACGCTGAGCATTTATATAACACAGAAAAGACAAAATCTCTGGAAGCAAAACTGATTTCTTTGAAGTCCTGTAGATCAGTCAAGTCCGTAGATGATAAAACTGGTACCTGCCCATTCCATGTTGATAGGTTTGACATAAATCTCTGTAACAGTAATTCACCTTTCACTTGTAACTTCATCTAAAAAATAGCAGCTTCAACAGTGAGGAGGTCGCATTTGATAATCAAGCATTTTAAAAGTTGGGTTTAAACTTTTTACAGAGCTATTTCTAGAAGAATGAAGGAAAGCTGAAAAAGGAAAAGTATATATATATAAAATCTTTGTTATATTTAGGATTCAAAGTCCATGTTTTAGTGCTTTCACTGCTTCACTCTGAAATACTGTGGGTTTTTTTAATTGTCTCACTTCACTCATATTTTTAATTTATTATTAACAGCCAGTTTTTAAGCTTTGAGGAAGTTTGTCCAAAGAAACACAGCAGAAGTTAGAAAAAGATCACACTAAGTTCTCTTAGTCTAGACATATTTATCTCTAAGTCAGACAAAGGCAAAGAACATAACCAAATAAAAACCAAAAGTAAACCTGCTTTCTCCTAATGTGAAATTAAAAAAAAATGCATTTATCATCATTCATTCTTTAAAACAGCAATTCAATATCTCTTTATGTTAATATTTAATATAAGTGGAAACTCTTGCCAATTTCCTCTACATCCCTGAAGATACTAGACATAAAGAATTGTGTGGTCTAGAGCTGAAAATTAATGATGATTAAGTGGATATGAGTTTAGTTACCAGCAAGCAGGCAAACATCTGTTTTGAACACAATCATTGAATTTTTGGGTTCTGCTCTAGAAATGGCATTCTCGGATCTTAGCAATAAGTTACGTAGAACCAGCTGAAGCATCTTGAAAACTTCCACTATCATGGCTAGCATGGCACTTTCAGTGCCAGAAACAAAGACTCTGTGCGAACTACCATGAACTACTTTAGGCCATTTTGAGACCAGTCTCTTTCAGTTTGATTAGTTTTGTTCTATTGCTCTGAGATAGACAATTGAAATTGTGCACTTTCATATCTACCTATATATATTTACTACAGCACACTGTTTACAAAACTGGCTTGCAAATGAGTTCCAGAAACTTCTTACCTTCTCTCATTTTGTTTAATATACTTCTGAAAGAGCTCATTCAAAGTCATGAATCCATGTACCATTTTCAGAGCTGTTTCTTAGCTAATTTTTATCTGTCACTTACTGTTTTCACTACTTGAGGTCATCTCAACCTGAACCTGTTTCACTCTATAAGCATAGAGCCAAGATCTTTTAAACTTGAGATCTTTGCTCTCATTGAAGTTCCTCTCTCAACATTACTCTTCTACCAACTATCAATGGCAACATGAGAAAAAATAATCATCATCATCTTCTGACTTAATGACCTCAGTAATTTATCAGAGACTCAAAAACCTCAAAGTATCAGTTGAAGAAGAAGTGACGTCCTAAGTAAATCTTCTAGGAACTTTTAAATTCAAAATGTGTGGTATTTTTCAATGGTACATGAAATATCATATATTAAATAAGCAATGTGGTCCTCCTCTCAATTGTGAATAAAAAGAAATATGACTGCATACATGCAACAATGTTCTATCTAGTCTTTATGTACAAACTAACAGTTTCAGTTTTTTCTTTTGTCTTCAGCTGGATTTCTCACAATTGATCTTCTATTCTTTCCTTCGAATGCCCCTGAGCCCCCAAAAGATGGTTGTATTTCACTGATTGACAGACATAGCTTACTCAAACAGAATGCAGTAAGATATAAATGAATTGATATAAACTTATTTGACAAAGATTATACAGCTGTTTCTAGGGAGGAAACGCACATAACAACACACTCTAAATTCTGTATTTTCTGCATAATAGGATGCATGAAAATTTAATGTATTGAAGTTCTGTATTTAGTGACTACCAAGACTACTAAAGTAGTGGTAAATGTCTAATCAAGTTCTCTTACTAAATTGATATACCATATAGTAACCAAAAACAAGTAATAAAATCCTGCCTAGTAAAATAAACAGTCGATCCTTAGAAAATATTGGAGGTGGGGAGAGGTGTGTTCTGTGTTTATGCAAAGTTCGCTGTACTTTAATAAAGTCTGCTCTCAGTCTTTAAGTAATTTCTATCTATGGTCAGTATTCTTCATAATTCTAATAGTCTTTCCATGCCCTGTGTATTTCAGAAGATCAACTATCAAAAAAGTAAGGACAGAGACTCAAAAAGAGCAATAAAGTGCTTATTTTGGTTCCCATTACTGAAAACATGATTGTATGTATTTCAGTGCTCTCACTAAAGCCATTTAAATTTCAACATTGTAGAAATGTTGAGTATAGAATAAATGTGATTCATCTTGCATTAGCTAGGCATTACTTCTGCTCCTTCTGCTTGCTCAAGATAAATGATACAGCTTGTCCATGATTAGGTACAATTCCTCCACATTAATTTTTGCAGATTTTTTAATTCAGCAAACATGAGAAAAAAACTAACATGTAGCAAATACATCCAGTACAACCGCATGTAACTTTTACAGCACAAATTAAAACATAACAATTTCTCACTGCAAAAAGCAAACAAATAAATACCAGAAATAATAAGCACTATAGAATTTAAATACTTTTGGGAGGTTTTATTCTTTTATTTTTCCAAGCTGCCCGAGGAAGGAAATGCATGCAATTACATACCACAAAGTTATGACTCATTACAAAATCACAATTGAAACTCATCATACTTAGGTTAGCACTCACAGACATTTATTGCAATGGAGAATATAAGCAGTATCTCACTTGCTAAGATAAAAAGATTTGTTCAAGAAAAGACATGTTTTACTAAATACAAGATACAGCAGGCAGAAGAGAGGTCCCTAAACGCAACCTGGAAAGTTTAGGTGCTAAATTCCTGAGGGAAGGAGATGCCGTAACATTGACTATCTAACGCCAGACAAAGAAAGCAGAAAATGTATCTTGCCTGGATATTACAACAAGCAACAAAGCAGTGCGGCAAGTGTTAGAGCAGGCATGGGAACTGTGACTCTTGAAACATGACATAATGAATTCGCATTGCCTCACGACTTTTCCCATGTGAATTTTTCAATAGATTAACTCAACACATCTGAAACTTGACCCAGGACACTTGAGTTTGACATGGCTGAAATATCTTCATCAGGGCAGACTGCTGACCACAACGTAGATTATTTCAATGACAAGATTTCATGAGGTCTCTTCTGCTCATACTGACACTGCCTTAGCACTTATTAATGTATAAGGAAAAATAACCAGGCCTTCTGTAACAAGCTTATACAACCTGTGACACCTGATTTTGCCACAGTGCATGCTTTAAACTACACAGTAGGATAAATTATTTTTTATAAAAATCCACACAGAATGGTTGTTTGAAGTGTGGAGCTATTTTTAAGCACTTCCAATATGCAGAAACATCATAACTGATGATTAATATACAAGTATGCTAAAGAATAACTGATCTTTGCCTAAAGCTAGGACAAAGTGAAAGATACTGAAAGATAAGCAAAAAGTATTAACCAGATAAAAATGGTTAACTATGACACATTCCTTACACATGCTAGTTACCAGAAGTACAGACCCCAGAGGTCCTCAAGAAGACCTCTAAGGCAAAAATTCAGTTTTCATGTCCCTCCAGAGGCAGGCATTGAAACAAAATGAATCTCTTAAGTTTTAAAGAGTAACTCCAGAGAATGTAAAGAGTCACCTACTCATATAGCCAAAAGTTTACTAATTAGAGAATCTGAAAATGCACACTCACCTACTTTCTACCTGTTTTAATCTGCAGTATTTCCATATTCCCTGCAAGTTTAATGCAGGACCCCAGGTGTCCATCTTTAACGCAGTGAGCCGGTGCATCTGCTCAATTGCATAATGCTGTTTTCTGCCACAGTGAATTTCATCACAGTGAAAGCAAAACAGCTTTTTATGAAAACAGAATGCTTTGAAAATATATTGAAATAAAAGGAACATGCTACTTTTGCTTTGGCAGAGCTGAGAATATTTTAAATGTCTATTGTGTTTTGATATCTCTTTTAATATGCTGCCTTCATTAATGAATAAAAATTTCATACTTTTTTCCCCATACCTTCCTTTTTTTCCCAGAAAAATATGTTCAAACTTTGACTCATGAAATGTCTCTGTAAATCTTCCCTGAAAATCAAAAAGGAGAATGAAAAGTTCCTACATTTGATAAATCAGTCATTTTTTCTATATATGAATTTTGTACATTTTCTGTTCCACAGAGAGCAAGTGATGGATTTCACTGATTGAAAGACATAGCTTACTCAAACAGTATGCAGTAAGATACAAATGAATTGATATAAACTTATTTTACAAAGATTATACAGCTGTTCTAAGGAGAAAACGCACATAACAACACACTCTAAATTCTGTATTTCTAATTATTTAGTACATAGGCCTAAACAGAGGATGTTACAAGTCTCTTATAGTCCATGTTTATGCAGGTCCTTATAAAGCAAAGGAGTAAGAGAGGCATCACGCATCCAATTTTGTTGCAAATTTTAAGTAGCTGCAGAACATTTGGTCACTGAGTTTGGAAGTATACACCTTTTCTCAGGTTTAGACAAAATCTGTGACAACTCAAGGCTCCTTTTAGTTATAGCAGTTTAAACACAATTTTCCATAACAATCAGAATAATTTTTGAATATAAAACAAATCCAAAAATTGGCTTTTGAACTTCTCAACAGTTTTTAAAAGCAGGTCACAGACATGACTATAAAAACTTTAAATATTTACTGACAGCTAAGAAAATAGGTGAGGCCTCCACTAATTTATCTTTTGATCACCTTCTTCCTGTAAATGTTTTCTGTAGTATGTTGTATAGAGCTTTAGGAAACGAAAACGGCTGTTTCAGCTTGAAACATGCTCCTTTTCTGCACATCCAAGAACAGAAAAAAACTTCATGACGTCCAAGAAAATGAATATGATAGTCCCAAAAGATGTTTATTACTTTGCGAAATCTTTCCATTTATTGAAAGAAATTAAGCTTGTGTTATGTTTCACTACAACCACACAAACATATGGTAAGTGCTGTTACTGTTAGTTAGGCAGTGGCTATCTGGAACATACTTTGCAGGGACATGTATATTTCTAGTCTTTTTCTAGAATAGTTGCTTTCTCTTTAGTGTTCAGAAGTACATCCTGACTACTAATTATGGAGTAAGAACTGATACTGTTCCTCAGCCCAGAAATCAAAACAATTCCTTCATACTCCTTTTAGGAATATATTGTCAGGGTTTAACCCTAGCTGGCAACTAAGCACCAAGCAGCCCTTGAGCTGCTCACTCCCCTCTACTCCCCAGTGAGACTGGGGAGATGAACCAGAAAAATGGCAAAACATGTGAGGTTCAGGTAAGAACATTTAATAATTGAAGCAAACTAAAATATAATGAAACTAATAATACTAATGATAATAATAACAACAATAATAACAATGGTTATGAAAAGGAGAGAGAAAGAGAAATACAAAACCCAAGAGAAACAAGTGATGCACAAGACAGTTTCTCACCCACCACTAACTGATGCTAAACTTGTCCCCAAACTGTGATCAAGCCCTGTTCCAGGTAACTCTCCCAGTTAATATATCATGGGCATCACATTTTATGGTGTTAATAGGCCTTTGGCCCACTCAGGTCACCAATCCTGGCCATGCTCCCTCACAGCTTCTTGTGCACTTCCTCAACTGCTATGGGACACTAAAAAGCCCTATTGACATTACGTTCATTATAAATCCAAAACACAGCACTGCATCAGCTACTAGAAAGAACTCTGGTTCAGCTGAAATCAGGACAGATAAAAAACAATGAAAGAATACAGACTTATTTGCAAAGAACACTACATGCAATTATTTTCAGCTAAAGCAATTAACACCTAAAGAAATTATGAGCAGTAATCTAGAAAACCCTCAGCTGTGCATTGCGAAGATCAATGTCTTAGAAATCAGAGGCAACCAGCAAGTCCACCCACATACCTAACAGCTACGTAATCATACAGGTACAAAGAAAGAACTGTGTCAATTCAAGGAGGAGTGGTTGAAAGCGGAAGGCTTTTACCTTTTCACAACTTCTCACAAAGAAAGAACTGTGTCAATTCAAGGAGGAGTGGTTGAAAGAGGAAGGCTTTTACCTTTTCACAACTTCTCACTGTATCAGTAAGGAGAAATATTAAATTACTCCTACCCATTGATTTGCTGCAGCATGTAGCTTGGTCAAGCAAAACCAGGGAAGATACCTGGTTAAGGCAGGGAATCATTGTCCCATTCCTCCTACAACTGAGAGACTCAGTTTCTAAGTTGCACTTGAGGGCTGTAAACATTTCAGCACAGCTACAGATAGTAAATCTCCGCCCTCCAGCAAGCAAGCACACAGCAGACCAAAGTAACACTTAGTTCAGGTTTAACACCTGAGGAGGAAAGGACCAAGAAACTACACCTCTCCATGGCTGGGGCAGAGTAACAGGGGAAACAATTGTAAAGCTGTTTGGTTTAGTTATTGCTGAGGTCTGAATTCCCACCCTATGACAAGCTATTCCATCGTATTTCCCTTCCTGCTTCCTCTGATTCTCCTCTTTCTCTTTTTCTTCCCTCCAAAATATGAAAGATATACCTCCTGTAAGTTACATCTTGTGAGAAACATTAAGTACATAAGATGACAAGAGATCTCTGGTATAATGCAATTTACTCCCCTGCAGTTTGAATGGCAAGTTTATTCAAAATTGGCTCTTCATTGATTTAAAGTGCTACTGATTTGTAACATGAATTTCCAGAAAGCAGACTTTTGCTCCCCCAACTTAAATTTATTTTTCATGTTTGGATAGTGAGATTAGCAGCAAAGCCATTTCTAAGAATTGGTGCAATAGGCTACAACTATTTTTCCTGATTTATCTTTATAAAATGTATGAAATATGTTTAAATTATATAAAAGACAATTCTTAGGGAAATAAAATTTTCTTACATTGCTACCTCTAAAAACACTATCTTAATTCTCTTCTAAAATCACGCTAGTGTAGCATAGGACATGAAATCCGTGTGCCTTAAGAGATCTCAGATTTATTAAATAGCATCATTTTTATTACTAGTGATTACTAGTGATTTTGACTTCATGCCGAAGTTCCTAATTAGCACACTGTAACAGAACTAGAAGATAGCAAATTTTAAATAACACTGTGATAAAGAACAAATGCAAAATGTATCCATTAATATTAATAATCTCTTTTTAAAGGACTGGATATTTGATGGCTTGAAAAAACAATCTAACTTTTTATTTTCTTATCGCAAATATGAAATTCAAAAGCTTCTTAAAGGAAGAATTTCTTTATGGATGGTTTCAGAAAAAAGCTCAGCAGCAACTGTAAGGAATAACAGCATAACAGAAATTGAGTAAGCATGTGAATGGAATATAAACCATATGTAAAGGGGCTCATGATCTCTAAAGTGCTAAATGCTACTGTTTCAAAGATCAGGGCTCCTACAGGCTTTAGATAGTACATTTTTACTATCTGCATAAAGAATCAGGGAATGAGCAACTCTGGGAAAAAACCCAAAATAAGCAACCTGAAGACAAAAATGTGCCATGGATAAAATACAGATTATATCCACATGATGTCATTGAAAAACATGAAAAAGACATATTGAAATGGAGGAACCGAAATTCAATATTGAAAGCATTAATCTTTAAAAAGCTATAAAAACATGGACAGGAAACATTCGGATGTTGCAGTTATCCTATATACTCAGAAAATGACTAAGAACTTGTATACTCCATGATCCAGCTATGAATGTCAGCATTATGGGATACAAGTTCATGGTAACTTGGTTCTGCAAGACTGCTGGCTCTGTGGCATGAGGTTTTCTGCTGCCCTTGTGTCATTTTGGCTGAAGTACTTATTTGTGCTATAATACCAACAGTATAAGAAATTTATAGACATTTAAATGAGTAACTTTTCCATTATGCCTTCCCCCCAGGACATAGCAATGAAGCCTTTCTTAGAAAACATCTAAACTTTATTCTTCAATATATGGAATTTTTAATGATAGTGCTCATCCAAGCTTTTACACTTTATAGAGGAAATATGATTGTGGCAAAGGTCTTTTAGCATCTTTTTCACATCAACATAGCTTTTTAGTATTTTGAGCTTCCAGGGTGGCATGTCTGCTATGCTCATCATAAAGCTGCCTGGAAACTAAGAAATGGTTCATTCTTGAGGTCCAAATTTGAAAAGGTTATTCCTAGCTGATGTGAATAGTTAGTAAAAAAAATACTCCTTCAAAATAACTTTCAAAGAAAAACTGTGGTAATGCTCACAGAACAATGTTACAATATATACTTTGTATAGCATTTTGAATGTAAATTCTTTGTGATAATTGGCAATGTTTTCAGTAACAGCAATATTGATGTATGCTCTGTGTTTTATTCACAGTATGTTTCCTCCTTCTTATTTGAAATGATTTTTTCCTGCTATTTCTCCTTCTATTCTTTGGGGTTACTTTACAAATGTAAACAATTAACAACTATGTAAAAGTGGCAAGAGTGTACAGAAAATGCAATTCCATGGACTACACTGCAGTAATTGAGTGTGAAACACTGTTTTGTGACCATTACTAAAATGCTGGTGCATTGCAGGAAATACAGTTTGCTTCAAACTGAATGCTTAATTTGAAAAATAGAATGATCAGCAAATCTTATTTTTCTTACTAAATCAAAACTATGTCATAGAATCAGAGAATATTCTGAGTTGGAAGAAACCTTTCAGGATCATTCATTCCTGCTCCTGGCCCTGTGCAGGATACCCCAAGACAAACTCCATGAGCTTGAGCACATTGTCCAAACACTTTTTGAGCTCTGCCAGCTATAACCTAAACCTCCCCAGCTTGATGCCATTTCCTTGGGTACTGTCACTGAACAAATAAGTCATAGATCAGCAGCCTCAGATTTACAAAACGCTTTTAAGCTTTATGTCTTCATCTGCTAACTGAAGCTACATGACATGGTAATTCTCTTGGGGAATTATGAAGTCTGAAGAACAAAAATTATAACAAAAATATACCAAAAATTATAACAAAAATATACCAAAAATTATAACAAAAATATAACAAAAATTATAACAAAAATATAACAAAAATTATAAAATTTTCCGTAAATTAGATAGCACAGATTCTTGAAGCTTAAAAATTTTTCTGCAGATAATAATAATCTCTGCAGATTGCACATTCAATTCCATGGTAAAACCAAGAGCGTATAAGGATGTTAAAAGAAAAAAAAAATCAAATATTTTAGCATTAGCATGCAGATAATACAAAAATAGAAAGTTGGTTTAGAACCATTCTGTAACAACTCTTGTAAAGCTTTATTACGTATCTCATTCTATTTCCTGGCTGGCTGTGAATGACTACCAGGTTTTCATTTGTATTCCAGCTGTATCTGGTATTGATTTACACTATTAAGGGTAGTTTTGTCTTCTAGACAAAAGACAATGCAATGCAATGCAATTCTTACAAATTATTCTCTTAATTCCCAACACAGCTATTATTCAACCAAATTATACTTATTGTCATGGAGGTTTTGAAGATATCTTAGAGCTGCACAGACAGCTCTAACACACAGAACTGCATACCCCTCCAGTGACAGTCTCTACTGTAATTGTCCTTGACAAATCTAAAGTGATATTATGTCAGAGTAATAACGTGAATGTGACTGCTGCTTGGCATCAGTTTACTTCACTGCATGTATCAGTTTCAAAGTATGACATTTTTTGGATTGCTTAAGCACTAAGACAGAAACTTTGAATAGACCCTGTCTGTCCTCAGTGGGTCAAGTGATTATAGGGAAGCAGCAACAGGCAACAGAAACAGAGCTGCAGAGCAGCCTAGTCAGGGTTGAACAGATACCTACCTTTTGTGAGATTCTCCTGCAGACTAGCAGGAGATCTGTTTTCTGCACTGATTTTTTTACTGAAAGTTTTACATTTAAATGTTATACACAGAAGGTTCTCCTTTTTTACCAGCGAATTTTAGGGATTGTAAGAATTTTATGAATCTGGGAAAACTTTACTGTGCAAAACTGAAGTTGCTGAAATCAGCAATTTCCATTTATTAGAATAATAACGACAATTTATACATAGATGTATATATATGAATCAGTGATTGAATTACATTAGCAGATTATCTTTAGGTTTCTACTCAGTCTGAAGATACAAATAGCATAATTATACCAGCTTTCAAGAGAGTGAGAGAAATGTAAAAAGAAAGAAAAAAAGAAATTTCATTTACTGGTAAGTTTTAGTAATTTTATTATCATTGTTAAATCAAAAACTCAGTATTGAATTAAACAAAATGTAGTGAATATGTGCCATCTATGGTACAATTTTCGGTCCTTTTTCTTTCCTTTTTAAGTCATCAGCTTGAGATATTTCATTTATAATATAAACCTAACTAACTTCTCTCTTACAGTACTATTAAATGCTGATTTCTAATTTCACTGTGCATGTACAGACGATATCCCCTATAATGCTACTTTTGCTCGAAAGAAGCAATGCCCGCTATATCCTTCAGTCCCAAATAAGCATGAATACAAGTTCTTAGGGCACAAAAATTTCCACCAATTCATCAAAAAAGCTAGAGAAATGAGCATTTTAAAAAATTTTATATTTGCTTTTACTAAGGATGATACTTCACATAAAGCAAATTTCCAAAAAGATTTCACACTTTTGCCCCACCACATCTCAAGGACTACCATTACAGCTTTTGGAGTATGGCAGCAAAGGACGGCATGACATGGCAGAGTAGACATACTCTGTTGAAAACAATGCAGCTTTTGAGAACTAAGACAAAGAAATTTCTCAAAATGGTGACTGAAAGCTGAACTTGGCATCATTAACTCTACATAAACTTTTTGCTACAGGCTGTCTTGAGAAGGAGGAGGAAGCGAATGAGGCCGTCTACAAGGCAGCATGAAGCAGCCTCAAAAGTCACAGGTCGTGGTTCTTTTGGGGGGTCTTTATCCTGGCATCTGCTGCAGAACCAGCACAGTGAAACACAAACAGCCCAGGAGGTTTCCAGAAAGCACAGATGACACAGGTAGTGGAGGACCCCACAGGGAATGGTGTGCTGCTCAACTGATACTAACAAACAGGGATGGCCTTGCTGGAGGTGTGACCATGAGAGTGTGGAACTCAGTCCCAGATGAGGAGAAAGCAGGGCAGCAAGTGAGTTTACAACCACAGACTTCGGGAGAGCTAACTTTAGCTTCTACAGGAATCTTCTTGGAAGAATTCTATAGGAACAGACCCTGCAGGGTAAAGTGGTCCAAGAGAGTTGGTTGATATTCAAGAATCACTTCCTCCAGGCTCAAGAACAATGCTTCCAAATGTGCAAAGGGAAAAAAAGACCTGATGGATAAAGAACTTCTCTCATTACTCAATGGTAAGCAAGAAATAGACAGGAGCTGGAAGCAGAGTCATGTCACTTGGAATGAATTTAGAAAGGTTGTCAGAGTAAGTAGAAATGAGACGAGAAGAACAAAGGCCCATGTGGAATTAAATGGATGTCAAGGACAACAAAAGTGGATTCTTCAAATACATCAACCTCAAAAGGAAAACAAAGGATCAAGTGGGCCCACTGCTAAATGCTGGGCCTGTTAAATGAACTGTGTGGAACAATTCTCTGCTATGTGCTCTAGGGTGACCCTGCTTGAGCAGGGAGGTTGGACCAGATGGCCCACTGGGTCCCTTCCAACCCGACCCATCCTATGTTTCTGTGCTTCTCTAAGTCCAAAGCATATATTACTTTTCACATATGTTAAAGCCTAAAATCACTCAAATTCCATCTAAACTGAAATTACTACTGTAGCTTTACCTCTTCCTCTCCCTCAGAAAAACCCATTGTAAGTGTAGCATAAGTAGAGATGGGTGACAGGACATTCTACTTTCGTATTCTGGGATGATCAGCAGGCTATATCTATGTCCTCCTCTGTAGGGATGCCTATTGGATAAGACTTGAATAATAGCTCTACTGAGGGCTTCTTGAGAAAATTCAGAAAGCAAGATTGTGTGTGTCATCATACTTTTAACAATATATAGTCATCTCAAAATTTAATGCATTTATTGTTGGCTCTATTATTCATTATCTAGGTATTCACATGTCCTTCTGCAGACAGAGTATATATCACTGCCAATCCAATAAGAACCAGCATTTCTGCTGCTCAGTAAACAACATTATTTTGCACCTGGCCATTCGAGCACTGAATGTGACTACACTTCTAAGTCCTGCCATGACAGTTCATTGGCTGCAACCAGGCATACAGTGTTATCACACTGTTTGTAAATCCATTAACATGGTAGTTCTCATTGAACCCAACCAGATGTACACTGTCAATTGGCTCTCTCCACTTCTATTGCTTAATATCTAAGCCTAGCAGCTCCCAATCCCTCTGATATCAGAGTAACAGATATAATGCAAGGGAGTTTACTTTCTGCCAAATTTAATGCAACAGAAGAATCTGCACTACTCAATGCAACACATGCTCTGCACCCTGGGATGTGAACAGCTGCATGTTTTCTTGGGAACTTACCCTGGGTGGCCACATCAGTTCTGGTTACTGCAGAAGACATAGCTTCTGCCAGGTGGATGACACCTCCTAGGCAGATGATGATCACCAACTCACCGTTTGAACTGATAAGGTGTCAACACCATTACTGTGCATCCCTCTGCATTAACTGCTGCACTCTTTCCTCATAAGTCACACTCCCCAGGGCTGTTTTGTAGACATGTGTAGGTGGCCGCAATTTCTCTGGCAATGCCTGGACCTTGTAAATATCTCTCCTGAGAGCTGCCAGGTCTGCATGGGTCTCCCTATGCTCTGGCACTCCCATGCTTCAGAAAACCCTGCTGTGTACCATTATCTGCTGTTCCACTGAGGACTTGGTCAGCTCTGGAGAAGCTTGCCTTGGCAATTGGTTTACTAACACTGTACTAAGAGTTTTTAACAAAAGCCACAAATTATCACTTTGGTTATCTAGAGTCTCTTTTCCCTTTCAAGTTTACTGCTTAAGATTTGCCATTTAGCAGATATTTTAAAAGTTTGAAGCTTTATGTTTAGGTAAGAAGCAATTTCATTGCAAATTAAGTACAGAAGTTAGATAATTCACCAAAAGCCCTAAGTGGTCCATTCCTAACCTCCCCTAAGTTACAAGCTGTAACCTGCTGTGGAGAATTACATATTCACCTTCCTAATTATTTTAAAATAAAAATCTACCAAGGAATTGCAGTATAGAAAATTCTGTGCTATATAACTTTGCCACAAAATAAATAAATCCTACTATTTACACCTATAATACAGCACCAGCACCTATAATAAAAGTGGAAAAGACTCTATACTGCTACTCTAATTTTAAAAATATTAATTTATTTTTATTTTCACACTGGTGGTTAGTCTAGAAAACACTTTTGATTTACACGGTTTACTCTTCAAATCCTCATTCTTTCCCTGTATTGAACTGTTCTGATCACCATTGTGAATTCCTTCTTCATAGTTAAATATGTGGTTACATAAAACTGTCTGCTCTATTTAGCAACATCACCTCTTTTTGCTTTTGAAGGATCTCAGCATTATGCAGTGAAATAATCTGACCTTCCAATCAAATCCTAAGGAAAGCAAGAAAATTTTAAATCTATAAGAGAAGCTATATCTAAGAAATCTAAATAGTATCAAGAAGTTCCAAGGAAACAGAAATCAGAAACATAGCAACAAAAAAAAAAATCTCAGGCATCTACTGAAAACTGTCATTTTGATAATTTCTAAATGACAGACATGAACCTTCCCATCACAAAAAAAAATTGAAAGAAACCAAAATTAAGCTAAATGTTCCAATTTTTTTAAATGCCTGAAAAAGAAGTAAACTCAAGTTTTAACTGAAACTAAATATTTCTCTTTCCTTTTAAAATAATCCCATATTTCCATGAAGCACTTTGCTTTATTTCATAATATAAAACCCTCTATACAGCTCTAAAGAAAATCCCAGTCTATAAAGAAATGTTTCCATTTTCAGTAAAAACATGAATCAAAAAAACTTCAGATGAAATGTTGGTAAGCTCTCAAACATGTCTAAAAGTACTTTATGGTCATTCCTTACTCCTTAAAATAGTTCCTACAGAATAACTGCAGAAGTTTAAGCTCTTTCAAACCCAAGTATTTCCTTGACCAAGGGTCAGCACCCTCAGTTAAGCTCAGATCCATAAGCCTGTGCATAGTGGAAATTTTCACACTAAATCTGTTAGCACTTTTTTATAGGATCAGCTTAATCACTCAAGAATTTGGGTCATCTACTATCTTAACCACTTTCCACTCTCAAGGAACAGCATGTACTATCAAAACTTGTTGTCCAGATTGAGTTGATAAAAACAACACAGGAAGGGGAAGGAGAAAGGGAAAAGGAAGGGGAAGGATTACTACAACAACACACTCAGAATTTTCACCCCTCAGCAGAAATATAAAGTAGTATGTGTAAATCCTTTGTATCATTTCAGAACTACATGAGAGAGGCTCTGTGATTGATGAAGATCTACATCAAAGATCTGCACGCAAACAAAAGGTAATACCAGAACTTAGCCTGGAATTTATATAAAATCATCTTACTGACATGAAAGGAAAGGGTCTTTGCAATACCTTTGAGTAACCTAGAACATAATCGTTACCATATTTACACAAAATTCAACACTGGCCCATGAAACCTTAAAATGGCTACGTAAGATACCATTTTGCAGTAGCACAGTGACAAAATGCAGAGCAAAGGTAGTGGGTCTTTAGTGTTTTTTCGGTTGACAGTCAGCAACATATAGACAACTACATGATGCATAATAAAATCTTTAGGATTCACAACTGTGTTTTATATACTTAAATTAAGCTAAATGGGTGATCGCATACACTAAGTAAAGAAAAACGTTATTGAAAGATAAAAAACAAAGAAGGATTTTATGGTGTGATCGCTACACAGTGCTCCATAAGTCTGACTTTCAAACAGCTAGACAAATACAGCAAGCCAAGAAGATCACCTATAGGATACCCACTTCACCAATTCTTCACCAATTCTACTACTATTGTCATAGTGACAGTGGAAAATCCAATTTACTGCACATATGAAGATGATATTTATTAACACATATTTAGTTCTATTAACAAAACTAAGTAATACCTGAAAATGTTATGATGATAATTTAGGAACAAAACCATTTCTGGTACAGCTACTTTATGCCCAGATTATGCTGCACTGAAGAAAACAAAAGTTAGAAATGAGACCATTCAAAAAATTATGGATCTGGCCACCCCAAATGAATTACGTGAATTGTACTTATCCCCCTCAATTATTTATGTTATGTATTTTCTTCCTTTAACTTAGATGCAATGTTCATTTGCACTTTGAAGTTTTCTCTTTTCTCTTGAACAATAATCACTAAGGTTAAAAATATTTAGCCATTGGCTGCTTTCCTTACAAAGTGCTCTACAGTTTAAGGTTCTATATGGAGTGATAGGTCAATCCTTGCCTTCTGATCTAAAACAAGAAGAAAACCAGTTTGCAACATCAACTCTCCTTTCATACAGATCAGATAAACTGAAAGTCTACCAAGTCTCATCCACAATCCCATCCCACTGATTGCTCACTAGCCACTTCATCATACTCAGGGTGACAAGGATTTTGATCCTACTTTTCCTCTTTTAAAGTAACCTGATAGCAAGGGATAAACATTTAATATATCTCCCTTATGTCTATGTTGCTTACCTGCTCTTGTAATCTCTATGCTTTCATTTTGTTCCACTTATTTTGAAAATCTTGACAAAAAAAGACTGAGCCATATATATCTGGAAATACTGGGACAAATGTTTGTAATTTACAAAAAGCTGAATAGGACAGCACAAAGCCTAATATAATACAAATATTAGGTTCAGCAAGTACTCCTTTGACACCTGCTTGTATGCTAGTCACAATTACACAGCTGTATACAAGGAAATCACCCAAACAAACAAAGACATGACCCAAAAAACTAAACTGTAGTTTCCTGTATTAAGCAAGATATCACTTCAGTAAGACACTGAGAACCAGTCCAGAACAAAACTGGTGAAATATCTAGAGAGTAAGTCCTACAAGGAGTGGCTGAAGGTGATGAGATTATTTAGCCTGGAGAAAAAGAGGCTCAGGGGAGATCTTATCACTCTCTACAATTCCCTCAAAGCAGGTTGTAGTCAAGTGAGGGTCAGCCTTTTCTCCCAGGTAACTAGCAACAGCACAAGATGACACAGCCTCAGGCTGCTCTAGGGTAAGTTGAGGTTTAATAGGATAAATTATTTCACAGTAATGGCTGTTAAACATCGGAATGTACAACCCAGGGAAGTGGTGGAGCTACATCCCTGGAGATGTTTAACGAAAGACTGGATGTGGCAGCCATTGGTCAAGGGTTGGACTCAATTATTTCAGAGGTCTTTCTTAACCTAAATAATCCTGTGATTCTGCAAGGAATGGCAGACATTTTCAGCAAACCTTCAACTCCTACATTTTCCACTAACCTAACAAATCACATCCAGGGGAGGGCCACAAATTCTCAATTTCTATTTAAAAGCTATCTGATTTCTACTTGCTACAGTGAGATAATTTTTACCATGACTAGTTAACGAACTAGATGTATTGCAAACAGAAAATTCCTAGGGGAAAGAGAGACATGACCTCAAAGACATACCTCAAAGGCAGCTTTCATTGTGACCACAGCATTTTTCAGGTAGATAACATTGTAGGTACTCGCTGTGTTTTTGTATCCAACAGACGAATAGGGACAAAACTCATTAAACCTGTATTTGGTAAAAGTTACTGTAGCATTTATTAAGTGGGTAAGAAACAGAGGGTTTTACAAAGGGTAGCTCTTTAGCAGCCCAGAGTAAAACAGCACGTGGGTTTGAGCAATGGGGTAAGGAGGAGAAGGGAGGGGGAGAAGGCAGAGAGGGAGAAAAGAGAGAAAGCAAAAGAGAAAGAGAGAAAAGAGAGAAAGAGAAAAGAGAAAAGAGAGGATGCCAGAGAGGGGAGAGAAAGTAATGGAATAAAAAGGGTATTGAGGTAATAGAGGAGGGAGAGGAGAAGTGGGAGAAGAGAGGGAAAGAAGAGAGAGGAAGCAAGAAAGAGAAAACAAGAGAGCGATTTCCTGTTTGCAATACAGTAAAACATCTTCCATAATGAATATTCTAATTTTCACTAACCAATGTACTACAAGATGCAAATTCTATAGCATTTACATAGAGCCTATAGGAATCATGATATTAGCATAGTATGTTGCATTTTAAACTCTAAGATCTAATCTATGGGCGGGGGCAAGTCTTTTGTGAGCTTTTGGGTTGCTCTCTGGCCGAGACTATTGTTTAATCAAGAAGGGATTGCCTTCGGGGGCTATCCTATTGTTTCATGGTAATTCAGCAACTAAGGCTTTCCTGCCACATCCTCCCCAACATGTCTTGAAATTACGATGAACTGAAAAGTGCCCGGACATCACAGGCAGTTCCGAATATGCAAGTTTAAACTGCAAATTGTGTTACAGCAGCAAAATTACCCAGCCACCAGGTATCAGTTATAAAAAGCAAACACCTCTCACAAGGATAGAAATACTCTTCCATGATGATCAAAAAGCAAAAGACTCACAACCAAAAGGACATCTGCAATATAAATCAAGTCTTCTTAGTCAGAGATCTGGAATTTCTCCAGTAATCTCCAGATTACTGCAAGACTGTAATTCCTCTATCATCAAGGAATTTCTTTTTAATACAGTAGAA
This sequence comes from Luscinia megarhynchos, assembly GCA_034336665.1. Lineage (NCBI taxonomy): Eukaryota > Metazoa > Chordata > Aves > Passeriformes > Muscicapidae > Luscinia > Luscinia megarhynchos. The sequence continues at coordinate 27,447,675 of CM067592.1, read as the reverse complement.
GAAAACCAACAAACTATAGACCAAATGGTTAGTATCGGGTAATTAATTTTTCTGCTTTATGTTCTGCTTTCTTTCTCCAGCCATGACTTCTATGGAGATTATGTTGCCTTAACATCAAATAAGGTAGATGGCTACCTTCCTATTAAGGGGAAGATAAACATGAGACACCGTGCTAAAGACTATGGTTCCTATATATTATCTCTTCCTCATGATCAGAAGGTCTTTAAAACAAAGTTTGTATTTACAATGGCTTCTTTATTTACAGTCAAGCTGATGTAAACTTCCTCAAGAATGTGTCTCCTACTCCTGCTCTGATGTGCAAAAAAGCAGAGGAATATATAATTTTTCAAATCCAGGATATTTTCTAGAGATTCCACCTGTGTGCATTTACATTTGCATCTGCTCAGTTTCATTAAGCTAAATTTTCTGAACTATGAAGTTAACATATTCATTACTCACTTTATGAGCTCCATGACGATCTATGTATTATTTTGTTACAAAACCTTTTCATACAGGCCCTTCCTTCTCTGCTGAAAAAAGCGGACAGTAACACGAGAATTTTCTGTCATAGTGCCACTCAGCAAAATATAGGCCACTGGACAAACTGGAAGATGATGGAGGCTGCAGTGCCATCCTTATGATGTTGCCATTGCTTTAAGATTTATATTTGTCAGACTTGGACAGTGTAGTCTCTCAGCTTGCCAAGTGCCCTGCTGTGATAAGGTGCAAGGAATAAGTAAGCTGCTTAAGTTCAGAGCTGACAAGACAGATGTAATGCTTGCTGGTAATGAGAACAACACACAGACATTCCTGAAGACCACACAGTTAAACATGCTAGATGTCCTAGCAAATGATCTCACTTCACTACATGTACAGGGAAAAGATGCCAATTCTTCAGAAACAAAATGGTGTTGCCTGTCATTTGGAGCATTTAAGAGACTCGTCTCTAGTGCAAGCTGTGGCAGCTGTCTAAGAGACCATACTTTCTCCTGGTAACAGAGGAATACCAAGCAAAACAGCATCATGAAATAAATTAAATGTTTTAAAACCTGCACAGTAAAAAAAGGCAGGACAAATTGCCAGTCTCTAATAGACTGTGCCATTTTTCCACCAAAGAACCTTTATCTAAAACTTTATGATACTTTATCCTTTTCTTGGAAACCGCATATATAGAAAGCTCACAGAGAGCTACTTCAGCAAATGGAAAAAAAACTGACCCCAGGCAGCAGCTCAGCCATAATTTTTTCTATTTAAAATGAACATTAACTTGAGTTACTTTAAATCCTCAGAACATGCTGTGCAAATCAACTTACTACTTTCTTCACCAGCTCCTTACAAATATTATTTCAAATAGCAGTCAGCTTCCTAAAGGAAAACCAGTATCTGTTCATGAACACAAATGTCTTGCAGAGAACTTTAAGTGAGAGAAACAATAGGAAAAAATTACTTTAAAGTATTAAAAATCCAAATTTAACTGTTGAAAGCTAATTGAGTTTTGAACTATTTCCAATTATTTGTCCAAGTAATTAATTTATGGATAACTCATCATTCTATCCTTAAAATAAATCAAATTTATGAAATGGCATGCAGAATACGTAACAAACAGAGGGGGCTAGAAGTAACTGTGCAAATGTGTTGGGAAGGATAAAGATTTGACAGGAAGGTCTCACAGATATGTATGTATAACAGAAAGATCTTTCAATGTAGATTCTGAAGAAGGTATAGAAATAATAGTAAGTTTTGATATAGAAGAAAAGAATTGCTGAGCCAGTCTTACTGGGTAACTAAGAAGGCAAAGAGCGAGTGAGTTGGGAGGGGCTTTTATGACTCTGAGCTAAGGATAAATCCACCTCTAACAGAAGATGTTTCTACCAAGCAAAAAGATTTTCACAGACAAACAAAAATGCCATGTTGCAAGTAAAGATCTCAGAATTTTCCACTGCAAGAAAACCGAAAAACAACTTCTAGCTTAAACTATAACACACTAACTTTTGGTGGTTGGAAAATAGTAACATGAATATGGCAATGTGAGTAGTTATGGTAGGCTATAGGTAACAGTAAAGGTATTGACTGGTTATCATTTTTTAAGATGCTCAGTAATGAAAAGTATATAATGCACTGTAACCGAAACTAGAAGCTTTCACACAAACCTACAGCTGTGGCTGAAAAGGCTGGGCTCTTGTCACCCATGAACCATCATTGCTGCATCATTTGGACACAATAAACAGCATTTTAAAGAGCCTGCCTGGAGTTCTGCATCCCTCATTTAGGTTCTAACATAAATGGAAAGCTATGATCAAATCCCAAACACTGAAACTTGGTGGGACAAATCACAAGACTGGAGCACTCCAATTGACAGCAACAAACTGTTCAGAAGGTTCAGGCAATGAAGGAGGGGCAGGCAATTTATCCTCTCTATGGACTCGATTGCACAAACCCTCTTTGAAAAACAGTGATGAACAGGTCAAGAGTTTGTGGCTGAAAATCAGAAGCCAAGCCAATTAAGAAAATCTCACGGATTGTGCTTATTGCCCACCACTCAATTGAATGGATCCTGTTGAAAAAACCTCCTTATTCCACCTGCAGGAAGCATCACTCTAGCAGGTTCTGATCCAACTGCAGGGAGTTGTTAGGACAGTCACCTGACATCTGCTGGAAATGCAGCTCAGCAAAATATAAGCAGTCCAGGAGACTCCTGGAGAGCATCAAGGAAAATTTCTTAACCCAGATGACAGAGAAGTGTTACTGCACTTGCTGCTTACTGACACAGATTAACTAACTGGAGAGGTGAGGATCAGTGGCAGCCAGGGCTAAAGTGGTCATGCCCTGGTGGAATTTGTGATCTCAAGGGTTATGGGCCAAAGAAAGGTTAAAGTCAGTATCCCGAATTTTAGAAGTCTGAACTTTTAGTTTTTTAAGAAATTAGGACGGGACCTTCTGGAAAACTGCACTCAGGGAAAAAGGAGTGGAATAGAACTCTCAGATCTTTTGAGGGCATTTTTCTTAGAGCCCAAGATCTCTCAAATTCCATCAGACAGGGAAGGCAGGAGACCAGCATGGCGCAGTAAAGACCTCCTGGACAAAGTGCAATACAAGACGGAAAAGCACTGGACACGGAATCAGGGACAGATATCCTGAGAAGAAAAGAGAAGTGCTGTCTGGCTGAGGAGGCACAGGATTAGGAAAGCTAAGGTATAGTTTGTCTTAGGTTGCAATGCAATATGTAACCAAAAGTATGTATTCTATTACCATCTGTTAAAACCAGGTGGGACAATTTTCTTTATCTCTTCCACGATGCATCCTTCCTCCAAGAAGATATCGTCTGTTAATGTGCCATTGAGTCCCACTGCATGACTGATAAAATTACATCATCTCATTGTGAGATGCTCCACCTGGAGGGGAGCCAAACATTCCTACCCGAATATAATCTGAGATTTGGAAAACCACAGCCAGCCATTTTCCACTGGATTCCCAGAGGAAAACCAGATCCTTGCACATCACCAATGGACCTTCAGAGGAAAACTACACCTTTCTACAGGATCACTGCTTTAACAGAACCACATCTGTCCCTCCAGGAGGACTGCAGCCACCATTTAATCAGACTGCTGCCAACACCCTGACTGACAGGGTGTCAGGGTGTATTCTGACTCTGTCAGTGTTCTTATACTACTGCATTTTATTTTAATTTTCCTACTAAGTGGTAGTTCTGACTTGGGTTCTCCCACTGGTTTATTTTCAAACCAGCACAGGCTGTAGCTGAATTTGGCACGGGATACAAAGAATTGTAAAAATGGCTTCTATACGCATGTTAGTCAGAAATGGAAGATTAAAGAAAATGTGAGGTACTTGATAATTTTTTAGTAATCAGTCTTCCCACAACTCTGAAGTCCCTACACATCAAGGCAGAATAAGAGCAGATCAGGTTCAAGACCACCAGGGTTACCTGAACATACACAAATCCATAGGACCCAGTGAGATACACCCCAGTGTCCTAACGGAATTGGCAGATGGAGTTGCCAAGCCATACTCCATCACATCTGAAAAGTCATGGCAATCAGGGAAAGTGTCCACTGACAGGAGGAAAGGGAATATTGTACTCTTTTTAAAATGTATATTTATAACAGAACATTTTTTCCATAATCGGAATCCATCACCTTTGTATCTGGGGCAAGGTGATTTTAACTGGAGCATCATTGCAATTATTACCAGTAGCATTTATGACACCATAAAGTTGCAATATTGAATCTTCTAGAAATTTACTTTTTTTTATATGTAAGTCTAAAGCAGTTTTGAATAAATTTTGCTGTGCTACTGACTATATACACATTTTAAAAAACCCAACAGTTCCTCACACATCAGTGGGTCATCACCCCATAACCATTCTATTCCTTGGAAGTCTCCACTGATTCATGTCTTCTAGAAGTTTTGAACAGTTTGGGTCGGAAGGGATCATCTAGTTTCAGCCCCACTGCCACTCAACCAGGTTACTCAAAGCCCCATACTGTGGGAGTCAGCTTCGACTTTGAAGTGCATTTGGTGGTCATTTTCCGGAGATGACCATCTAATTCCTCATTGAATCAAGCTTTGTCAGCTGTTTGCAGACCCTGAGGTGATGACACAGTTTTTTAAAGATTGATGATTATCTAATCTTGTAAATGTATGTCTGTTGTTTAAAGTATTGTTAATTATTGTATTGTGTCTTACCTGCAGAAGATTTAAACTTTGGGTTTGTTTTTTGTTAGATAATAGTTGAAGGAAAATTCTCCAGTTTTGATCAAAAATCTAGAGACAAAGAAAATCGAAAGGTTTTCAAATTAAGCATTTGGGGGAAGGGTTCTGCTTGTGTCTCCACAGAGAGAGGATGGAGATGGGTGCCAGCAAGATACATGAGGCAATGCACGGCCAAAACGCAAGCAGAAGCCAATCCAGAAGAGAAGAAAGGAGCCCACAGACCGAATCAGAAACAAAGATCATGAACTCTTCTCCGGACTGCACATGGGGACCTTGGGAGCTGAAAATGAACATGTCTATCCAAATAATTTTATGTTCAATTCTTTGTCAATTGTGTTAAGAACTTTTGCTATTGTAGAAAGAATTTTTAAGAACAGGTTTTTATATATTAGTGGAGCCTGTTGCTCTTCTCATCATTTTGCCGTGCACCATCCAGTGCATTTGGCAGGCCATGGAGAAAACTGCAAAAGAGTTGTTTCTAGTGCAAACAGCGGGGGGAGATGTGGGATCCCAGAGTAATCCTCTGGCCTCCCTGGGGGTCTCAAAATCCCCCTGGCAAGGGTCTCAAAGACCCCTGAGTGAGACCTTGGTGTCTCAGGCACTGAATTCAAACCCTTGAGGGAAATTACCAACACAGAGGGAATGGAAACAAGTCACCAAAATTAGTAAAGTGTAAATTAGGTTGTTAGAACGTAGATAAATAGACTTTTGGGAAAGTTTATGATAAGGGACACGTGTCCAAGATGGAGAATTTGGGGGTGCGGATACCTCTTCCTCCTTCTTCTCCGTGTCATCCATGCTGGGTGACATGCTGGCACTTTTAGATTGGATGAGGTCAGAGCTGGACTGCTTAGCGAGACTGTATTGTATTGGAAAGTTGTTATAAACATTTAGCATGTAATGTAGACTATATAAGATAAGGCCTGCCTTCACCAGGCAGATTCCATCCTGGATGCCCAGCAGAGAAGACCGCTGTTAGCCGGGCAAAGAGTTCCTGAGACAAGAAACAATAAACTATTCTTGAAGCCTTTAAAAACAGCCTCCTGCAATCTTGCTGGCTTGGGGAAAAAACAGGATTTAAACAACTTTTATGTCCTCCCGAGGTGATCTCGGGTCTAAGGAGACACCTCGGGGTAGTGACATTTGGCGTCCCCCTGGGTGGGCATTGACACATACAACCTGACCTGGAATACTTCCAATGACGAGGCATCTACAAGTTCTGTGGGCAGCCTGCTCTAGCATTATACCACTTTCAGTGTAAGAAAAAAGGTCTTCCTTGCATCCCATCTAAATCTACCTTCTTTCAGTATAAAACAGTTGCTGGTAGTCCTGTCACTCCAGGTCCTGGTAAAAAAATCTTTCGATTAATTTTCTAGAAATTATTTTTAAATATTAAAAGGCCTCAGTAAGTTTTCACCAGAGCTTTCTCTTCTCCAATCTGAAAAGCTTCTGCCTTCTCAGCCTGTCTTCATAGCAGAGTTGCTCCAGCCCTCTGATAATTTTTGTCTTGGACCCATTTTAATAAGCCTATTATTTTTTCTTGTGCTGGGTAACCCCAGAACTGGATGAACTACTCCAGCTGGGAGTACTCTCGCAAATGCAGAGTAGCAGCACAAAGTCCCCTCTCTTGACCTGCTGGCCATGCTGCATTTCATGCAGCCTAGGATGCGCTTGGCTTGTTGGCTTTTTGGGTTGTAAGTGCATGTTGACAGCAAGTGTCCAGCTTTATCCTCTGTACTCCCAAGTCATTCTCTGCTGTCAATCTGTTCATCCATGAGCCTGTACTGGTATCGGGAATTGTCCGTAGCCTGAACAGAGATGTGATACACAATCACGGAAGATTTTTTCAGTTTTAATTTACATTTAAAAATATGGTATGTATTCAATCACTATACAAACAAAAGCCATGCACATAACTTGTGCATGTAACAATCAGAGATAAATTTTCCTGGATTATGGTGCCTGCAAATTATTTTCTTACAGATACAAACCTGGTACCAGTTTTCTTTCTCCAGATTTCTAAATTCTGCATACACTGGACACATTTAATCCTTGACAGTTACTACACTTATAACAGCAGACATGTTTATGTCTCTTTCTGTTCATGTCTTCAGACATTATTTATAGTAATGCATTCCTAACATTAGCCATATCTTTCATAACACTTGATAGTACCGTACCACTGCAAGATACAAACTTGACAGTTTGCAATAGGATATAGACATTATTCTGACAGTAAGTACTATACAGCCAGCAAACTATATTCTTTTAATATCCTTATTAAAAATCTTATGAACACTCTGACTAAATCATATATAGTAAATTTTATTTTGTACATGACGGCAATGAGTTACTATATTTTTAATAAATTATGTACTGCAGTAAGCAACCAGTATATTACTAAAAGCAATTTCATTAACAGTTATAAAACAATTTGGAAATATCTTAATGTCTGGCGCAAGATTTCTGTCCATTTCAGTCCCATTGCCTGTGAATGTGTGCAATGATCTAGTTAATACGTAATTGTATCTATAGCATAACAATTCTGTTCAATGGCCCTTCCAGCAATATTTTTGGAAACACTGAAAAGTAATCAATACTTCTTTGTATTACCAGAAACGCATAGCAACACTGGTATACATCACTGCAAGAGCTTTTCTACTTTTTCACAAACACAGCTGCAATAGTTCTACTAGCTCACTGTAGTTTAACAAATGAATTCCATTACAAATTAGAACAGAGAAGATGAACAGTGTCCTCAAATGTCTTTAATCCTTTTTAATCATTAAAACAGAATGACATGCAGGAGAATATGTGCACATTCTTTTAAAAGCTCATACAAATTTTTGCTTTGATCCCATTCTTCAGTGCCATACCACTGAGAAACCTCTATATTTTCAGAATTGATGCATCTTTCAATACCATAATCTTCAGCTTTCAAGCTCACTATTATTTGCCTTCAGGTGCAAATTTTAAAGTGTATAGCCTTCTAAAAAACCTTTATGGCATCAGCCAGATTCTGAAAGGCTTGTAGATCAGTCATCATCACACTGTAGATTTCTTTTCAAAATAATGTTCTTTAGTCAGAGTACACTTGTGGTTATAGCTGGTTCACTTGTCAAATACAAATCTGAGGTCATCAAAAGCTTCAGGGCAACTTCAGCTACTCCAAAACTCATTTTCTACCTCTATTTTGTTGGAGAAATAGTATTTCAAGTATAAAAATAATAGGAAACTCTACAGATAGAGAAACAAAGGCATCGCATGTGCATGTCTCAGCACAGCATTGCAGTGACTGCCTATCAGGACAAAGTCAATCCAATACCCAAGCATTTTGAAACATAAAAAATACCAAAAGGACATATTTCACTGAATTTGATATATTTGCTACTGAAATCATGATTTTAGAGCTGACATCTCAAAATACATAGGTCTAGGAACAGATGCTAATGATTCTATTTAAGTATTGTTGTAATTGATGAAACATTTAAACACTCTCATTTACAAGGTCTACATTCATTACAAGTCACATGCCTGGCAAGGCTGAATGGCACTAGGCTCAATATTCCTGTTGGCTTGAATTCATTGGCCATATACTAGCACAGTCTTTTATTTAATTCTACTTTAGTCCCATATTATATTAAAATAGAAAAACAGACAAGAGAGCACTTACTTTCAAAGGCTGATTTGATATTTGAGAGGTCAATCTGAATTTTTCATCTCCAGAGACTTTTTTATGGAGATATAATTCATATTTATAATTAGAGCTGAGTAATTAACACTCTTTTGAAAACAGAGACTATCTAGGTACTTGGGGAAAAGCTTTTCCCTTTCCAAAGTAAAATTGAGTTTTATCATTGACTTTGACATACAAAGAATTACAGTTTGTTTCCTATGACCCAAAGCCCCACGCATATAAATAATCAAGGAAAAATTGAATTTTAAAAGCATAAGCATACACCACACCAAACTTCTCTTGGAGACTTAAAGCAAATAGAACAAGGCAAAAATAAATTAAATAAAACTAAACTCAGCTGGAAACCTAAGCTTTGTCTGCTTTGTGTAAACTGTTCAATGCTGTTTAACAGCCTTGGGATGGAAGTTGACACCGAAATCATTCACAACATATATTTTTCAAATTATGTACTTTCTCCAACTTGTAATTAACTAAAATTCTGCATTTACATGTATAAATTACAAATGACGCCCCTGCATCCCATCACTTCTCAGCAACTTCGCCTCTCTTTTATCTGCTCCTAACATTTTCACTGTGGTTAAAAGTACTTAAGTTAGCATCTGTGTCTTTCTTGTTTTCACACTAGCTCATGGCTGCTGCTAAACTTGGAGACCACTGAACAGAAGTTATCTGAACTATGTCCACAAAACACTAGCATACTGTAATTTATGCAAAAAATTGGTTTATAATGTGTGATATGGTAAGTATATCCCTTCAGACATTTTCTTTTAGGACTCATACTAAATGTCCATATTCAACTTATTTCTTTCCTAGCTTGGTAATTACAAATTGTCATTCCATGTGGCCATTTGAACTCAAAGTGTCTGGATGTGAATGTCATAAAACGGAGAAAGAAAGCCTGACTCTTTGACATAAGAAGACCAGGATAATCTCATTTCTCCATTCACATATATTAAAAAAAACAAAAAAAAAAAACCCAAAAAAAAGAGAAAACAAACAAACAAACAAAACAACAGACAGAGAGAGAAAATGTATCATAGAGAAAATGTATCATTACAGATATAACTCGGAGAAACCATTGGTTATAGCATCCTTGTGGAATGCTCTCAATACTAATGTTGCCTAGGAAGTCTTTTGCTTTTGCATGCAAAGTCAGCTGAAGTCCAACAATATAATGGGTTTATACCCCTAAAATAAAAGCAATTTCACCAGAGTGTATCACATTCTTTTCTTCCCCTGTAAAAACAAAGCAGCCAAATCTTCTATTTATTTTGTCTACTTGCATTCAGGAAAAAACTTCAAAAGACTTAATTTTTAATAAAAATTTCACTGTCATGTAAGTTTTCAGCAGTGATGGCACTTGACACATAACCTACCGAGAAAACTAGAGAAATATGAAAGTATGTTGGCATGCTATAACAACCCAGTAATTTGCAAACGTGAAACAGCTGAACAAAACAATTTTTAATCTATGAATTACCGTTAGTATGATACATATACCGAGCTTTACTCTGGAAGAAATTACTATATCTCAAATATTTAATAATGGCAAGACTGACAGGAAACACACTGATTTCAACCCACAATTTCTAATGAATTGAAACAATTTAACAGCAATCACTACATTGACTGGCCAAGCAATAAAAATAAGCCTACCAATATGTTCATGTTTGCACAGATGTTTTTTAATTTGTAAAAAATTAAACATTGGCTTTTTACTTCCTTTGCTGTTTCTTTTTACAAGATACATTAAAGAAAATGTAAAGTCCTCCTCTATAGATCTCTGAAAATAGTAGATATTCTTCTTATTTGGGTTTCTTATTACTTCAGGGGGGAGGAAGAAGGAGGACAGTGATAGAAAATGTTTCAAACAACTAGAACAATTTACTTCTACAGTGTAATATCTGATTTTGGTATGGCAGCATGCTAGAACTTAATCAATTCCTTTATAATTTTTTCCCACTGCTCATTAAAAAAAAAATCAACAAAATACATCCCAAATTTTGTAAAGGAGAGGTGGCACAGTAGGGAAGCTCACATTTATTTATGACATACCCTGTGCTTTATCACAAAATGAGTTATAAAAATAGGCTAAATTTTTTTCTTTTTTTTTTTTCTTTTTTTTTCTTTTTTTCTTTTTTCTTATGTAGGCTCAGTATCAAGAAATTATGTACAAAGCTTGCCTTTGTTCTGGTAACTCTCTGGCTTGAATGATGGAGAGAGACGAACAAAGGCGTCCCTAATCTACCAAACAGGATACCTGTGAAGCTGGAATTAGATGCTGAAGAGCAGCACTGCCGGTCCCTAAAATTTCAAAGGGCAAAACTGACCTGCATCAATTGTTCACATATTCCCAGGTGTGAAAATTCACTATGCTTTCACAGAAATTAACAGCAATGAAGATGGTATCAACTGTCTACTCTCAGTTATAGAGTAAATGGTAATGAAAAGGAATGAATGATAAGTGGGGTTGAGTAGAGGAAAGAAGAGGCAGGAATTCCTAGAGAAATAATAAATTTGCATATAATCCCTGGGATTCCCCTGAGGAAAATTAGTCAGTGCCAGTGGGTATGAAAGCTTGCTATTCTGTAGCATCAGCAATCAGAAGTAAAGACTAACTTAAAGATCGTGCTTGAATTGAGAATAATGTGGCAAATATACACAAGGCTAGAACATACACAGAAGGCTATTGGCAGCAAACTCTTTCATGTTTCAGGAAGCAAGAGAAATATGTTACAAGAGGTATTGGAGATACAGTGTTTTAGAGAAAATAAAACTATCCATGAAATTCTACTATGTTTATGTCTATGTCTATGCCTGTGTCTGTGTTTGTGTCTGTGTTTGTATCTGTGCATGTGTCTGTGTATGTGCACACATATACACACATATTCATTTTTATTTTTAAAATACAGAATGACATCATATCATATATCATTCAGGAAACATAGTTTAGCTAGGGTATTCACTCTGAAACAGACCAGAGTAAAATCAAAAGATGCAGTAATTTACTTGCAATAAAATCAAATTTAAAAGCAGACAGCGTGCTGGTGATTTTAGGGCAGGTTTTTTTTTTTTCTGCTTCTTTACCCAAGAAACAACATTTTATTGGTCTATTGGCATTACATCACTACAGAGACTTTTGAAATGGTCAAGCTGCCTACTTCCCTCAAAATAATACAAATCTAGCTATTTCGTTATAAATTTAATGTGAGAAATTAAATCCTGGAATAATAAAGTTTAATTAGCCAACCAGGATTCTAGTGCTTCCTTCCCTCACAGGAAGGCTATCTTCTACCTGCAGGACTACTACATTTATGACTGTTATAAAGTACCCTGCCTCTCAATTCTACTGTATTCAGCTGAGTTCCTTCGTTACAACACTCTATCACAAAAACATACAAACTCTTCTTCTTTAAAAAACAATATTAAGAAAAGCAAATATTCTATTTTTAAACATTGTTATATTTGCAAGATATCACAGGCTTATACATAGCTTTATACAGTTCAATGTCATTTTATATTGAAGGAGGCATCAAGAATTGAAAAAGTACTAATGACTAAAAGCAATATTCTATCCACTGAAGGAAAAAATAGAAGAAAATCTAAAAACTCCTAACTGTTCATAACTAATTAACATAATTGCTTCATATTCTGCAGAAATAAACTAGGTATGTAAATTACATATTTTCAGAAACATCGGCTCCACACTCTCATAATCAATAACTTAAAATTAATTCAAGCCTTTTCTGAAAGCCTCCTGTTAGTCTCACAGTGTTTAAGTCTGGACAGGCCACAGAATACATTTCAACATTGGAGGGATGGGTGGATGGCTGTCTGGATGGATGTATGGATCAATTAATTAATTCAAATCCACCTGGTGGCTGGTCACAAGTGGTGTTCCCCAAGAATCAGGGCCACTTCTCTTTAATATTGCTATGTCCTGGCCAAGGGAATCAAGGGCACCCTCAGTCAGTTTGCAGATGACCAGGCTGGGTGGGAGTGTTGATGTGCCGGAGGGCAGGAAGGCTCTGCAGAGGGATCTGGGCAGGCTGGATCATGGCCCAAGGCAGTGGTGTGAGGCTCAATAAGCCCAGTGCTGGGTTCTGCTCACGCCCTGACCAGGGGGCCAAGAAGGCCAATGGCATACTGGCCTGTACCACATATAGTGTGACCAGCAGGACAAGGGCAGGGATCTGATGCCTGTCCTCAGCAACTGCTGAGGCCACAGTTGTGATCCAAGAAGGACATTGAGGTGCTCAAGCATGTCCAGAGAAGTGCAGCATTATCTGGGGAAGGGCCTGGAGTACAAGTCCTGTGAGGAGTGGCTGAGGAAGCTGGCGTAGTTTAGCCTGGAGAAAAAAAGGCTCAGGAGCAACCTTATCACTCTCTACAACTGCCTGAAATGAGGGTGTGGTAGCCTCTTCCGCCAAGTGAAAAACAGTGGGACAAGACATAATGGCCTCACACAGCCCCAGAGGAGGTTAGGCCCAATAGCAGAAGCAATTTCTTCACTGAAAGGGTGGTTAGGCTTTGGAACAGCCTCCCCAGGGAAGGTGGATGATGTCACCATCTCTGGAAGTGTTAAAAAAATGAGCAGGTATGGCAGATTGAGATAAGGTGTGCCCAGCAGGCTTTGTGTTATTCAGTCAAAGGTTAGACTTCATGATCTTGGAGGTTGCTTCCAACCATTTTTCCATGATTTCTGTGTTCTCAACCCTTGAATTAAAAGTTTTCAGGTTGTCTTATATTTTTATGTTATATATATGCACTCTCTAAGTATGTCTTTTAAATTGTTTTTAAAAGGACATGTGAAAACAAATTTTTAACATTTTGAACAGAAATTCAAAACAGATTACCACTCGAAGGACAGGCTATCAATTTTAAAGCACTCCAAGCTATATTTTCACATTTAGACATATAGCTTCAAAGGAAAAATAATGAATGGAATAAAATGAAATTAAAGTATAAACAGAGTGAATATATTATTAGCTCAAAATAAGAGGCCATAAGGTAAGGTAGACCAAGAACCACACTGGAAACAGTATGGGATGATCCAGAAAACTTACCCTTCCTCTAGGACATCACTTTTTTTCTATCAGACAACATCACAGTCATGCACACACTGATAGATTAAGCAATTATCATATAATACAGCAAAAAACCCACATTTTGCACTTGTGCATATCCTCTTCTTGAGTACATCAGTGTTCCTGAATGACACTGTTTAATTGTGTGATTTATCGTATGCATATTTTTCAATACCCTGATGGCAGAGATACCATATAATAAATAGATCATGCATCCTTTCACCTCCATAAACAGTAGAGGCAAAAATCAATAATAAAATACCTAACAAATATGTATTGTGCAGTATTTCCTGTATTTTTGGGTTTCATAACAATACAGCTCCAAAAATGAAATTTTCACAGTTGATACTGGTCAAGTTTATTGTTCTTCTCTTGGGGAACAATGAGTTTGAATTAAACAGAATATCAAAGACTGTTACTAATGTTAACGCTACTATGCTAATACTACAATGCCATGGTGTTTCAAAAGGCCAATCTTGGCAAAACTCTTGTTATTTATTTCTTACCGTAAACATAACTTACTGCTTTTTACCTGGCAACAACCATCCCAATTCAGATTTTTAATACATTTAAAATACTGGAACACCTTAATAGCTATGCATATATGGAACATATATTACTATACTACTTACCAATTTTAATCTTTGCAAAGGTATTCTGCTAGTGTCTATTGGAGTACGCTCTGTGACATTACCAAATCTGACTTCTGGGATGGCAATTGCACATATTACATGTGCCCACCTGTGAAAAGAAGCAAGTCAAAAATATCAAAAAAACTCATAGAAATACAAGTGGTTAAGTTTTTGCTTGTGCATTTTGATTTGGTTTGGTTTTCTTAAAGGCACCTATGTGTAGTTACTTCCTAATTAGGCTTTCTTAAGCTTCACTAAGACATTTTAACAAACCGTAAAACACTACCACTTTGTGTCAATAAAATGTCAGACTGAGGTTTTATTGCAACAATTTTTAAACATGTTTTACTTTTCATATAAGTAAGAAGTTCTTGTAGGTGTGCTATTCAGGTACATACATAAACAACACACTATTCGGTTCATGTGTAATTTATCATCTACAGCATTTACTACTCATTATTAACATTACTCAGAAACTACTGTTACATAACAAACTTGATTACAATCAATCACGTATCTACCAAAATGCAAAATGAAATGCAAATTATATCAAGGCCTTCTGTCTTCTGATACAACAGATTCCAAGCAGCCAAGTGATCAAGCCACCAGTGCAACACCCAAAATGAACTGGATCTCCTTTAGTAGCAAAAGCACCTGAAAGTACCCAGGACCATTGTTACATTTAAGACTTAATGCAAGGTCAGTCAGGAGGTTTGATGATACATGCTTCTTAGATGCATCAGAAAGTACTCCAAATCCTCATGATACATGAATCTTAAAATAAGCAAAGCTAATAGAAACTTTTAAAAGTCTGAAATTAATGTTGAAACTGTGTATTTCATAAAGCAAAAGAGAAGCTAATGCACTTTGGTTAACAAAGAGCAGCCTTCTGAGGCTACTTCTAAAATCTTTTTGGGGTGTACAAGAAGTAAATCTGAATAATGAAAACATCATAAAGATGACATATCAATTAGCAAGTTATACAGTTCAGCCCAAGTAAAAACAGATAAAGTGCAGATCTATCCTTTTATTATGGTGGTGGTTTGTTCATGTTTTAAATTACAGAAAAGAGTGTTGTTTTGAGACTTTTTAAAACATTTTTTGTAACAGCTGTTTTCTTTTCATTGTGACCTGCCCGCCTGCTAAACCACATTCTCTTACCAAGCTTTAAGAGACAGAAATGCTACAAATAAAATGCCTCTTCAACCAATCTTCAACTAAACATTTATCTTCTAAAATCTCTCAACAGACTCAAAACAAGTGCTGTGCTCTGCTGAAAAGAAGGAATCTCAGCCTTCCTATATGGCAAACTGCTTACTGCATGCACACATACCAGTTTGATCCATTAGCTTTTAAAAGTAGGACATGCTCTTCCTGTATCTCTAATTAGTATGTACAGAGTAAAGAAGGAGCAAAGGGAATGCGTATGTTAGATTTTATAGCTGTTGGAGAAAACAGATATAATTGTAATATACTTTTCTGAAAACACAAAATTTGGAAATGATAGCTAAGGCTGAAAGACAGATTAAAAACTCCACAATGTTTAGCAACTATAAGGTGTTACGGAAACCTTATTATGAAAACAGAGTTCAACTGCTTTTACAGAAATTCATTTCATAAATCTGTAAAACTAACCTACGGAGTGACAGAATGTAAACCCCAAAACCTTATATATAATTATACAAGAAAAATTATTTTATACACACGTCCGTCAATTTTCCTCTTAGTATCTCTTATGAGGCATTTCAAAAAAATTAAATTTATATCAAAGAAAAGATATACACATTTTTAAAGATGCAACATGGAAGCTACCAACATCTAGTATCAAATGGGCATGATAAATTTAGTGAGATAATATTTTTGTAATTTTCTTTTTATTTAGCAAGTGAACCAATGTGCAAATTTAAGGGAATTTATAAAAGAATTAAAAATCAGCTGATAATTTTCTTGTACTGGCAAAAATCTCCATTAAAATGGCTATAATAATAATGTTTTCTGAAGGTAAGATATGGCTTGAGCTAAATATAAAACATTCTCCTAACTGGACAACTCACAGGAGTCATGAAATCAATTGCAAACCACAGATAAATTGTTTCCTGGTAAGTGAAAAAGAATGTTGCACCTAGATCAAGTCTTACCACTGCATTCTAAAGCATGAAAGAATGAAGTCTACACAATATTTCTAAGGTACTATGACAAGCTAATAATTATGAAATTATTCAAAATGTATAAAGACTACTCTATTATTTGGTTTGAAAAAGCATTAAGCCACAACATTTTCCACTTTAGCTGTTAGGGTTACTTGCTATATTGTTCTGTCACCCAGATACAGCAATAGCACAAAGTCAGCAACAAAACTATTTTTGACAGTGTGTGCTAGAAGTGCATTTAAAAAAAATATTCAAATTTGAAAATTATTTCAATATGATTAAAATTAATTCATCGAAAATACTGGGTTTAGAAATTCAAAAGTATTGTACTGTAATTTTCAGGAGCAAAGAAGAAAATACACTTTGCTGTTTGATAAGATATGCAAACAATGATAAATGAGTTCGCATTTACTTTCTTTACACACAGGCCAGCGGATTAAAATTTAGAACAAGCAAGTGTGTGCAAATACTAAGACAAATGTACATTTTAGCATCTAACTATTTAAGAAAATGCCAGTGCTACATTTCAGTAGAAGTAATTTTAATTCTGCAGCAATTCACCTTAAAGGAACACTGTCAAATAATTAGGGTTGCAAATGCTTTGCACATGAGTATCAACTGGAAATAAAGTTTAAAATAAACACGTACAGTCCTGAAGAATATATTACTTACTTTTTGTCAGTAGTTTGCTTTAATGCACCACCTCTCAAATTGCAGAGACAACATTCCTAAAATTAAAAATAGAGTAGAAAAAGGTGAGCTTTAGCGATGGTTTACAAATCCGTTCTATTCATCTGATCTTGAGGATAAGCAAACTGCTAATGTAATTGATTACTGGGTTACATCTTGGTCTATGTACAGCTTAAAGAAAAAAGGTATTTGAATACTACTTACAGACGTAGTGACTGAATCCTTCAAAATGTAATAAAAAAAGCCGAACAAAATCAACACCAAAAAAACAAACAAAATATCCTCAACATTTGAAATTATTACTGTCATAGAAAGGCTGGAAACGGCCATACATTTTACAAAGGTAAAACGAAGTATTATGGCACATAATTAGTTTACTAGAAGTTACTGAGAAACTGACCCATAAGCCTATTGATCTAGCTCAAATAGTTTTTTTCTTTTTCTTTTTCCTTTATTTTTCTTTTTTCAGTGAAGGTAGTATATCTTTACTGCTTTGATCTTCAGTACAACTCCATCTATTTCAAGGTACTCAGCAAGGTGTTCAGTGGGCCCAAGATAACACGCCAAAAAACATGGCTTTTCCTACCTCTACTTAAAACTGAGCTTTTGAACAGATACACTCTTTTCTTCTTTCCAACCCTTCACTTCTTCTCTACAGTCTCCTTAATTTCTGAATCTATTCTTTCCCTTTATTTCTCTTTTTTTCCTCTTGTCCCTGGAGAGGAGCTGATGAAAAATTGTTTTGAACATTAGTTATTTTTCTTCCTGCCTGTTTTTCTGAAAGAATAAATGTACAAAACAGAGTCAAGATATTCTGTGACAGTATAGCTATATGAAATCGTATCTTTTGAATCCCTACATTTAAGTTGCCCTTTTAGGACAAGCAAACAAACCAAACAAAAAACCAAACAAAGTGAATCCCCAAAGAACTTCATGTTATACTCCAGTCTGATCTTATATTAAAAATTTTAAGATGAAGACTAAAAATGTCTGCCAGAAATTTAAATGAATGCTATATTATATTTCCTACGAAAAACATCTTTCCTAACCAAAATGCTTTATTGTAACAATTGGATCTTTTTTTCCTATTCAAGCCGTGAAGAACAGAATATCCTCCTATGGAACACCCTTTTAACTACTTATTATTATTGCAGAGTTTTAAAGAAGAGAATTGAGGTTCATTATTCTATCCATAATAACCTTAGGATTGGACCTAATATGTTCTAGATTACATTTCCCTATCTAAAAGTAAACATTAACTATTAAGTCAGAGTACCCAAACTGCTTTCAGTGAAGTTGTTTGGGGTTCTTTTCTGGGCTTGCAACAATAGCACTTTGCAATAAAAACTGTTTCAGAGTGATCCCTGTACACCTGTCCCAGGGACCAGGTCACCCCACATCCGGCAGACCAGCTCTTCTGCCCCCAGCACTTGTGCAGTGCGGTGGACATCAGCATCAACACCAGCAGCACCGAAGCAGCAGAAGGAGGCAGCAGGTAGGTAGTGGTGCTGATGCCACACACACAGGCATTTACCTGCCACTAGAGTGGCTCCAAATGCTCCTGCTTTTCCAGGAGCTTCTTGGCTTCTTCTGTTCACCATCTTTCTTTACTTGAAAAATAATGACATTTTTCTGCTTTTAATGGCTATTTTTCACTTTTACATTAAACTTTTACTAGATCATCTGCTGTGTAGTGCAAGTAGACTGAGAATCCAAGGCCCTAAAGAAATTTTACAAATAAATTTTGCAAATAAATTAAGCTAAAATAGCACAGGAAGAGCTTTTACATTAGGTTAAAAATAGAAAAAAACCCCAAAAAAACTATAAAACCAGGAAAAATTAAAAGGAGGAGAGCAGCCCAAACAAAAGAGAAGGTGGTGCTAAATACCTCATTACAAACTATAGAAAGATTATCCTTATGCAGGACCTATATGAACCAAGTATTATGTCCTCTAAAAAACACCTTTACGTATCTTTGGTGAGCAGAAAATGTTGGTGGGTACTTGCTCACTGTCTGTTGGACACAGGCGATAAGCAATTAGATCACTAAGAACTAGTAAATTTCACCAGGACTCATAACAAACCTGTGTGGGAAGGAGCCCATTTAAAGCCCATTAAAACTATTTTGTTAATTATGCCTGAATTGCAATATATTGTTCTATATCCAGGCAACATTGCTATTAGTTTAACTTTTGTTTCAAGTACTAGAATTAATGAAAACTCAGAGGATCTGACATTTTCAAAGACTAACATTCCTAATTAATGCATATATGCCATGGGTGGCAGGGAAATAACATATGAACTAGGAATTATTACCCAACTTATCCATGAAGAACATAAACCTGCTGAGGTAGTCCAATCCTCCAAAAGCACCCTTCCTATGAAGACAGGCTGAGAGAGTTGTTCAGCCTGGATTAAATTAGAGAAGGCTTTGAGACCTCATTGCGGCCCTTCAATACTTAAAGGGGGCTTATAAAAAAGATGAGGAAAAACATTTTAGAAAGAGAAATGGTTTTAAATATAGATGAGACACAAGGAAATAGTTTTTGACAATAAGGGTAGTGAAACACTGGACTGGATTGCCCAGAGAGGCAGTGGATGCCCCATCCTGGAAACATTCAAGGACAAGCCATATGGGGCTTTGAGCAAACTGATCTAGTTGAGAATGTCCCTGGTCATGGCAGGAAATTTGAACTAGATAACCTTTAACGGTCCCTTTCAACATAAACTCTTCTATGATCCTGTGGTTCTGTGCTCTCACAATAGAAAGAGCATGTCTGAGCATCCCTGTGTGCCTGCTGTCAGTCTATATGTAAAAATCAGAAAAAGAATGTATTTCATTATAAAGCTTCACCTTAGAAGGTATCCAATCTCTCATTAATTATTACTTTGCAAATCCTTTAAACAAGTAATTTTTTCATTTGTGTTTGCATTAAATAATTATTTCATAAGCATATTATTTTATACATATCTAAATTAAATCTCAGACCATTTTAAATTGCTCATCTCCTTAAAAAATCTCCGTAACATTCCAGAATTAAAAGAAGGCTTTCTCTCTTCCAGTATATAAAGTAAGATATCTCCGTATAATTCACAAGATCTATACAGTAACATTCATTTAATCTTTCCATTTCTTTTGTGGAAATTATGCAATTTTTTCATAACAATATATATCATCACTGTTTGTGAATGTAAATGTTTTGTAAATGTTTCCCTTTGCTTTCAAGGAAACATTTTTGCAAACAGCAATCCTAATCTCACTTCTCTGCTTCAATCACTTAAACTGCTGGAAAAGCCTCAAGTCAGTACATACATCCAAAAGATGGATCACCTTTT
This sequence comes from Luscinia megarhynchos, assembly GCA_034336665.1. Taxonomy (NCBI): domain Eukaryota; kingdom Metazoa; phylum Chordata; class Aves; order Passeriformes; family Muscicapidae; genus Luscinia; species Luscinia megarhynchos. The sequence continues at coordinate 27,427,352 of CM067592.1, read as the reverse complement.
TTGGAAGGGTATGTTGCTACTCAGGCATAGCTGAATATTAATTATTGTTGCATAGATAAATATTACACAAAATCCAAGCCTGTTCACACTCATTTATATTTTAAAACTAATACGTTTGTTTGAGTATTTTTTTAGTGTCTGCCAAAACTCAGTCATATTCACAGTAATGCTTACAACAAGCAGTTTTCACACTTCCATATTCCCATACTTACTTCATCAGCAATAGCTGTCTCCATAGGAGACAGGAAGCTATCTGACACAACAAGGCAGTAGAATTCAGCCAAGCCATAGCAGCAGGATATATAAGTCACTAACAGTTATTTTTTTTGAAAACTATGACCATGCACCACACAATCTCTTTTCTTGTTAAACTGCTATTTCTTCTTTACAAAGGCCCTGTAAATTACAATAGCATCTCCAAAGAATTATATTTACCCAGTTAAATTTAAAAAAAATGTCAGTGGAAGATAGGGTAAAATAAAATATATGTTGCTTTTATTGAACTGTGCTTGACACAATTTCAAAAATTTCCTCTTAAAATGTAGTTTCCATAAGCAACCTAATCATCTCTTCCAGCTCTTTGGCATCCATGTCATTAGGGAGCTTTTCAATAAAACTCACAAGTAGATTCCCTGCTTAAGCCTTTTCCTTTTTACTTTATGCACGATAAACATGAAAAAACCCTATTGTCCCTTTCTTCTTTTGACATTTTTCATTTATAGACCCTAAATCTGTTAAACAACCACAATTTTTCCACCTAAGTGACTTCATCTACGGCCACGTTCTCCTGTCTTAAATGCAATGAGAACAGATCTTCAGTGATGTCAGGCAAAATATGTTTCATTTTTATCCCACATCTGGGGAGACGTGCTTACATAGCCATAACTTGTGTAGCACATGGACAATAATCTTCAGGATCTTTTCTACAGCAGCAGCTGACATCACTGCTCTGCAATCCTTTGTCCGTATTCTAGCTTTAGTATCTTGCACATTTCTCTAATTATCTCTTGTTTTCCAGATTATTTGAGTAATTTATTAAGCTCTTGTTAATTTCTGATTGTCCTTACTTCACAGGTCTCACTAAAAATAAGCCAAAACCTTGTCTTCAGCCAACATCTCCAGTAACAGCTTCTGCAAAAGGGATAACTATGCAGGCTGTGGCTGGTCAAGCCAGCAAAAAGATTGTGTAACATCTGACAGATGTGACTGAAAAAATGAGACTTAGAAAAGTACTTGACTAGATATTTCAGTTAGAAGGTAGTTGTTAGTGAAGGAAACTAGCAGCAGATTCAAAACAAAGAAGCAAACAAACAAAAAACCAGAAAGATTCCCCACATAGTATGTGTCTGTTTGCCAGATGTGTGTGCTAAAATTTTACATTAGTTGAGAAAGAAGCACGTAAGTTCATAAAAAAAATCCAACAAAGGTTAGTTTTTACTAAGGAAAAGAAACATACTGCCTTTGGCTAACACAATTTCTTACTTCCACATTGTAGGACATTGTGAAAGCATTAGGAATGCCTGCTCAAGATGCATATTCTTTATCAGGTTTAATTTTCTTGTTGTGAAAGAGAATAACAAACTAGAATAGACTTCAGTTTTAATATTGTGGCACATCTTGATGTTCAACATAACTTGCAGTTTTAAACCTTCGCAGAAACATTAATTAGATATTAAGGAAAATCCAAATATTTCACAATAAGCACACATTGAAATACATGTTACATACAATATATATTTAATTTTCCCAATCTGTGATCCCAAAGCTCACAAAAAAATGAACTTCACTAGTGTATTATTACCATTTATTTAACAAGTTATTGTGATAACTTTATTGTCACAGCTTTATTTAGCAGTGATTTTACCTGAAGTAGTAATTTCAAATAATTTCAATATATTTTGGCTAATGATTGCATTGGAAAGAACATTAAAGATCATCTAGCCCAGCTCCCCTGCAATGGGCAAGGACACCTTCCTAGACCAGGCTGCTCAGACTCCATCCAACCTGGCTTTGAATACTTCTGGGGATAGGGTATCCATCAATTTTCCGGTCACCCTCAAGGTAAAGAATTTCTTCCTTACATCTAACCTAAACCCACCAATAATTTAAACCCACTACCCCTTAAGCACCAAGTAGGACACTACCTATTCAGTAAATAATGTATTTCCACCCTTTCATCACCTATTTTTGCTGTCAAGTGACTTTGGCTAGTACCTAAAAACCTAAGAAAAGTGGCTAGGAAAGATTTTGGGTGTTGGTTCAGGGATAATTTTTTCTCTTATCTTATATTTACATACACACAAACAACAGGATAGGTCTGCTGAAGCAGCTGTCTCGAAGCCCTTATTCCATCACAGCCATCAACCTCATTTTACAGAACCAAGCAAGGGAGATGGAAACAGCTTCAGCCGCTTGCAACAGTAAACAAGTTGTTTTCAGTTAGAGTCTTTTAAAAGTTTTTTAGTAAGATAATATTAAAAGCTGACAAGCATTTCCTCTAGCCAATTAGTATACTTACACGTACCTCTTGTTTC